>OU342746.1:10672890-11272890 GCA_910589775.1 Avena eriantha
GTCATTAACCACGGCTAGAGTCATTGCATGTATGTTACTTCCATAAACCACACATGGATCCACCGATGTCATTGCATGTCTGTTCTTTTCATGAACCACACCCAATGTCATTGCATGTCAGTTCTTTTCATGAATCACAGCTAGAGTCATTGCATGTGTGTTACTTCCATAAACCACATATGGATCCACCTAGTGTGATTGCATGTCTGGTCTTTTCACAAACCACACATGGATACATCAGTGTCATTGCATGGGTAGCTGTTAGACCGAGTCTTCTACAAGGCACGCCCTAACACAGTTGTTCTGCTTGACGATTGTTACATACCGTTTGATTGGGGCACTTGGACGATTGGGATGGTCTTCGTGAGAGCGATCCGCGAGTAGGCTGTTCTGCGGCATGATTGGCCACACTTGCTCTAGACAAACTAGCAACACCGGGCGCTCCCCTGTTGCGAGTGTCACGTCTCACGAGTTCATTGGGCCACATCCCAGTGTCACGTCCCCAGTACTTCTCTTCCTCCCCGTACTTCTCTTCCTTACCCTCGAAGCCACTTCCCCACTTCACTCCCATCCTGCCGTAGCCACAAGCCGACGGCGCCTCTATCCCAATCCCCTCTTCGGCAGCCACCCCCCACCCCTCTCGCCATGGGTTCAAGGGGAGACGGCGAGGAAATGTCTCGTGACGACATGGACGGTGATTTTGATGTGAGTCGTCTCATCTCTATTTCTATCATCTCTGGCCAGTTATCTATTTTTTGAGCTAGATCTAATCTGTTTACTCATGCGCGTATGATGTGTTAGGCCAACCAGACGATATATGACTTTGACTATCACGGTTTAGAGGATGAAGGCAGTCCTCTAGTATGTAAACATGGATATGTGCCTGCAAAATTTGTAGCCTTCGAAGGACGAAATGCAGACAGGAGGTTTCTACGGTGTCATTGCATGTGTGTTACTTCCATAAACCACATATGGATCCACCTAGTGTGATTGCATGTCTATTCCTCTAAACAAACCACATAAGGATCCACCAGTGTCATTGGATGTGTGTTCTTCTCATGAACCACACCCAGTGTCATTGCATGTGTGTTCTTCTAAACAAACCACATAAGGATCCACTAGTGCCATTGCCTGTCTGTTCTTTTCATGAACCACATAAGGATCCACTAGTGTCATTGCATGCCTGTTCTTTTCATGAATCACAGCTTGAGTCATTGCATGTATTTTACTTCCATAAACCACATATGGATCCACCTAGTGTGATTGCATGTTTGTTCCTCTAAACAAACCACATAAGGATCCACCAGTGTCATTGCGTGTCTGTTCTTTTCATTAACCACACCCAGTGTCATTGCACGTTTGTTCTTCTAAACAAACCACATAAAGATCCACTAGTGTCATTGCCTATCTATTCTTTTCATGAACCACACCCAGTGTCATTCCATGTGTGTTCCTCTAAACAAACCACATAATTCATTGCATGTCTGTTCTTTTCATGAACCACACCCAGTGTCATTGCATGTCTGTTCTTTACATGAACCACGGATAGAGTCATTGCATGTATGCTCCTCTAAACAAACCACAAAAGGATCCACCAGTGTCATTGCATGTCTTTTCTTTTCATGAACCATACCCAATGTCGTTGCATGCGTGTTCTTTTCATTAACCATACCTAGAGACATTCCATGTCTATTACTTCCATAAACCACACATGGATCCACCGATGTCATTGCATGTCTGTTTTTTTCATGAACCACACCCAGTGTCACTGCATGTCAGTTCTTTTCATGAAACACATAAGGATCTACCCAGTGTTATTGGATGTGTGTTCTTCTCATGAACCACACGTGGAGCCACTGGTGTCATTGCATGAATGTTCCTCTAAAAAACAACAAAAGGATCCACCAGTGTCATTGCATGTATGTTCTTTTCATGAACCACACCCAGTGTCATTGCATGCGTGTCCTTTTCATTGACCATAGCTAGAGTCATTGCATGTCTGTTACTTCCATAAACCACATATGGAGCCACCTAGTGTGATTGCATGTTTGTTCCTCTAAACAAACCACATAAGGATCCACCAATGTCATGGGATGTGTGTTCTTCTCATGAACCACACCCGGTGTGATTGCATGTCTATTCTTTTCATGAACCATATCTAGAGTCATTGCACGTTTGTTCCTCTAAACAAACCACATAAGGATCCACAAGTGTCATTGTGTGTCTGTTATTTTCATGAACCACACCAAGTGTCATTGCATGCGTGTTCTTTTCATTAACCATAGCTAGAGTCATTGCATGTCGGTTACTTGAAAAACCAGACATAAGGATCCACCGATGTCATTGCATGTCTGTTATTTTCATGAACCAGACCCAGTGTCATTGCATGTGTCTTGTCCTGACAAACCACATATGGATCCACCAGTGTCATTGGATGTCTGTTCTTTTCACGAACCACAGCTAGAGTCCACCAGTTTCATTGTATGTCTGTTCTTCCCATGAACCACACATGGATCCACCAGTGTCATTGCCTGTCTGTTCTTTTCATGAATCACAGCTAGAGTCATTGCATGTGTGTTACTTCCATAAACCACATATGGATCCACCTAGTGTGATTGCATGTCTATTCCTCTAAACAAACCACATAAGGATCCACCAGTGTCATTGGATGTGTGTTCTTCTCATGAACCACACCCAGTGTCATTGCATGTGTGTTCTTCTAAACAAACCACATAAGGATCCACTAGTGTCATTGCCTGTCTGTTCTTTTGATGAACCACATAAGGATCCACTAGTGTCATTGAATGACTGTTCTTTTCATCAATCATAGCTAGAGTCATTGCATGTATTTTACTTCCATAAACCACATATGGATCCACCTAGTGTGATTGCATGTTTGTTCCTCTAAACAAACCACATAAGGATCCACCAGTGTCATTGTGTGTCTGTTCTTTTCATTAACCACACCCAGTGTCATTGCATGTGTATTCTTCTAAACAAGCCACATAAAGATCCACCAGTGTCATTGCCTATCTGTTCTTTTCATGAACCACACCCAGTGTCATTCCATGTGTGTTCCTCTAAACAAACCACATAATTCATTGCATGTCTGTTCTTTTCATGAACCACACCCAGTGTCATTGCATGGCTATTCTTTTCATGAACCACGGATAGAGTCATTGCATGTATGTTCCTCTAAACAAACCACAAAAGGATCCACCAGTGTCATTGCATGTCTTTTCTTTTCATGAACCACACCCAGTGTCGTTGCATGCGTGTTCTTTTCATTAACCATACCTAGAGACATTCCATGTCTATTACATCCATAAACCACACATGGATCCACCGATGTCATTGCATGTCTGTTTTTTTCATGAACCACACCCAGTGTCACTACATGTCAGTTCTTTTCATGAAACACATAAGGATCTACCCAGTGTTATTGGATGTGTGTTCTTCTCATGAACCACACGTGGAGCCACCGGTGTCATTGCATGTTTGTTCCTCTAAAAAAAACACATAAGGATCCACCAGTGTCATTGCATGTATGTTCTTTTCATGAACCACACCCAGTGTCATTGCATGCGTGTCCTTTTCATTAACCATAGCTAGAGTCATTGCATGTCTATTACTTCCATAAACCACGCATGGATCCACCGATGTCATTGCATGTCTATTCTTTTCATGAACCACGCCCAGTGTCATTGCATGTCTATTCTTTTCATGAACCATAGCTAGAGTCCACCAGTGTCATTGGATGTGTGTTCTTCCCATGAACCACACATGGATCCACCTGTGTCATTGCATGTGTGTTCTTCTAAACAAACCACATAAGGATCCACCAGTGCCATTGCATGTTTGTTCCTATAAACAAACCACATAAGGATCCCCTATTGTCATTGTGTGTCTGTTCTTTTCATGAACCACACCCAGTGTCATTGCATGCGTATTCTTTTCATTAACCATGGCTAGAGTCATTGCACGTATGTTACTTCCATAAACCACACATGGATCCACCGATGTCATTGCATGTCTGTTCTTTTCATGAACCACACCTAATGTCATTGCATGTCAATTCTTTTCATGAATCACAGCTAGAGTCATTGCATGTGTATTACTTCCATAAACCACATATGGATCCACCTAGTGTGATTGCATGTTTGTTCCTCTAAACAAACCACATAAGGATCCACCAGTGTCATTGCCTGTCTATTCTTTTCATGAATCACAGCTAGAGTCATTGCATGTCTGTTACTTCCATAAACCACATATGGATCCACCTAGTGTGATTGCATGTATGTTCCTCTAAACAAACCACATAAGGATCCACCAGTGTCATTATGTGTCTGCTCTTTTCATGAACCACACCTAGTGTCATTGCCTATCTGTTCTTTTCATGAACCACACTCAGTGTCATTGCATGTGGGTTCTTCTAAACAAACCACATAAGTCATTGCATGTCTGTTATTTTCATGAACCACACCCGGTGTCATTGCATGTCTATTCTTTTCATGAATCACAGCTAGAGTCCACCAGTGTCATTGGATGCTTCCCATGAACTACACATGGATCCACCGGTGTCATTGCCTGTCTGTTCTTTTCATGGATCACAGCTTGAGTCATTGCATGTCTGTTACTTCCATAAACCACATATGGAGCCACCTAGTGTGATTGCATGTTTGTTCCTCTAAACAAACCACATAAGGATCCACCAATGTCATTGGATGTGTGTTCTTCCCATGAACCACACCTGGTGTGATTGCATGTCTGTTCTTTCCATGAACCATATCTAGAGTCACTGCATGTTTGTTCCTCTAAACAAACCACATAAGGATCCACAAGTGTCATTGTGTGTCTGTTATTTTCATGACCACACCAAGTGTCATTGCATGCGTGTTCTTTTCATTAACCATAGCTGGAGTCATTGCATGTCTGTTACTTAAAAAACCACACATAAGGATCCACCGATGTCATTGCATGTCTGTTATTTTCATGAACCACACCCAGTGTCATTGCATGTGTCTTGTCCTGACAAACCACACATGGATCCACCAGTGTCATTGCCTGTCTGTTCTTTTCATGAATCACAGCTAGAGTCATTGCATGTCTGTTACTTCCATAAACCACATATGGATCCACCTAGTGTGATTGCATGTATGTTCCTCTAAACAAACCACATAAGGATCCATCAGTGTCATTGTGTGTCCGTTCTTTTCATGAACCACACCTAGTGTCATTGCCTATCTGTTCTTTTCGTGAACCACACTCAGTGTCACTGCATGTGTGTTCTTCTAAACAAACCACGTAAGTCATTGCATGTCTGTACTTTTCATGAACCACACCCGGTGTCATTGCATGTCTATTCTTTTCATGAATCACAGCTAGAGTCCACCAGTGTCATTGGATGTCTTATCTTCCCATGAACTACACATGGATCCACCGGTGTCATTGCCAGTCTGTTCTTTTCATAGATCACAGCTAGAGTCATTGCATGTCTGTGACTTCCATAAACCACATATGGAGCCACCTAGTGTGATTGCATGTTTGTTCCTCTAAACAAACCACATAAGGATCCACCAATGTCATTGGATGTGTGTTCTTCTCATGAACCACACCCGGTGTGATTGCATGTCTGTTCTTTTCATGAACCATATCTAGAGTCATTGCATGTTTGTTCCTCTAAACAAACCACATAAGGATCCACAAGTATCATTGTGTGTCTGTTATTTTCATGAACCACACCAATTGTCATTGCATGCGTGTTCTTTTCATTAACCATACCTAGAGTCATTGCATGTCTGTTACTTCAAAAACCACACATAAGGATCCACCGATGTCATTGCATGTCTGTTATTTTCATGAACCACACCCAGTGTCATTGCATGTGTCTTGTCCTAACAAACCACATATGGATCCACCAGTGTCATTGGATGTCTGTTCTTTTCACGAACCACAGGTAGAGTCCACCAGTTTCAATGGATGTGTGTTCTTCCCATGAACCACACATGGATCCACCAGTGTCATTGCCTGTCTGTTCTTTTCATGAATCACAGCTAGAGTCATTGCATGTGTGTTACTTCCATAAACCACATATGGATCCACCTAGTGTGATTGCATGTCTATTCCTCTAAACAAACCACATAAGGATCCACCAGTGTCATTGGATGTGTGTTCTTCTCATGAACCACACCCAGTGTCATTGCATGTGTATTCTTCTAAACAAACCACATAAGGATCCACTAGTGCCATTGCCTGTCTGTTCTTTTCATGAACCACATAAGGATCCACTAGTGTCATTGCATGCCTGTTCTTTTCATGAATCACAGCTAGAGTCATTGCATGTATTTTACTTCCATAAACCACATATGGATCCACCTAGTGTGATTGCATTTTTGTTCCTCTAAACAAACCACATAAGGATCCACCAGTGTCATTGCGTGTCTGTTCTTTTCATTAACCACACCCAGTGTCATTGCACATGTGTTCTTCTAAACAAACCACATAAAGATCCACCAGTGTCATTGCCTATCTGTTCTTTTCATGCACCACACCCAGTGTCATTCCATGTGTGTTCCTCTAAACAAACCACATAATTCATTGCATGTCTGTTCTTTTCATGAACCACACCCAGTGTCATTGCATGTCTGTTCTTTACATGAACGACGGATAGAGTCATTGCATGTATGCTCCTCTAAACAAACCACAAAAGGATCCACCAGTGTCATTGCATGTCTTTTCTTTTCATGAACCACACCCAATGTCGTTGCATGCGTGTTCTTTTCATTAACCATACCTAGAGACATTCCATGTCTATTACTTCCATAAACCACACAGGGATCCACCGATGTCATTGCATGTCTGTTTTTTTCATGAACCACACCCAGTGTCACTACATGTCAATTCTTTTCATGAAACACATAAGGATCTACCCAGTGTTATTGGATGTGTGTTCTTCTCATGAACCACACGTGGAGCCACTGGTGTCATTGCATGTATGTTCCTCTAAAAAACAACATAAGGATCCACCAGTGTCATTGCATGTATGTTCTTTTCATGAACCACACCCAGTGTCATTGCATGCGTGTCCTTTTCATTAACCATAGCTAGCGTCATTGCATGTCTGTTACTTCCATAAACCACGCATGGATCCACCGATGTCATTGCATGTCTATTCTTTTCATGAACCACACCCAGTGTCATTGCATGTCTATTCTTTTCATGAACCATACCTAGAGTCCACCAGTGTCATTGGATGTGTGTTCTTCCCATGAACCACACATGGATCCACCTGTGTCATTGCATGTGTGTTCTTCTAAACAAACCACATAAGGATCCACCAGTGCCATTGCATGTTTGTTCCTATAAACAAACCACATAAGGATCCACTAGTGTCATTGTGTGTCTGTTCTTTTCATGAACCACACCCAGTGTCATTGCATGCGTGTTCTTTTCATTAACCACGGCTAGAGTCATTGCACGTATGTTACTTCCATAAACCACACACGGATCCACAGATGTCATTGCATGTCTGTTCTTTTCATTAACCACACCCAATGTCATTGCATGTCAGTTCTTTTCATGAATCACAGCTAGAGTCATTGCATGTGTGTTACTTCCATAAACCACATATGGATCCACCTAGTGTGATTGCATGTTTGTTCCTCTAAACAAACCACATAAGGATCCATTAGTGTCATTGCGTGTCTGTTCTTTTCATTAACCACACCCAGTGTCATTGCATGTGTGTTCTTCTAAACAAACCACATAAAGATCCACCAGTGTCATTGCCTATCTGTTCTTTTCATGAACCACACCCAGTGTCATTCCATGTGTGTTCCTCTAAACAAACCACATAATTCATTGCATGTCTGTTCTTTTCATGAACCCCACCCAGTGTCATTGCATGTCTGTTCTTTTCATGAACCACGGATAGAGTCATTGCATGTATGTTCCTCTAAACAAACCACATAAGGATCCACCAGTGTCATTGCATGTCTTTTCTTTTCATGAACCACAACCAGTGTCGTTGCATGCGTGTTCTTTTCATTAACCATACCTAGAGACATTCCATGTCTATTACTTCCATAAACCACACATGGATCCACCGATGTCATTGCATGTCTGTTTTTTTCATGAACCACACCCAGTGTCACTACATGTCAGTTCTTTTCATGAAACACATAAGGATCGACCCAGTGTTATTGGATGTGTGTTCTTCTCATGAACCACACGTGGAGCCACCGGTGTCATTGCATGTATGTTCCTCTAAAAAAACCACATAAGGATCCACCAGTGTCATTGCATGTATGTTCTTTTCATGAACCACACCCAGTGTCATTGCATGCGTGTTCTTTTCATTAACCATAGCTAGAGTCATTGCATGTATGTTACTTCCATAAACCACGCATGGATCCACCGATGTCATTGCATGTCTATTCTTTTCATGAACCAAACCTAGTGTCATTGCATGTCTATTCTTTTCATGAACCATAGCTAGAGTCCACCAGTGTCATTGGATGTGTGTTCTTCCCATGAACCACACATGGATCCACCTGTGTCATTGCATGTGTGTTCTTCTAAACAAACCACATAAGGATCCACCAGTGCCATTGCATGTTTGTTCCTATAAACAAACCACATAAGGATCCACTAGTGTCATTGTGTGTCTGTTCTTTTCATGAACCACACCCAGTGTCATTGCATGCGTGTTCTTTTCATTAACCACGGCTAGAGTCATTGCATGTATGTTAATTCCATAAACCACACATGGATCCACCGATGTCATTGCATGTCTGTTCTTTTCATGAACCACACCCAATGTCATTGCATGTCAGTTCTTTTCATGAATCACAGCTAGAGTCATTGCATGTGTGTTACTTCCATAAACCACATATGGATCCACCTAGTGTGATTGCATGTCTGGTCTTTTCACAAACCACACATGGATACATCAGTGTCATTGCATGGGTAGCTGTTAGACCGAGTCTTCTACAAGGCACGCCCTAACACAGTTGTTCTGCTTGACGATTGTTACATACCGTTTGATTGGGGCACTTGGACGATTGGGATGGTCTTCGTGAGAGCGATCCGCGAGTAGGCTGTTCTGCGGCATGATTGGCCACACTTGCTCTAGACAAACTAGCAACACCGGGCGCTCCCCTGTTGCGAGTGTCACGTCTCACGAGTTCATTGGGCCACATCCCAGTGTCACGTCCCCAGTACTTCTCTTCCTCCCCATACTTCTCTTCCTTACCCTCGAAGCCACTTCCCCACTTCACTCCCATCCTGCCGTAGCCACAAGCCGACGGCGCCTCTATCCCAATCCCCTCTTCGGCAGCCACCCCCCACCCCTCTCGCCATGGGTTCAAGGGGAGACGGCGAGGAAATGTCTCGTGACGACATGGACGGTGATTTTGATGTGAGTCGTCTCATCTCTATTTCTATCATCTCTGGCCAGTTATCTATTTTTTGAGCTAGATCTAATCTGTTTACTCATGCGCGTATGATGTGTTAGGCCAACCAGACGATATATGACTTTGACTATCACGGTTTAGAGGATGAAGGCAGTCCTCTAGTATGTAAACATGGATATGTGCCTGCAAAATTTGTAGCCTTCGAAGGACGAAATGCAGACAGGAGGTTTCTACGGTGTCAAGGACATCGTGCAATGATGCAAGGCGGAAGTTGCGGTGTTGTCAAATGGGTAGATCCAGAGTGGCCCAAATCGATGCAGAAAACGCTCGACAAACTGTGGGAAATGACTGTCGAGTTGAAAGAATCCGTATTCAGCTCACTTCTTGACAGTGTTGAGATGAAGCTATGGGAACCAGTTGACACGACCAAGCATAAGCGAGATCTCAGGTGGGTGCAACACAAGGTTATCAAAGTCGAGAAGGAGAGGGACGCGGCGTTGGCCCTGAAGGCTAAAGCAGAGCAAGAACTGACTCAAGCAAGGAACGATCTCCACCAGGCCAAAGTCCTGCAGTACACAACTACGAGTATTGACAAGTGCATGAGGAAAAATGCAGAGAAACAATTGAAGCTGTGCAAGGAAGATGCTAAAAGGAAGGAACAGACAATTCGATCCTTGCTCTCGCAGGAAGATGCGCATCGGGCCAAGATTAGGAATATCAAGGAGATGTGTGATAACTAGTTCTATTTAGCTTAAGCTACGTGCCTTTTTAAGTTGTAATATTTGTACTTGTGGACCTAGCGGTATGAACTATTGGTCCCGGATTCCAGGGAGGAAAAAAATTGCTCTGACCCCGCATTAATTTGTGGAAGAATTTGTGATTTAGATCAATTTCTGCCTCGATTTAGATCTCTTTCCCGGATTGGGAACATAACCGTGGACCAAAGACACCTTTTCTACTAGTGTATTCTGACATTGGTGGTTTGTTTAAACGTAATCTACATGGATTGTGCCGCATGCAAATGGCACAACCACAATTTATAAAGTGGAAACACGTACACCCAGTTACTAGAGATCCAGGAACTTCGCTAGATGCAGGGGATGCAGGAGCAGAGAGGCGGTGAGATAGACGAGCTCAAGATTAGGCCAGAAAGTGGTACCCATTTCCTCCTCATCTAGGCATTATCGGTGAGAACATTGCTGTTTATGTTGCCACGTCGTTGTGCAGCATCTGAAATAAGTTGCTGCTTCGAGGAGTGTGGAAGCTTAAATAATTTATTTATGTGCCACTTAGATTCCTTCGTATTTGGAGACCTCCTGCCCCTCAACAATCATGGAACCAGTGGATCCTTGTTTCCAGATAGCAGTGGGACAATCACAATTTCGGATTCAACTACTGACTCGGGCATCTCCAAACCTAAGTCGTGGTACATTTTACTCAGAGAACGTGGGTAGATTGTTTCGCCCAGCAACGTTCCACACACAGAGCGATCAGAATTTAACAGAATTACATATATAGGTTCAAGTTCAACACATTACTATGCATCTTCATTGCCAGCAACCTTCTTCCGCAGCCTGGGTGCCAAGCCTTCACGTCCAATGGCTTCTTCATTTCCTGCCTTCTTCCTCTTCCTTGGTGCCAATTTTCTTAGATTCACGTACTCTGCATCGCCTGGACAATGGGCACCAGAATCGTGTCCAGCATCATCTTTCCACTCATTTTTAATTTCTTCGGGATGCAAAATGACATCTTTCCACTCGTTTTTAATTTCTTCGGGCAGCAAAATGACTGACCCGGCAGTCATGTTTCTAACCTTGCGGCGCTTCCTGTCAAAGAAATAAGACTGTTGCATAACTGCCCAATATCAACAGAGTAAATAAAACAAAAATTACAATTCAGCACAAACATGCGAACCCCAAGAGACTTTTCTTACCAGAAGCTAATTGGGTTCGAGCAACCACCCTCTCCAAGAATAGAAAGGCGACTCCCAGTTGCAGCAGCTTCCACATCCAGTACATCACATTTCAGCTCAAACATGGTAGCCGAAGCATACCTTTTCATCAACCCAATTAGCTGACTGTCACACATTATAGGAACCATGATGCCATGTTCATCCATGAAGCTGAACTTTGTAGTAAGCTTCGGCCATAATTCAACATGATTATGCAGAGCAGCAAGCATACCAGATATAGTACAGATTTGCGCAGACGCTTCTTCCTTCGTGAAACAATGGTGTCCATACCTCTTTCCCTTAGAGTCGTACTTGACAGAAGGGGGGTCGTACTTGACAGAGTAGGACTACCGTAACTAGGTAAGGGGGGTCCGCGCAGATCCCACTTGACAGAAAACTGTGGACAAAATATGTTTGTTAGCGTTGGGCTAACAAACAATTTGAGGTTCAGTAGCCAGCTAGCAGTTGTAACTAGTGCGAATAGCAAAGAGAAGGGTAGATCACCCGCTTATAGACAGAACTTCTTCTTTCTTGATAGTAGGATCTGCCATCCTCTGAGCTGCTCGGCTCGTCGGCAGCGGAGGCGGGCTAGAGCCTCGCAACGGCGGCTATGGCATGCGCCATTGGAGCTCGGGATCAGCGACTGGGCGCAGCAACTAGGCGCAGCAACTTGGCGCTGGAAGTCAAATGTCCGAAGGGATCGTCCTGCCTAGAGGGTGGATTCCGACGGTGCCGGTGCTAGGGAAAAGCTAGGAATGGATTTGTGAAATTGGTCAACGCATCCAATCCACTTAGCTGCTCGTTTCTCCTACATGGTTGCCGCGTTGGCGCTCGCGTCACGAAAATATTACTGACATGAGGGTCCCGACCGTCTACTTCACGGGGCAGTTTCACGGCATGTTTCGATTTGGTAGGGGTGAGACGAGTTTGCCTCGAAATGGCCCCTCTCAGTAGTTGGCGGCCCAACTTTTCGAAATGCGGTAATTTCAGGCAACTTAGGTACCGCCATGCGCGGGCCTGCCAACTTTGGTACCGCAGACGAACAAGCCCGATGTGAAGACATTCCTTATCGTGATAGGGAGCTTCTATGTCATCAGAACATGGCAATCGTGAGACTTCATACCTGTTACTCTGTTTTCTATCTTTGAAACAATCCTTTGCATGTTGGGGTCGTAGCCTGTTGGAAAACACATGTCATATAGAGAATCACACACATGTTTTCCCTCTTCTTTGTCGCATACATAACTCACAGGGGCTGGCTATCCTTGAGCATCAACCTCAGGTGGGTTTTCCCCTCTGAGTTTGATAGCTTCAAGTCGTGAGTTCACACTATCTTTTGTTTTGTCATTCATGTTGAGAAATGTCCCTATTTTGCTTTCTAACACATTATTCTCAACATGCATTACATCGATGGAATGTCGAACATTGAGATGCTCCCAACAAGGTAGTCCCATAGTATCGATCTCGTCTTCCAGACCAGTTTCATTTTGCGAGGCTGGTCATCTATAACTATTTTTTTTTGTTTATCCACCTTTCCCTTTGCCTCTGCCCCTGGCCCTGCATTTCAATCATCCTTTTCCAGGCACAACTTTCAAGTGTTTAAGCTGATCATAGATCGAACTACCTTTTAAAATTGGACGATCCAAATCTATCTCACAAGTGTTATCAAACTTTTTCTTCAAGGTCTGATATTTATGACCATTTGGCAAAAACCTTCGAGTCTGCATGTACACCATTTTCTTACACTCACGAAAATACCTACTTGCTGTCTTGTCTAGGCAATGGACACACTCATAGGTCCCTTTTATAGCCTGGCCAGAGGAGGTCCCATATGGCTAATAATCATTGATGGTTATGAATAAAATGCATCCCATGGTAAAGTTTTCCTTCACATGTGCATCAAATAAAAGGTGAATATGTGACTAGTAGCGTGAAATGAATTCCTATGTCAAAAAATAAGTTGATACGCTAAAGAAAGTACGCGGCGTAGTACAAACTTTGGAGTTTACCCTAGTAGGTATGATACGTGTGCTTGTTGTACTCGTTATAGAGAAACATCGGTGTAAGTGTTTTAGAATTGACTAATATTTTTACCACACAATCTAGGTACCATAAAATGAATAAATGTAAAGTTTCATAATTATCTCGGTATTTTTAGACTTTATTAAAAATAAAATGAATAAATGGCAAGTTTGATGAGTAAATAGGAAATGGTTCTTAATATTCTGAAAAATCAAATTTCCAACATTACGTGGTATGTTAAGTTATATGATTACAACTTCCTAATCAAAACAAATATCCATTGGAAAATACTAAAAAAAACTAGATTCGGGCCTCCGGATTTATCCGGACACTCTAGATTCGAGACTTTCTTGAAATCCCTCTTGTAGTATCAGCACAGGATTCAATACAGGATTCAGTTTCAGCACAGGATCCCGTACTGATTCAGCACATGATTCAATACAGGATTCAGTTTCAGCAGCTAGTTGTTTATGTTTCAGTTTTGTCAGAGTTAGGACAATCAAAATATTCCAAATATTCTTCATAACTACTTAGAATTTTATTAGGATAGTCAGTTACAACAACTCACACTTGAATTATTCCAAATATTTTTCATAACTACTTAGAAGTTTATTACAAATTCATACAACTGTTTGGATAAGTTGTACAAATTCATTCTCCAGTTTCTTGATCACGAATGTGTGCTTCTTCCAGAAGAACCTCATCTTGGTCTCTTTTCCCGACCTAGCACAAAGGGCCAGGAACTATCGTGGTGGTGTCACGGCAGATGCCATGGATAGGCTAAAGGTGGGGAAAATATGCACTAGAGGAATCTAGGGAGGGATAGTGTGGTGATTCCACACACAGATGCTTTGCATTCACTAGGTTTCCAAGGTTACAAATGCTCCTTGAGCTGTATTGGGGAAAGGAGGAAGACGGAGCTCTCTTACTCTCACCACTAGCTATCTCTCAGGAAAACACTACCCAAATTCCAACCAACTACAGATCAACCCCTTCTACAGATTCCCTAGCCCTCCTCATAAAGGGGTGGCTAGGTCTCCAATTAGGGCATACGTGGAGGCATATTCCAAGGAATATCCCTCTTCCTAAAATAGCAAACTAACTTGGTCACTTTTCGCCATTGTAAGCCATGTAGAGGCTACGTGAGCCTCTGTGGCGCCAGCGTCATCCGACGCAGGGCGCGTCACCCTTGTCGGCCACGCCTCGGTGGTCCTTCTCTCTGTCCGCTTCACTCATGCTCTAGCGTACAGTGACCACCTTTTGACCAGCGAGATACCTTCCTTCTCTTACAAGCCTGATATAACCCAGATCGTGCCTGGTTAATACGGCCACACTGGTACCCTGCATGCAAGTTACACAAATCCTGCCTTGAGGTGACTCGGCCAGCACTTGCTTTGACCTGCCCGTACCTCGGCTAACTCGGCCTTTATACCCTGGCGTGACCATACCCGGGGGTATCCCCCCAACATTAGTCCCCGAAGCTGGGGCGGTCTTAGAAGCTCCAGCTGCTAAGGCCACAACTGGTTCAATTTACCGAGCCTTTTGCTCCCCTTTCCGAGTTACCTCATATCCTGGATTTCTTTGGCCGACTTTCCCTTGGCACATTCCGAGTTTTCACTCGTTGTCCGGGTCACCCTCTAATTCTCCGGATTACTCTTCCTTCTCTCGTACACTTCCCCACATCCCACGTGGAGGGTAATCATTATCTTGCCTCATTTTAAGGGCCCGCGCCAGTTACTGCTGCAGTTAATGTCAGGTGTTACTGTTGCACACGTCACGTCGCGCCTATCTCCTCATTAACTGTATCATCACGTCGCGTCGTGGGATCCACTTCGCCCTGTGGACCTTCCTGTGGCTTGCCTGTGATTGGTTGACCCGGCAGATACACGGCCACACCGTGTGGCCTTGCCGCAGCACACGATCCCACTACCCCCGCTGGGGCGTGGCTAAATATGGGAGGGCGCGCCCCTTGGCCTTTTTCCTCATCTCGCGCCCCTCTGCCTCTTCTTCTTCTTCTTCCTCCTAGCAACAACACCGCCACCGCCGCACCTGCTCAGCAGCGCCGCCGCTGCACCGTGCCTTTCTGCACCTGCAATGCTGCCGCTTCTGTGCAGATCCACCGCCATGGGTCCGCGCCAGTCCAAGGTTCTGCCCCCACCTTCGATAGGGCCGGTGAGGAAAACAATCTTGACATGAGAAAAGAGGAGCTCGCCACCGTGGAGGCGGAGATGGAGGAGGGGGCAGAGAACACAGAACACGGCACCTGGGCTGGCTCCTGGGTGTGCCAGGATGACCTGGACTGGCTATACCGCACGAGCTGCATCCCCGAGGGCGTGGTTGCCCGCCTCGCCTCCGAGGAGGTCGCACCCTCACCCAATCCCGGTGAGTTCGTAGTGTTCCTCTCCCATTTCCAGCACGGGTTCGGCCTCCCCGTTAGCGATTTCTTCCACGATTTCCTCAACATCTATGAACTTCAACCACACCATCTCCCGGCGAATGCCATCACATCCCTTTCTTCCTTCGCATCCACCATAGAGTGATATGTCGGATTGTGGCCTACCAAGGAGCTTTGGATCTGGTTCTTCGGTCTACGAAGGAACGTGATTCTGAATAAGCAGCTTGTCCCGGAGGACAAGCATCTTACGCAGTTCGGTGCTGCTTCTATTTGTCCCTGGAAACAATCTGTCTTTCCCTGGGTCATGGGGCTAGATTCTTGCAAGGGCTGGGCCCAAACTTTCTTCTATGTCAGAAATGGCACGAATGAAGATCTGATCCGGTTGTGCCCCTACGCTCCGGGATCTCCTAATCCAGATCTGTGGGACCGGGTTTCCAAGAAACCCACTATTTTGGCAAATCAAGTCAACAAGCGGTTCAAGGAGCTGAAGGATGCGGGGCTGCGCAACGAGGACGCGATGATCACATTCGTCTGCAGTCGGATCTCCCCTCTCTAGAAGCACACACACAAGCTTTGTCACATGAGTTGGCGTCTTGACCCCAACCGGACTTCCTCATTTGAATTGAGTAACACCGAGATATTCCGCCGGGTCAAGGCCCTCTTCACGACCGTCAAAGACTTCTCCGCTGATTGGGAGTGGGGGATAGAGCATTTCTACCGGGACAAGCTTCCTCCTATAGTAAATCTCGCGATTCAATCTTTTTCCGAGTTATACCATATGTCGGAATTTGTTGTTTGTTTGATCCCTTTGCATTTTCTTCTTATTTGTTTCTTCAGCAAACCCTCGAAGATGGCACCGAGCCTTCTCTCAAATGGGCGAAGGATCAAGATGCCCCAGACGAGAAGGAGCCGGATCAGGAAATGTTCCTGCCATTCCCCGATGCGACCAAGCGACCCACCGGTAACTTCTCTTCCTTAAGAGATTGGCCTGATGATGAAGATGATTCCGACATTGAGGTGATGGAAGCATTTGACGCTATAACCCTTTCTTACGCCTTTCCGGCTTCAGCTAACCCGGCTGGGCAGATCCACGAAGATCCTCCCCTTGCCACGGGTGAGTCAGACCCAGCTGCTTCAAAGAAACGGGCGGCCGCTTCTCCTGCTTCTTCCGGACCTTCTAAACCAACCAAAAGGCAAAAGAAGTCCGCAGACAAAGCCTCCACCAAGCCTATGACTAAGGCCATAACTCGGAGGGCTCGGAAGCCCAAGGAGCCATTGACTTCTGATGAGTAAGTCACTTTTCTCTTTGTCCAATCCTTTGCTTCGTGCTTTTCTTCTGTTGTAACTTATTATTCATTGTTTGATTCGGCAGGACTGCTGTGGAGGTTCCCTAGACCGGATCCAGTATCGCTTTGCCCCTCCGGCATACCCCATCTCCCCTTCGTGGCAACGATACACGCCCACTGAGCCCCATTTAGGAGGGTTCATCGGCTACTCCGGGTTCTAGCCCACCTCGTCCAGAGGAGGGCAACCTCGGAGTAGGGGGAAGTGGCTCTGCCGAGGCAGCGGATGCTCCCGGCTCCTCTTCGGCTCAGCCGCAACCTGCCACCACCGAGGTACCAACAGCACCACCGCCAAAACCAGCACCACCGCCAGCACCAACAACAGCAACACAAGTGCCAGCAGCACCAAGTCCTTCCGCCTCGTCCGAGTCTTCCAAGACTCGGCGAGAAGGCCCAGTTAGCACCAAGGCTGCACCCAACACCAAATCCGCAACACAAACTTCAACCTCTCAGCAGCAGCCTAAGGCCAAGAAAACTTCTGACACTGCCAGGGCAGCATCCATCGAGGCTGGACAGCGCACGCTCACGTCCATGCTTCCGAAGAAGACCCCACCGAAGAAAGATGCCTCCGCCGGGTCAGTTAGCATGCAACTTGCATTGCACACTAGCCCTGCTGCTGCCCAAATTGAAAGGAGGGAAACCCATGCCAAGGGTTTGATTGCGCCACATATGCTTAGCGGGGAGGGCTATCCTCCGGCCCTGATTGAGTTCGTCAATAACTGGAACAAGGCGGAGTTCGTCCATAAAGACGATCTCCCAGAGAAATTTGGGCCTGTCGAGTCTGCCGCACAAATGAACACAACTGCCAAGGCTATCAACCTTGCCGGCCGGATAATGGAGGTACGCTACCTTGTCTTTTCTTTAACAGGTACTAAACATTAGTGATATAACCATTAGTCCCCGAGCCTCTGGGGGAGTAACTTGTTACTCGGCCGGATGCTCATTAGAGAACTAGCGTAGCTCCTTAGTAACTTCGGATATGCACACACCTAGAGCCAGGTTAAGTTCCACTTGGCCCGGATTTTGTACACTTCGAATATGCACACACCTAGAGCCAGGTTAAGTTCCACTTGGCCCGGATCTTGTACACTTCGAATATGCACACACCTAGAGCCGGGTTAAGTTCCACTTGGCCTGGATTTTGTACACTTCGAATATGCACACACCTAGAGCTGGGTTAAGTTCCACTAGGCCCGGATTTTGTACACTTCGAATATGCACACACCTAGAGCCGGGTTCAGTTCCACTTGGCCCGGATTTTGTACACTTCGAATATGCACACACCTAGAGCCGGGTTAAGTTCCACATGGCCCGGATTTTGTACACTTCGAATAGGCACACACCTAGAGCCGGGTTAAGTTCCACTTGGCCCAGATTTTCTACACTTCGAATATGGAACATACCTAGAGTCGGGTTAAGTTCCACTTGGCCCGTATCTTGTACACTTCGAATATGCACATGATCAAGTCAACTTTGCTTTTCTCAGATTACCACCAATCGCCGGAGCACTAAGTTTCAGCGCCTCCTGGACACACATAAGGTGCTGCGCTCGAAACATTCTATGCTTCTCGCTGAGTTCGAGAAAAGGGGTAAGTTTTCTCCTTGCCTTTTTCCCATCTTTCTTTGTCTTTTCCCGCCGAACTAATCTGTTATTCAGATTGGGCAGCCGAAATGGAAGCCGAAAACACCATCATGTAGAAGAACTTGGATCAAATAAAAGGTAAGTCACTTTGGTTAATCTTCTTCTGTGCTCTTTCTTCTTCGTTTCTCCTAAGCTCGGCAAATATTCATATCTCGGCTTTGCCGGGTCAACAAACTGTTTTAGCATCTCTTCAAGATAGTGTGCCCGTGCCTGATATGATGCTGCATTTTCTCGAACAAGCAGGGCAGCACCAGGCCGAACTTAAGAAGAAGGATGATGAGCTCGCCCTCCTCCGGACCAAACATGATGAAATTGCCAAGCTCAAAGCTGAAATGAAAAAGCTCAAAGCGCTCCACCAAACTGAGATGGAGAAAGTTGGCCAAGACTTCACCGAGGAACGGGAACGTCTCAACCTCCAAATTGCCAAAGATCAAGAACTGCTGAAGGAGGCCGACGTTAAGGTTGAGTCGGCAAATGCTGAACTTGTGCAACTTCAGGAGAGACGTGATAACTACACCAAGGAGCTGACCCGGATCCATAGCCATATTTCTCGTAAGTTCTTTTCCTTCAGCCGACATGAATCTTTTCGGGGGAACCTCCTTTACTTATTTCACTTGCCTCGTTTTCAGGCAAATTTCCAGAGGGGGATGCTATTGCGGCTGCTACAGTTTCCAAGTTCCGCCAGCAGAGGGGTACCCCAACTGGTCCTGGCGCTGAAAATATTCCCTATGACATGGAGGACCTGCTGGTCAGCTTATCTTCTCGCATCGAGATTGTGAAGAACTATGGTTCAGGTCTCCTAGATGCAGCAGTCCGGATCTTCAATGCCCTTTGGCCTAGTGAAGATACTCCGGAGGGGTCCACGGCTCTGATTACCAAGTGAATGGAGTGCGAGACCCAGCTTGACTTCTAGAAGGAATCTGCCAGACGCACCGGATCTGAAACCTTCCTCCACTACATGCTCACATGGTATGAGAAAATAAATCTGAATCTTCCCGAGCGCTTGCGCATCGGATCAAGGTGGTCCAATGATCAGGATTGGATAGCTCGGCGCAAGGCTTGCACCCATAGCCTCATTTAGTTTGCCCCCATACATCAATGGAACGAGTGACCAAGCTTTGTTGAAGCTGTTGACGACGAATATGTCGAAGATGGTTCGGATGAGGAGGAAGAGGACGAAGCCTCGGACGTCGAAGAAAATGAAGATGATGCTGAAGCTGAGGCCAGAGTTCCACCTGCTGGCGCCGAGTTACCTCCTCTTGCTGCTCCTTGATCACCAACAAACACTTTGAAGTTTATCAGATCCCCGGTATGCCAGGTGCAGATGTATTAAGTATACAGATCATATTTTGCTACTAAGTTGCTCGTCCCGGATTAACTTGGGCGTAGTCCTCGAGTTTCATTTTCTTATTTCTCCAATTTCTTGGCTCGGCTTGTGTCTACCATGGTTCGGTTTTGTGACTTACGAGTCCGAGTTTCAAAAATTGACTTAACAATACTTAGAAACTTTTAGGACTAGCTCAAAATAATTCGGCATAGTAAAAACAAGGCAAACATAAAGTTAGTCCAAATAACAAATGTCGGCTCGATTATGTTCTTTTACTTAGTCGTTTTTCATGTGCTATGCAATTCCAAACTTGTTCTCTTGCTTGCCATGAAGCCAAATCTTGTTGGAGAGCAGCAAGTCGAAGAGTTGAGTTTTTGGTGCTCACACACTACTAATCCGGCTTAGGCAGAAGCAACTTAAACCAGCCGACATAAAAATAAATAACAAGTATAGAAGACAACAAATATTATTAAGGCAGTCCCCGAGTTACTGCTCGAGGTTCCATGATTTCATTGATAAACTCATTGCTGGCATACATACCGATGTATGAGAGCCTCGAATACACACACTTCTTTGCTAAGTGTAGAACGGACGAAGTAGAGCTACATTCCATGGACGCTTAGATTCCTCGCCAGATCTGTCTGCCTTGTTCTTCTCCTGTGGTTTTGCATCGATGAGATAATAAGAGTCATTGTGCAATGCTTTGCTCACAATGAATGGCCCTTCCCATGGGGGGATAACTTATGCATGCTAGCGGTACGTTGTACCAGCCAGAGTACCAGATAACCTTCCCGGAAGACTCGGGGGTTTACTTTCCGGCTATGATGGCGTCGGAGATTTTGCTGATATATGGCGGATCTAGACAATGCCAATTCTCTCGCTTCTTCCAACAGATCAACATCATTTTGCTGGGCTTCTCGCACTTCGGCTTCTGTGTATTGGGTGACCCTAGGCGAATCATGCTCTATGTCGGCTAGTACTACAGCTTCTGCCCCATATACCAGAAAAAATGGCGTATAGCCTGTTGATCGATTCGGAGTTGTTCTTAAACTCCATAGTACCGCTGGTAGTTCTTCTATCCAGCACCCCGCTGATCTTTGCAGGGGCTCAATGAGCCGGGGTTTTATCCCGGAGAATACTAATCCATTGGATCTCTCCACTTGTCCGTTCGATGCGGGGTGGGCTACCGAGGCAACGTCCAGCCGGATCTTCTTATCTCGGCAGAATCGCGGAAATGCTCCCTCAGCGAAATTGGTGCCATTATCTGTTATGATACTGTGAGGATAGCCATATCTGAGAATGATATCTTTGAGGAGTGTCACGGCTGTAGCTCCATCACATTTTCTTATTGGCTTCACTTCAATCCATTTGGTGAACTTGTCCACCATAACCAAGATATGGGTCATATTTCCTCTCGGTGGTTTAAATGGGCCAACCATATCCAAACACCATACAACAAATGGCCAGGTAATTGGTATGGTTTTGAGTTTCGACATTGGCATGTGTGTCTTGGTAGCATACCTCTGACAACCATTGCACTTTCTTACTAGATCTTCTGCTTGTTCCAAGGCACTTGGCCAGTAGAACCCATGCCGGAAAGCTTTTTCCACTAAATTCTAGATGAGGCATGATGCCCACATTCCCCTTGATGTATATCTCGAAGGATGTCAAGCCCTTCTTCCGGGTCAACACATCGTTGGAGGACGTTT
Organism: Avena eriantha; assembly: GCA_910589775.1. Taxonomy (NCBI): domain Eukaryota; kingdom Viridiplantae; phylum Streptophyta; class Magnoliopsida; order Poales; family Poaceae; genus Avena; species Avena eriantha. The sequence goes on from OU342746.1 coordinate 10,694,693, forward strand.
GTCACACTCCTCTTGTATAGTTCAGCATTGATAAATGTGTATGCCTTTGCACGCCTCTGAATTTGCCTAGAAAGCACCTCTTCACTGGGCAAAGTTCCATCCTTCAAGAATGGAAATATGGGCAGTGCCCAAGCTGGTATAGCTCGCACCAGAAACACATCCTCATCTATTTCCATTTGATCCACCGACATAACCTCGTCCGGGTCGCGTTGCGCAGTCCCCGGGTTTCCTGAACCACTTCCCGCATCAATATCCATGGGTACAACTCTAGACTCCGGATCTGCCGGGATGTAGATTGAGTCGGTTTCTGGGGACGTCCTGATAGATGGTTTTCTGATGTGTTCTAGCGCTATGCCCGGTGGAATTGCTTGTCGGGTTGATTCGAGCTTCGACAATACGTCGGCAGCCTCATTTTCTAGCCGAGGTACATGGTGAAACTCGCATACCTCAAAGTACCCTGATATCTTTTGCACATGAAATCTGTACAATGCCATGTTTGGTCCAAAGCGTCCCATTGCCCCGAGACTTGCTGAACTACCAAATCCGAGTCGCCAAAGCATTGGATCTGACGTACTCCAATTTCTTTTGCCACTTTGAGCCCATGCACAAGTGCCTCATATTCTGCAACATTGTTCGATGCTGCGAAATTGATTTGTAGTACATACTTCAATTGGTCCTTCTTAGGTGAGGTAAGTACAACTCCGGCACCTAACCTGGTTTTTGTTTTTGATCCATCAAAATGCATTCTCTAGTAGTTCGGATCTGGTAACGGTGGCTCATATTGCATCTCGGCCCAATCCACAAAAAAGTCGGCTACAACCTGAGACTTGATCGCATCTCTCCTACCGTACTGCGGAGCATTAGGGGCTAGCTCAATTTCCCATTTTGCGATCCGGCCGCTTGCATCCTTGTTACTCATTATCTCAGATATGGGGGCTTCACATATCACCTTGATTGGGTGTTCTTCAAAGTAGTGTTTTAGCTTCTTCGCTGCCATATACACACCATACACCATCTTCTTATAGTGAGGATAGTTTTGCTTCGATGCTGATAATACCCTGCTCAGGTAATAGACTGGCCTCTGCACTGACTTACCCTCTTCGTTGCGCTCTACCACCACCACTACATTTACAACTCGGTTGGTTGTGGATATATAGAGCAACATTGGCTCTTTTGATACTGGAGAGGCTAACACTGGTGCAGTGGCTAACATATTCTTTAACTAGATGAAGGCTTCATTGGCATGTCGCGTCCATACGAACTTGTCCGCTTTTTTCATTAGTTGATAGAGAGGCAATGCCTTTTCTCCACTTCGGCAGTTCCATTCGATCTATGGCTCGGATTTTAGTTGGGTTAGCTTCGATACCTTGGCTGGAGACAAGAAATCCGAGTAATTTTCTAGCCAGGACACCAAAGGTACATTTTTCTGGGTTAAGCTTCATTCGGAATCTTCTTAGGTTCGCGAACGTTTGCCTGATATCATCAAGGAGCGTTTTTCTTTCCTTGGTATTTATAACCACATCATCCATATACACTTGCACATTTCGGCCGATTTGATCGTGTAAATATTTTTGCATACATCTCTGGTACGTTGCCCCCGCATTACGTAAACCAAAAGGCATGGTGTGATAGCAATAAGCCCCATACGGGGTGATAAATGCAGTTTTTATTTGATCATTCGGGTTCAGAGGTATCTGGTGGAAACCAGAATATGCATCTATGAATGACAATAGTTCACACCCAGTAGTAGAATCTATGACTTGATCTATGCTTTGCAGTGGGAATTGATCTTTTGGGCACGCCTTATTCAGGTTCGTGTAATCGATGCACATATGCCAAACCACTGCCACATTCGGATCATATTTCTTCTTTTCCACCAGCACCGGATTAGATAGCCAATATGGATAAAGCACTTCCATGACAAACCCAGCTGCTAGGAGCCGAGCTGTCTCATCTCCAATGACTTTTCTCCTATCTTCGGCGAAGCAGCGGAGAGGTTGCTTCACCGGCTTTGCTCCGGGTCTCACATTTAAAGAGTGCTCGGCCAACTCCCTCAAAACACCTTGCAAGTCCTGTGTGGACCAAGGAAAGATACCCCAATTCTCTTGGAGGAAGTTGACGAGCTCGCTTTCCTATTTGTCATTTAACCCGGAACCAATTGTTACGGTGCACTCTGGGAACAGATAATCAACTGGCACTTTCTTTGTATCTTTTGTTGCTTGAAACGAGACACTCCCATGCGGGTTACTCAGCGCCGGTACATATTGCTGTGCGGACTGAGCCAATGCCGCCACTTCCTGGATCTTTCTTTTCTCTTGTGCAATCACGAGTGACTCGGCCAGGTTAGACCCGGCAGACGCACATTCAATGTAACATCAGAAATATCCTACTATGGTAATTACTCCATTTGGCTCGGCAACTTCATCTTCAGGTAACTGATGTGACAACTTGCCATGAATTTGTTCAGGGCAGGCCTGCGGAGTAACGCGTGATATGCTCTTTCTAGGTTCACCACCTCAAACTCCAAATTTTCAGTTCGGCAATTATCTCTTGTGCCAAACAACACGTCTACCTGGACCTTGCCAATAGGTTCACAGGAAATGCCTAGCACAATACCATGGAAAGTTGTTCTCGTAGCCTGGAGCATGTTCTCCGAGATACCCAATTTGCGCATTGTATCCGCATACATAATATTGATGCTGCTGCCGTTGTTAATCAGCACCTTAGAAAATCTTACATTGATATTTGGCCCGATGAAAGTTGGGTCCAGCACCAGTGCGTACGAACCAGGGCTAGGCATAAGCTTGGGATGGTCCTTGATACTCCATGTAATTTCCTAATTCGACCAAGGCATATACCTCGTCACCGCCGGCATTACCGCATTCGCCTCCATATGTCGGCGCTGCAAGCTCTTTCTATCCGTCTCCTCCATGGTAAACACGCAGTAACTCTGGTGATGCTCTCTGTATTCATTTCTCCCCTCATTGCCGGGATACCTTTGATGGCTGATGCTGATTTTCTACCTGATGCATTGCATCCCTTCTTTCATGGTTCTCATACCTCGGCGGAGGTGGTGGCAACATTAACTGTTGCGTGTTCGCTCCGGAGAGTAATTGCTGTCAAGGTAACTCCTGCCGAGGTTGATTGTTCCGAGGTGCCTGAGCATTCCCCGAACCACTTTGTTCTATATTCCTCATCCACTCACATTGCCGAGTTGTGTGACCCACCGGGTTACTCGGATTTGGCGTGTGAAATTTGCACGGTTGATCCAGCATGGCCTCATAGGTATACCTCCGCCGGTCCTTCTTTTCTTGCCACTGTCTCTTTTGCTCTGGCGTCCAAGTTTTCTTGCCATCATTTCTTGGAGTCCACTGTTGCCCTCTAGTTTTCTGATGCTGATTGCTCCCTGCTCCGTGTTGATCTTGATTTACAGCAGCAACATGTTGTGAATTGTATATGTAATCCGGTCTATCATCTCTTCTCTTACCCCGGTAATCATTGCATCGGGATGACCCGGCTCCATCTTGCTGGTAGTACTCCTCATTTGACTCGTTTGACACAAGCCTAGGTTGGGTTGGATCACCCAAAGCATATGAATCAGCAATCCGGATCGTCTCTGCCAATGTAGTTGGCATATCCCTCTATAACCTTTGCCATAGCATCGTTGCATATCTACACCCTTGCGCAAACCAAGCTATGGCCTGTGACTCAACATGCCCTCGCATGAGTTTCGCACATTGCACCAACGGGTTAAGACCTCCCGGTCTGTTTCATTTGGTCTTTGCTTGCACATTGCTAGGGTCTGTGGCCTATTCGGCCTCTGATACATGCTCGAGAAGTTACTGATGAACATTTCCTAAAAATCGATCCAACAGTTGATACTACCAGCTGGTAAATTTTTTAGCCAGACCCTTGCTGGCCCCTCTAGCATCTGAGGTACATATCTCACAACCCATCTCAAGTTTCCCGTAGCAATTTTCACCGCTGTCGCGTAGTTGATCAACCAATCCTCTGGCTTGGTGCTACCGTCATATGTCTTCGTGCCTCTCGGTAACTAGAAGTTAGGTACCGGAGGTTCCTTCATGATCTGGGGCCCAAAGCACGCTGGACCCGGAGGACTTTGCCCCTCATTCTGTTTTGACCTATAGAGCTGATCCAGTTTTAACCTGGCGTCATCAGGCATCAAGTTCCTGCTTCCCAACCTTGACCCTATCACGTGATAGTCCGCCCTAGGGTATCCTGCGTTCACCATTTCTGAATCACCATCATTGTATCTATCTTTCTCCTATGGAGCGGCTCTCTGTTGCATTCCTTGGCCGGCACTTCGCTGTTGCCGTGGTATATTCTGTTGCTGCGGTTGCCCTGCACCCGCCGAGTTGCACTGTCCGGCATTGTCGTTCATAGCGTTTCCCTGACCTGCATTTCCATGGTCGCGGTTACCTCGGCCAGCTTCACCTCGGCTAACACTTCATCGATCCTCATTTCCTTGCACTGCTTTTCCTTTCCCTGCCCTTGCCGGGTCATATGGGACTATCTGTTTGTTTCTCCTCACCGAGGTTACCACTTCCTCTCTTCTCGGGCCACCATGAGGGGACGATGCAGCTCCTGTGGATTTCTCCAGGTTACCTATCGCTGAATAAACGACTTTGGAAGCCCCAGATCTTGCTGAATTAGCTCTAAGCAACTCTTCGTTTTGTCTGTTAGCGATCCGAACTAACTCATTGACCCTATCTTGCTGTCTTTGCCGGGCTTCGCCCGTCAAACCCTCTAACTCGGACGCAGCTGCATCTGCTGCTCTGAGGTTCTTTGCCGGGGTACTGTACTTTGGCAGCCCCACGGACAGAATGTTCTCTGATTCCTCAACTCTAGTATCACCCTCTTTGTTCATTTCACTAATGAGGTTTCTCCCCTTCACTTTTACAGCATCTACCTTATTTGCCTTTGCGTACTCACGCAGTGTCATGTTCAACGACTCCTGAGCCGCTGCTATCTTTTTCACACCCTCTAGTATTTTCTGCCTAGTCTCCTCTAACTCGGCCTGTGCCTGAGCCGGATCTTGCACAGGTGCTATGGGACTTTCCAAGCTATCTATCGCTTGTTGCAGCACGTTCTCTGGCCTCTCTAGTGGAGGACCTCTACTTTTCCATAGTGCCTTGGGTGTTACCTCTAGATCAGGTGCCGGATCCTTGCTCGCGCCAGCGCCAGGCGTCGTCATCATCACCTTGGCGCGGTCAGGGGAGCGAGTGATACGCGCCCCGCAAGCCGCGCTAAGGGGTGGCTCGCCTCCCTCGACGACGTGCCGCGGGTGAACGCACGACACATCGACAGCGACGTAGATCTTGTGCGTGCCAAGCTTGACGAAGAGGCCGTTGCACGGAAGAGGTCGCTTGCCAAAGCAGCCAGCATTGTCGCTGATGAAGTCCAGCGCTCCAAAGCGCTGAACAAGCCCGGAGACGATGCACTCGCCGTTGCCGATGAGGTTTCCCATCCGGATCTTCACTCCTGCTAGCGCCGCTAGCCCCACGGTGGGCGCCAACTGTCATGGTGGTGTCACAGCAGATGCCATGGATAGGATAAAGGTGGGGACAATATGCACTGGTGGAATCCAGGGAGGGATAGTGTGGTGATTCCACACACAGATGCATTGTATTCACTAGGTTTCCAGGTTACAAATGCTCCTTGAGCTGTATTGGGGAGAGGAGGAAGAAGGAGCTCTCTTACTCTCACCACTAGCTATCTCCTAGGAAAACACTACCCAAATGCCAACCAACTAGAGATCAACCCCTTCTACAGATGCCCTGGCCCTCCTTATAAAGGGGTGGCTAGGTCTCCAATTAGGGCATACGTGGAGGCATATTCCAAGGAATATGCCTCTTCCTAAAATAGCAAACCGATCGGGTCACTTTTTGCCATCGTAAGCCATGCAGAGGCTACGTGAGCCTCTGCGACGCCAGCATCATCCGATGCAGGGCGCGTCACCCTTGTCGGCCACGCCTCGGTGGTCCTTCTGTCTGTCTGCTTCGCTCATGCTCCAGCGTACAGTGACCACCTTTTGACCAGCGAGATACCTTCCTTCTCTTACAAGCCTGATATAACCTAGATTGTGCCTGGTTAATCTGGCCACAATGGTACCTGCATACAAGTTACACAAATCCTGCCGGCATACGACATATGTCGGCTGGGAATCAGTTAGGTGGACATCCTCCGGTCCGGGTTACTCCGTGATTTGGCCTGCCTTGAGGTGACTCGGCCAGCACTTTCTTTGACCTTGCCGTACCTCGGCTAACTCGACCTTTATATCCCGGCGTAACCCTACCCGGGGGTATCCCCCCAACAGGAACATCATCGATCTTGTTGTAATCTTCCTCGAAGAACACGCCATCCACACCGATGATACTCCTTTTTGATGGCATAACTACATGTCTCTTCTTATTCCTCGGGTCGGTGATGTAGAAGACATGATGAACTAGGTTTTGTGATATGAATGGGTCGTTCTTGTAAGCAACACGATTGAGGTTCACGGTAGTTTGGCCATCATCATTTGGATCCACCTGATTCTTGTGAGCCCAATGACAATAGAATAATGGAAACTTAAAATCCACATAGTCTAGCTCCAAAATATCTTCTATGTATCCGTAGTAGAGCTATATAATTTCTAGATTTTCTTTAGTTGCCTCTAAAACTAAACCACTTTTTTGGGTCGTTGTTGTGCTATATTTTATCTTCGTAGAAAATGTGCACCTGTTGATCTTGTACACCTAAAATGGTGTGACCTCCCATGTAGGGCCTCTTGCTAGAGTAGTAATTCTAGGAACTTTTGCTTCAGCATCACATAGTTGATCACTGAACCAGATGTTGAACTCCTCGACGTGGAGTGTCTCGACCGAACATCAATTGGGATGCATTGCTCGTAGAGCGTCATAGTGTTCTTCCATGTACGGAGTGATTTCGTCCATGTGATTCATCACAACATAGTGTGCTTGATTATATTCAGTGTTAGTCGGACTGAACTTTCTCTTTCCACTCGTTTCGACACCAGTAAGCTTACCCTCATGGACACACCTAAGAACCCCTACCAGGTCAAGACATGCCATGTAATCAAGGAAGAAATCAACGACCTCTTTAGTTACATAGAACTCGATGATGCATCCCTCTGGACATGCTCGATTCCTGACATAGTTCTTAAGAATTCCCATGAAGCGTTCAAACGGGTACATGCTTCACAGATATACGGGACCACACATCTTTATCTCGTGCACAAGGTGGACAATGATATGTACCATGATATCGAAGAATGATGGAGGAAATATCATGTCCAAATTACACAAGGTCACCACCACATACATTTGTAGCTCATCCAACTTACTTGGATCAATCAGGTTCTAATAAGTTGTGTTGAAAAATTCACACAAAAGTGTTAGAGTGTCTCAAACATGTGGTGTCAAGATATTCCTTATCACGATAGGGAGCTTCTATGTCATCAGAACATGGCGATCGTGAGAATTCATACCCGTTACTCTGTTTTCTGTCTTTGAAACAATCCTTTGCATGTTGGCGGTGTAGCCTGTTGGAAAACACATGCCATATAGAGAATCACACACACGTTTTCCCTCTTCTTTGTCGCATAGATAACTCACAAGGGTTGGCTATCCTTGAGCATCAACCTCAGGTGGGTTTTCCCCTCTAAGTTTGACAGCTTCAAGTTGTGAGTTCACACTATCTTTTGTTTTGTCATTCATGTTGAGAAATGTCCTATTTTGCTTTCTACCACATTCTTCTCAACATGCGTCACATCAATGGAATGTTGAACATCAAGATGCTCCCAACAATGTAGTCCCATAGTATCAATCTCCTCTTCTAGACCAGTTTTATTTTTCAAGGCTGGTCATCTATAACTATTTATTTTTGTTTATCATTGCCTTTGCCTTTGCCTCTACCCCTACCCCCACGTTTGAATCATCCTTTTCCAAGCACAAGTGTCAAGTGTTTAAGATGATCATAGATCTGACTACCTTTTAAAATTGGACGATCCAAATCTATCTCAAAAGTGTTATCAAACTTTTTCTTCAAGGTCTGATATTTATGACCCTTTGGCAAAAACCTTTGAGTCCGCATGTACACCATTTTCTTACACTCACGCAAATACCTACTTGTTGTCTTGTCTAGGCAATGGACACACACATGGGTCCCTTTTATAGCCTGGCCGGAGGAGGTCCCATATGGCGAATAATCATTGATGGTTATGAATAAAATGCATCCCAGGTAAAGTTTTCCTTCACATGTGCATCATATATTTTTACTCCTTCAATCCAAAGAAGCTCCAAATCTTCCACCAAAGGTGAAAGGTACACATCAATGTCTTCACCATGTTGCTTTGGGCCCTGGATTAGTATTGCGAGCATGGCATACTTTTGCTTCATGCATAACCATGGAGGAAGGTTATAAATGCTGAGATTCACGAGCCAGGTGTTGTGGGTGGTACTATAGTTGCAGAACGGGTTCATTCCATCGGTGCTCTGTGCAAAGGCATCATCTCCAAAACAATCACCATCTGAACCCAAAGGCTTCAACCTATTGATGTTCCTCCACTTTGGAGAGTCGACAGGGTGTTTGAGCATGTCGTCCTGAATGCGCTGCTCTGTGTGCATCGGTTTTGCCGTATTCTGGTTCGCATATAAGCATTTCAAACAAGGAATAGTAGGAATATACCAACACACTTTTACCAGGATGTCCTTCCTACCCAGTTTTGTATGCTTCTTATTGCTTGCCTAATTAGTGTCCATGCCACCCTCATTGCTGCTGTCATCTGCCATATTAGTTGACTCAACCTTTTGATCCTTGAACCTTGGATATTTGCACACCGGGCAAGCACGCAAATTGATGTAGGCATCACCACGGTACAATATACAATCATGTTTACATGCATTTATTCTTTGAACCTCCATTCCCAACGGACACACAATCTACTTAGCTTTGTAAAAACTATCTGGCATGTGGTTTCCTTTAGGAAGAAACTCTTGTAAGAATGTTAACAACTTGGTTAGACTCTTATATGACCATCCGTACATTTGTTTCATCTGCATTAGTTCTAGCACAATATATAACTTTGTGTAGTTTGGCTTACGCCCATGGTACATTGGTTTCTCCAAGTCTTCAATCATGCAAGCATATTTATTGTACATTTTCTGATCCTCACAGTTTTCTTTCAACTCCCGCAACATATGACTCACATTGTCTTCTTCAACATCTTCCATGTTCTCTTGCGATGATATATTACCATGTCGTTTGTTCGACCAACCTCGTCATGGTAATCTCAACATCATCCATGTTGGCATCCTCCCAAGCATCACCCTCCTCATTAGCATCACCCTCCTCATTACCATCACCCTCCTCATAAGCATCAACCTCCTCATATGTACTTTGTTGTACTTCTCCAGGGTGGTTCCAACAATCATACCCCGCCACGAATCCCATTTTGATCAAATGTGTCTGAATTTGTGAAATTCTTGTAAAACTATAGATGTTTTTATAGTCACAACATGGGCAAAGTATCTATGGGTCCTTTGTATGAACTGCGTTCATTCCAGCTATATTCAAAAACTCATTGACACCGTTAAGGTACACATCAGTCACACGATCCCCATGTACATCCACCCACAGTCCATGTGCAAAATATGAATTCACATGCATTTAATACAACATTTATCAAAAAACAAACATATGGAAATTGAAGTAATCCAAAAAAGCATTTTTATGGATGTCCGGTTATTATCTGGAGTTTCCGAATTCTCCTCTTTATGACCCGACCAGACCCTTCTTCCTCGCTTTCCTCCTAATTCTTCTGATGCCCCCTTTCTTCCATGTGCCCTCTCTCTTCTCCCTCCCAAACCACCGCCGCTGGCTTCCCCCACCTGTCGATGTCCGCCGGTCAAGGTTTAGATAAAGCACCCCGACATCTAGATCTCGTGGCAGCGAGGTACCAGAGATGTCAAATCGTTGTCGTGCATCAAATCTCCACCGCCTCGTATGTGTCGCCATGGTTAGGACAATGGACAATATTGAGATCCTTGTCATCCGCGAGAACTCCTCCTCCTTGTCAGATGAGGTACTAATCTTCTAGCTTTCATCTCTCTAATTCTATTTGTTTAAATTTTTTGGATGCATCTGCTGAGCTTTTCCGGATTCAATTTGTTTTAAGTTTTTTCTAGGAATTGGATAGTTACCGCGGCATTCATGATGGATGTGCCCATTTCCAATGTTGTCTAGATGCAAAAATCTTTGTCCAACAGGAATTAGACTTTAAAAGGGAGGAGAAGAGGAAGGCAGATGAAGAATTGAGGAAGACCAATGAAGAATTGAGTAAGACGGAAGAGAAGCTAAGGCTAGCTCATGAGACAGTCCGAATGATGGAGAAACTAATGAAAACTGTCAACAAAAAATGGAAAGGGCTGTGGAAGAAAAGGGGAAAATAAAGTTGGTGTTGGCCGATATCGTTGATGCACACAACATCAAGAAGAAAGAAAGTAGGCAAACAACTAGGTTGAACATGAATAAGATAAAGGTATGCTATTTGGAAGGAAAGGTGTCTACAATATGCCATTGGTTCCATTGGTATCCCGATTTCGGTTATAATAGCCATGTCTGGGTTTTTAAATGCACAACATAGTTGTTACTTTGAGCATGATTGTATGTGTTACTAATCTATATGTGAGAATTGATTGCATGATATGTGTTGTTTGCAAAAAAATAGATTGTACAAAAATAAAAGAGGACAATATTAAAATACACCTTGAAAATAAACGCATCCCAGCATGAAGCCTTTGATCCATATAAACTCACCCTCGCATGAAGCCTTGATCCATATAAACTTACCAAGACACAAGATTAAACTGGTTAGTGAATCTCCAAGGCATCTCACCACCAAACCTTGATCCATATAATTGACATCAAAGGACACCATCCCACAAAAAAATTAGCAAAGGAGACCTTAAATGGTTTATAATTGAATCCGCCTCTAGTCAGATATATGGTTGAGGCGGTCCAAATTAATAACCGCCATAACTACAAGTTTTAGATACGGCCATTATAATGGTTAGGCTCAGGAGATTCCTGGAGGCAGTTACTTTTTATGGATGGTTGCAGTTAAAGTTTCTAAAGAGATGCCCAATACTTTCATGTGTCTCATGTTCCATTTAGAGGCATTTTGTTTTAACAAGCGGCTGAGGAGGAAGTAGTACTAGAGACGATGCTAATTCTCAAACATCTGATGTTACAGTTAGATGCAGTCATTGTATTAAGGCTGCCTGAGGTTGATGAACAAAGCTGGTTGTTTGTATTTTAGGGGTAAATCTCCTCTAGGCACTGTCTCTAAGTAACGAGTTTGTACTAGTGACGATCCAGACAAGGTGGTTGGTATGGCTGCAAGATTGTTTCTCGAGGCCTCCCATTAGCATGTTAGTGATTTCATAGAAAATAAAAACCCTCACAGAGAGTATAAAAAAGAAGAGAGCATGGAGATAGAATGGTACTAAAAACGCAGAAACTTAGCTTTATGGCAGATATCTCCGTGAAGTACGTTCTTCCATGGCCTCGTGGAGAGGCGATCCCTCAAGGAGGGGCAATGTTGTCCACTCTTCGAGGGGTGATTTCAGCACCCATATGTACATGTATTATGTTTCCTAGTTCTTGTATGTGTGTGTTGCTCAAGGAGATCAAGCACCAGTGACCTTGGTGAGGTGGCCTATGGCGGGTAGCGACCCCACAACCAAGCCTCCGTTGTCCAAGTTCAGCATTCACGGGATTGACCCGGCACCATGCCCATCCCTCGCTTGAGTGAGCCACAAGAGAGAACACAGTGAATTCAAATGTGTTTTGAAGAAAAAGTATCGCACATGAAGATGTGATAGGTGTGTAGCGTAATTTTTGTAAAAAGTTGATTGCTTGTTACAAATGACACCGTAACTTAGCACAAGGAGCCATCTGAATGGGCTTGAGGATGTAGTGGCCATGATGGTTCCCTAAAAAACCAAGAAACTGCCTCACGTGATGAGCTTGGGGATCCCTCGGGAGGGATGAAGCTCTCATGGGCACAAAGTGTCAACACTAAGGAGAGGCATCGGTTGGATCGGGGCGTACACAACCCCATAGTGGCTCTGTGAGCTCGCAGAGATGGGCCATACCATTTCATGTCGCGGCATATGGTCACGGGTAGAACTTGTTGTCGGAGATTGTCTATGGGGGTGCCGCGACGCGCCACTATTACCTGGCGAGGCCCTTCGTGAGGTCCCCAACGGGTTCTATGGTAGTTCTTCATGCGAAGACTCCCAAGCGTGCCCTTTTGAGACTCTGAAGGGACCAAGGTCCCAGGGGTCAGTGGGCCAATCCCTTGACATGTATTAGGGCATGATCTCGAGGAGATCCATCTCTGCCGTGCACATGTAGCACCGTTGCATTGTGATCCATTCGATTGAGAATCGTCGCAATGATGAAATTGCCTTGAAACCCACTCCGGTCTTCTTAAAAGGAGAGAGGAGTGGTGTGGTTCCTTTCTTGACTCTTCCGCCTCTGCTTTCATCTTCTTCCTCGTCGTGGCGTTAGTACTACGAGGGTAAGAGGACCATGGCTGGAGGCATTGGGGAAAGAGGAGGATGTTTGGGTTGTCCATCACCTCTGGCCACGACCACTGCCCTCGTGCAGATTGCAAAAGGGCCAAGGTCATGTTTCATCTCCATCTCCCCTGCCTCCTATGTCGTGCTCGTCGTTGTCCTCCGAGATTGTCCCCATTGACATCAAGCTTGGTGGCTTCGAGTTCGTGGTGACTGTCAACGCAAGCACGAAGCAGAGTAGGCTGCTCCTCCTGCACAATTTTGTAGTGGTGGCGGACAACGTCGCACAGGACTGGGTGAAGTTGTAGGTGCTTGCTGGGGCAACCTGCGTGTGGCATGCGGAGGTGCGCTACGACCGATTCAGCCAGTTATCTCTTGGCCATGGATGGAGGGCATTCGCCGAAACGCACGACATTTGTGTCGGAAACCTCCTCATCTTTAGATACGACGAGGATACAGCGTTCACCGTCCATGTCTTCGACGACACCATGTGTCTCCGCTGCTACTTATCTGACCCATACTTATACTCCGAGGAGTGACGGGAGCGAGTCCAAGGAAGATGGACGGGGGTGGTGGTCGCAGCGACGCCTTCTGGAAGAAGCTGGGCCCGTGGGACTATTTTTTATTTTTTTTGTCTATAAGGATGGGAACCTCTACACTTGTCTTGTGCATTTAATATAACATCTACACTTTTAAGGATGGGAACCTCTATTGCCTTGAGATGAGTAGCCTTCAGGGCCTAGTGACTTCCGTGGGCTTTCCGAGGGAGAGTCGGCAGGTTATATGTGCATGGTGCCCCTTCATGAATTGTGCTTTGCGAGGGGAAGGTTCTCTTGTAGGTTCTACTATAGGGAAACTATAGAGAGAGTGCATTTCCTGTTGGCTCCATTAGGAGGAAATCGTAGGATTCATGTGACTTTAGGCTTCTTGAGGAGAAGTTCCCCTGTTGTGCAGAGTCGAGTACACCCGATCATCACACTGATGTCTCGAAACATGATCCATAGAACGGTGCATACTGAAGGAAAGAACACATTTTATCTTGATATATAATTGAGGGATCATCTTATAATGCTACCAAAAAGCGCCAAACTAGTAGTATAATATGCCAACATCTAATGTGTAAAGTGAGATAATATGGTCCATGCATTTGATCTCTATCATTTGCATCATGGTATGATCTCTATCATTCCTTTGTATGTAAGGACAAGGTCTATGGAACTTACATGGTAAGCGTGTTGTAAGAGTATCTATCATACATCTACTTACAACAGTACCATATCAAGACACTAGCCCAGTAATGATCTAAACTAGACGCCTCTATTTTTAGGACATTCCCAAAAAGCAGTAATATAACATTATCACAAGGGTAAATCTCAAAACAAAAGATTAACGAATGGTTCACCACAACTCAAACACTGCTTCCACAACTATGATGAAATTACCAACCACACGCTATGACACCAAGGTACGCAAAATAGATAATTAACCAACACAGTCTAAATAGCAAACTTCCGTTTAAGGAATAGTTTCAGAAAATTGTTTCAAAAGTGTAGTCGTGTTGTGAAGTAGGTTAAAGTGCCACTCCCATATTCCCCATACATGACGTCTTTAAGGTTTACCTAAAAACATTAAAGCAACAAGGGTGAGTATAACATACTCAACAAATACATAGCGAAATAAAAGGCAAGCATAAAACACGACACCGACGATTATTCTGTATCACAAGTCAAAATGCAATAATTTCCCTGTATGCTTATATGCTCTCTGTCTTTTCTTTTCTTTTGCGGATACCGGTACCGCTCGAGTGGACACCCGTCGGCATCCACCCGCTCCAACTTGTGGAGGTTGTCGATAATATGGGACTCGTCCCAATATCGACGGTCTCAAGGTGTCTACCTCAGTAGAACACAACACTGTGCTTTATCTTTAAGATGCTATGCAAGAATGCAAGGCAAATGTATCATTCGCTAAACTGTGTTTTTTCTTGAATCCTTATCATCTCCATACATATAACCAATATACACTACCACAAAATAAAAACAAGTGCTAGAAAATAAAAGTTGAGCAAAGGGAATCATGCAAAGTATTATCCCGATATACACTTGCCTCAACCGTGGGGCACAAACTATGAATTGTAGAACTCCGAACCGGGAGCACCAACACCTGTTACAAAATATATGCCACACTCAATACATGCCATCCATTCAAAAGCATACGAGCCAAATATACCATCGCTGCTACGCGCAACAAACCCAAACAAAAACCTTTACTTTTATTTTAGAAAAGTCCCAAAGGCTGTAATCTCTACCAGTACCTTGATTAGTAATAAAAGTTGTCGAATAGTCGCATAGTGCCGATGGGTTTAATTAATCTCAGCTTTCTAGTATTAGCATCATATTCATGCGACTTCACATTGTGGCCTGGGCTTTTTTTTTGCAATAATACAGGAAAACTTGGTCTAGTATAAGTGTAACTCACGATCAGACTTCAGAGCAAGGTAGAGACCAAGATGTCACTAGCTATTTCCTAGTCCCGAAGCTTTAGTTCCTATATCATGTTTCCTAAAAAATTACAAAGAGTTTGGCAAACAATTAGATACAGAGCATCACTCGGTAGTTTTCATCAAGCCCAAGTACAAAAAGTAGTCCATCTCCTCTCGTACTACTGTAGATAACACTGCTAAAATTGAGCAGGTGCAGATCGATTCCCTATGTCACAACAGGTTCCTGGTTATTTTCTAAATCTAAACATCCCTGTCTCTTAAATTCCCACATGGACGTGATGCCCCCAAAAATCAAATCCAAACTACAGACTTACAGGATTGGAAATTGCTTCTTATCAAACCCAGCCACGCACATCACTCCAGAAATTATAGAGGAGTTGCCAACAAATCGGTACTAACCAACAGAGGTAGAGGTATGGCTACCAACGGTGGCGACAAAATAGCTCAACAGAGACGATCGTCGAGGGCAGTTGCACAGCCTCGCAGTCGCAGTGATGACCCGATGGTGGCAACCTCGCAAAACCGAGGAACGCAGCGGCGGCGGCGGCAGATTAAGAGCAGCAGTGCTGGGAAATCAAGTAGGGCCTATTGACGGTGGCCGTATCTGACTCGACCAGGTATACAAAACAACATAACCGAGAGCTAGCTCGCTATCTAAAATCCCAGCCTAGCCTAGCCCATAAATCAGGGGCGGATTTACCGTCCGGGCACCCTGGGCACGTGCCCGGGCTCGCCGCCATCCTGTGCAGGCACTTTGGCGAAGTCCCAGATCGTCCTATGTAGTTGGAATTGCTAAAATCTGGTGAAACATACGTGCACTGAGGGTGCACTGAGGACTATCGAACGATTTCTTTACACCTAGGCCAGCTTGGGCTTGTTGCCTAGCAGAACTAGTTGGCCCATTTCGTTCCATAGTACACGTTGGGTCCTTTCTCACAGGTTCACGAAGCTAGACACAACGGGAATCGATCGATCCTATGAGTTGGTCTGTTGGTCTACTCGCGATAGATCAGTTTGACTGCACGCGGGGCGTGCCCTAGCTTGGGGAGACGAGGAAAGATGGTACCGGACTGCCGCTCCCATCAGGCTGCGACTCCGACCGCGAGACAGGGAAGCGCAGGCGGCAAGGTGGCGATAGGAGCGGCCGGAGTTCCAATCCGGCGCAACGTGGCTCATCGGCGCCGCGGTTAGGAGCAGCCGAGCGGCTATCACCGATGATTTCCAACCTATGCACAAAGAGGAAGAAAGCAACAGCATACATGCGACGGGGCAGATAGGGATGGTGACTGGCACCAGCAGCACACCACAATTGGGTGAGTTTTTCTCTGTTATTTGTAGGGGAATTTTCTATATTAATAAACATCCTAATGTCTGGTTTATAGTCTAAATTATTTAAATTTAAGAATTGTTTATATTTTTTACTCGATGAAACATGATTGATTATATTCATATAGTGTTTATCTAACTATGTGAAGTTTATGGTTTTTGGAAAACCAACGTGAAGTATTTTAGTTTACAGTGTGCCCGGGCTTTTAAAATTTGCTAGGTACGCCACTGCCATAAATTGTTCACAAAAAGAATAAAATGAGCAAGACTTAATATGTAACACTAATAATACAAAAGATCCACCGGTTCTTTAGAAGGTTTTATTTCAGCAGGTCATGAGTTCAAGCAATGTACACACTAGTTTTTTTATTTTCGTTTATCCTTTTCATTTTCTTTCTTTTCTCTAACTTTCTGTTCCCAAATTGGATTTAAATATTATGAAAGTCATTTTCTATAAGGTCAAAAGGACAAAGAAATTAGCATCTGATTTGGGGTATACACGCCAAGATCTATCTACTAGATACAAGCAACGGGTGGATATACATCCATAGAGAACTTACCCTCAAAGACAACAAAGCTTTGTTAACAAGTTTGAACTCGTGGATGATGTAGTCGTACAATTGCCTATCTCAAGATCGTGATGAAGTCCAGCAGGCCCAGCTCCAGCACGTCCTTCAGATCCAGCTCCAGCAAGTCCAGCATCACCAAGTCCAGCACCGCAAAGCAGCGGAACATCCGTGATCGCACACACGTCCGGTACCTCGACAACCTCCATACCTCGCTCCAGCAAAGCAGCGGAAGCAGTAACTCCTTTCCAGATAAAGCCACCAGGAACATGTATCTCGCTAATCCGAGACTATGGGGGAATAATACTAGAGGGGGAGAGAGATCCTTCACGAGGAGGTGTGAGTATGAAGGTGTGAGAGGAGGGCCTTTTATAGGAGGAGGGGAGGGTACCCCTCCCATGGCCGGCACCCATGGAGGGTGTCCCTTCACCTCCCCCATTCATGTGGTGGTAACCTCTCCATATTAAAATGCCCCTTCAGATTCTCTTTTAAAGTCTCCACTTTAAATGCATTAAATTTCTCCAAATTTAATGCTCTCTCATTTAATAAAACACTTTTATTAATTATATTCAGAATTTTTTTAATTACTTTAATTAACAAACATTCACATAAAACCCCCTGCAACATTTCAATATTACATGCAGAACCAATTTCAGCAATTTCACCCGAAACAGTTTTGGTGTCTAATGAAATAATTCTAGCGCTTTCTTAAATCTTTATCTGAAACATATTTGCTCCAAATGGTGTCAGTATCTCTTAAGTGTGTTACCCTACTGTTCGCGAATAATGTAGACATGATCGAGACCCTTGTCAGATCAATAATCAGAAGTGGGACCTAGAGATCCATACTGACTCCTACACATTCAACGATGACTTCTGTGATTGTGAGAACCTTTAATGCTAGCAACTAAATCCCTTTGTCTCATAATATAATACATGTCCGAGATTCGATCATCGGTATCCAAATACCTAGTTTGATCTCGTTACTGACATGCACTCTTTTCTCATTCCCGTGATATAACATTCTAGTGATCACATCACTTGCTTGCACGCCATCTTAATGTGATATCACTGAGAGGGCCCAGAGTATATCTATCCGCCATCGGGATGGAAAAATCCCACTCTTGAACCATGAGCCTCAACATAACACCTTTGTAGCACTGAACCCACCTTTATAGTCACTCTATTATGGTGTGACGTTTGATGTTATCAAGATACTCTTCCGGTGTCAGCAATTAACATGATCTCATGGTCTAAGGACTAAGATTACTTCGTATGATGTTATAGCAATATAAATATAATGACTTTGATCGTAATGCTATACTTCGGATGAATGTTCATCACATCATTCCACCAATGTTGTGACCTCGTTATTAACAACATCCAATGTCCATGATTAGGAAACATTGATCATCTTGTTAATCAACAAGCCAATTTATATGAGAGGCTGTACTAGGAACTTTGTATTTTGTTTATTAAACACACATGTATTAACATTTCCAATTAATACAATTATAGCATGCAAAATAAACATTTATCATAAACACGGAATAAGATAATAACCACTTTATTATTGCCTCTCGGGCATATTCCCTTCAGGTTGAGGCATGATTGGGCACTGTGTGTGATGAAGCTCCGCTGCTGAAGGTTATGTAGCCATAAGAGCACTATGTAAGTCTTGTATTCGTTATGTTTCGGATGTTGTAATGATACTTGTCGGTTATGCTCCATGGCTCACTGATCATGGGAACGTTGATATTTACATAACAGGGATTTCTCGGATGATTAAATCCGGGGGACCCCACATGATCTTGATCCATATGATGTCTTGTGAGTAGTTCGTTTAGTTCTTGAGGACATGGGAGAAGTCATGTTGTTTGTAGTGGAATTGTGTTGAGAAAGATTCAATGGTTTGATAATTAAATTGTGGTGTTATTCTTCTAGTGGTGTCATGTGAACATCGACTACATGATACTTCACCTTTATGGGCCTAGGAGAATGCATTGTGTATTTGGCTACTAATCGTAGGGGTTGCCGGAGTGACAGAAACCTGAACCCCCATTAGGAAACCTTTGCACAAGGGAGTGTAGGATCTTAGAGTTTAAAGTTGTGGTTAGGTTTTCATCTTAATTACTTTCTTGTACTTGCGGATGCTTGCAAGGGGTATAATCACAAGTATGTATTAGTCCTAGGAAGGTCGGTACATTAGATCAGGTTCACCCACACAACACTTATCAAACTAAAGAAGATTAATCAACTATATGAAGCGAAAGCACTTGACGATATTCCCGTGTGTCCTCGAGAATGTTTGGTCATCTTAAGCAATACAACCGGCTTGTCCTTTGCTAAAGAAAGGATTGGGCCACTTGCTGTATTCATTATTATTGTCTTTCATTTACTCATACTTTATTTATCTGCATCATTAAAAACCCCTAAAAATCTGTTTGCTAAGTATTTATAGAGAATTCCTGCTCCAAGCCACTCGTCAACACCTTTTTCTCCTCGTTGGGTTCGACACTCTTACTTATCGAAAATGTTGCGATACACCCCCAATACTTGTGGGTCATCACCGACCCATGAGAAAATGGCTCCTGCTCATCTTTTGGCGCGGTGGCAACGACTGTGACGGCTTCGGTGGCGGAGAAGGAGAGTAACCGTGGGGTCTAGATCCCATGTGTCCTTGACGACGCCAATCTCCGAGTCGTGGAGAAGGAAGGGCTCCTCCACGCCAGCGACTGGACGAGCGGCTACGGCCAAACCGTCCCTACTCCTCGCGCCGACGAGTTGGTACACTTCGGCACCCACCTCGACAAAGGTATGAGTTTCCCTCCCTCAGACTTATTTGGTGACGTTATAGATCACTACGGAGTTCAACTCCATCATTTCCCCCCGAACTCTCTCTTAGAGATGAGCGCATATGCTTCTTTGTGCGAGGGGTACCTTGTCATGAGGCCGAGTCTCACTCTTTTCTAGTTTTATTTTCATATCCGGAGAAATTCCATCACTGCCGGTAATCCATAGATTACCGGTACCATTAGTTTTCTGTTAGAAGAGAGCGCGTTTATCCTCGGATTAAGACCAGTGAGTCGGTGAAACAGTGGCCGTCCACTTTGTTTTATCACAAGGATATTCATGCTCCCAACAAAGCTACTGCTTTTCCGGCTTTTGTCGATGGTGCTGCCACGCCCCAAGAGTCCTGGGACGCAGATGCGCCGGCTCTCAGTGACGATCTGCTTCTTGCCAAGAGGAGGATCGGATATTTTATGAAGCACAAGGGCCTTAAGGGGTCCAACTTAGTTCACTCTTGGGTGGCACGCCGGATCCAGCCTCTTCTGCATCATGGAGACCGGCTTATGAATTCCATTACGGCATCCAAGAAAGATTCCCTCCGGAACATGGAGAAAGAATACGAGTCTCAAATCAAGTGGCTCATAAGGGAGCGGGCTGAGAGGAAAATCCTAGAGCTGTCTTTGGATATACATACGGCTGAAGATCCTGTGGTACTGGTAAGTTTCTAGCAGTAACTCGAATTATGTGTTCATTTTTACCTTGTTTTGCAATACTGATATTCCATTTTCCTTTTCAGCTTGCTGACCTCCCCGAGTCGGAGCTTGCTCCTATCGAGGGATATCCTCCTGAGTTATCTCAGGATGATTGAGAGTTGGTTCCACTGCCAGACACAATTCCTCGAAAGCGTAAGGCTCCGACAGTGTCTATCGGCACAAAGGAGGTGCCCGTTGTGAAGAGGTAATGTTTCCTCACAAGGTCTTTGTATTTTATGTCTTATCCTTTCTGAAGTATAACGGATTTTGTTCTGTTACCTCTTCAAAGCTAGACAGCTCACCAAGGGCAAAGGGAAAGGAGTCTTGTCGAAGCCACTGCGCCAGTCAAAGCTAAATTTGACTTCTCCAGCCACAACGCCTCCGACTCCTGCCCCTCAGCCTTCTGTGGCGCCGGAGATTACTCCATCTCCGACTTTCGTAGAAGATTCGGCTCAACAAACAGAGCCAGCGATCCTTGGATCGCAAACTGACATCACCATGGGTGACTCAGGTGATAAGGGTGAACCCTCTTCGGTTAATGATCCCTCGGTAGAGGTCTTCGCTGAAAACCTCCTCAACAATCCGGGTCTTGCCAAACATGGCATTACTCGGAAATCTACTGAGGAGATCCGGCTAGCCCAACAATGCTTGGAGATCCAGAATATTACAGCCGAGGAAGAGGCATAAGAAGCGGAGGACATCAAGTACTCCGAACTTCTCGAGTAGATCCGTCTTCGCGACGAGAGGCTGAGAACCGGTGTGCTTCTGCCACCTCCGGTAATCCCGCTGACCCTCACCAAGAAGGTTAGCACCGAGGTGTCCATGAGCTTAAGCAAGCTACCCATGAACATCATGTAAGTCAAATGCCAACTCACTTTTTTCCTTATGCTATTTTATATCATATCGTCTATCTCCCAAGTATGAAGTTGGATAGACAATCCAGATTTATGCTTCCTTAGGATGCCAAAGAATGAACTAGTGTAGCCCCCAAGGCTCATGCTGATATTAGTAAAGATATTAGCCCGAGTCTTTAGTAGACTTTGACTCTAGGTATTCTGACTTACAGAAAGTTAATTCATATAACCAGGAATTGTTGAAGAATATATGTAACAAGAGGAGAGAAATCAGAGCTCTCCTACTTGAAAATGCTCAATTGAAAGTATCTAGGGATGAGGCTGAAGGTAAACATTCTAGTACTCAAAACTTGCTCTTTATTTCATAGTCGAATTTTTATTCAACATTTGTTCTTTTGACTACAGCACTGGTAAAGCAATCATGTGCTATGATTGAAGAAGCCGAAAATCTGAAGTCCCTGACGATGGAGAACACCGACTTACGTCAGGAGCTGGACAAGCTGAAGGCGGATGATGAATGGAGCATTGCTAAAATTCTTGAATCCTCTTCCATGGCTACTGACGAACGTGATCGAAGGATCGCTGCCCAGGATCAGGGAATCTCGGATAGCAACGATGCTTTATTCAGAGAGAAGGATATCACCGAGGCACTCCGGGCTGAACTCCAGAGCCTACGGGAGGAGAATACCAAAGTCAACGACGTCATCTTTGGCATGTTTACCTATTTCTAACTTTTCTGCACTTTCCAACTCTTTGGAGTTCGGATATATTTTACTAACCTTTTGCATTACATGTGCAGGTCCTCTGAACTTACTGGACTCAGCCTCCGCTGAGTCTGGCACTAGCCGGCTTACACAAGTTGGTGATTTACTTCATGACTTCCACCAATCCTTTGTGGATATTGGCAAAGTTCTCAAGGTTCTAGACATGCATATAATGTTCGGCTTCAAAGTGCGAGACAAGGCCAAGGAGATGCCCCAGCTCATCCAGGACTGAAACATGTCCTACGCGCAGATCGTAGCGCAGAACGCTCTCACCATGGTTATGAGCCACCATGGAAGCATGGAAATCTGGCAAGTAACTAGGGGGTATTCTACTATGGATGAAGACGGACAAGAGCAGGACATTAAAGCAATCATGGACTCTTGTGCCGGATATGGGTGCCATGTAGCCGACTTAACCAGCTACGACGCCCCTTCACTCGCGTGGAGACGCCTCCTCCACCTGCCGAGGTAATAGCAGAAGTTTCCGACGATGAACAAACTGTATCGGAATTGAACGTCTCGGAAAGATATCAAGGCGAGGCTGATGTATCCAGTGAGCCGGCAGCTCCTACCTCTCCCATACATCATAGAGCATCAGAACAAACAATGTGTTATTCTGAAAAACAATTCTGGTTGTATATAAGTAGTATAAAACTTTTGCTAGTGCTAAGATTTGTTATTTCTATTCAGCACTTTTGGCTTTAATTTTATGTGCCTGAAATGTTTACATAAGAACTTAGATTTTTTGTCTGTACTTATCGTTTATCTGGCTTTCCGCCTCATCCCTTTCGTGAGCTGGCCAACCTTTAGCACGGAAACTTTGCCGAGCAACGGAGCTCAATTGCTAAACTAGTTTAAACTCGGAAACAAAGTCGGCTTCCAGTACCAACAATTCACTACTCGGAAAATGCCCGCATCCGGCAATCAGTTAAATAACCAAAGTATAGACTAGAAAATTTAGATTTATACCCAAAGGTAGCAATTTTAGAATCATAAATCTAAACCAGGACAAACATGAGCATAAAGTACTTTCAAGTATTCTGGGATTTTCAACTGTGACATGATCATTCGGAAATAAGATGGTAAAAACTTCATAGAATTTTTTTGAGGCAACCAATACTTTATTTCTCATTGAACATGTACACATATATGATTACAAAGAAAGATAAACTAAGAATAAAAGGTACGTAGCTGAGCAATATTCCATGGTCTGTCTAATTCGTCCGGGTCTGTACTGCCTCTAGCTTTCTTTCTTTTCTGAGTAGCAGGTCTTTCTTTGATTGTCCGCATATCAGTTAGATAGTAAGAACCATTGTGCCAAACTCGGCTAACTAAAAAGGGCCATTCCCATACTGGGGAAAGTTTATGCTTTCTTTTCTGCACAAGCTAGAGAACCAAATCGCCCTTATTAAAAGACCGGTTTCTGACTCTCTGGCTATGATACTTGCGTAACTTCTGTTGATAGGATGTTGATCTGATCTGAGCAATGACGTGAACTTCTTTGACTAAGTCGAGATCATTTTGTCAAGAAATTTCGGCATCATCTTCAATATACGCGGCAACTCTAGCAGAAGTGTGAATCAAATCACTAGGAAGAACTACTTCGGCACCATAGACCAAGAACAAAGGTGTGTATCCGGTTGACCTATTCGGAGTTGTTCGCAAGCTCCATATTACAGAGGGTAATTCCTCTGCCCAAGCCCCCACAGCACATCGTATTTGCGACTGATGCAATGTCAAGCCGGATATTTTGTTTGTTGCAGAATTCAGCAAGTTCTCCCATAGAGAAGTTACTCCCGTTGTCTGTTATAATGCTATGCGGATAACCGTATCGGATTATAACATGCTCGACAAATCTTCTGGCTGTTGCTCCATCACAACTAGTGACAAGTTTAGCCTCAATCCATTTTGTGAATTTATAGACCGTCACTAAGAGATGAGTAAATCCACTTGGATCCCGTTTAAATGGTCCTACCATGTCAAGCCCTCAGACCGCGAAAGGCCATGTTAT
Source organism: Avena eriantha (assembly GCA_910589775.1). Lineage (NCBI taxonomy): Eukaryota > Viridiplantae > Streptophyta > Magnoliopsida > Poales > Poaceae > Avena > Avena eriantha. The sequence continues at coordinate 10,718,864 of OU342746.1, forward strand.
AGGTATTGTTCGCGGCTGATCAGCCAGAACGTGCGCTTGTTTGTAATACTTTTGGAAGCCTTTGCACGTCTTGCCCAGCCGTTCGGCATCTGCCTTGGCTGTAAGGCAGAAAAAACCGTGTCAGAAAGCTTTTTCCACTAGAGATTTAGCTGCAGTGTGGTGACCACACTCGCCTTCGTGGATTTCTCGTAAGATTTCCACTCCTTCTTCTGGAGATACACAGTGATGAAAGACCCCTCACACGCTCCACTTATAGAGCTCACTACTAATTATAGTATAGGATTTTGCTCGCCAGACGATCTATCGGTTCAGAACTTCGTCTTTGGGTAATTTGCCATCTACCAAGTAGACAAGGTAGGGTTGAGTCCAGCTGGGAATTACAACTAGAACTTCTACTAAAGGTGAGTCGGATTTGTTCGGATATTCCTCGTCTAATCCTTTTATAGAGGGAACTTTGAGGTGCTCTAAAAAAGCGCCATTCGGGACCTTTTTCCGTGCAGAGCCTATTCGAGATAATGCATCTGCTTCCTGATTTTATATTCGAGGGATGTGTTGAACCTCAAACCCTTCGAACGATTTAGATAGTTTATCCACGACAGCTCTATATGCTACCATGTGCTTATTCGCATTACAGATATTCGACACTTGTTGGGCAACAAGATCCGAATCTCCGTAACGCATCAAACGTCGGATGCCGACATCCTTAGCAATCCGGATTGCTTGCAGTAATGCATCATACTCGGCTATGTTATTCGTCGCCGTGAAGTGGATCTGCAACACATAGAAAAGTTTATCTCCTTGGGTCATTTGAGCACCACGCCAGCCCCTGAGCCCCCGAGCACCTTAGACCCGTCAAAATGCAAGGTCCAGTATTCCGACTCTAGTAGGGTCATATTTTCCGTTGTGTTTGTCCAATCAGCGACAAAGTGAGCGAGGATTTGAGATTTGATTGATGTACGAGGTTTCTATTCAATGTCAAAAGTTGAAAGCTCTATTTCCCATTTGCGACGCGTCCTGTAGCATCGTTGTTGTTGATTATATCTCTCATGGGAGCTGTGCTCACCATGGTAATTGGATGTTGCTAAAAATAATGGCATAACTTATGAGATGTGAAAAACACACCATAAGCCAGCTTTTGATAGTGCGGATACAGCTGCTTTGATTCAGTTAGGACTTCGCTGAGGTAGTAAGTCGGACGCTGGACCAGGTGTTCTTGATTTTCCTCTGGTCTCTCCACCACCATGACGACATTGACGACTCTATTGTCACAGCGAGATAGAGCAACATTGGTTCCCGTGGTTCTGGTGCTGCGAGGATAGGAGCAGATGCGAGTACTTCTTTCAGGTCGGACACTTCATCAGTCCAAACACTTTTTTTGGTCTTTTTTAGGAGCTTGTAGAGTGCTGCAGCTCTTTCTCCGAGCCGGCTTACAAACTGACTGACTGCAGCAATGCAACCAGTTAGTCTTTGAACGTCCTTCAGGCGAGTCGGCCTGGAAATATTAAGTATAGCCTTAATCTTGTCTCGGTGCACCTCTATGCCTCTTTGAGACATGATGAAACTTAACAATTTTCCTACTAGTATTCCAAAGAAACACTTCTTAGGGTTAAGAATTATGTAGTATTTTCGTAGATTGATGACCGTTTCCTCCAAGTTAGAAATTAATGATTCCTTCTTTTTGGACATCACCGCAATGTCGTCCACATATGCATGTATGTTGCGTCCGATTTGGTCGTGGAGGCAACGCTGCATAGTGCGATGGTACGTAGCTCCTATGTTCTTGAGCCCAAAGGGCATCATAACAAAATAGAAGGTTCTGAAGGGGGTTATTAATGAAGTTTTGACTTTGTCTGATTCCATCATCCGGATTTGATGATAACCGGAATATGCGTCGAGAAAACATAGGAGTTTAGAGCCTGCCATCGAATCGATAACTTGATCAATTCTAGGCAGAGCGAACAGATCTTTGGGACAAGCCTTGTTCAAGGCAATATAATCAACACACATCCTTAATTTAGTGGTGTCCTTTTTAGGGACCATTACAGGGTTGGCTGACCAATCAGTATGGATGACCTCTTCTATGAATCCGGCTAATTCGAGACGGGCTAGTTCCTTAGCTATTGCCTTACGCTTTTCATTGCCAAAACGTCATACGGACGGTTTGACGGGTTTAGCGTTCGGGTGTACATTTAAAGAGTGCTCGACAAGTTCCCTAGGTACTCCGGTCATGTCAGATGGCTGCCATGCGAAGATATCTTGATTTTCTGGGAGGAACTTGACGAGCACCCTTTCCTATGCGCTATCTAGGCCTACCCCTATCTGGGTCACCTTGGAGGGGTCGTCATCCTTCAACGGTGTCTTATTCGTCACTTCTGATGCCTTGAACTCTGAATTCGTCTTTGTCACCTCCTTTTTTGTCACGGGCATCTCGGACGGATCAATGGTCTTCTTGATCTCCTAGTATTCCTGGGCATGCAACACGGCTTCAGCAAAGGCGGTATTTCCGTCCTCACACTTTCACGCCTTCTTCGGGTCTCCCCTGATGGTGATCACGCCTTTGGGACCTGGAATTTTCATCATATTGTAAATGTAACACGGACGAGCCATAAAACCCCAGTAAGCCGGACGTCCGAATATAGCGTGGTACGCGCTCTTGAACAGGACCACTTCGAAGGAAAGTGCCTCCGTCCGATAGTTCTTTGGAGTTCCAAAGGTAACATCCAAAGTGATCTCTCCTAGGGAATTTTCTTGTCTTCCTGGGACAACTCCGTGAAAGATCACAAAGTTATTATTCAGCCGGGTCTCCGAGATTCGCATCCAGCGTAGCGTTTCGACATACAGAATATTAATGTTGATGCCGCCGTCCATGAGGGTCTTAGAGAAACCATAGCCATCAATAAGTGGGTTGACGACTAAGGCGTATTTTCCTCGCCTATGCAACTTAGGCGGATGATCAGCACGGTCAAAAGTGATTGCCACTTCCGACCAGTCTAAGAACTATGGGACAGCCAGAATAGTTGCATTGAGCTCGTGCAGAACTGCTTTCTTGACCTTAGCTGGCTGAGATTTGAGGAAGGTGACGTAAATGTCTTTCTTTTTTGGGAATTTTTTCTTTCCCTCTGGCTTGGGATTTGAAGGGTCAGCTTCCTCCATGTCGAAATCTTCCTTGGTCTCTTTAACTTTTTCGGGATTCTTCTTTCCCTTCTTCCGCTTAGCCATGTAGCAAGCGGTATTGTCTTTCTCGATGTCATCATTAAAACGACACTCGGTGTTTGTGTGAGGCGAGCACCCACTGGCATCCAAGTGATGCACACATGGGTTATTGGCAATGTCAACCCAGGAGTAGGTTTCCCAGGTTGTTGGTCTCCTCTACCCTGGACTCTTGATGTCTAACAACCGCGTCCACGACCACCGCTTCGCCCTCCTTGTCCTCTAGACCCTAAAGTAGCAGTGACCACTACCATTTACGCGTTGGCTTTTCTTCCGATGTGTTCTTGCGCTTCTGAGCTTACTACTTTGGTTGTTTTGCCGACTATGGCACAACTAGGGCGTTCAGTAATCCCTTTGCATCATTGTCAGCATCTGCATACTTGCTCACTGTTTCTATCATCTCTCCCAGATCAGTGACCTTGTCACACTTCAAGCGATGACGTAGTAAACCAATTGGGAGTCCTGCAATGCAAGCTTCAATCCTAGTTTGGTCATTTAGTCCTTCATAGGAGTTTTTAGTGTCGATCCATCGTCCGAGGTAATCTCGGCAAGTTTCTCCGGGTTTCTGGGTGCAACATTGTAGGCCTCCTATCGTACAGGGCCTCCGATATGTACCTTCAAAATTCCGAAAGAACGCGCTTTGCATGTCATACCAGTTGTGGATGGTGTTCTCCGGAAGTTCATTGGGCCATGATCGCGCCATCTTCCGCAACATAAGTGGGAGATACCGGGTTGTGACCAAGCTATTTCCTCCTTTGGCGATGCAGCAAGCCTGGAAAAAATCCTAGAGCCAAGTATTTGGCCGGGCCACACCGTCATAGGGTTGGATGTGTCTTGAGATAGCAAATCCTTCCGGGAAGTTTGTTTGTCGAATACGTGGTCCGAAGAATTTTGGGCCCACGTAGATATTATCTGACTCATAGTGCCCCACCTCTAGGTTAGAGTTAATCCGGTGTCTCGCATCACTTGGTGACAAGGAACGCCATCTCGGTTGTTCGCTATAGCTGCGGTGCCTTGGAGCCTGACTTCGGCTTCTGCCACCACCTCCTCCACCACGATGCCCTCCTTGGCCTCCTTGAGAGCCGTTGTGATGGCTACTTGGTGGAGACGGTGGAGCGAATGGATTGTTTCCGGCTGATTGCCGGCCTCCGTCCGAAGCACCATTTTTCCGGTTCCAGAGAGGGTCTTCATTGCGACGAGCCCCCTGCCGGCTTGACTCAGCACGGTGTCCGTCGCTCCTTCATCCGTCACTCCCACCATGGTGGGGCTCAGCCGGACCGCTTGTATGTCTAGGAGGTGGCATTCTTTGACGGTCCTCCTCCCGACATTTCTCTTTGTCTTCTTCCCTATGATCATTCGACTCTTGCCGGGGAGGATTTCTCGGATACAGTGCAACAATTTCCTCTTGCTCCGCTGCTGGAGCAACGTTGCACCAGTCACGTGCGGTTCTACGGTTCTGCCCTGAAGATGCGGTTCGTGAGTAGCTGTCTTCCCGACGGTCAGAACGGTGATGTTGTTCCGGAACCCGTTGGGGTCTTACGTCATTCCAGGCCAGATCCGTGCGACATTGGTCGGATTGAGAGACTAGTTTTCCCCTTCTGGACTTCGCGGCCTTCTGCTGCTCTAGACCGTTAGTGAGTAGCTTAATGCCCAATCGAACTTGTTGTAGGCCTGGATTATTTGCCAGGATATCTCGAGTTGCGGCAGTGTTTTGTACTAGTGTTGGGTACACAGACCCCCTATACTGTCGAGCCGAGAAATCCCCGGGTCTCCCTTATAGAGAACCTTGTGAACTTCCGGAAATTGATTGTCACGCGTGTGTCTTTTCTTGGTCTTCTGATGCTACAGAGAGATGTACTTCTCCGTAGTTTCTATGCGCTTCTTCTCTTCCTCGATGTTTTTGGCTTCATCCATGAGTACTTGGCGACACGCTTCTAGGGCCTGAGCCCTTGCCTCCAGCTCTTTAGCAGTAAGTTCTGCAGCTGTAGGGATAGGTGTAGTTAATGCAGCATCGATGAGTTTACACGCACCTGCAGTGACCACGTGTCCATCCACCGACTCTTCTTTGGGCTCATCTAGGATAAGTGCTCCATCCGAGTCTTCCTCATATTCCTCGGCAATCACTTCCTCTACCGGAAGTTCTTTCATCGGGGTCTTGTTCTTCTTATTTGCCTTCTTGGCAGCACCGGTAGCAAATACGGCTTTAGGTCCGTTTCCTGGAGTGAAGCTCTAATCAGTACTTTCAGACATCTAGACATCGGGATTATCTCCGACATCCATGTCATCCTGCGCTTTGGGAGAGTTTTCTCCGGATCCTTTGTCCATTGCTTCTCCTTCTTCTACAGCTTTGGAGTTGAACTCCTCTTCATATTCTGCGGAGAACTTTCGGAAATCCGCCGATGTCATCAAGTCATCTGATGATGCGGGTAAGTCGGTGTTTGTTCCGATCTCCTCTAGCACTAAGTCTTTGTTGTCTCCAGCATCGGCAGAGCCGGATCCGGATCCAACATATCTGACAAAGTGCAACTTGCGAGTCCTAAGGTAGTTGCGGCTTTCCTCGAAAATCCTGATGGTTTCGAGGACCTCATCCACGTTTCCTCCTTGCAGCATCATGTGCCTCAACGTATGCCTCAGGAAAGGTTGGTCTGTTCTGGCGTTCCCAGAGCCAGAACCGAGATTGTTGTCCTGCCCCTCCTAGATTTTGACGTCGGAGGGTAGATCGATCTGGGATTCAGCCTCGCTAGGGAGATCCACTCCAGATTCGACTTGAACCGCAAGATCTGCTTCAGGTTCGACTTTCTCCACTATCTCCGCAACGGGTGCGGGCTGGGTGGGATTAGGGTTTTCTGAGATCCGGAACTCTGCTGCCTCCACGGACAAAGGGGACCCAGAGATTTCTTCTGCCTCTATCATCACCGCTGGGGTGGGTGGGACAGGTTCAACGAAACCGATGGACACATCGATCTCGCCAAAGGACGTGATGGTGTAAGCAATCATGACCTCCCTAGCCGGAATCTAGGTCTTGTCGAGAACGATGAGAGGGACGTTGCTGGTGTAGAGGACGCGACCGACAACGATGGTCTCGCCGATTCCGATTCTTGTAGATTCCGCTCGGAAGGCCGATCTGAAGCTCACTTGCCCCACGGTGGGCGCCAACTGTCGTCGTATTGATGACAAGTATGCCATGAGGGGATCCTCGAGGCATGTGGAAGAGAGGGGTGTGAGACGTACGGTATTCTGAGAGGGTGAGCACACAAGTTTACCCAGGTTCGAATCCACCGGCTTTGAATGGATCCTACTCCTGCTAGCAATCCAGTAATACGGTTGAGCCAGAATATGGGTTACAAGGGTTTCACCTGTGCGAGTTGAGTTTGTAGACTATTGTGATGGTGCCCTAAAGGCTTTCCCTAGGACGGCTTATATAGATATCTGGCCTAGGGTTTACAAGAGAGACCTATCCATCTACGACTAAGAGTCAGTTACAAAGTACATCTTGAACTACAAGTAACTCTATGGGCCTATGTCGGTAAGTCTTCTGGGCCTTCCCGTAGCCGGACTGGACTCTGTCTCTTCTCCCTAACTAGGCCGCCCGTGAAGCAAAGCTCTAACTCGAAGTGGGCCACCCTAGTCAATGAGGCACAGTAAGGATACCCTGAAAGTATATCCCCAACAAGCCGCCCCGTAAGTCCCTCGTGGAGGGAACCGTACGACAAGTGTGTTTCCTGTTAGCTCCTCAGGGAGGAAGTCATATGGTTCGCACATATTTAGTCTACTTCAGGGGGAGTGCCCTCGTGAGCCACCCCGTATGTCCCTCGTGGAGGAGACCGCAGGGAAAATGCATTTCCTATTAGCTCCTCCATTAGGAAGCCATAAGACTTACATGAATTTAGGCTACTTGAGGGGAAGTGCCCTCGTGAGTTGTTGATCCGTCCATTTTACATCATCAATATATTGACTTATATGATCCGTTTTTAATGATATTTGCCATGATCTATCATTATTTATGCTTTTTTGTTGATTTATGGGACTTTCCAACAAAATCCCTTTCATTGGTATTTAATTTCTGGGAGTAAGAAAACCTCCTTTTTTGTAGTTTGCTGTTTCAGGGACCTTCTGGATGCCTAAAAATCAAAGGAAAATACTTGATAATTTTTTCATCAAGATAAGGACCGTGGGCCAAATAAGCATGAGAGGGGGGCCATGAGGCCCGAAAGTGTCCAAGTGGCACGCCCCCTCAACTAGGCACGCCACCCAGGCCCGTTACATCCTAGAGCATCGCATCGGCTTATCATTTTTTATAGATGCCTACATCTCGCCAAAACAACCAACTCCATATTTTCCCCACGATCTACAGAGGTGGCAGTGGAGGCAAAATTCCTATCCTACTCTGGGTTAGGGCAGATCCTACATCACCGGAGCCTCTAGTGAGGGGGAAATCAATGCCATCATCGTCACCACTCCTCCTTGGTGTTGGGGGAGGCCTCTGGATCAACATCTCCATCAGAAGCATCATCATCACCATCTCCATCTCCAATATCCACCTTGTTCCCCTCATAGTTTGTGATTGATTGAACCACGAATATTGTTTAAGTGCTAATTGCATGTTTGTGATTGGAAACTTGTCTTTATTTGGTGAAGATATTATATTTTCATATTGTGTTCTAATCCATATACCACTGATCCATATCATGTTTGTCACTTGTGAGTAGATCCGCATGTTCTTGAGGGCATAGGATGAATTGGCTATGATCTCCATATAATATGGAATGAGTATTTTGTCAAGTTTTTATCTCTTACGTGGTTCTATGATAGTTTTATTCGAACGTCGACTGTATATTTCTTCACCTATATCGTATCATAGGGATACACTTTGATGCCATGATGAGGGTTGGAAGGGACAGCATAACAAAAACTAGTTTCCAATACTTTGAGTTGCATTAGAGGGATTTATGTCGGGGATCAATGAACTAACTGCTATGGTGGCACATTTATGTCTTAATGATTCCTATACTTTCTCATGAAAATGGATCTAGGACCCATAATAAGGGGTGTATTTGCTCATATCTATGGATGCATGTAATTTAGGCTCCGCCCTAAAGGAATGAAATATGACTAGATATTCAACATGTTGTGTAGAAATCTAAATGCTAAGTAAATCCAGGCCACCCTCGGGAGCGCTTGTCACATATAAGTTCACACAAACTTGATCTTGTCCTCTTGCTAAATATAGGATTACTCTTTCTCTCACTCAGATCATTTACTTATTTCTATTTACTATCAGTACTTTATTTTACTACAAACTACAAACCCCAAACACCAAAACCACTTCACCCTTTTATTGTTTTACTTATCAAACATACTAACCAATAAGTTCATATCCTCATGGGTTCGACAACCTTTCTTATTGAAAAGTACTACAATTGATCTCCTACACTTGGGACCAATGAAGAAACTTTTCTGGCACCGTTGCCCAGGAGCGTTGCGCTACTGGTAAGTTGTTTGGTAAGGAACTTTGAAAGTTGTTTTTACTATTTACTGTTTGTTTTATCATGTATTTCTTAGGCCGTGACGATCTGAAACTAACTCTATATGAATATGTTCATGTTGTTAAGAACACAGTTGAAAAACCTCCTGAACCAAAAGTGGCGTATCAAATCCATATTGGTATTTCCAAAAAGGCTATGAAACTAACTTTTAAAGGGGGTGGAAGCCAAACTGCTATGGGGCATTTACATGCCATTGAAGATATATGTTCTCTATTTAAACTTGCTAGTATTCCTCATGATGAAGTGAAAAGGAAGTTATTATATTTATCTCTTTCTGGTAATGCTCGCATATGGTTTAGATCTCTGGATAGTAAATACCGTCTTGATTGGGAATATGTGAGGAAGGCTTTCTATCTCAAGTACTATACTCCTAAAGAAGATTATGATGATCATTGTCATATTTATAACTTTTGGCCTCATGTTGGAGAAAGTATTGCTCAAGCTTGGGAGAGATTGAATGAACTCATTCATAAGAATCCTTGTCATGGTATTCCTGAAAGCATTATATTAATCAAATTCTATGTGAGATTACCTCAGCATCTTAGGATCTTTTTGGATAATTCCTCTGAAGAAAGTTTCATTAATAGAACTTAAAAATAATCATGAGACTTATTGGATACTATTTCTAAAAATACTGATGCTTGGGATCTTGATAAAGGTAATGAACCCTAGTTTGAATATGAATATTCATGTGTAGATAATTTCTCTACTACTATATTGATTAAAGATCTAAGTAACCGGATTCGCCTTGATCCTCATGTTTTAGTAGAAGCTACTACATCATTTGCTAACCATATGAATGTCCCTAAAAAGGATTTGATGTTTATGTTGAGCCTTTTAAATACTCTACAGTTGTTCATATTGTTGTGAAATAAGTTAATCAAGTACCATCTACCAAAATTGAAGAATATTTTGAAACTCCTCCATATCCAAGTAGAGTGAAGGAAAATTTACTCACTACTATTGCAAACAAGAGGGCTTAATATGTAGTGAACCATATGAACAAACAAAAGTTCAGCATCAAATTTTGGCCATCATAGAACTAAATGAAGAAACTCCTTATGATGTTTATTTATGTGAAGATTCCACCAAGGTAATTCAAGTTAACACCAACAAAGTTGGTAAACCTATTATATCATGTGATATTGGAACCTCATGATATCATGGTCAATGTGATATTGGAGCAAGTATAAGTGTGATACCATATTCTGTATATATTGAAATCAAGCATGATATTGATCCCATACACATGGAAGTGAAGGTATAACTATTCAACTTGCTAATAAAGAGTATATTTTTCCTCTAAGTATGGTTAGAGATGTTGAAGTATTAGTAGGAAAGATAAAATGCCATGTATATTTTATTGTGCTTGGTTGCTCCCAAGACCCATTTTGTCCTATCATATTTGGTAGACCATTCTTACATACTGTTGGTGCTGAAATTAGTTTACCAAAAGAGAAGGTATTCATTAAATGTGCTGGTGAAAGACTAGAATTTAACTTTTCATAATTTACTGATAAGAATATAGAAAAATAATGTTTTTCAAAATATATAGTGGAAACTCTTTCTTTTCTGATAGTCACGTCATCGAACGGAATAGAATGATATGTGCTTACTCAAAGGAACCATTTAGTGATGAAGAGAAAGAAGCACTAGAACAAATACTATCTCAGCAACCACCACGACTACAGTTACATATCCCACCTGATGATTTAGAAGAACTATCCCCGCCAAAAGAGGATCCGATTTTTGAACTTAAACCTTTGACTGAAGATATGAAATATGCATTCCTTGATGAGAATAAAATATATCATGTTATTATTAGTGCTAACCTTTCAGGTGAAGAAGAAACAACGTTCCTTGAAGTACTACAAGCTCATAGGCTAGCTATTTGCTATTCAATTGATGATTTGAAAGGTATAAGCCTGATAATTTGAAAGGTATAAGCCTGATAATTTGAAAGGTATAAGCCATGATTTATGCATGCATAAAATTAACTTGGAAGAAGATGCAAAGCCTGTTGTTGACTATCAATGCTGTCTTCATCCAAAAATGAAAGAATTTGTAAGGAAAGAGGTCAGCAAACTCTTTGAGGCAGGTATTATCTATCACATAGCTGATAGTAAATGGATAAGACATGTTCATTGTGTGCCTAAAAAGGGTGGAATCACTGTGGTTCAAAATGAAAAAATGAACTTGTAGCCCAACATACTGTTACTAGTTATAGAATGTGCATTGATTTTAGAAAGCTAAACAAAGATACTCGTAAATATCATTATCATTTGCCATTCATTGATCAAATGCTAAAAAAATTATCTAAACACTCACACTTTAGTTATCTAGATGGTTATTTAGGTTTCTCCTAGATTCTGGTGCACAAATATGATTAGGAAAAGACAACCTTCACATGTCCCTTCTGTACTTTGGATTATAGGAGAATGCCATTCGGTTTGCGCAATGCTCCTACTACTTTTCAAAGATGCATGAATGCTATACTTGCTGATTATATTGAAAAAGTATGGAAGTATCCATGAACGATTTTTCTGTGTATGGTACCTCTTTCAATAATTTCTCGCTCAATCTTAACAAAGTTTTACAATGAGGTGAGGACCAACACTTAGTCCTAAACTAGGAAAAGTGCTATTTCATGGTGATAGAAGGTGTTGTTCTTGGACACCGAGTTTTAGGAAGAGACATTGAAGTGGGCCGCGCCAAGATAGAATGCATAGAGAATCTACCATATCTGAGGGATATCAATGGTATAAGATGTTTTCTTAGACATGCAGGTTTTTATAGAAGATTTATCAAAGAATTTTCCAAAATATCAAAGCCTCTAACTAAAGTTTTGCAAAAAGATGTTCCATTCTCTTTTAATGATGCCTGTGTAAAGTATTTTAATGTCTTAAAGAATGCTTTGATAACTTCTCCTATAATTCAACCTCCTAACTAGAATTTTCCGTTCAAAATCATGTGTGATGCTAGTGACTATTCTATAGGTCCTATTTTAGGCCAAAGAGTTGATAATAAACTGAATTTCATATACTATGCTAGCAAAACTCTTGATGGTGCCCAAAGAAACTATGCTACCACTAAAAAGTATTCCTAGCTATGATCTTTGCATGTGATAAGTTTATACTCTATATTGTAGAGTCTAAAGTCATAGTACACTCTTATCACTCTGCTACTAAATATCTTATGAACAAGAAAGATGATAATCCTAGACTTATTAGATGGGTTCTATTGCTACAAGAATTCAACTTGCACATTGTTGATAGGAAAGGTGACGAAATTCTAGTGGTTGATCACTTATCTAGAATAAAAACATTATGGTAGATCATATTCCTATTAACGATATCTTTGTTAATGAACAACTAGCAAACATTAATATATCTAGTGCTAGAGTAGCCTCCCCGTGGTTCGCTGATTATGATAACTTCATTGATTGGAAAGTTATGCCACCACAATTCACTTCCCAAGAAAGAAATAAATTCTTTTATGATCTTACACATTACTTTTGGGATGATCCATTCCTTTACAAGAAAAGTGTAGATGGTATTATTAGAGGTTGTGTGCCTGAATTTGAGTAGTAGGATATCATAAGAGATTATCATGATAGTCCTTCTGGAAGACATCACGCAGGAGACCGCACGGCTGCAAAGGTATTGCAGTCTGGTTTTTATTGGCCTACTTTATTTAAAGATTTTTCTAATTATGTAAAATCTTGTGACAATTATCAATGCGTTAGAAATATTGGTAAGAGAAATGAAATTCCTATGAACTATTTACTGCCTCTTGAACCATTTGCTTTATGGGTATTTGACTTTGTGGGACCGTTCCCACCATCAACAATAAAACACACTCACATTTTGGTTGTAGTGGACTATGTTACAAAGTGGGTGGAAGCAATTCCAATAAAAATGCAGATCATGCTACATGAATGAAGATGATTAAGGATATTATCATACCCAGGTTTGGAGTACCTAGATTTTTAAATACTAATGGTGGTTCTCAGTTTATACATGGAGTCTTTAGGAAAATTTAGGTAACTATGGTGTCAATCATAGGGTAGCATCCCCGTATCACCCTCAAACTAGTGGTCAAGTTGAACTAAGTAATAGGTAAATCAAACTAATTTTAGAAAAGATAGTCAATAGAGCTAGGTCTGATTGACCAACCAAAATTAATGATGCTTTGTGGGCTTATAGAACTACTATTAAAATCCTATGGGTATGTCTTATTATAAAATGGTCTATGGTAAAGCATTTCACCTTCCAGCTAGATGGGCTGTTAAACAACTCAACTTTGATTACAAAACTCTAGAGAGAAAAGAATTCTAGACCTAAACTTGTTATATGGATGGAGGAATGAAGCTTCTGAAAGTGCTAGATTATTTAAATAAAAAGTGAAGATTCAACATGATAGAAAAAAAAGAAAGGAATATAAAGTAGGAGATCAAGTATTATTGTTCAACTCTCGTTTCAACTTTTCTATAGGGAATTTAGCATCAAAGTGGTAGGGTCCATTAGTTTTAGGAAGTGTATTGCTCTACAGCCATCCGTCTTCGTGGAGACTACAAAGGTAAACCTCATGTTGTTAATGGACAATGTCTTAAACATTATATTGTAGGCAAAAAAATTGTTGGAAAGGTGGGAGAGCTCAATCTCTAGAGTCCCAAGGCCATAATCGCAATGAAATATCCCCTGCCAGATATTAGAAATTAATAAAAGTTATGTTTCAGGTGCGCAACGATCTAGAAATATCTTCATCTTTTAGGAAAGTCATTAGTTTTGGAAAATAAAAGCATACGATGAAAGAATTGGACAAAATGGAGTCTCAAAGGGGGAAAGAGTCCAGGTGTTGTGCCCCCAACTAGGTGCTCCACCCTGACTCTTTTGCCCCTCCTAAGTTTGTTTCGCCTCTATTTCGACTCCAGCACTTCGTATTACCCTAAAACAATATATACCCATCTCTGTCGATCTAATCTCACATCGAATATTTTCGAGCGAACATTGTTTTATGTCCCTGTATTTCAGATCTCTCTCCACCAAAATCCTTTGCTATGTCCCCGGGAGACTCCTACCAATGCCCCTCCATGCAAGATGATGGTGATGAGCTTGAAGGTCTCAGCCCCACCTCCATGTGGAAGAGGAGCAAGAAGAGGAAGGACTACTCTGGCGATGAGGACTACGTTCACGTGAGTGGAGAAGAGGAAGAAGATGAAGAATAAGATGATGAGGGCGACCAGGAAGGAGAAGAATATCACAAGCACATCACCAACTGTGGACACAAGGGGAAGCTTCATCCCTATCCTATACCCCTTGATACGGTGAGGGTGGTGCCACCTCCTAAGAAGATGAAGCAAAATGCTCGCATGAGCACTGATGGAAATTCTCCTAGACATTGCCTTGATTCTAGAAATCCTGTTACTAATGTTCGTTGTAGGGAGTACATGAGAGTTCTATTTAAGGATCTCCTATGAGAGAGGGATCATCATCTTCCCAAGAGGAAGGAGAGAGGATCAATCCCGGAGTGGAAACCTAGTAAGGAGAAGATTGAATAGAATCTTTGGGGAGATCTTGCTAAGTCTATCGAGCAATTTCGGAAAGCTTGTGACCTCATGATGAGTGTGCTACAAGACCTTTAGATCCATCATGATCCAAAAGGGCAAGAGAAGTATATGAAGAAATAAGATCTACATCACTACTCAAGCTTGGGGAGTTTTATCTAGTCTCTTATGCTTTTTAGTTTATCGTATTGCTTTTAATCGTGATCTTTAGGTTAGTTTTCTTTTATCTATTAGGTATCGATTTTCTCATGGCTTGAAAATCTCTTAGAGAATTATCATGTATCCTTGGTCTAGGGGTTTTTGAATAAAATATAAAGTATGGTGTCATCCATGATTCTCTTGATTGGAGATTTATGGGTAACACTCATGCAAATGTGTGCCTCATATATAAAAGTTTCAGTTACATCTTGTCTTGAATTAGATTAACTTGATTGTGTTTGACAAGTATAGAACTTCTCAAATAAACAAAAAACCTGCATCAAAGGAAAGATCCATGCAAGTGATGTTTACAAATATAAAAAAAGGAATACCTTGAACTCAGAGTAGATATATGGTTTTGTAGAACAAATAGTTAGGAAGAGATGATGACAAGAGGACATGAGATACTCTTGTTCTATCTAGTAACACTTCAAGAAAAAATGGCTTTTACAATGGATATTTTCGTTGTTGAAGGCCCATTTTTCGTGGTTAAAAAGTCTTCTACGACAGATGGCCTTCATGATAAAAGCCTCATCACAAATGAATCAACCATGGTTTTTTACCGACTGTGGTAGATCACACCCTTCTGTCACGAAAACTTCTTCCATTGTAGATCTATTCACCATCCGCGTTGACTCCGGACATCATGCAAACTGCCACGTGGTAGCCGGTGATAACAGCACAAAAACCATGGTAGAAGCATGGCCCAGCAAAGGCCTGCTAATTATTAAGTGGGCCGGTCCATGAGGAGAGCCCAATAAGAAGATGGCCCTTTACTGTTTCCTCCTACATTGCTTGAAATGGGCCAATTAATGCAGCTAGCCGTGGCCCGTGAAATTTTAGGACCAATGTTGTTTCAGCCTACAGAAGGCCCACGCTGGTCCAACACTGTGCATCCTGTTAGCATCCTGCACCAAGTGGTTCCGATACTATTAAGGCCTGCGGTCGGCCCGTCATTGTTCTCACAGCCCGTCGTGGGTCGCCTACTAACGGTCCTTCTTTAAGAAGGTATGTTACTATGCTAGCCTTTTATTGTTCTGGCCGTCAACTATTTAGGCCCACAGGCGACCTGTTACTATTCTGGCTTGGAATTTTTTTTAGCCTGCTACTGTTCTTGTCTGGTAATTTTTTTTGGTTTGTTACTGTTTTGGCTCGTTACTATTCTGGTCTTTTACTATTTTGGTCTTTTACTATTGTGGCCCTTTACTATTGTGGCATGTTACTACTGTGGCCCATTACTGCTTTGGCATGTTACTATTCTGGATGATTACTATGTTGGACTATTTCTGCTGTGTCCTTTTAATGTTGTGGCCTATTACTGTATTGGCCTATTACTTTTGTGGCATTTCACTATTGTGGCATGTTATTGTACTATCCAGTTACTGCTCTGGCTTATTACTGTTATAGCTTGTTACTATGCTGGCCTGCTATTGTTATGGCCAGTTATTGTTATGGCATGTTACTGTTCTAGCATGTTATTGTTAGTAGTTCCGACATGTGGGTTGGCCCATTACATTTATGGTATTTTACAGTTTCGGAATTTCTGAATCCCATGCCAATATCATAAAAGGCGTATAATTAGCAAGCATCTTTTACTGTTCATCGTCGGCTCAAAACAAGAAGGGCCAATAACAAAGCCCGGTAATGTTTCCAAATCAACCTGGCTGGCACAGTTATGGTACCGCCTACTACTATGTGTGGGCGACATCAATTAAATTCCTACATGGCCTATGCGATTTATCTAGATATTACATCAGCCTGAAACTTCTTAAAATTATTACATATTATCAACTCAAGGAAAATTCGGCATTTCAATTGACAATCGAGTTGATAGTAGAGTCCTCAATTTGCTTTCTCAATCTATCACCTACATATCCCTTTGAGTCTGACAGCTACATTGAAAAACCACCTTGAGACATGAACTTGCAGCCCCCTCTTTGGTAGCGATAGCAATAATTGCAGTCTAAAACTAAGTAATAACATGTTAATACATCAAAAAAGAAAAACTACTCATTTGACTGATATGATAGGAGCTATGAACTAGAGTTTACAAACAAGTGTACCTACCGTGAAACGAGCAATCAAAAAATATGTGTGTGTGGCTTAGAATTTCAGCAAATCTAAACTAGCCAAGTCATCTCAAAAAATATATATGGAAGTAGTTGTGTACCCTAGAATGCAAGAGACATAGGGTGACCCGTATTTTGTGTTGAGCTACACAATGGCATGCAGTTACTGTCGTAGCTAAGAATGAAACATAAGGAAATTATAACCGCATGACACGGAAACTTGTATAGCGGGAATGGAAACCACGAATGAATTATATAGTAGAGGTTATTTATGTCGTTGCTTATAGAACCAGAACAAGATACGAGATAAAATGGCATCGCTCCTGAACCTGTAGAATAGGAAAACAAGCATTAGACAAGTGTGCCTACCATGAAATGAGCAATCAAACAAAGTGTTTCTTAAAATTTTAGCAAATATAAACTCGCCAGGTCATTGTAGAAAATATATATGGAAGCAGTGGTATCTCCTAGAATGCAAGAGACGTTGGGTGACTCAGAATTTGCGGTGGGCTACACAATGGCATGTAGTTAATGTCGTAGCTAAGAATCAACTAGAGAGAAATTATAGTGGCATCATAAGAGAACTTCTAGAGCAGGAAGCAAACCACGAGTGAACTATATAGTAGAGAACATTTATGTCGTTGCTTAGGATGAACCAATACCATATAAGAAAATAATGGAGTTGCTTGTGAACCTGTAGAATAGGCTATGCAAACCAACATGTTCATTGTTCAATTTTGAGCTCTATACAAGAAAAGGAAAATAGTTAGTATCGCAGCTTCTAAAGAACCAGATGGCAACAACAAAATTATAATCGAATTAGTATAACCAGAGTTTAAAAGGGTACTATAGGATAGCAAAATGATGCCAAGGAAGAAATAATAGCAGGAACTTAGCTCAGTGCGAACCAGATAGATTCAGTAGCTCTGGAGTAGGGAATCCACAATAATATTTTACACTGATTTTACATTTTTTGCAAGAACTACACAGTAGCAGGCAATTACTATTGTGCGGAGTAGCTAAGAACATGTGCATAAAAAAATACCAAACATGTGTATGACTTGAAATTTGTAGAGCGGCGAATACAAACCAACATGTCTAATGACCTTGTATATAGCACGAAGAACAGACATGCCCAGTGACTTGTATGTACTAGCATGATTACAAAAATGTAATTCACTGCGACAGGTTCGAATCTGCTATACTGCTAACAAAAAAATAGGTTGGAGATTTGGTTACCTTTGTTGGAGAGGCGTCTAAGCATCATCGGTACCGTGCGGGTGACGTCCAGGTCACCGAGGGTGCTACGATTGCGGTGACTGTTGACATCGGGGAAGCATATCTTGGGCGGGCAATGCCGGCTTGAGCGCGGTGGATGAGACCATCACTGAGGCAGATCTGGTGCAGTGAACAGCGGCGGTCGTGCATCTGGTCTACATCGGTGGACATGGAACTCCTTGAACTAGATCATGTCCGGTGGACACTAGCGAAGCGGATCCGGTATGGTTGGGTACCTTTTAGCGGCAGGGAAGCAGAGCTTGGGCGGTCGATGACACCATCGACATGGTGAACGACACCGTAGCTCCGGTGTAGAGGCAGAGAGACCTGATGAACTAGATCCAGTGGGTGAGCGTCGGTGAAGAGGCTCTGTGGCGGTGCACGAGACCTCAGCTAAAGCCAGCGTGCGTGATGGTCGTGGAAGGGACAGAGGATCTTGGGATTGTTGGGAGGACCGGCGGGAAAAACCGGGTAAATCAAGACAATAGAGGTGAATAGAAAAAATAATTATGATCGTGCCCCCGAGCTACTGACTTTAGCATGCCCATTTGTCGTCTGAACAATGAGTAGAATGGGAATTTTAAATTCCGAAGTTTTTGAAACGGAAGGGCGGGAAATGCTTCAAGGTAGCTGTGTGGTTTTGCTGCTCGATTGATATTTTGAATTTGGCTAGCGCCCATCTAATAATAATATAAAAATGATACTCCCCGGTGGGAAATTTTGGCTCAAAGTTTTTGAAACGGTGGGACAGGAAATGCTTCAAGTTTGTTGGGTCATTTTGCCGCTTGATTGAGATTTTGAATTTGGCCAACCTCCATCTACAAACATAAAAAAGGTAGTATACTATACGCTATCTGTCTAGGAATTCAAGGCCGAGAGTCACATTAACTGATAATCCATAACCATATTTTTGCACAAAAACATGGATACCTTTGATTCACACAGCATAGGTTGTAAATTTTTCCGCTTGATTGATATTTTAAAATTTTCTAGTGTCCAAGTAATAATATAAAATGGTACTACGTTTGTGGGGGGGCTCAAAATGTTTGAAACAGAGTAGCGTGAAATGCTTCGGGGTCGGTGGGTTGTTTTGCCGCCCGATTACGATTTTGAGTTTGGCTGGTGGCAAAGTTTTATTACTAGAAAAAAGGCTTTGCAGACCGAATGCCATCTGTTCAGGAATTTAAGGAAAGAGTCACATCAATTGATGCCTTCGACTCAAACGGGGTAGGCGGTAAGTTTTGGTGGTCGACTGTGATTTTGAATTTGGATATTTTCCAAAGAATAATTAAAAAATAGGCCGTTCTCCCTCTATTTTAGGGATCCAGGTCGGGGAGAGTGATTATCTACCACGCGTATGAAAATGCAGACCTCCGATACAAGAATGTTTGTTTAACATAACAACAACAAAATGTCTGAAGTAGTTCCGATTCATCAATATAGTTATGTTTATCACATCGCATGTGAAAATGGTGTGCAACCAAGGTCTACTAATTATTTAGGTGTCAGCACAGACTCTTCTATAGGAAGCACTAACTGAATGGTAGTACTAATTCAGATCAAATAAAAATCCTGCTACAAAACAATACTACCGCATACTATCAAAACACAAATACCATCTACAAGTATATGTAGATCACATAAAACAAGGTTTCATCATGCATACACTACTATATAGAGAACACCATTTCATCATATAAAACAATGTTTCATCAGACACGCATAGGCCCCCAAAACGAACAGACAGCTCTAACATTCCATCCCATGCCACTATGAATGCAGCACAAACAAAGGTGCCACCATAGTTCCATCAACCACCAAAACAACCAAATATCAGATTGCAGCTCCAAATAACACAACAGGCTAACACATGCTTGCCCAAAAAAGCCTTGCTTGTTCATTCGAGTGTTATTTTCATTTCCTTGATGTTGTAGTCCAAATTAGCTAGTTTACTGACATAACTTTCTTTTCGTTTCTTTGATTTAGCACTCTGAATCACGTCGGTTGCTAAAGAAAATGCAAAAAATGATCAGCAAAATCATAGGTGTACAAAAATGCAAGGGTTAGACATGAATGGCTGCACTAACCAGTGTCATTAAGTAGTGATGTAAAGTACACCAACGTTTACGAGATCTGAACTTCTTAGACTTCATGTTACTGAGACCTATTTCTAATACTCCCTCCTTTGCCCATATAACCACCATTTCTCTATCCTGAAATGCGGAGAGTAACCTTACTACATCTTTCCCACCATATGCCCATGATTTCTTAAGGCCAATGAGAGTATCCAACTTAACCTTTATATGAGGCACCCAAGCTTCCCATTTGCCTGTTGATGATCTTGCACTAGTCCACGTGTTTAGAGTGATGTCTCTTATAACCGCAAGGGGAACATCTCCATCATGCCCCTTAGCGATGACAAAATTGCACCTGGAAATATCATGTGTCTCATGTGGGCACTCAATATAGCACAGTTTTGTTGTCACATTGTCGAAGAAACTTATATATCTGGACATCATTGTTGGCAAGTACAAAATGTCCCCTATGAGAGTTGATGACCTGCGATAAATCTTAGCTAGCATCTCACCAGGTTCAATCCAGTCCTCCCATTGTCCTAACTCTTATGAGTACCTCTGGACCTATGCTTGGTTACCATTGGTTATTATCCAAACAACCCATAAAATGCTGCAATAGTGTGAAGACAATTGCCCATGGTTTGTCAAACAAAGAATTATGCCGTTATCATACTCACATCTCCACCAAATTGGTGGTTCTGGTATCACGGTTTCACTTCCATTAATTCAATCCCTAGCCATTATCATGTTAGACCCTTGCGGATAATGAAGTAGAACCCTACCATTGTGACATCTGAGTACATATGGTTTGTAGGATTTATGTACTTCCACTAGGCTATTCAGCTTTTGGAAGATGGACTGGTCAAGGTTAGGATATGTTAAGAATCGAGCATCCTCGGAATTGTTGGTGAAAAAGTCAAGTAACAGCATTCCTCTATTGTGTGATAGGGTTAGATTTTTGAAATCATTGCTTCCCATGAAGTCCATCCAACGTTTTTGGACGACTCATGCCCTCAGTATGCAGGATGGGTTCGAAGGAAGCCTGACAAGAATCTGACCAAATACATCGCCTAGAAAGTCATTGATTGTTGCATATGTTCTTCCACTGAAGCTGGTAGGATGATGCAAATAGCATAAGTGCATCATTAGAATTAAGTAAACAACACAATGCACAATGCATAACCCTAAAAAAGAATTAAGTAAACACCACAATGCATCATATAATTTGATAGGAAAATTTATCATCGAAATTTCGTAAAGTGCATGCATCCAAAAAAATAGCTAAAAAGCAGAGTGTGTCGACAAAATACCTAAACAACACAAGGAGAAACTAGAGTAGTACGAAAGCACCGAAAAATGCTTCACCATGTCAGAAGTGGGCAAAGGGAATGAAGAAAAAAATTAGAGGTCACGAGGAGGACAGAAAAGTCCCCACCTGAATTTTCTTGTTTTATCATAAAGAAGGGGAGAAAATCGGACGCAGCTTCACTGACTTGGTGAACCCAAGTCTCATGGTGAGTTGCCGAAGATACAACTTCCATCTTTGATCCAACATATGACAGTAGCTCAGATTTTGAACTACAAAGTAAAAATATTCAAAATAAATTGATAAAAAATAAGTAAATCGGTTTGAATCATGTCAAAGTTTCATCCCATTCGGATCACAAGTTTGTGATTAAATAGCTTTTTTATGTTTCCAGTACTAGTAGTTTAAACTAATATCCACTGTGTCCAGGAAAACCCTAGAGAAGAATACACAAAAGAGGGAGGGATTCAGAGAGACAACATCCAACATAGAACTTACAATGGGGTCGATGAGTTCCGAGCAAATGGAGCATGCACCGCCAACGAATGGCAAGCCATAGCCGCTAACACTGAATAAGCATGACAACCAGCTGACGCATTCCTAGCATCCCTCGCAGTCGTCGCTTTTGCAGCGGTAACCAACATAGCCGAATTTGTTCTAGCAGCAGTCGACGAGGATTTTAACTGCCCCTCGAGCCCTTTCCAAGCATCAATCAACACTGCCCAAGACTCCAATGTAGTACGAGCATCGCCTCTGCATACGCTTCACATGTATTCCTAGGTGCTTCTTCAGCATCCACCTCTGCTTTACAAGCATCCACCGACCAACAAAAGCATCCGCCGACGTCGATTCCATTTCCTGGAAATTCCACCAGATTATTTACTTCACAATGCCCAAAATAAATGTATTCTATCCATCAGTATGCCCGTAATCGATGGAGGTTGGGGATGTACGTACGAGCGATTGGCGGTGCAGTGGTGTTTATTGGTTGAGTGGCGGCGACGGTCTGGTCGAGGGATGGCGGCGAAGCGGAGACCATGATGATGCGGTTGAGGAGCGCATGACTAAGCTTCCTCGAAACTAACTTTCGCCCCGCTATACTTTTTTTGCGAACCCTGCTTTTTTAGGGGAAAACCCTGTTGTATTAATAGTAGCAACCACACGACTAATACTAATTTATGCACTTGCGTTTCCCAGGTTCCTGCCTACAAACATCAAGTTTGTGCACTTATTCGTGTGACATAATGAATTGCTCGGTCTAAATATTCCAGGTGGTAGAAGCATGCCCGTTCTATGACATCAAGATCTAGAGATCAAACATCAACCTGAAATTCCACAATCTACAACTACAAGTTTTGGTTTACTACCAGATACATGCTTACAGATCACTCGCAACTAGCATTAACATCATCATGAACAGATCTCATAAGGAAAAAAATTAAAAGATAAAAATCACCGCAAGTTCGAATAAGATGACTGTTGTTGCCAAATATCATCACATAAAGCTGGGTCCAATATATATGTCATAATAGTACATCAAATATATAGATTCGTGGATATCACACACCAATAGAGAAAAAAATAGTTTTAGTACCTGACTTAAAAAACAATCATCCTCACAAGAGACCCCAAACCATTCAACAATGAAAGTAGAGCGGTCAATATGGTTTACTGATTTCCTCATCGTTTGCAGGATTGGGACTGTATGAGCGTGGAGAATCTCGAATTTCTCTTAGGGTCTCATCTGCTTTTAGAGCCGAATTGAAAAGATTGTTAGCTCACATTCCCACCTGTTCCAAGATCTGGTCGTACACTTGGAAAATCAGCTCGTTGCCATCCACATCAGGCAACTCGAGAACCAAGTTGTCAGCCATGAACTTTTCAAAATCGACAATAACATCATGAGCAACTAAAATTTATGTATTCCATCCTGTAGTCAAATCAACTATCCGCTTAGTAGATGTGGCCACTTCTTCTTCCAGGTGCCTAATCTGTTCATCCTAGTGTTTCTCTTTCTGTTGAAGGCACGAAATCATGTGTCTATCAGCTTTGTATTTCTCTCGGAGATGGGAAATTGTCAAATCCTTATAGTGACCAACACCATTACGCCATGAGCGATTTGAATAAGGTGGAAACTGCAGATAACAAATCCAAAATTAAACCAAATTCTTGTTTCAAAAAAATTAAACAAAATTCTCGTTTCAAAAAATAATAATCCAAATTTAGCTACACACATCATGCAAGCTCCACAGTGGTACCACAAATGGTAAAGAACCATAGAGGTATATTGCCCAAACATGGGAAACAAAACCGACATGAAAAGGGCCATATTTCATGGTTTGCCTTCTTAGCTGGCACATGAGCAATCATGGCCTTAGTAAGTAGCAAGAGATCAGAATGAATTTGTTTCTGCAAATCATGATGCAACAAAAATGATCAATATATTTTAGGGAACATTTAAGTAATCACGATCCCTTTATCGAAAAAATTGTTTTTAGAGACAAAGCATAGGTTACTGAAATTCTAGCAAAGCAGATGGATATATACATACACTTGTCACTCGATAATGCCGCCTCCACGGGTGGGACATGCGCATGATTCTTAATGAAATGCAGCAAAAATAGTAAATGTTAGGAAAGAACACATCATTTTCGCAATGCAAAGAAGGATACGTGCATTAATCTGATGCCAAGGATTGGGCATGTCCCCCTTTACCAAAAATATAATTTAAAAAACTCAGGAATGTAGGACACTAGCAAACAACAATCTGTTTATGAACGATATGCATGAAATTACCTCTGCGTTGTTCAATAGAGGACCGTTCTATGAAATAAATCCAGGGGCTAAGCTTCCCATCCACATAAGACTCTTGCTAGCATATACTTCCCTATTTTCAGTGGAACTTATAACTAATTCCTTGGATACATCCATGGTGATCCCATCTTCCTAATTGATGGGTTCGTAGCATGGAAAAAAAAATTCTACCGCAAGAACGAACAAAACCCTGATCTAATCTAGATAAAAGCCAAGATCTAATCTATTAGACATGTGCAACGAGATAGATAGGAACTAACCCTCGTAGATCCGAAAGCGTTAACGAGATTAGATCTCGTGGTTGATGTAGTCGATCACTTGCCGATCTCAAGATCGTGTGGATGATCCTTCCGGCGTCGCGTTCCGGCAGCGCTTCCGCAGTCGGTCAAGTGGACGATCCTTCCGGTGCCGCGTTTCGGCAGCGCTTCCGCAGTCGGTCACATGTGCGGAGTCGAAGCAGACCTTCCTCTCCTCGTTCCAGCGAGCAGCGGACGTAGTAGATCTTCTCCCCGGAATCCCAGCAGCACGACGGCGTGGTGGTGGTGGTGGAGTAGAGAATTCTGCAGGGCTTCGCCTATGCCTGTGCAGAAGAAAGGAGGAGGAGAGAGGCGGCAGAGATTGGAAGTTATAGAGGAGGGGCAAGGGGTGGCGCCTCCCCCTTCTATTTAAAGGAGGGAGGGCGCCTGGGGAGGGGGAGTCCTAGTAGGACTCCCCACCTCCTTGGGCCGGCGGATTGGGGAGGGGGGGAGGAGTCCTCCTCCCCCACGACTCCTTGTCTTGACCCACTAGGACTCCTTCCTTGGTTTTCAAGCAAACTCCAAGAAACCTTCCAGAACCTTCCGGAACATTCCGAAACCTTCTAGAATCCTCATACAAATACTCCGGAACATTTCCTAACTCAGAAAATGATCCCCAATATATGAATCTTATTCTCCGGACAATTACGGATCTCCTCGTGATGTCCCGGATCCATTCCGAGACTCGAACAACATTCGGTATCCAACACACATTCCATATCTACTTAAAACAACTTCGAACCTTAAGTGTGTCACCCTACGGTTCGTGAATATGTAGACATGGCAGAGACACATCTCCTATCAATAACCATCAGCGGGACCTGGAGATCCATAATGGCTCCCACATACTCAACGATGACTTCGTGATCGATTGAACCATTTACATACGAAACCAATTCCCTTTGTCACGCGATACTATACTTATCCGAGGTTTGATCATCGGCATCTCCATACCTAGTTCTACCTCGTTACTGATAAGTACTCTTTACTCCTTCCGTGATATGTCATCCCTTGGGACCTAGTCACATGCTTGCAAGCTAACTAGATGACATTCCACCGAGAGGGCCTAGAGCATATCTATCCGTCATATGGATGGACAAATCCCAATCTTGGTTCATGCGCTTCAACACATACTTTCAGAATACCCAATGACACCTTTATGACCACCCAGTTACGAAGCGGTGTTTGATGTCATTAAAGTATCCATCCGGTGATGGTGATTAACATAACCTCATGGTCGAAGGATCAGGTTACTATGTTTTTGAAAGCTTATTGCAATACGAACTTAATGACTTGATCTTATGCTACGCTTACTATGGGTGTGTGTCCATCACATCATTCTCCTAATGACATAACCTTGTTATTAATCACATCCTAATGTCCATGATCAGGAAACCATGATCATCAATTAATCAACAAGCTAGTTCAACAAGAGGCTTACTAGGGACTCTTATATGTTTACAAAACACACATGTATTAGTGTTTCCTAATAATACAATTATAGCATGGGATGTAAACATTCATCATAAACACAAAGATATAATAATAATCACTTTTATTATTGCCTCTTGGGCATATCTCCAACAGTCTCCCACTTGCACTAGAGTCAATAATCTAGATTACATGGTAATATACCGAACACCCATGGCGTTCTGGTGTTGGTCATGCTTTGCCCTAGGGAGAGGTTTAGTCAACGGATCTTCCACATTCAGATTTGTGTGTACTTTGCAAATCTTTATGTCACCATCTCGGACATACTCACGAATAGCGTGGAAACGTAGCTTGATGTGCTTCAGCTTGCTATGTGACCTTGGCTCCTGTGCATTAGCTATGGCACCTGTGTTGTCACAGTAGATGGCCATCGGGTCCAACAAGCTGGGAACCACGCCAAGTTCAGTAATGAATTCCTTCATCCAAACGGCTTCTTGTGCGGCCTCCGAAGCAGCTATGTATTCCGATTCAGTTGAAGATTTCGCCACAACGCTTTGCTTCGCACTCCTCCAGCTCACTGCAACACCATTCAAAATAAATAAGTATCCCGACTGTGACTTTGAGTCATCCGGATCGGTGTTCCAACTAGCATCGGTGTAACCGTTTACAACAAGCTGTTCATCACCTCCATAAGAAAGAACCATATCCTTAGTCCTATTTAGGTACTTTAGGATATTCTTGACCGCTGTCCAGTGCTCCATTCCAGGATCACTTTGATATCTGCTAGTCAAACTAACATCATGTGCTATATCCGGTCTTGTACACAGCATGGCATACATGATAGAACCTATGGCCGAGGCATAGGGAATATTGTTCATCTTTTCTCTATCTTCTGCCGTAGCTGGACTTTGAGTCTTACTCAAGGTCTTACCTGACAACATGGGCATGAACCCTTTATTGCTCTCTTCCATTCTAAACTTCTTTAGAACTTTGTCTAAGTATGTACTTTGTGAAAGCGCTATTAGGCGTCTTGATCTATCCCTATAAATCTTGATGCCTAGAATATATGCCGCTTCGCCAAGATCCTTCATTGAAAAACCATTATTCAAATAGGTTTTGACGCTATTAAGAAGTTCTATATCATTCCCAATCAACAATATGTCATCTACATATAGTACTAGGAATGCTACAGAGCTCCCACTCACTTTCTTGTAAATACAAGCTTCTCCATAAGTTTGTATAAATCCAAAGTTTTTGATTACTTTATCAAAACGTTGATTCCAACTCCGGGATGCTTGCTTCAGTCCATAAATGGAGCGCTGAAGCTTGCATACCTTGTCAGCATCTTTAGGATCGACAAAACCCTTGGGTTGTACCATATACAACTCTTCCTCAATGTCACCATTAAGGAACGCCGTTTTGACATCCATCTGCCAAATCTCATAATCGAAATGTGCATCACTTGCTAACAAAATCCTCACAAACTTTAGCTTCTCTACTGGTGAGAAAGTCTCATCATAGTCAACTCCTTGAATTTGTCGGAACCCTTTCGCGACAAGTCGAGCTTTATAGACGGTAACATTACCATCAGCATCTGTTTTTCTCTTGAAAATCCATTTGTTCTCGACAGCGTTACGGCCATCCGGTAAGTCCACCAAAGTCCACACTTGGTTTTCGTACATGGATCCCATTTCGGATTTCATGGCTTCTAGCCATTTGTCGGAATATGGGCTCACCATAGCTTCTTCATATGTCACAGGGTCATCAGCGTTGTCCACCAACATGACGTTCAAGGCAGAGTCATACCAATCAGGAGTGGTACGAACCCTCGTTGACCTGCGAGGTTCAGCAGTAACTTCTTTTGAAGTTTCATGATCATTATCATTAGCTTCCTCTTCAATTGGTGCAGGCGGCTCAAAAACATCTCCCGGTGCTGCGCTACTCTCAAATCTGAGAGAAGGTTCAATAACCTCATCGAGTTCTACTTTCCTTCCAGTCACCTCCTTCGAGAGAAACTCCTTCTCAAGAAAGGATCCATTCTTTGCAACAAAAACTTTGCCTTCGGATCTATGATAGAAGGTATACCCAATTGTTTCTTTAGGGTATCCTATGAAGACGCATTTCTCCGCTTTGGGTTCTAGCTTATCAGGTTGTAACTTCTTTACATATGCCTCGCAACCCCAAACTTTAAGGAACGACAACTTAGGTTTCTTACCAAACCACAATTCGCATGGTGTCGTTTCAACGGATTTAGATGGTGCCCTATTTAAAGTGAATGCGGCTGTCTCTAATGCATAGCCCCAAAATGATAACGGTAAATCTGTAAGAGACATCATAGACCGAACCATATCTAAGAGAGTTCGATTACGACGTTCGGACACACCATTACGCTGTGGTGTTCCCGGCGGTGTCAACTGTGAAAGTATTCCACATTTCTTTAAATGCATGCCAA
The DNA here is from genome assembly GCA_910589775.1 of Avena eriantha. Taxonomy (NCBI): domain Eukaryota; kingdom Viridiplantae; phylum Streptophyta; class Magnoliopsida; order Poales; family Poaceae; genus Avena; species Avena eriantha. The sequence goes on from OU342746.1 coordinate 10,747,105, forward strand.
ACTCATAACTCAGATATTCACCTCCGCGGTCAGAACGCAGAAATTTAATCTTCTTGTTACGATGATTTTCCACTTCACTTTGAAATTCCTTAAACTTCTCGAAAGTTTTGGACTTATGTTTCATAAAGTAGACATACCCATATCTACTTAAGTCATCCGTGAAAGTGAGAACATAACGATATCCACCATGCGATGCTACACTCATTGGACCGCACACATCGGTATGTATTATTTCCAATAAGTCTGTACCTCGCTCCATTGTACCAGAGAATGGAGTCTTAGTCATTTTTCCCATTAGACATGCTTCGCATCTTTCAAGTGATTCAAAATCAAGTGATTCAAGAAGTCCATCTGAATGGAGTTTCTTCATACGCTTCACTCCAATGTGACCAAGACGACAGTGCCACATGTATGTAGAATTATCATTCAATTTTATTCGTTTAGCATCTATGTTGTGAACATGTGTATCACTACTATCGAGATTCAGTAAGAATAAACCATTCATCTCAGGTGCATTACATAAAAGATATTACTCATATAAATCGAACAACCTTTATTCTCGGACTTAAAAGAGTAACCGTCTCGCAATAAACAGGATCCAGATATAATGTTCATGCTTAACGCAGGCACCAAATAACAATTATTTAAATTTAAAACTAATCCCGAAGGTAGATGTAGAGGGAGCGTGCCGACGGCGATCACATCAACTTTGGAGCCATTTCCAACGCGCATCGTCACCTCGTCTCTTGCCAGTCTTCGTTTATTCCGCAGCTCCTGTTTCGAGTTACAAATATGAGCAACCGAACCAGTATCAAATACCCAGGCACTACTACGATTACTAGTAAGATACACATCTATAACACATACATCAAATATACCTTTCTTCTTGATGTTGCCGTTCTTCAGATCCGCCAGGTACTTGGGGCAGTTACGCTTCTAGTGACCAGCACCCTTGCAGTAGAAGCACTCAGTTTCAGGCTTAGGACTAGCCTTGGGCTTCTTAGCAGGTGCGGCAGCTTTCTTGCCGTTCTTCTTGAAGTTGCCCTTGTTCTTTTATGCTTGCCCCGTTTCTTGAAATTGATGGTCTTATTGACCATCAACACTTGGTGCTCCTTCTTGATCTCCACTTCAGCAGTTTTTAGCATGGACGACAGTTCAGGCAACGTCTTGTTCATGTAGTGCATGTTGTAGTTAATCACAAAGTTCTTGTAACTTGGTGGCAGTGATTGAAGGAGACGGTGAATCCCCAATTCATTAGGAATCGATATTCCCAACTCTTGGAGCTTGTTTGCGTACCCAGACATGGTGAGCACGTGCTCGCTAACGGAGCTTCCCTCTTCCATCTTACAGTTAAAGAACTTTTCGAAGGCCTCATAGCTCTCCATGGCCGCGCGAGTCTCAAAAATTAGCCTGAGCTCCTTAATGATCTCGAACGGGTCGTGGTGCTCAAAACGCTTCTGGAGCTCCGCGTCTAAACCGTACAGGATGGCACACTGAACTGTGGAGTAATGATTTCTCCGAGTGGCGAAACATTCTTTTCGTCATCGGTGGCATTATCTGCAGGTGGGTCACCTAGCGGTGCTTCGAGCACATAGGTCAACTGACCAGCCCTGAGGACGATCTCCAGTCCACGGAACCAGTCCGTGAAATTGCTTCCATTGTTCTTAAGCTTTTCTTTCTCTAGGAACGCATTGAAATTGATGGAGGGGTCGCCATAATCTACAACAATTTGCAAGTAGTTTAGACTAAGTTTATGACAAATTGAGTTCAAATTTAATTCTTAAACTAACTAGGTGAACTCCCACTCAAAACAACATCCCTCACATTGTCTTAGTGATTACACGAACCAAGTCCAATACACCAAGTCCGATCTTCACGAGAGAAGATGTAGTTTCATCGGCGAACAATCTTCATGTTCATCATATCATTTATATGACTCATGCTCTACCTTTCGGTATTTCGTGTTCCGAGACCATGTCTGTACATGCTAGGCTCGTCAAGATAACCTTAGTTTCCGCATGTGCAAATCTGGCTTGTACCCGTGGTATGCACATGTAGAATCTATCACATTCGATCATCACGAGATGCTTCGAAACGACGAGTCTTAGCAACGGTCCCAACTAAGGGTGAACACTTTATTACTTGATATTTAGTGAGAGGGATCATCTTATAATGCTACCGTCGCGATCTAAGCAATACAAGATGCATAAAGGATTAACATCACAGGAAATTCATAATTAGTGTGATATGATATGGCCTTTTCTTCTTGCGCCTTTGATCTCCATCTCCAAAGCACGAACATGATCTCCATCATCACCAGCATTGCGTCAAGGTCAGTGGCGCCGCTTCATGGTTGTCCATCATCACTAGCAACTATTACAACTACTTGGAATAAAGCTATTACAAGATGAATAGACACGCAGGTCTTAACAGAATTAAAGACAACCATTAGGCTCCTGCCGGTTGCCATATTACAACAATGATCATTGCATACATCAAATACAATCACAATCACATGATGGCCATATCACATCACAAAACCCCTGCAAAAACAAGTTAGACGCCTCTAATTTTCTTTGCATGTTTTACGTGGTTTGGGGCTTTCGCATAAGACCGATCTTACCTACGAACAAGGACCACAACGTTGATACAAGTGTTGTCAGATGCTCATTATAAATTGAATCTTAACTATGGTGGGAGAGACAGACACCCGCAAAGCCACTTGTGCAAAGCAAGTTGCACGTCAAGCGTGGAGCAAGTCTCATGTGCGATGACATGTAATGTTAGCCCGAGCCGCTTCATCCCACCATGTCGCAAGATGCAAAGTACATGCTAAGACACCGACAACAAAAGCATCAACGCCCATAAAAACATTGTGTTCTACTCGTGCAACAGATCTACGCATAGATACGGCTCTCATACCACTAATGGGTTTGTAGCATGGAAAACAAAAAAATTCTACCGCAAGAACGAACAAAACCCAGATCTAATCTAGATAAAAGCCAAGATCTAATCTATTAGACATGTGCAACGAGATAGATAGGAACTAACCCTCGTAGATCCGAAAGTGTTAACGAGATTAGATCTCGTGGTTGATGTAATCGATCACTTGCCGATCTCAAGATCGTGTGGACGATCCTTCCGGCGTCGCATTCCGGCAGCGCTTCCGCAGTCAGTCAAGTGGACGATCCTTCCGGCGCCGCGTTTCGGCAGCGCTTCCGCAGTCGGTCACACGTGCGGAGTCGAAGCAGACCTTCCTCTCCTCGTTCCAGCGAGCAGCGGAGGTAGTAGATCTTCTCCACGGAATCCCAGTAGCACAACGGCGTGGTGGTGGTGGTGGAGTAGAGAATTCTGCAGGGCTTTGCCTATGCCTGTGCAGAAGAAAGGAGGAGGAGAGAGGCGGCAGAGATTGGAAGTTATAGAGGAGGGGCAAGGGGTGGCGCCTCCCCCTTCTATTTAAAGGAGGGAGGGCGCCTGGGGAGGGGGAGTCCTAGTAGGACTCCCCACCTCCTTGGGCCGGCGGATTGGGGAGGGGGGGAGGAGTCCTCCTCCCCCACGACTCCTTGTCTTGACCCACTAGGACTCCTTCCTTGGTTTTCAAGCAAACTCCAAGAAACCTTCCAGAACCTTCCGGAACATTCCGAAACCTTCTAGAATCCTCATACAAATACTCCGGAACATTTCCTAACTCAGAAAATGATCCCCAATATATGAATCTTATTCTCCGGACAATTACGGATCTCCTCGTGATGTCCCGGATCCATTCCGAGACTCGAACAACATTCGGTATCCAACACACATTCCATATCTACTTAAAACAACTTCGAACCTTAAGTGTGTCACCCTACGGTTCGTGAATATGTAGACATGGCAGAGACACATCTCCTATCAATAACCATCAGCGGGACCTGGAGATCCATAATGGCTCCCACATACTCAACGATGACTTCGTGATCGATTGAACCATTTACATACGAAACCAATTCCCTTTGTCACGCGATACTATACTTATCCGAGGTTTGATCATCGGCATCTCCATACCTAGTTCTACCTCGTTACTGATAAGTACTCTTTACTCCTTCCGTGATATGTCATCCCTTGGGACCTAGTCACATGCTTGCAAGCTAACTAGATGACATTCCACCGAGAGGGCCTAGAGCATATCTATCCGTCATATGGATGGACAAATCCCAATCTTGGTTCATGCGCTTCAACACATACTTTCAGAATACCCAATGACACCTTTATGACCACCCAGTTACGAAGCGGTGTTTGATGTCATTAAAGTATCCATCCGGTGATGGTGATTAACATAACCTCATGGTCGAAGGATCAGGTTACTATGTTTTTGAAAGCTTATTGCAATACGAACTTAATGACTTGATCTTATGATACGCTTACTATGGGTGTGTGTCCATCACATCATTCTCCTAATGACATAACCTTGTTATTAATCACATCCTAATGTCCATGATCAGGAAACCATGATCATCAATTAATCAACAAGCTAGTTCAACAAGAGGCTTACTAGGGACTCTTATATGTTTACAAAACACACATGTATTAGTGTTTCCTAATAATACAATTATAGCATGGGATGTAAACATTCATCATAAACACAAAGATATAATAATAATCACTTTTATTATTGCCTCTTGAGCATATCTCCAACACTAATGTGGCATATAGATCTACTATTTCAAATAGCAATCACCTAAAAAATATCCAGATAGTTGCGGACTCACCGGAGATTGCGCTCATGCGATGGAGAGTGGAAACAACTGGTTAAAGAAGATGCGTGATGGGGGAGGTGCATAAATATGCAAAAAAAAAAGTAGCGATACTAATATGTAGATAGAGATAGCAGTAACACATAAACTAGATCAATTAGTAGTAACTACAAACTCTAGACAGGCTTTAAGCAGACTGACAACGACTCCCATCTTAATTAACCTAGTGTAATTTAACATGGCAGTCCTATGAGATGGTTAGTACTAGTAAACAAAAGGGGAGTAGTTAATTATTTGTAGAATCTATAGCCAGCCAGCAAAATCATCATGAGAATGATAAATATCTAGATTGTAGAACGTACTTGGTTAAGAACCTAATATCTAGCTCTAATTACCCAAATCTAAGAGCATCTACCCTATTTACGACTGAGCGAAGTTAGTAGGAGACATCTGCTAAATCTGCAACCATCTCCTTGGCATGCATCTGCTTGCACTCCTGCTCCTCCTCTTCGAGCTCATCATGGATCTCGAGCTGTAACCACAACGACATCATCGTGCGCTGTAGCAAAAGTGAGTGTGGTAGATCAACCTAGTGGATGAATGTGTAGCGCTCACATTCGTATTTCCAACCCAAGAACCTGCGTCAGAAGTTCGTTCTCTCGAACGCGATGCAGTGATGGGACACCAGGGCGTAGTCACACCAGAGCTGGAGATCCGCATCTACCACCCATGCCGACATCTAGACCTAGGAAACATCATAGATTGAGACGAGCAGAATAGTGAAACCCCCAAAAGGAGAGACCCCATAAGCTAAATTCGAGAAACTAAACTGAGACCGTGAACTTTGGAATACTTACCTAACCTGGCCGCCTTGCGCATCAAGATCCCCCATCATTCGCTAGACCGGCACTACTGCATCCGCAAACATTGCTCGGAAAACGTGCACGCCTTGATAGCCTAGTGTAGAGGCTTCGTGGAGAAGGAAGAGGTAGGGGAGCCGGTGCTCACATTCGCTGGCTACTATTGGATTTAACTGGAACACTGATAACTAGGGCCACGCTAGAGAGCCCGTGGGCCCCCAAACATTAGTGACCTAGTATGACTTGCATTACATGTAATTTTGGAAAATAGAGGAAAACTCAGTAAATAAATAAACCAAAGTCCCCCTCTCTTTTTTTCGAAAACCCACTACACAACGGAGACACTCGCAAATGCGTACACACACTCACCCCTATGAATGCAGGCACGCACACCCTACACCTATGAGCACCCCAGAAATGTCGCTTCGACATATATCAACAGAAATGTCGCCTCCCACTACCCTCATACCCATCCTTCAAAGTCGAGCGTCAAGGCTTCATGGAGAAGGAAGATCTAAGAGAGTTGGAGCTCACAATCGTTGGCTGATATGGGATATGACTAAACAACTGACAACGAGCCCCACGGTAGTGAGCCCATAGACCCTAGACATCAGTGACCATTACAGGTACTTTTGAAAAACCGAGCAAAACTTAATATAAACATAAGGATCCTCTTTTTTTGTGAAAACCCACTACAAAATGCACACGCTTGATGGCTCAAGATATCTCGAGCTCGTTGGGGAACCCCAAGAGGAAGGTATGATGAGCACAGCAGCAAGTTTCCCTCAGTTATGAAACTAAGGTTATCGAACCAGTAGGAGCAAGGAAACACCTCCAAGGTTTTGTTTCCAACATGGAATCCTGCACAACACAACCACAGAACTTTGCCCCCAACTTATGGTGAGGTTGTCAATCGCACCGGTTTTGCTGAAAACAAAGGATTAAACGTATTGTGTGGAAGGTAGTAATATCTTGCAGAAAGCAAACAGAAACAGTAAATAGATTGTAGATTGATGGTAAAAGAGTGGACTGGGATCCATAGTTCACTAGTGGTGATTCTCCTTAAGATAGATGACATGTTGGGTGAACAAATTATAGTGGGGCAATTGACAAACATCGAGAAAGCATACATGCATATACTAATCATCTTGACTCCCTCCAGTATTGATTCTCCTTAAGATAGATTGGGCATTACAACATTATACATAGACCGTAATCCAACTGCATCTACGACTGATAATCCACCTTCAGGTTATCATCCAAATCCCCTCCAGTATGAACTTGCAAGCAACAAATAATTGCATTAAGCAAAGTGTGTAAAGTAAATAATACGATTGTTCTATGAACAAAGGATTGTTGTTTTCTCCCTAGTAGCAACATGACATGTAGTACCTTAGAGATTTCTGTCACTTCCCCGGATTCGTAGAAGCATGAGCCCACTATCGAGTATAAATACTCCCTCTCGGAGTTGCTAGCATCTACTCGGCCAAGATAGCTACTAACAATGGAGAGCATGCAAGATCAAAAATAAAGACATGATAGAATCAATAATCAATCTGAAATAGCATCTCAATATCCATCGGATCCCCGCAAACACAACATGTAGGATTACAAATAGATGATCTTGATCATGAACGGAGCTCACAAGATCTAAACATGGTAGCACAAAGGAGAAGAACCAACCATCTAGCTACTACATGGACTCGTAGTCCAGGGATGATCTACTCACGCATCACACCGGATGCAGGCATGGTGATGAAGAAGGCCTCCAGGATGATCTCTCCCCTCCAGCAGGGTGCCGGGAAGAGCTTCAGATCCCTCCCGGTCTAGGGATGGAGATGGCGGCCGCTACAGACTCTTTCGTGGAATTTTTGATCAAGTCCTTAGGGTTTTTGTCCCGGAGGCAATATATAGGCGAAGGGGCAAGGTCGGTGGAGTGCCTGGGGGCCCACACCACCTGTTGTCACGGCCAGGGCTGGCCGTGCCACCACAAGGTGTGGCCGGCCTGGTTCCCCTCTTCGTGTCCCCTTCGGACTCTGTGTTCCTTCTAGTGAAATATTGACTTGGGCTTTTGTCCGGTCCAATTCCAAGATTATTTCCTTACTAGATTTTCTGAAACCAAAAACAGCAGAAAACAGGCAACTAGAACGGTAGCATCTTGTTAATAGGTTAGTTCCAGAAAATGTGTAAAAATACTCCAAAGTGTGGACAAAACGTAATAAAGTAGATATAAAACAAGCATGGAACATCAAAAATTATAGATACATTTGCAACGTATCAACATCCCCAAGCTTAACTCCTACTCGTCCTCGAGTAGGTAAGTGATAAAAAAGAAAGAATAAGTTTTAAGGTGACATGCACCATCAAAATCTTGATCAAGGTATAAAACATTGATAGCTGGGATCATAGTACTTGAACATAGCATGAAAGATATAGTTCTAACAATAAGACGTTTGTGTGTCTCACATAAAGAAAACATAATGAGAATGGTATTCAGCTTGTCCCTCATAGTGTAGCAAAACATAAATGCATAGGACACCTTCAAAGTTCATAAGGGTGACTAGATACAAATAGTTTAAGAACAAGCAATATCAAAGTTATGCATCAATCAACAAGTCTTGGGACAATGCACATTAAACTAAGAATGACCACTATGCTCTCTTCATAGGTGCATAAAGATAGAAGATGTAGACTCAACATAAAAGTAAAAGAAAGGCCTTCATGGAAGGAAGCAAGGATTCAAGTCTAATAAAGAGCTTCCAAAAATTATGGTACTTATTATCTTTCAGCTCTCATTGCCCCTATCATAAGCATCTTGAAGTGACTAAGGTTAAAGTGAACAAACTATGGAGTATATGCTTGACAAAGTATAAGTTGGCAATCTCATGTCCCATGAATACGAGGGCCGATCCTCATGCTACTCAAGTTTAGCTACCGGTAAGTTCTTGTCATAATAAGTACATGTTTATCATAGAGAACCGCCAACTAGGTACCCCTTGCCCGATGATACGGAAGAATCCCCATATCAAAATGACAAGGCAAGCAGACAATAAGCATCAAAGCATCTTCTTATTTACCATGGGAAAATGGTTCTTTTTCTCTCTTTGCTCTTTTCTCATCTTTTTTTTCTTTTTTCTCAATCTCTATCTCTTTTTTTATAAGAAGAATGCTTCATAGATTTCTCATTATGGATACGCTGCAGGTTTCCACCATGATTAGGCATGGATTAGACCAGCTGCCCAGGCATTTCTGTAACACACATACATAACTCCATGGGCTTACAATCTCCCCTTTCATTTCACACCGACGACATCCATAAACAAAAGAGCATGATATCAACTAGGTACAATGTACAAGTGTAATGTTGAAAGTGTTCCCCATAACTGCATGGTTCTGTTAATCCCAACGTATAAGTGCATGCATATACAACATAGATGACACAATGGTTCAAGTTTATTAAGTGCAAGAAAGTAAAGTGTGCCATCAAGTTCATGAGAGCCTTATTCACTAATTTTCACATAACAAGTTTAATTAGGAAGGTAGATAAAAACATGAATATACTTGGAATAGAAAATGATAATAGGTAGGTATGGTGGACTCTTTGGAATAACTTGGTTTTATTTGGAGTTGGATGCATGAGTGGAACTCATACTTGGTATATAGGCTAGCAAAAGACTAGGAGCGACCAACTAAGAGATCAATAATGGCCATAATCATGCAAAGCGACAAAACATCATTAATTAAAGCATAAAGTGATATTACAAGTCGGAAACTAAATGATCATAGAGGCTATGGTGACTTGGTATAGTCTTAACATGGTGTGAGCATGCGCCAAGTCAACCCAAATAAAGCATCAAAGGAGAATACCACAATACTATGCTTTAATATGCTAAAACAATGCATGATTCTTTCAAGGCACATTAAGCAGACTCAATTATTTGTAGCAAGTCCTGATACATCAATAATCATTAAGCATAAATCCAAAACAATATCAAGCATGACATGACAAAGCCTTGGCCACAGTCAAAAAGAAACTCCTTTTATACCACTTAAGTATGAACTTTCCTACTCTTTTCCAATCCAAACCAACTTATTTGAAAACTAGTGTATGAATGAGGGGGTCCAACAAATTAATTCAAGCAAACTAAGCACACTAAGCAAACGAAAACCAAAAAACAAAAACGAAGACGCTCCAAGAACAACGCAACTGTGCATGAAACAATAAAAATGAAGTGTTTGGAAGAAACCTGAGATTTTTATTGATGAAGAAGGGGATGCCTTGGGCATCCCTAAGCTTTGATGCTTGTACTTCTTGTATATTTCTTGGGGTGACATGGTTGGCATGTCCAAGCTTGAGCTCTTGTCCATACTTCATCTTATCATATTACTCTTCCCTACACTTAAAATTTTCCTTCATACAAAACTTCACACAATCTACATTAGCAATATTAGTGCACTCAAGATAATAAGTCCTTTGGTTCAATTTCAACACAAGTAAAACTTACATTAAAACACCAGCTACTGTAGCACTTCCTTTAAAAAGTTCAAATGATCAAAGAGAACTCAAAGATAAAGAGATTAAGAGGCAGATGCAAATAATGGCAGAAATCTGTCAAAATAGACCAGCAGGTAAAAACCAATTTTTCCGAAGACCTTATGTTGTTGAAATGTTTTTAACTAAGGAAAGTTGGATAACAACCTAGGGCAGAAGCACAAAAAATTACAACTCCAACCGACGTACAGAGATTTTTCACGAATTTTTACAGTGAAGAACAAAAATCTGTTTCGGGACAGCAACTTTCCCAAGCATTACTTCTCTCTCATTAGAGGTTACTCTTGGCACAAAAACCACACAAAAATGATAAGGAGTGGTTGTTACAGAGGTAATAACTTCCAAGACTCAAACAAAAAGGTTCCTAACGAAATTTGGGTTATCTCCCAATAAGTGCTTTTCTTTAACGCCTTTGAGCTAGGCATAAGAAGAAGAAAAGAATCAAGTATTCTCAAATAAAGAAGCATTAAGATCTATACCAGAAATGTCTTCAACAAGGCAAGGTATCTCATCCAAATAAGTTCTAGAGGATCCTTTCTCAATGCTCTTGGTTCACTATTTTCATCAAACGGGTTTTCAGGAACAATCCAATCAAAATTATTTTTTAAGGCTTCATGCATTCCTACAAGTTTAAAACGTATTGGTATTTTAATTTCCTCTCCATTTTTAGGTTTGGTTTTATCCATCTTTTCTCGTGTACCAATAACATCTACACATGAGCCTAGCATATTAAAACGATCAAAGACTTTTCTAGCTTCTTTAGCAACATCATAGAATTCTTTAAGCAAGGTTTCCAGAATAAAATCTCTCTTTTCAGGGTTCTCAATTTCTTGAAGTTTAAGAAACGTTACTTGCATTATGGGATTAAGGTTAAAAAACCTAGCTTCCAACATGTGAACTAAAGAAGCTACAACAATTTCATAATTTGGAGCAAGTTCTGCTAGTGATCTATCCTCAATATCCTCATGCTTGCTAACATGATTAAAGAATTCTTCAATATTATCTTTCCCAATTATAGAGCCACTACCTATTGAAAGGTCTTTCAGGGTGAACTTAGGGATCAACATGGCGAGCTAGGAACTAGGTAACAACTATAGGAATACCTATTTTTTGTGTTTTAGATAAAGGAAGCAAACCATAACAACTAATTTTTTTATGTTTTTGATAAAGAAACAAGCAAACAAAGCAAAAATAAACTAAGCAAAACAAATAAAACAAAGTAAAGAGATTGGTTATGAGGGACTCCCCTTGTGAAGATATCCTTGACTCCTTGGCAACGGCGCTAGAAAAGAGCTTGATGGCTCAAGATATCTCGAGCTCATTGGGAAACCCCAAGAGGAAGGTACGATGAGCACAGCAGCAAGTTTCCCTCTGTTATGAAACCAAGGTTATCGAACCAGTAGGTGTTGTTTCCAACTTGGAATCCTGCACAACACAACCACAGAACTTTGCCCCCAACTTACAGTGAGGTTCTCAATCTCACCGATTTTGCTGAAAACAAAGGATTAAACATATTGTGTGGAAGGTAGTAATACCTTGCAGAAAGTAAATAGAAAACAGTAAATAGATTGTAGATTGCTGGTAAAAGAGTGGACCAGGATCCATAGTTCACTAGTGGTGATTCTCCTTAAGATATATGACATGTTGGGTGAACAAATTACAGCGGGGCAATTGACAAACATCGAGAAAGCATATATGCATATACTAATCATCTTGACTCCCTCCGGTATTGATTCTCCTTAAGATAGATTGGGCATTACAACATTATACATAGACCGTAATCCAACTGCATCTATGACTCATAATCCACCTTCCAGTTATCGTCCGAAACCCCTCCAGTATGTGGTTGCAAGCAACAGATAATTGTATTAAGAAAAGTGTGTAAAGTAAACAATACGATTGTTCTATGAATACAGGATTGCGGTTTTGTCCCTAGTAGCAACAGCACATCTAGTACCTTAGAGATTTATGTCACTTCCCTAGATTCCTAGAGGCATGAACCCACTATCGAGCATAAATACTCCCTCTTGGAGTTGCTAGCATCTACTCGGCCAAGATAGCTACTAACAACAGAGACCATGCAAGATCAAAAATAACAAAGACATGATAGAATCAATAATCAATCTGAAATAGCATCTCGATATCCATCGGATCCCTGCAAACACAACATGTAGGATTACAAATAGATGATCTTGATCATGAACGAAGCTCACAAGATCTAAACACGGTAGCACAAAGGAGAAGAACCAACCATCTAGCTACTACATGGACACATAGTCCAGGGATGAACTACTCATGCATCACACCAGAGGCAAGAATGGTGATGAAGAAGGCCTCCAGGGTGATCTCTCCCCTCCGGCTGGGTGCCGGGAAAAGCTTCAGATCCCTCCAGATCTAGGGATGGAGATGGCAGCGGCTACAGACTCTTTCGTGGAATTTTTTATCGGGTCCTTAGGGTTTTCGTCCTAGAGGAAATATATAGGCGAGGGGAAAGGTCGGTGGAGTCCCCGGCGGAAATATTGACTTGTGCTTTTGTCTGGTCCAATTCCGATAATATTTCCTTACTAGCTTTTCTGAAACCAAAAACAGCAGAAAACAGGCAACTGGCACTGTGGCATCTTGTTAATAGGTTAGTTCCAGAAAATGTGTAAAAATACTCCAAAGATTGGAGAAACATAAGAAACTAGATATAAAACAAGAATGGAACATCAAGAATTATAGATACATTTGCAACGTATCAACGCTCAGAAATGAATAGACACAATCACCCCTATGAACACATGAACGCACACCCTACCCCTATAGCAGCTCTGAAAGATTGTGTCTTGAGACTGGTCTGGTGGGGCTTGAACTTGACGAAGTCACCATAGGCACCTTGCTATAGACAGGAATGTCGCCTCCTACTCCCTTCATACCCATCCTTCAAAGTCGAGCATCGAGGCTTCATGGAGAAGGAAGAGCTAGGGGAGTCAGAGCTCACATTCGTTGGCTGCTATAGGATATAATTGGACCACTAATAACGGGGCCCCACGATAGTGATCCCATATTCCCCGAACATTAGAGAAAGCATGGAGTCATGTATTAAACATAGGTCTAAACGGTGGAGTGGGTGGTGCTAACAAAAAGATTCTTCAAGGTGAGTCTAGTGCTAGACTTATGTCTAAGAGAATCAATTGGCAGGAGAGCCCACTTGTCAGTGGATATCGGTCTGTTTTTCTTTTTTCTTTTTAGCATGGTTGTGTGGACCCACTTCAGTTCTGAACACTAGAGCAAAAGTACTTTTCTTAGACTCATGTATCTAATTTTCTTAGCTACTTCTATACACTTCACACACCCTTACTAGACGTGGCTAAGAAATTTACTAGACTCGAATCTGCTCCACCGTTTAGACCATATAGGGGACCCACTCATCTGAGTAGAAAGAAAAAATATAGAAAACCTTCTAGACACTAACGAGTGGGTCTGACTGCCATTTTATTCCCTTAGACATGGGTCTTGTATAGACCCAGGGTCCAAAAAATTAGCTAGACTCACCCTCTCTAGTATTTAGACCTAGGTCTAGTAAGAAAAATATTCTCTTAGAGGACAACCCAAAATTCCAATGTTGCACATGCTCTTAGTGACCTAGTTTGACTTGCATTTATAGGTACTTTTGGATAATCGATAAAAACTCAATACAAACCAAAATCCCCTCTCTCACACATTTTTTGCAAGAACCCAAAACAAAACATAGACACTCACAAATTCATACACACACTCACCCCTATAGACGCACACACACCCTACCTCTATATGACCACCTTTGAAAGATTGTGTCTTGAGACTGATCCGGTGGGGATTGAGATTGATGAAGTCGCCATACACACCTTGCTATAGACGGGGACATCGTTTCCCACTAAAGAATAATATTCTACCTTTTATGAGAAACCAAAGTGCCAAATCAGATGGGGTTTGAACTCTGGTAGGCTAGGCGTACCACTTCCCTCAGAACCATCGAACCACGGGTTAGCTGTCTCTCTCTCTCCCTCTTTTATATAGTACATAGCCATACATAATAATTATCTGGCATACATGAAATTAGGCGAACACACTTTCTAAGATCTTTAGTGGGACTGAGCTGTTAACGAGTAGCTTAGGAAACTCTTTAACTATATTGTTTAGTATGTTAACATTAACGAGCAAAAATGTTGCTCACATAAGTTTGTTAACAAATCAAACCAGGCTCAAATGATTCGACTAGACCAGCGCTCATTAAACTTGCCACGCGAGCTAGCCACTGCCCATTTTTAGACAAATGTGCGTACATGTTTTAGGGTTTAGGGTTCACGGTTTGCATTTTAGGGTTCACGGTTTAGTGTTTAGGGTTTTAGGGTTTTAGGGTTTAGGGTTTGGGTGTAGGGTTTTTAGGGTTTAGGGTTTAGGGTCATTGTGCTAAATGCATGTACTTGGATGCAATTTTAATTTTTTTGAGCTCCTTGATGTAACTTGTACTTCCACCGACCGTGTTAACTTAAGCACCTCACTCCTATGGGACTAACCACAATTAAAAACATGCAATCGCTCCAATTATATATCACACAAAGTTGTCAACACCTGGATTTTTAAGTCCAGATGCCAGTTATGTCATAAATCGCAATCCCGGGATTACCATTTTTGCGAAACATAATAGAATTGGTACCACAGTACATCATCCATTACCAACCATAATAGTCTAACAAATAGTTGATCTCATGATCAAGTCTTATTACAAATCAAAGTAGCGGAAATAAACGTGGTAGACTCCATCTTCAACGTCATAGGAAATTCTGATGATGGGAGATGATCTTAGTTATCATAGACCTCCTGTTGTCCATCTCCTGGGTAGTCTTCCTCATAGTCTAGCCACGGGAATATCCAGGGACAAAGCCATGAGTACTCTTTAAGTACTCGCAAATTATCACTAACATAAGTAAGGTAAAACTAGTAGGAATCTTAACATCTAGGTTTGTTTGCAAAAAGCCAGGTTTATTCCAGAAGGAGTTAAGAGTAAAGACCTAATTTAGTTCTCTACATTACTTAAGTGGGAACCAAGTTTTCATGTCCACAACTCTATTATGGTCAAGTCAAAGTCATTGTTCAAGTCACAAGTCATTTTGGAAACATCTGACAACGGAATAGTATGGCCACTCCAACTATCCATAACCGCGGACGCGGCTATTCGAATAGTTTGACACTCTACATAGGTGGTACACTTTCACCACAAAATTTGATACATCCGTCAGGGATAACCCAGAATCATCATACTTGGTATGCAAATAATCAAAGCTAACCTTTCAATTACACACCCTAGTATAGGCACCTCCCCTATGAGCTTGGCCTCCCAGCCATGGCCAACTTCCATCCCAGGAACTGCATAGGCAGACATTCATATTCACGAGGTAGCCTCAGCTCAACCTCTTTCCGCAAGGGAACCCATACTAAGACATATAAACTTCTAGTTAATCCCTACCCAACTCAGGTATTGTGGTTGTACGGTAAAATTGGAATGGCATCGCATCTGAACCCAACCATCAGTTTTTATCAAAGTCAAGGCTCATGCCTCATTCAGTTTCATCATCAAACCATTGTGTTTCATAACACATGTCAAAACTTTTCAATAGAATTAATCATCATTCCAAGGTTTTCATAATCATTTTCTCCAAGTGTTCCCATCTAAGTGATCAAGTTTAGCTTAGCACTAGCCACTAGTATTGAGGGTATCACTAAGAGGGGTGATAATCAAGTATAAGTACCCAAGACTAGTTTTATGATCTTGGTGGTATCCATCCTATTTTCCACTAATCACAATTCATTAACTAGATAAGAAACTTTAGTATAGGGAAAAGTAAAGCTCGTAGGTAAAACTGGGATTCGTATAATCAAAGTTGCATAACCTAGCATGCATGGTGCATCTTACATACGTTATCTTGCCTAGTGGGCTTGCATAATTTTAAATCTTCCTCGAAGTACTCCTCCTTGTCGTACCCCTAGTCGGTACTAGCGTCTATAAATACATACGAGGTACACAATCACCAAACAACACTTCACTACTTCTATTTAACACACAAGGGCTGACACTAGATGATCTAGCATCATCTCAATCATCACATGAAATAATGACACATTCATGTTTATCTTATTTTGGAAAAGTAATTTCTACTCATGGAAAATACTTAAGATTTAATATTCTCTAATTAAAATATGGGATCATGTTGACACATGCCATCACCACATATTTCAATAGTTTGGAATGTGATTTAAAAGGTTTGGCATATTTTACAATATTAAATATTTCTATTTAATAATACTAAAGTGACTAGAGATGCCTATATAGCATTCTTTTAATGCTAGTCATTATCAATGCATGTAAAACTAAATCTTTTTATGTATTCATATAGAGCATGGCAAATGTGATTTTTGAGAGTTGGAATCAACTCAGAAGCATTTATGGTTGATTTTATAAAAATGTTTGAAGATGTAAAAGTCTTTGTCTTGTTATTTTTACTATAGGTAATCCATAATTTCAAATGGTTTGAATCCAATGGGAGTGATTAGATATTTTCAATACCTTTCTTACAAGATGGTTTTAAGAACCATTATGTGAAGCTAAGATACAATGGGACCAGATACACTCACACCTACGATAGTGCACAAGTGCGACTACTCATCATCGGGACTATCAGGCTCCTCGGCATCAATGAAGTCTGCGTCATCCTCCTCAGTGTGGAACTCCATGGCGATGTCCTCGAGATAGTCATCATCATCATTGAGGTAAGAGTGGATATCCCCACAGATATCTTCCTCTTCCTTCTCCTCAAGCTACATCTCCTGGTCGTGGATGGTCTCCTCTAGGGTGGCTATCTTCTGACGAAGACAGGCGATAATGTGATCCTTCTTGTCACGCTGGCGATGAAGTGACTTGTGCTCCTTGGCGAGGATGGCGAGGGTTTTCTTCCTCTCAGTGGCTTCCGCATGATTCTGCTTGGCGTAGGCATGGGCATTGTCCAACTCCTTCTGAGTCTTGTGCAGCATGAAGTTCAAGTGGGCCACGTGATGCTTCAACTCCGGATGCGCCAGTATGGCCAAAGGTTGTCCCATAGAGTCACGTCTTTCATATTGGGAAAAACGGGTGCCGTTGATCTGGTTGATGTTTTGTGCACACATACGAGCAAGTGCCTCCTGCATTGCCCTGGCTAGACCATCTAACCCGTTGTTCTCCCTCACGCTGAACTGAATCTTCTCCGAAAGGGGTGGCTCCATTTTGCCTCTCAAATCCGCAACTATCAACCATTGTAGTTCCTCTCAGAATTGGTCATTCAGTTGCGCTCCGAAGAACTCCGGGTGCGGGCTTCCAAGATACTCCGAGAGCTGGTCCAAATCCCTCTCAAAGATGAGCTGCCCTCCATTGCCCAACTGGTAAAACTTGCTATATTTGACCTCCATCTATAAGCAATTAGGATGAGTAAGTTAGTGAGGTGATCAAGTGTGCCAAATTTTATGTAGAATTGGCAAGACTTTTGAGGAACATGTGAACTCCTTTTTGAAAGAATCTCAAGGGTAAGAGTGAGAATAGGTTTTCGTAAATACTCCTTTCCTTTGTTTTGAAACTATCTTTTTTAGACGTCCATTCTAACTAGGGTCTCCTATGGTGAGGATGGCTCTAATACCAACTTGTCAACACCCGGGTTTTTTTAAGTCCAGATGCCTATTATGCCGTACATCACAATCCCAGGATTACCATTTTTGCGAGACATAACAGAATTGGTACCACAGTACATCATCCATTACAAACAATAATAGTCTTACAAATAGTTGATATCATGATCAAGTATTAACACAAATAGCGGAAATAAACATAGTAGACTCCATCTTAATGGTCACAGGGAATGCTGACGATGGTTGATGATTATCAACACCCGGATTTTTACCCCAGATGCCTGTTATTCCATACATCGCAATCCCAGGATTACCATTTTTTTAAGACATAACAGAATTGGTACCATAGTACATCATCTATTACAAACCATAATAAAGGTCTTACAAATAAAGGATCTCATGATCCAGTCTTAATACAATCAAAGCAGCAAAAAGTAAACATAGTAGGGGCTCCATCTTCAGGGTCACGGGCAATGCTGACGATGGGAGATGACCCTAGTTGTCATAGACCTCCTCTTGTCCATGTTCCTGGTAGTCCTCCTCATAGCATGGTCACGGGAATAGCCAGGGACAAAGCCATGAGTAATCTTTAAGTACTTGCAAACTATCAGTAACAAGTAAGGTAGTTCTAGTAGGAATATTAAGCTCTAGGTTTATTTGCAAAAAGCCAGGTTTATTTCATAAGGAGTTCAAAAGTAAAGAACCTAATTAAAATTTTCTACATCACCTAAGTGGGAACCTAGTTTTCATGTCGACAACCCTGTTGTGGTCAAGTCAAGGTCATAGTTCAATTCACAAGTCATTTTTGAAAACATCTGACAACAGAACAGTATGGCCACTCCAATTGTCCA
The DNA here is from genome assembly GCA_910589775.1 of Avena eriantha. Classification (NCBI taxonomy): domain Eukaryota; kingdom Viridiplantae; phylum Streptophyta; class Magnoliopsida; order Poales; family Poaceae; genus Avena; species Avena eriantha. The sequence continues at coordinate 10,765,772 of OU342746.1, forward strand.
TGACCGCGGACGCGGCTATTCGAATAGTTTGACACTCTGCAGAGGTGGTACACTTTCACCAAAATATTCGATACATCCATCAGGGATAACCGTGAATAATCATACTTAGTATGCGGATAATCAATCATAACCTTTCAATTACACACTCTAGTATAGGCACCTCCCCCATGAGCTTGGCCTCCCAGCCATGGCCATCTGCCATCCTGGGCACTGCATAGGTGGACATTGACATTCCCGAGGTAGCCTCAGCTCAACCTCTTTCCGCGAGGGAACCCATACTAAGGCATATAAACTTCCAGTTAAGCCCTACCCAATTCAGGTATTGTGGTTGTACGATAAAATTGGAATGGTATCGCATCCGAACCAAACCATCCGTTTTTATCTAAACTAAGGCTCGTGCCTCAAGAAGTTTCATCATCAAACCATTGTGTTTCAGAACACATGTCAAAACATTTCAATAGAATGAATCATCATTCCATGGTTTTCATAATCATTTTCTCCAAGTATTCCTATCTAAATGATCAGTAATAGTTTAGCACTAGCAACTAGCATTGAGGGTGTCACTAATTAGGGTGCTAATCAAGTGTAACTATACCAATCTAGTTTTATGCTTTTTATGGCATCTAAGTATAAATACCTAGGCCTACTTTTATGCTCTTTATGACATCTATCCTATTTTTCCAATACTCACAAATCACTAACTAAAGGTAAAGAACTTTGGTAAAAGTAAAAGAATAAAGCTTGCAAGTAAAACTTGGGATTGGTATAATCAAGATTGCATAAACAAAGCATTCCTAATGCATCTTGCATAGGTTATCTTGCAAGGATGGCTTGCATAGTGAACTTGTAGTGTTAGGCTTGCCTTCAGTAGTGCAGTGGTTGAAGTTCTCTTCTTCTTCATAGTCCTCTTCCTCCTCGTAGCCCGGGTCGATAATAGCATCTATAAATGAATACGAGGTACACAATCACCAATCAATACTTAACTACTTCTATGTAGCACACAAAGGCTCACACCAGATGATCTAGCATCATCACAATCGTCACATGAAATAAAGACCTAGTCTTATTTTTCTTATTTTAGAAAAGTAATTTCTACTCATTGAAAATACTTAAGATTTTATATTCTCCAATTAAAATATGGGATCATGTTGACACATGTCATCACCACATATTCTAATACTTGGGAATGTGATTTAAAGTGGTGGTCACATTTTATAAAGTTTAAAATTACTATTTAATAAAATTAAAGTGACTAGAAATGCCTATATAGCATTCTTTTGGTACTAGTCCAAGATCACTGCATGGAAACCTACATATTTTTACATATTCAGATAGATCTTGTCAAATGTGATTTTTGAGAGTTGGAGTCAACTCAAAAGCATTTATTGTTTGATTTTTGAAATATGTTTGAAGTTGGAAAAGTCTCTACCTTGTTATTTTTACTATAGGTGTATATAGTTTCAAATGGTTTGAATCCAACAGGCTTGGGTAGACAATTTGACTAGCTTTCCAACAAAATTGGAATCAGGCAATTTGGTTCAGTAGATCTCTTTGAATTGAATTTCAAATTCACTGACAGAATAGGGTTTTGAAAATAAAAGAAAAATCTAGATTTAAACGCGGGGCGAGCGCAGGAAACTAACTGGGCCGGCCCAACTACGCGGCGCGCGCGTAGCGGGCTGTTGACAGGCGGCCCCACGGGTCAGCGACTAACCTAACGCGAAACGGTAAGTTCCAATATCAGCGCTACGATTAGAATAGGATCTAACGGATGTGGTTTGTCGTCTCTGTCGCACAGCACCGGCGCGAACTGAACCCTAATGCGACGGTGGGGGTACATGGGGGCTCACATGGGCTCCATCTAGACTTGGCGATGGGGGTGGTCGAACGTGTCGAGGACGGCGAGTCAAATGGTGGTCACCGCGGCTCCTGGGGCAGCTCCTAGCTCCAGTTCCTCTTCTCCTCTACAACGGCAGGCTCCGATGAAATTCCGGCGGGCTGGTGCTCGCCTTGCTCTGGGGAGAGGTGTGGGAGGTTTCTGAGAGGGAGGGGAGTGAGCTAGTGTGGAGAATTGGGGCTGGGGTGGCCTCTATTTATACACCGGCGAGAGGGATAGCGCGGCATGGTCGGTCTTCTCTAGCGATGGCGTTACAGGGGGCTATCGGCATGGCTGAGGGTAGGGGTCGACGTGGTGCTTCAGTGCGTTCGTCATGCGAGTGATGGCGCGGCAAGGGGCGGTCGAGAACGGTGGGGAGCGGTAAGTGCTCTATGCGGGAACGGCTGCGTTCGAGACGGTGCACAGTGGCCACAGTTCGCGCGGCGGCGAACGGGCATGTCTGGGGGGTAGCTGGGGTCACGGTGAGTGCATGCACGTGCAGAGAGGGCAAGGCGTGGCGTGTGTGCGCGTGTCTGCTGCGGCGCTCTGGCGTGCTCTCGGCATGGCGGACAGAGAAGTGGGCGCGGTGAATACGGCTGGTCCAAAGTGTGTCTTCGGTCGAGGGGTGGACAGAGGGTGTCGGTGGAGTGTCGCATGTCTCCTGGACATCATGGGACAGGGCGATGCGGACTGTGGCGAGTGGTGATTGGTCGACCGGCACGGTGAGCTTGGGCGGCGCTGCACTGGTGCGAACGGCAAAGGAGGAGGCCTGTCCACTATGCTGCTGGATACTGGGGCGACCAGGGGAGAGAATTGAGGCACTAGTGGCGATCAATTACTGCTCCAAACAGTGATTGTTAGGCAGGGTTTACTGGTGTCTACCAGGTGCTCGACCAAATGGCCGCATGAATTCAAAGTTTGAATTTTTGGATGAAATTTGGTGAGTGTGTTTGTGATGTCTACGCACTTCTATTCTTGTAGATAGTTGTTGGGCCTCCAAGTGCAGAGGTTTGTAGAACGGCATCAAGTTTTCCCTTAAGTGGATCACCCAAGGTTTATCGAACTCAGGGAGGAAGTGGTCAAAGGTATTCCCTCTCAAGCAACCCTGCAATCAAGATACAAGAAGTCTCTTGTGTCCCCAACACACCCAATACACTTTTCAGGTATATAGGTGCACTAGTTCGGCGAAGAGATAGTGAAATACAAGTGGTATGGATAATTATAAATGGTAACAGTGGCAGAAAATAGCTTAATGGCGTGGAAGAGACTAAAGGCAAACTGAAATAAAGATGGAAGCAAGCAAACATGTAACAGATCTAGTAGAAAACGGTGTTTCAATGCTTAGAAACAAGGCCTCGGGATCATACTTTCACTAGTGAACACTCTCATATAAATATCTTCTCTTTATGATACTACTCTTAACTACTCTCCGGTTGGACACTCTAATCGATGGTAGGGCTATAACAGCACACCTCAAAGTTCATCTTTCCCATCTAGAAAACCCCACACTGTCACCTTGAGTACTAGATGAGTCCAACAAACACCACAATTTCATAAAGACATCCGACTCAAAATATAACTCATAACAAGTATTTGAAATCTCTAGCCTAAGTGCCACCATGGTATGCACGCTGTCACTTTCACACACATGGAGAGAGCAGAGATCTATTAAAGCATTTGAGTAGCAAGGTAGATCTATAGAGTACAAGCTCATGATCTCAATAAGGTCATGCATAGAGAGAGAGAGATGAACACATAGCTACCGGTAGAACCCTTAGCCTCGAGAGAGAACTACTCCCTCCTCATCATGGGAATCAGCAATGGTGATGGAGATGGTGGTGGAGATCGATGGAGATGGCTCCGGGGGCACATCCCCGTCCCGGCAGGGTGCCAGAACAGAGACTTTCTGTCCCCCGAATCTCCCCTTCGGTGGTGGCGGTGCTGCGAAACTTTTCGTGGCTGGAGGCTTGACGATTTAGGGTTTATGCATCGGGAGGCTCTTATAGGCGAGAGGGGAGACCGAGGGGGTGCCGGAGGGGCCCACACCACCCCCTAGCGTGGCCTGGCCTGACCCGCACCACCAGGTGGTGTGGGCACCCTCTGGCCCTTCTTCGTCTCGTATTCTGGCTCCAAGTGTCCCCCGGTAAAATAATAACTTTGGCTTTTGTCCCGTCCAATTCTGATAATATTCATTTTCTGACTTCCTGGAACCAAAAACAGCAGAAAACAGGCAGCTGGCACTCTGGCTCTTGTTAATAGGTTAGTCCAAGAAATCATATGAAAAGTACTCCAAAGTGTGGACAAAACACAAGAAAGTAGATAAAACTAAGCATGGAACATCAAAAATTATAGATACATTTGCAATGTACAAACATCCCCAAGCTTAACTCCTGCTCGTCCTCGAGTAGGTAAGTGATAAAAAGAAAGAATAATTTTTGAGGTGACATGCACCATCATAATCAAGATCAAACCATTTGCAGGTATTGAAAGCTAGGATCAAAGAACTTCAATCATAACATGAAAGACAAAGTTCTAGCAATAAGACAAAGAAACTATGTTGCAACATGAAAAGGCACAAACAAAAGATTCATGAATAACAATGCTTTGCAAGACGTTTGTTTGTTTCACATAAAGAAAACATAGCATAGTGGCATTCAGCTTGTCCCTCATAGAGTAGCAAACATAAATGCATAGGACACCTTCAAAGTTCATAAGAGTGACTAGATACAAATAGTTTAAAACAAGCAATATCAAGTTATGCATCAATCAACTAGTCTTGGGACAATGCACATAGAACTAAGAATGGCCACTATGCTCTTAAAGTAGGTGCATAAAGATAGAAGGTGGAGACTCAACATAAGTGGATGAAAGGCCTTCATAGAAGGAAGCAGAGATTCAAGTTTCGTAAAGAGCTTCCAAAAATTATGGTACTTATAGCTTTCAGCTCTCATTGCCCCTATCATAAGCATCTTGAAGTGATTAAGGTTAAAGTGAACAAACTATGGTGTACATGCTTGACGATGTATAAGTTAGAAATCTCATGTCCCTTGTATACGAGGGCCGCTCCTCATGCTACTCAAGTTTAGTCACCGGTAAGTTCTTGTCATCGTAAGTACATGTGTATCATAGAGAACCGCCAACGGGGTACCCCTTGCCTGATGATACAGAAGAATCCCCATATCAAAATGACAAGGCAAGCAGACAACGAGCATCTCAGTAATCTTCTTATTTACCATGGGAATATGGTGCTTTTTTCTCTCTTTCCTCTTTTCATAATATCTTTTTTCTCTTTTTTTCTCAATATAGGACTCTTTTTTTATAAGAAGAATGCTTCATAGATAGCTCATTATGGTTACGCTGCAGGTTTCCACCATGTCAGCATGGATTAGACCAGCGGCCCAGGCGTTTCTCTAACACATATACATAACTCCATGGACTTACAAGATCCCCTTTCATTTCACGCCGACGACATCCATATACAAAAGATCATGATATCGACTAGGTACAAGTACCAAGTGCAATGTTGAAAGCATTCCCCATGAAAGCATGGTTCTGCTAATTCCCAACAAATAAGTGCAAGCATATACAACATAGACGACACAATGGTTCAAGTTTATTAAGGGCAAGAAAAGTAAAGTGTGCCATCAAGTTTGTGAGAGCTTTAATCACTAGTTTTCTCATAACAAGTTCAATTTGGAAGGTAAACAAAAGCATGAATATACTTGGAATAGCATAAGCTAGTAGGTAGGTAGGGTGGAATCTTTGGAATAACTTGATTTAGGGAGTTGGATGCATGAGTGGAACTCATACTTTGTTGTCGAGGCTAGCAAAAGACTGGGAGCGACAAACTAAGAGAGCAATAATGGCCATAATCATGCAGAGCGATAAAACATCATTGATCAAAGCATAAACTGATACTACAAATTGAAAACTAAAGGATCATAAAGGCTATGGTGACTTGAGATAGTCATAATATGGTGTGAGCATGCGCCGAGTCAACCCAAATAAAGCATCAAAGGAGAATGCCACTATACTATGCTTTAATATGCTAAAACAACGCATGATTCATCCAAGGCACATTAAGCAATCTCAATTGTTTATAACAAGCCATGCTAAAACAAAGAAAACTAAGCATAAATCCAAAACAATATCAAGCATGGCATAGAAAAGCATGGGCCACAGTGAAAAACATGCTCTTTTTACCACATAAGTCTGAACTTTCCTACTCTTTTCCAATCCAAACCAAACTATTTGAAAACCAATGTATGAAAGAGGGGGTCCAACCAATTTATTCAGAAAACTAAGCAAACCAAGAAAATGAAAAACCAAAACGAAAACGAAAAAGAAGACGCTCTAAGAACAACACAACTGTGCATGAAACAATAAAAATGAAGCGTTTGGAAGAAACCTAGGATTTTTATTGATGAAGAAGGGGATGCCTTGGGCATCCCCAAGCTTTGACGCTTTTACTTCTTGGATATTTCTTGAGGTGATACACGTGGCATCCCCAAGCTTGAGCTTTAGTCCATCCTTCATCTCATTACTCATTCCTTCCATACACCTGAAATTTTTCCTTCATACAAAACTTCACACAATCTTTATTAGCAACATTAGTGCACTCAAGATAAATAAGTCTTAAGGTTCAGTTCCAACACCAAATAAACTTACATTCGAACACTAGCTACTGAAGCACTTCCCTCGAAAATCTCAATTCTCCAAAAGAACTCAAAAAGGAACCAACAAGAAGCAAATGCAAATAATGGCAGAAATCTGTCAAAACAGACTAGCATGTAAAGACGATTTTTTTCGAAGACCTTATGTTGCTCAAATCAAAAAGTGTTGAACTAACGAAAGTTAGATAACTGCCTGTGTCCGAAGCACAAAAATTAACGCCTCAAAAGGACGTTCAGAGATTTTACACGAATTTTTACGGTGAAGCACAGAAATCTGTTTCGGGATAGCAACTTTCCCAAGCATTACTTCTCTCTCGTTAGAGGTTACTCTTGGCACAAAAAGCAAATAAAAAGGATAAGGAGCGGTTATTACAGAGGTAATAACTTCCAAGACTCATCTAAAACTTTTGGGTTATCTCCCAATAAGTACTTTTCTTTAACGCCTTTCAGTTAGGCATGATAATTTGAGAAGATGCTCACATAGGAACTATGAATTGAAGTAAAAGAGAGCATCAAGTAGCAAATTCAAAACACATTTAAGTCTAACCCACTTCCTATGCATAGGAATCTTGTAAATAAATAAGTCATGAAAGCACAAAGCAACAAGCATAAGAAAGCAAAACAAGTGCAACTTCAAGACTTTCAACATAAAGAGGGGAAGGTTAATATTATTGAGATGCATAAAACCATGTTTCCCTCTCTCATAATAACTTTCAGTAGAATCAGGAATAAAATTAACAATATAACTATCACATAAAACATTCTTATCATGAGCCACATGCATAAAATAATTATTACTCTCCCTATAAGCATAGTCATTCTTATTAATCGTAGTGGGAGAAAATTCAACAAAATAGTTATCATTATTATTTTCATCACCATAATCATCAAATATAGGAGGCATATTATAATCATAATTAATTTCCTCCTCAATGGTAGGTGGACTGAAAATATCATATTCATCATTGCAATCATCATAAATTGGAGGTATAGTATCTTCATAAGCAATAGAATAGTTATCCTCCAAACTGTGTTCATTTGTAAATATCATCATTGGAAAGATCATGGATAGCACTAATAGTATAGCAATTATTAATATCATCATTTTCAGAATTGGTACCGAAGAGATTATCAATATCAAAAGTAGTGTGCTTTTCCCAATCATGATCACTACTATAGGTAATAGGCATAGGAACATCATCGAGTTCAGACTCATCAAAAACTATAATAGGATCTACATGCTTAGGGGAAAATACCGTTTCCTCCCTCCTTTTACTCCTCCTTTTCTTCTTTATCTTCTTCTCTTTAGGAGGGAGAGGATTGAAAGGAAGCTTCTCCATATACCCTGGTTCATTGTTAGAGACAATAGAAGAAACTTTGGAGGATTCCTTCTTTTCATTAATAAGATCAAAACACATATTAGTCCTATCATATTTTGGTAAAATCTCATCTTCCATAATATTTTGTATGTAAGTATTTGTGTGACAATTATCAACACAATAAAGATGACAACCATGCAGGAAACTATTCATATCAAAAGCACCCATATCTACCAAAGAGGTTTTTCTTGATAACTCTTCACAGCCCAAAAATAATGTAAGTTCATCATGCTGATTAGGAGTGATCATGTCATCACAATACAAACTTGCAGTACTCATTGGATTAGAAGGGCTATTATTATGGCCTGAGCATTGGAAATTGAAATGACCCACTTCAAAGCAAAGTTCGCAAATAAAAGGATAGAGGGCACAAACGTTTTTACCAAGATCATTTAGAGCCCTATACCACATTCTAGTTTTTTCATTCTTGTGGGTGATACAATATTCTCCTTCAACTTGATTACTCTCACAAGGTCTATGTATCCCACAAAAATTAGCATGCTTATAAGAAATAGTACTTTTTGAGGTTTGAGCATGTTTATTGCTATCATTAACAACAATTTCATTTTCCATTTAAGTGTCTTTAAAAGGCTCATGATACATGTCCCACTTTTCTTTAGGAGCATTAATATGAGAAGCAAAGGTTTTAAAACAATCAATAAGAATTTGAGGATCAAGACCATATTTAGCACTAAGCTCTTGAAAATCAGTAGTTTCAGCAAAAGACTTAATGCAATCATACTCATAGTTTATACCTGGTTCTTTACCTTTGTTGTTATCCCAATCTTCGGTATTGATTTGAATTGTTTCAAGAAGATCCCACTTAGCTTTGACCTCCTTACACGTGAAGGATCCCTCTAAACAAGTATCTAGATAGTCCTTGTAATGTCCTGAAAGCCTTGCATAGAAATTATTAATAACAATATTCCTAGGGAGCTCATGAATGGGACATTTGAGCATTAGTGACTTCAATCTCCCCCATGATTGGGCAATACTTTCTCCATCATGATGATGAAAATTATAAATGTAATTCCTATCTTTATGAATTTCATGAGGAGGATAAAATTTAGAGTAAAAGAGAGATTCAAGTTCCTTCCACTCCAAATGATGAGGATCATCTAGTAGCTCATACCACTCCCTTTCTTTGCCCTTAAGTGAAATAGGGAATAGCTTCCTCTTAACTTGGTTCATTGAAATACCTGCACACTTGAACAACTCGCATAATTCATGGATAAAGAGTAAATGATCACCAGGATGGACAGTTCTGTCTCCAAAATAGCAGTTATTCATAACACGTTCAACAATTTTTATAGGTATTTTAAAAGGGATGCTTTTAGTATGTGGATTTAAAATATCACAAGTATCATCAGAATTACCACATATGGGAGATAAAGTATCATCAGAGCAAATTTTCGTCTTTAAAGCTGGGGAACTAAAAAGAACATTTTCATGAAAACCAACTTCCCCAACCTTAGACGTTTCCATAGCATTAGTAACAAAGGTCTTCAAAAGATTCATACTAATAACATTGCTATTAGCATGCAAGGAAGGTTCCAAGGGTTTTTTAATTTTCTTTTCAAATAATTCGAGTTCTAACTTAGGAAAAAGACTAAAAAGCTCTCTCATTTTTTTGGTTTTTTCCATTAAGCCTAACTAGTGAAAACAAGAAACAAAAAGACAAAATTGCAGAATCTAAAGGAAATAACTTCGAGCACTCACACCAGAAAATAGGCGTTTGTCGTGGGAGGTTCTTCTTCTTTAATCCTCCAGTGTGAATACCTTTTACCTTTCCTCCCTGGCAACGGCGCTAGAAAATCACTTGATGTCTACGCACTTCTATTCTTTTAGATAGTTGTTGGGCCTCCAAGTGAAGAGGTTTGTAGAACAGTAGCAAGTTTTCCCTTAAGTGGATCACCCAAGGTTTATCGAACTCAGGGATGAAGTGGTAAAAGGTATTCCCTCTCAAGCAACCCTGCAATCAAGATACAAGAAGTCTCTTGCGTCCTCAGCACACCCAATACACTTGTCAGGTGTATAGGTGCACTAGTTCGGCGAAGAGATAGTGAAGTACAAGTGGTATGGATAATTATAAGTGGTAACAGGGGCAGAAAATAGCTTAATGGCATGGAAGAGACTAAAGGCAAACTGAAATAAATATGGAAGTAAGCAAACATGTAACAGATCTAGTAGAAAACGGTGTTTCAATACTTAGAAACAAGGCCTAGGGATTATACTTTCACTAGTGAACACTCTCATATAAATATCTTCTCTTTATGATACTACTCTTAACTACTCTCAGGTTGGACACTCTAATCGATGGTAGGGCTATAACAGCACACCTCAAAGTTCATCTTTCCCATCTAGAAAACCCCACACTGTCACCTTGAGTACTAGATGAGTCCAACAAACATCACAATTTCATAAAGACATCCAACTCCAAATATAAATCATAACAAGTATTTGAAATCTCTAGCCTAAGTGCCACCATGGTATCCACGCCGTCACTTTCACACACATGGGGAGAGCAGAGATCTATTAAAGCACTTGAGTAGCAAGGTAGATCTATAGATTACAAGCTCATGATCTCAATAAGATCATGCATAGAGAGGGAGGAACACATAGCTACCGGTAGAAACCTTAGCCTCGAGAGAGAACTACTCCCTCCTCATCATGGGAATCAGCAATGGTGATGGAGATGGTGGTGGAGATCGATGGAGATGGCTCCGGGGGCACTTCCCCGTCCTGGCAGGGTGCCGGAACAGAGACTTTCTGTCCCCCAAATCTCCCCTTCGGTGGTGGCGGCGCTGCGGAACTTTTCGTGGCTAGAGGCTTGACGATTTAGGGTTTATGCATCAGGAAGCTCTTATAGGCGAGAGGGGAGACCGAGGGGGTACCGGAGGGGCCCACACCACCCCCTGGCGCGGCCTGGCCTGGCCCGCGCCACCAGGTGGTGTGGCCACCCTCTGGCCCTTCTCCGTCTCGTATTCTGGCTCCAAGTGTCCCTCGATAAAATAGTAACTTTGGCTTTTCTCCCATCCAATTCCGAGAATATTCATTTTCTGAATTCCTGGAACCAAAAACAGAAGAAAACAGGCAGCTGGCACTGTGGCTCTTGTTAATAGGTTAGTCCAAGAAATTATATGAAAAGTACTCCAAAGTGTGGACAAAACACAAGAAAGTAGATAAAACTAAGCATGGAACATCAAAAATTATAGATACATTTGCATGTATCAGTTTGTCACATGCTTGGGTGTCTAGGGCTGCTGGGTAAAGTAAAGGTGAATTGATTTGGTTGGTTTTTGAAAAAGGGTGATCTATGCATATGCACTTGATTCCATTTTGCAATGCCCTTTAAACTGATTTGAAATTTGTTTCTATTAGTTTGTAAAGTGGTCTTGGATTCACTTTTACTTGGTATAGCAAGGGGTGAAAAGAATTGGGAAATTTCTATTAGAAATGTTTTACTAGAAACACTCAAAGTCGTCTAGTGGATAAATTTGGTCAAAGTGACCATTTGCTTATATGATTCATATTTTCTTTTCTTTTGATTTAGTTTGTAAATGACCTAGATGATGTAGTATTCATCTTTAAACCATTCCTTATCATTTGTAGCAATCAAACATGGCAATTTCACTCATTCATACACTAATGCAATTCACACATACACTCATATCATATTTAATAATAAAAGTTTTTGTTAACCCTAAACTTGGGCGATTAGAACTTGATAATCTTCATTAATATTTTTGAGGTGTTACAATGATCCTAGTTATCATAGACCTCCTGTTGTCCATCTTCCGGGTAGTCTTCCTCGTAGTCTAGCCATGGGAATAGCCAAGGACAAAGCCATGAGTACTCTTTAAGTAAGGTAAAACTAGTAGGAATCTTAAGCTCTAGGTTTATTTGCAAAAAGCCAGGTTTTTTCCAAAAGGACTTAAGAGTAAAGACCTAATTTAGTTCTCTACATTACTTTAGTGGGAACCTAGTTTTCATGTCCACAACTCTGTTGTGGTCAAGTCGAAGACATTGTTCAAGTCACTAGTCATTTTGAAAACATCTGACAACGGAACAGTATGGCCACTCCAACTGTCCATAATCGTGGACGCGGCTATGAGAATAGTTTGACACTCTATAGAGGTGGTACATTTTCACCACAAAATTCGATACATCCGTTAAGGATAACCCTGAATCATCATACTTGGTATGCGGATAATCAATCCTAACCTTTCAATTACACACCCTAGTATAGGCACCTCTCCTATGAGCTTGGCCTCCCAGCCATGGCCAACTACCATCCCAGGAACTGCATAGGTGGACATTCATATTCACAAGGTAGCCTCATCTCAACCTCTTTCCGCAAGGGAACCCAAACTAAGACATATAAACTTCCAGTTAAGCCCTACCTAACTCAGGTATTGTGGTTGTACGGTAAAATTGGAATTGTATTGCATCCGAACCGGACCATTAGTTTTTATCAAAGTCAAGGCTCATGCCTCGTTCAGTTTCATCATCAAACCATTGTGTTTCATAACACATGTCAAAACTTTTCAATAGAATTAATCATCATTCCAAGGTTTTCATAATCATTTTCTCCAAGTGTTCCCATCTAAGTGATCAAGTTTAGCTTAGCACTAGCCACTAGTATTGAGGGTATCACTATTGAGGGGTGCTAATCAAGTATAAGTACCCAAGACTAGTTTTATGATCTTGTTGGTATCCATCCTATTTTCCACTAAGATAAGAAACTTTAGTATAGGGAAAAGTAAAGCTTGTAGGTAAAACTGGGATTTGTATAATCAAAGTTGCATAACCAAGCATGCATGATACATCTTACATAGGTTATCTTGCATTGTGGGCTTGCATAGTTTAGCTTGCCTTGCTGGGTGTAGTCGTTGAAGTTCTCTTCTTCTTCCTCAAGTACTCCTCATCATCGTACCCCAGGTCGGTACTAGCGTCTATAAATACATACGAGGTACACAATCACCAAACAACACTTCACTACTTATATTTAGCACACAAGGGCTCACACTAGATGATCTGGCATCATCTCAATCATCACATGAAATAATTACACATTCATGTTTATCTTATTTGGGAAAAGTAATTTCTACTCATTCAAAATACTTATGATTTAATATTCTCCAATTAAAATATGGGATCATGTTGACACATACCATCACCACATATTTCAATACTTGGGAATGTGATTTAAAGGGTTTGGCATATTTTACAAGATTAAATATTACTATTTAATCATACTAAAGTGACAAGAAATGCGTATATACCATTCTTTTAATACTAGTCCATGATAAATGCATGTAAATCTAAATCTTTTTACATATTCATATAGAGCATGGCAAATGTGATTTTTGAGAGTTGGAATCAACTCGAAAGCATTTATGGTTGATGTTATAAAAATGTTTGAAGTTGTAAAAGTCTCTGTCTTGTTATTTTTACTATAGGTGATCATAATTTCAAATGGTTTGAATCCAATGGGAGTGATTAGATATTTTCAATACCTTTCTAACAAAATTAGAAACATGCATTTTGGATCAATAGATCTCTTTGAATTCAATTTTGAACATAGCTACAAAACAAGGTTTTGGATTAAATAGAAAAACATAGCTTGAATCACTAGGCTATGCACAGGAACGAAACTAGGCTGGCCCAACTGCACAGCGCACGCGTAGCGGGCTGCTGACAAGCTAGTCCCACGCGTCAGCGGCTCTATCTAAACGAAAGGGTATTAGCTAATATCAGCCCTAAGATTAGAGAAATATCTACGGCTCAGGTTCATTGTCTACATCCTAGTGCGCGCAGGGGGATTCTAAACCTAGCGGCATGGTGAGGGTTGTCGAAGGCTTACCAGGGCTTCAGCTAGGTCCGGCAGTGGGGGCGAACGAGCTGGTAGACAATAGCGAGTCGAATGGTGGTCGTGGCGGCTCCTGGGGTGTCTCCAATCAACGGCGCCCTTCCTTCACTACAGCGGCGGGCTCCGGCTAAATTTCGGCGACGTGGTGCTTGCCTTGCTCTAGGGAAAGGTCAGGGATGTTTCTGAGGGAGAGACGAGTGGAATGGTGTGCCGTTTGAGGCTGGGGAAGGGTCCTATTTATACACCGGCAAGAGAGGCAGTGCGGCATGACTCGGGCTCGTCGGCGACGCTGCTACAGGTCGCTATAGGCATGGCAGAGGGCATAGGTCGACGCGGTGGACTGCAGCGATCATCACACGCATGATGTCACTGCAAGGCGAGGTCTCAGTCGGTCGGGAGAGGTCTGTGCTCAGTGCGGGTACTGAATTGTTTGTCATCGAGTACGGTGGTCACGGGGCGCGCGGTGGCGAATGGTCGTGTCTAGGAGGTGCCTGGTGACGCGGCGAGTGCGGCTACGCATGGAGAGAGCTAGGCGTCTCGTGGCTGTGTGAGGCGGCTTCGGCGCTCTGGTGTGTCCTCGACATGGCAGAAAAGTAAATGGGCACGACGCGGCTGGCTTCTCCAATGCTCGCCATTGGTCCAGGGATGGACAGAGGTTTGCGGTGAGGACACGCCTACCTCCTTGGGGTCATGGGAGAGGGTTGTGCGGCGTGTGGCGTCGTGTCCATCGTCGACCGGCATGACATGCTCGGGTACTGGCGGCACTGGTGCAAATGGCAAGTGAGGGATACTCCATTGCATGGCTAGGTACTGAGGATGGTCGTGGGTGAGTAATAGAGGCTGATTGCAGTACAAGAATGATCACAAGATTTATTCAAATAGTGTATAGTTGGCAGAGTTGTACTCTGCTTGTTAAGTGTTTGATTAAATGGCCGCATGAACTAATTATTTAATTTTCAAATTATATTTGGTGCGTGTGTTGGTCACATGCTTAGGATTCTCTGGTTGCTAGGATTTTTCAAGTGGAGATGGTTTGAGTGGTTTTTGAAAAAGTGCCATCTAGGTACCTACACTTGATTCAATTTTGAAATGCCTCTCAGATAGATTTAAAATTAGTTTCTATAAGTTTGTAAAGTTTGGTTGGATTCATTTTTACTTAGTCTAGCAAGGGGTGAAAACAATTAGAATTGTTTCTGTTGGAAATCTTTTACTAGAGATGCCCAAAGTGGGCTAGTGGTTAACTTAGGCCAAAATGACCATTTGATCATTATGCTTATAACTTGATTTTCTTTTGATTTGTTTGTGTTTTAGAATGACCTAGATGATCTTGTTTGCATCGTCAATCTAATCCTTATCATTGATAGCAATCAAACATGGCATAGCAAGCATTCATGCATTAATAATAAACCCATATGCATCCATATAGAGTTTAATAATAAAACTTTTTGTTAACCCTAAACTTGGGTGATTAGAATGGGATAATCTTGTTTAATATTTTTGAGATGTTACAAAAGTGGACCATGGTTTCTTATATGTAATACCCAAGTTTTTAGTACTAGGAATTTTCAAGCTTCCTAGCTAAATTCTTACATTACAATGACTTCTTGCTTATTTAGTGAAATTAGGTCAAACTTGAGCTATAAGTAAGCACGATAGTTTGCACTATAATTATATGTATTTTCGAAGCTAGATGGGTGCATCTTCTTGTAGTAAACAATATCGTCAATGTGAGTTTCCAACTATCAGGAAATAACATTCTCAATTTCTCGTGTTACGACGAGATTGTTCTTTTTCGCAAAACAAGTCCAAAGAATATGGATCTAAATGCCACAAGACAAGTTTTTAGACATATATAGTGGACCAACATATTGTACTGTACCCTTGTTTTATGAGCTTTCAAACTTCCTAGCTAACTCTGCCAAATTGAATGTCTTTATGACGATTTATCGAACTTAGGTCAAATTTAAACTCCAAGTAAATTGTAGGTTGCTTTAAAAGTTTTATGAAAAAACTTTTGGATATACCCATTGGGGGGTCAATTAATATATCATAAACCACCGAGAGTTTTGACGACAGGTTCAACTTCGTGCTAAGATTTTGCATCTTGATAGTTTAACAAAATTAGGTCAAACTTGAGCTAGTAGGTGTGATAGATTGCTCTTGAATTAAATGTCTTCTCAGATTTAGATAGGTGCATCTTCTTGTAGTAAACAATGTTGTCCGTGTGAGTGTCCAACTATTAGGAAATAACATTCTCAATTTTTCGAGTGATGACGAGTGAATTCTTTTCCGTTAAGAAAAGTCTGAAGAATATTGGATCTGAATGCCACAAGCTAAGTTTTAAGACATATATAGTGGATCAAAAGCATGGTGTACTTGCGATTCCCATGTTTTAGGAGGTATATGGGTGCATGTTCTTGTAGTAAACAATGCCTTCAGTGTGATTTTCCAACTGTCAGGAAAGAACATCATCAATTTTCCAAGTGATGATGAGATTGTTCTTTTCCGTAAAGAAAGTCTGAAGAATATGGATCTCAATGCCACAAGCCAAGATTACAGACATATTAAGTGGACCAACATGTACTTACGATTCCCATGTGTTATGAGTTTTCAAGCTCCCTATCTAACTCCTCCCATTTCAATGACTTCATGCCAATTTATCAAAATTAGGTCAAATTTGAACTACAACTAAACTGTAGGTTTCTTTTAAAGATATATGAAAAAACTTTTGGATGTACCCATCGGGGGGTCAATTAATATATCAGAAATCACCAAGAGTTTTGAGAAAAGGTTTAACTTCTTGCTAAGATTTTTCATCTTGACAATTTAAAGAAATTAGGTCAAACTTAAGCTACAAGTAAGCGTGATAGATTGCTCAATAAATGTCTTTTAGGAGGTAGATGGGTGCATTTTCTTGTAGTAAATAGTGTCGTTGGTGTGATTTTCCAACTATCAAGAACGAAGATTCAATTCTCAATTTACTAAGTGATGACGAGCGAGGTTGTTCTTTTTCATAAACAAAGTCTGAAGAATATGGATCTGAATGCCACAATCCAGGTTTTTAGACATATAGAGTGGACCAACATGTTGTACTAACGATACCCATGTTTTATGAGCTTTCAAAGTTCCTATCTAACTCTTCCAACTTAAATGACTTTATGTCGATTTATCAAAATTATATTAGGTCGAATTTGAACTACAAGTAATAAATTGTAGGTTGCTTTGGAAGTTTTATGAAAAATGTTTTGGAGGTACCCATCGGGCGGTTAATTAATATGTCATAAACGATCGAGAGTTTTGACGACTAGTTTGACTTCTAGCTAAGATTTTGCATCTTGAAATTTTTGATCCCCTTTTGAAAATGATCACATGAAATAAGTAGAGAGGGGAAATTATTTTTTATATTCTCTGTGGGCAACCCACAAGCTTGAGGTGCACCTTAGGCTTAAATATATCTTTATTTTCTCCATAATGTATAAGGTGAACCTTAGCGGATGCCACATATTAGGCCTTAAGGTGTGAGTTTTTACACATTGCGGATGCCCTTATTAGGGAAAAAGCAAATAGTAGTAGTACACTAGTATATTTATTTGCTGAGAGAATAAAACATAGGCAAGGAAAGAGGGCAGCAGTGAAGAGGAGTTGGAGGCGGTTCAATGTCAGAGCAAAGTTATGATAGGGTCCTGACACGAGGTACTCCTGCAGCCTTACAGTATACACTCTACTAGTAGTAAATTTCAGGACCTTTGCACGCAAAAAATATGTGTTTTCTCTCTCCTTTGCTGCCTCTTACGATCCATCTTCAATCTCTCCTCCCCTTTCCCCTCGCGCACCGGCCCGGCTAATATATCCCACATCCACAACATGGTGCTGCGCATGTGTGACTTGGTACGACGGCTTTCTGTCTTTTCGTGCTCAGCAGCCACGTTGGTGTGGAGTAGGAGGAGTACATAGGAAGGAAACCATTTTGGTCCTTGGCAGTAAAAAATTCAAACTTTTCCGGTTTTTAAATTTTTCACTTGCTTCCCAAACATCGGGAGGGACGGTTATTCAAAAGATCGACCATTAACAAAACTTCTTATCTTATCTTTATATTGTCTTATCTCTTACAATATCATACCATCGTATAGTGTACGGATAACTTTGAACATTGACTATTGGATCAGGACTGGCAAATCCAAACATTGCTAACTGTTGCAGCTTCCTTTTCATTCATAGCATCTAGAAGATTCTATCCATGGTCATTAGCACGACGAATCCTAGTATGTGCAAACCTCAAAACACACACTTCATTTCTCAGTTTCAGGATCATTGTGCTAAATGCATGGACTTGGATGCAATTTTTATATTTTTATGACGTGCTTGATGTAACTTGTACTTCCCCCGCCCGTGTTAACTCAAGCACCTCGCTCCCAGGAGACCTACCACATTTAAAATAAAGAGCAACCGCCCCAATTATCACACAAACTGGACCACGATTTCTTATATGTAATACCCATGTTTTAAGTACTAGGAATTTTCAAGCTTTCTAGCTAACTTCGCACACTTTAGTGACTTTTTTCTGATTAATTGAAATTATGTCAAACTTGAGCTATAATTAAGCGTGATAGATTGACCTTGAAATAAATGTATTTTCAAAGGTAGATGGGTACATTTTCTTGTAGTAACAGTGTCATTGGTGTGAGTTTCCAATTATCAGGAAAGACCATTCAATTCTCAATTTTTCGCGTGATGACGAGCAAGGTTGTTCTTTTCCATAAAGAAAAGTCTGAAGAATATTGTATCTGAATGCCACAAGCCAAGTCTACAGACATATATAGTAGACCGACATGTTGTACCAACGATTCACATGTTTTATGAGTTTTGAAACTTCCTAGCTAAATCTTCCCATTTGAATGACTTTATGTCGATTTATCAAAAGTAGGTTGAAACTACAAGTAAATTGTAGGTTGTTTTGATAGTTTTACGAAAAAACTTTTAGATGTACCCATTAAGTAATAGAGGATGATTGCAGTACAAGAATGATCACAAGATTTATTCAAATAGTGTATAGTTGGCAGAGTTGTACTCTGCCTGTTAAGTCTTTGATTAAATGGCCGCATGAACTAATTATTTAATTTTCAAATTATATTTGGTGGGTGTGTTGGTCACATGCTTAGGAGTCTCTGTTTGCTAGGATTTTTCAAGTGGAGATGGTTTGAGTGGTTTTTGAAAAAGTGCCATCTAGGTACCTACACTTGATTCAATTTTGAAATGCCTCTCAGATAGATTTAAAATTGGTTTCTGTAAGTTCGTAAAGTTTGGTTGGATTCATTTTTACTTAGTCTAGCAAGGGGTGAAAAGAATTAGAATTGTTTCTGTTGGAAGTCTTTTACTAGAGATGCCCAAAGTGGGCTAGTGGTTAACTTTGGCCAAAATGACCATTTGATCATTATGCTTATAACTTGATTTTCTTTTCTTTCGATTTGTTTCTGTTTTAGAATGACCAAGATGATCTTGTTTGCATCGTCAAGCTAATCCTTATCATTGATAGCAATCAAACATGGCATACCAAGCATTCATGCATTAATAATAAACCCATATGCATCCATATAGAGTTTAATAATAAAACTTTTTGTTAACCCTAAACTTGGGTGATTAGAATGGGATAATCTTGTTTAATATTTTTGAGATGTTACAAAAGTGGACCATGGTTTCTTATACGTAATACCTAAGTTTTTAGTACTAGGAATTTTAAAGCTTCCTAGCTAAATTCTTACATTACAATGACTTCTTGCTTATTTAATGAAATTAGGTCAAACTTGAGCTATAAGTAAGCACGATAGGTTGCACTGTAATTAAATGTATTTTCGAAGCTAGATGGGTGGATCTTCTTGTAGTAAACAATATCGTCAATGTGAGTATCCAACTATCAGGAAATAACATTCTCAATTTCTCATGTTATGACGAGATTGTTCTTTTCCGTAAAACAAGTCCAAAGAATATGGATCTGAATACCACAAGACAAGTTTTCAGACATATATAGTGGACCAACGTATTGTAATGTACCCTTGTTTTATGAGCTTTCAAACTTCCTAGCTAACTCTGCCAAATTGAATGTCTTTATGATGATTTATCGAAATTAGGTCAAATTTGAACTCCAAGTAAATTGTAGGTTGCTTTAAAAGTTTTATGAAAAAACTTTTGGATATACCCATTGGGGGGTCAATTAATATATCATAAACCACCGAGAGTTTTGACGACAGGTTCAACTTCGTGCTAAGATTTTGCATCTTGATAGTTTAACAAAATTAGGTCAAACTTGAGCTAGTAAGTGTGATAGATTGCTCTTGAATTAAATGTCTTCTCAGATTTAGATGGGTGCATCTTCTTGTAGTAAACAATGTTGTTCGTGTGAGTGTCCAACTATTAGGAAAGAACATTCTCAATTTTCCGAGTGATGACGTGTTAATTCTTTTCCGTTAAGAAAAGTCTGAAGAATATTGGATATGAATGCCACAGGCCAAGTTTCAAGACATATATAGTGGATCAAAAGCATGGTGTACTTGCGATTCCCATGTTTTATGAGTTTTCAAGATTCCTAGCTAAACCCCCACTTGAATGAATCTGTGTCGATGTATCAAAATAAGGTCGAATTGAACTACAAGTAATAAATTGTAGGTTGCTTTGAAAGTTTTATGAAAAAAGCTTTTGTTGGTACCGATCGAGCGGTCAATTAATATATCAGAAACCACAAAGAGTTTTGATGACTAGTTTGACTTCTAGCTAAGATTTTGAATCTTGAATTTTTTTAACCCCTTTTGAAAGCAATCACATGAAATAAGGAGAGAGGGGAAATGATTTGTCTATTCTCTATGGGTAACCCACAAGCTTGAGGTGCACCTTAGGCTTAAAGATAACTTTATTTTCTCCACAATGTAGAAGGTGAACCTTGGTGGATGCCACATAATTGGCTTTAAGGTGTGAGTTTTTACACATTGCGGATGCCCTTATTAGGGAAAAATTAAATAGTAGTAGTACACTAGTATATTTATTTGCTTAGACATATTCTCACCTCTGTCCATGCGTTGTACATGCTGAGAGAATAAAACGTAGGCAGGGAAGAGGGCAGCAGCGAAGAGGAGTTGAAGGTGGTTCGATGTCAGAGCAAAGTTATGATGTGTTCTTGACACGAGGTGCTCATGTGGCCTTATAGTGTACACTCTACTAGTAGTAACTTTCAAGACCTATGCATGTGAAACAAATTGTGTGCTTTCTCTCTCTTTAGTTGCTTGTGCACGTGTGCCTTGGTATGACGGCTTTATGTCTTTGGCGTGTTCGGTAGCCATGTTGGTGTGGATTAGGAGTAGTACATAGGAAGGAAACCACTTTGGTCCTTGGCGGCAAAAAATTCAAAATTTTCCGGTTTTTGAAATTTTCACTTGCTTCCCAAACATTGGGTGGAAAGGTTATTGAAAAGATCAGCCATCCGTAGTAATCCTTATCTTATCTTTATCCTGTCTTAAATGTTACAATACCATACCACTATAGTGTATGGATAACTTTGAACATTGACCATTGTATCAAGACTGGCAAATCCAAACATTTCTAACCATTGGATCTTCTTTTCTATTCTTAGCATCTAGAAGATTCTATTGATACACTTTTGCATGATGAACGCTAGTATGCAGAAAACTAAAAAAACACAATTCATTGCTCAGTTCAAGGTCCTTGTGCTAAATGCATGGACTTGGATGTAATTTTCATTTTTTATGAGGTCCTTGATGTAACTTGTGCTTCCACCGACCGTGTTAACTCAAGCACCTCGCTCCCATGAGACTACCATAGTTCAAATAAAATTCAACCGCCCCAATTATCACACAAACTGGACCATGGTTTCTTATACATAATACCCAAGTTTTTAGTACTAGGAATTTTCAAGCTTCTTAGCTGACTTTGCGCACTTTAGTAACTTCTTGACGATTTAATGAATTAGGTCAAACTTGATCTACAATTAAGCATGATAGATTTCTATTGAATAAACTATATTTTGGAAGGTAGATGGGTGCATCTTTTTGTAGTAAACAATGTCGTCGGTGTGAGTTTAAAAATACAAGGAAAAAATCTCAATTTCTCGAGTGATGATGAGATTGTTCTTTTCCGTAAGAAAGTGCAAAAAATATGGATCTCAATGGAAGGAGCCAAGATTCCGGACATATTAAGAGGACCAACATGTTTTACTTACGATTCCCATGTTTTATGACTTTTCAAGCTCTCTAGCTAAGTCCACCCACTTGAACGACATCTTGCTGATTTATCGAAATTAGGTCAAATTTGTACTATTACTAAATTGTAGGTTGCTTTTAAAGATTTATGAAAAAACTTTTGGAGGTACCCAACAGGGGGTCAATTAATATATCAGAAACCACCAAGAGTTTTGACAATAAGTTTAACTTCTTGCTAAGATTTTGCATCATGACAATTTATCGAAATTAGGTCAAACTTGAGCTACAAGTAAGCATGATAGATTTCGCTTGAAATAAATGTATTTTCAGAGGTAGATGGGTGCATTTTATTGTAGTAAACAGTGTCGTCTGTGTGAGTTTCCAACTATTAGGAAAGAACGTTCAATTCTCAATTTTTCGAGTGATGACGACTAAGGTTGTTCATTTCCATAAAGAAAAGTCCGAAAAATATTGGATCTAAATGCCACAAGCCAAGTTTACGAAAATAATGCCACAAGCCAAGCTAACTCTGCCCATTTGAATGACTTTTATGTCGATTAATCCAAATTAGGTCAAATATGAAACTAAAAGTAAATTGTAGGTTTCTTTCAAAGTTTTACAAAAAACTTTTGTAGGTACCCATTGAGGGGTCACAATTAATATATCAGAAACCACTGAGAGTTTTGATGACATGTTCAACTTCTTGCTAAGATTTTGAATTTTGAAAGTTTAATGAAATTATGTCAAACTTGTGAGCTACAAGTAAGCGCGATAGATTGCTCTTGAATTAAATGTATTTTCAGAGGTAGATGGGTGCATCTTCTTGTAGTAACCAATTCCATCAGTGTAAGTTTCCAACTATCAAGAAACAACATTCTTAATATTTCAAGTGGTGACAAGAAAGTACGAAGAATATGGATCTAAATGCCACAAGCCATGTTTTCACAGATGTATAGTGGACCAATATGTTGTACTTACGATTTCCCATGTTTTATGAGTTCCCAAACTTCCTAGATAACTTTGTCCACTTGAATGACTTTATGTCGATTAAGAAAAATTAGGTCAAGTTTGAATTAGTACAAGTAAATTGTAGGTTCCTCTAAAATATTTACGAAAAAGCTTTTGAAGGTACCCATCGAGGGGTCACAATTAATATATCTGTAACCACCGAGAGTTTTGACGATAGGTTCAACTTATTGCTAAGATTTTGCATCCTTACGATTTAACGAAATTAGGTCAAACTTGAGATACAAGTAAGCGCAATAGATTGCTCTTGAATTAAATGTATTTTAGGAGGTATATGGGTGCATGTTCTTGTAGTAAACAATGCCTTCAGTGTGAGTTTCCAACTATCAGGAAAGAACATCATCAATTTTCCAAGTGATGATGAGATTGTTCTTTTCCGTAAAGAAAGTCTGAAGAATATGGATCTCAATGCCACAAGCCAAGATTATAGACATATTAAGTGGACCAACATGTACTTACGATTCCCATGTTTTATGAGTTTTCAAGCTCCCTGTCTAACTCCTCCCATATGAATGACTTCATGCCAATTTATCAAAATTAGGTCAAATTTGAACTACAACTAAACTGTAGGTTTCTTTTAAATATATACGCAAAAACTTTTGGATGTACCCATCGGGGGGTCAATTAATATATCAGAAATCACCAAGAGTTTTGACAAAAGGTTTAACTTTTTGCTAAGATTTTGCATCTTGACAATTTAAAGAAATTAGGTCAAACTTAAGCTACAAGTAAGCGTGATAGATTGCTCAATAAATGTCTTTTAGGAGGTAGATGGGTGCATTTTCTTGTAGTAAATAGTGTCGTTGGTGTGATTTTCCAACTATCAAGAAAGAACATTCAATTCTCAATTTTCTGAGTGATGACGAGCGAGGTTGTTCTTTTTCATAAAGAAAGTCTGAAGAATATGGATCTGAATGCCACAATCCAAGTTTTTAGACATATAGAGTGGACCAACATGTTGTACTAACGATACCCATGTTTTATGAGCTTTCAAACTTCCTATCTAACTCCGCCAACTTAAATGACTTTATGTCGATTTATCGAAATTATATTAGGTTAAATTTGAACTACAAGTAATAAATTGTAGGTTGCTTTGAAAGTTTTATGAAAAATGTTTTGGAGGTACCCATCGGGCGGTCAATTAATATATTATAAACGATCGAGAGTTTTGACGACTAGTTTGACTTCTGGCTAAGATTTTGCATCTTGAAATTTTTGATCCCCTTTTGAAAACGATCACATGAAATAAGTAGGGAGGGGAAATGATTTTTATATTATCTATGGGCAACCTGCAAGCTTGAGGTGGACCTTAGGCTTAAATATATCGTTATTTTCTCCACAATGTATAAGGTGAACCTCAGCGGATGCCACATACTAGGCCTTGAGGTGTGAGTTTTTACACATTGCGGATGCCCTTATTAGTAGTACACTAGTATATTTATTTTCTTAGACATATCCTCACATCTATCCACGTGTTGTACATGCTGAGAGAATAAAACATAGGCAAGGGAAGAGGGCAGCAGTGAAGAGGAGTTGGAGGCGGTTCAATGTCAGAGCAAAGTTATGATAGGTTCCTAACACGAGGTACTCCTGCAACCTTACAGTGTACACTCTACTAGTAGTAAATTTTAGGACCTTTGCACACAAAAAATATGCGTTTTCTCTCTCCTTTGCTACCTCTTACCATCCATCTTCAATCTCTCCTCCCCTTTCCCCTCGCGCACCGGCCCGGCTAATCTATCCCACATCCACAACATGGTGATGCGCATGTGTGACTTGGTACGACGGCTTTCTGTCTTTTCGTGCTCAGCAGACACGTTGGTGTGGAGTAGGAGGAGTACATAGGAATTGTAGGTTGTTTTGATAGTTTTACGAAAAAACTTTTAGAGGTACCCATTGAGGGGTCACAATTAATATATTAGAAACCACTGAGAGTTTTGATGATAGGTTCAACTTCTTGCTAAGATTTTGCATCTTGACAATTTAATGAAATTAGGTCAAACTTGAGTTACAAGTAAGCGTGATAGATTGCTATTGAATTAAAGGTATTTTCAGAGGTAGATGGGTGCATCTTATTGTAGTAAACAATAGCGTCAGTGTGAGTTTCCAACGATCAGGAAAGAGCATACTCAATTTTCTGAGTGATGACAGGAATATTCTCTCCCGTAAAGAAAGTCTGAAAAGTACGGATATGAATGCCACAAGCAAAGTTTTCACACTTATATAGTGGACCAACATGTTGTCCTCACGATTTCCCATGTTTTATGAGTTCTCAAACTTCCTATCAAACTCCACCCACTTGAATGACATTATCTTGATTTATCAAAATTAGGTCAATTTTAACTACAACAAAACTGTAGGTTGCCTTTAAAGATTTACGAAAAAGCTTTTGGAGTTACCCATCAGGGGGTTAATTAAAGTTTTGACAACAGGTTTTTAACTTCTAGCTAATTAAGATTTTGCATCTTGACAATTTACGAAATTAGGTCAAACTTGAGCTACAAGTTAGCGCGATAGATTTTTCTTGAATTAAGTGTCTCTTCGGAGGTAGATGGATGCATCTTCTTGTAGTAAACAGTCATGTCGGTGTGAGTTTCCAACTATCAGGAAATAATATTCTCAATTTTTCGAGTGATGACAGGATTATTTATTTCTGTAAAGATAGTCCAAAGGATATCAATCTGAATGCCACAAGCCAAGCTTCAGACATATATAGTGGATCATCATGTTCTACTTATGATTCCCATGTTTTATGAGATTTCAAACTTCTTGCTAACTCTGCCCACTTGAATGACTTTATGTCAATTTATCGAAATTATGTCAAATTTGAGCTACAAGTAAATTGTAGGTTCCTTTAAAAGTTTTACAAATAAGCTTTTGGCGGTACCCATCAGGAGTTCAATTAATATATCAGAAACGATCGAGATTTTTGACAATAGGTTAAACTTATTTCTAAGATTTTGGTTCTTGACAAGTTAACGAAATTAGGTCAAACTTGAGTTACAAGTAAGCGCAATAGATTGATATTGAATTGATTGTCTTTTCGGAGGTAGATGGGTGCATCTTCTTGTAGTAAAAAATATTTTCGGTGTGAGTTTCCAACTATTAGGAAAGAACATTCTGAATATTCTGAGTGATGATGATATTGTTCTTTCCTGTAAAGAAAGGCCGAATAATATGGATCTAAATGCTAGAAGACAAGTTTTTAGACATATATAATTGACCAACATGTTGTACTTACGATTTATCATGTTTTTTGAGTTCTCAAACTTCCTAGCTAACTCCGCCCACTTGAATTACTTTATACCAGTTTATCCAAAGTAGGTAAAATTTTAACGACTATAAGTAAATTGTAGGTTGCTTTGAAAGTTTGATGAAAAACTTTTAGAGGTACCCATTGGGGGTCAATTAATATATCAAAAACCACCGAGAGTTTTGATAACAGGTTCAACTTCTTGCTAAGATTTTGCATCTTGTCAATTTTGAACCCCTTTTGAAAAGGATCACATGAAATACAGGAAAAACAAAAAACAAAAGATTTGCGCATGATGTCCTATCATGCTGTGTGCACCACATGCCATGAAAACGGTA
Source organism: Avena eriantha (assembly GCA_910589775.1). NCBI lineage: Eukaryota > Viridiplantae > Streptophyta > Magnoliopsida > Poales > Poaceae > Avena > Avena eriantha. The sequence goes on from OU342746.1 coordinate 10,792,393, forward strand.
ATCATGGGATTAGAAAAGTTTTGGAAAAATAGCTTCATAATATTGTCCTACCATGTTTATGGACATTATTCGGTTTATTTCAACCTGAACGACCAAGCTCATCAAGGATGTACCGACATAATAATTTACGATTTGATAGAGTTCGCACAGTAGTTTGGTAGATGGGTGCATCTTAGCATAGTAAGCATTATTGCATGTAGGAGTTTCCAACAATTAGGTAAAAATACATTCAATTTTCCCTAGTGACGACGATGATGTTTATCTGTGAAGAAAATCCAAATATACTTCAGAATGCCATAAGCCAATGGTTTTAGAAATAGTTGATCATGTTTCCTATCTAACTTCGTCACTTAAATGGATTTATGTCGATTTATCGAAATTAGGTCAAATTAATTTGAAGTACAAGTAAGTGGTACATTGCTCTTAAGATTTTATATAGGGCTTTCGAAGGTATTGTACCCACCAGGCAATCAATATACGAGAGCGACGAAGAGTTTTGAAAGATTCGACTTCTTGCTAATAATTTGCGTGCCGACAATGTTGACCCTATTTTGAAATCAATAGAAGAAACTAAAGAAAAATCCTAAAAACAAAGTGTTATGCATGGCATCCTCTTGTGTGTATTACCTGCCATAAAAATGATAAACATGAGTTTTGACAACTTTGGCAAAACCTGCGTCACAAAAATGGCCTAGCATGTATATGAACAGGTTTCAAGCCGAAATACCAAGGTCATGGCCATATCCAACATCATGTTTCTGATAATTTTCCCATATTAAGTAGATTGGTGCATCTTGGTATGGCAAACAATGTTTCCAAGGGGAGTTTCGGATAATTATTAGTAAATGAGACAATCTCAATTTTCCAAGTGAGAGGAATGTTTTACCTATAAATGAATTATGGTAGTACTAGCCCCCCGCAAAAAAAGTACAGTAGTACTAGTACTACGAAGAATATGGTTCGAAATGGAGGGGAAAATCGAAGAACGAGAAGAGACTGTGAGAATAACGTAGGCAGCACGAGAGGAGTTCAAGGCGGTGCAATCTTAGAAGAAAAGTTATATATTACGATGGGTTCCTGACACGTGGAACTATTACACGTACTACTAGTAGATTTTCTCTCTCCTTCACCCCCTCTCACCATCCATCCACCATCCTCCATTTCTCCTTCCTTCCCATGTAAGATTTCTTGCAATGATTATACTTCTAGTCTAAGATGCAGCGGTGCAGAAAAAGGTGGGGCCCATGCCATATCACCATCAATCAAGTTTGGTGACGCAACTTTGTGAAGAGTATATAGTATTGTATATAAGCATGTAGAGACACTTAATTTTTAATGGATAAAGTAAGAGACACCAAATAATTCAGAAGGATCTGGATGATTCTCTTCATTTTTGGATAAAGAGGGCACCTCCTCAATTCTCTGGACCGAGAAAAATCAAGAATCGACGAGTCTAGTATAATATTTTTTTGTTGACAGGACGAGTCTGGTTTAATCTATTTATGATATTTTGGGATACTTTTCAGGAAATTAATACAAGCACGACTGTAAATAGACATTATAAATTGCAATAGTACGCACCCCTCCTTTCACCCAAAACATCCAACATGTTGTTGCTTAGAACTTGATCTCTCTCTATTTCCTTCCAAAATGGTGTACAGAAACTCTCTCCGGAACACGTCGACCAGCCTAACCAACGGGAAAGGCCCCATGCTTAGAATCCTACACTTAGTCGACGGGCCATGGTTGCTGCCGCTGTCCAAACCTCTGATGAAGAAGATAGCCACTGGTAGCGCTTTTTCGAAGGGACGCCACCACCAACGCTGAGCGACTCCGATAAGACGGGCGATGAGACTGAGGAAGAGGAGGATTCTGAGGTCAACGTTGATGAGAAGGGAGAAGATGACGACAAGGAGGACGCCGAGGATGACGAGAAGGTCACTTCCCTCCCCCCCCCCCCCCCCGAAGAAGCATGCCCGGGTGCAAAATTAAATGGCGTCCAAAAAAGAGGCGGGCAGTGTATAGTAACTCGTTCTAGAAACCATCGTGTCTTTGGTAAATAATATTGGCAACGAGAGCTCCCAACTTTTAGGAAAATGATTTTCAATTTCCAAGTGATAGGATTTATTTTCTAGTAATTAAGTATGTCCGAATAATTTTCCTTAGAGTGCACTCACTGTATTATAGCAAAATATAAATAATTTCCACTTCATGTTCATACTATATGAAAATACTTATTTCAATGTGTGTAATGATACATAGTTTTTGGGGGTGTAATGATACATAGTTGAAACTTAAATGGTAATACATTTTCTGTAATATTGGTCAAACTTGATACTATTTGGCTTTCTAGAAAATTAATTCTATACACATTACTTTGCAAAACAAAGGTAGTATATTGTAAGCACCAAGATTTTTGAAAGGTTCAAATTCTTGCTATAAAGTTGTGTGCCGACAATTTTAAACCTGTTTTGTAAACAATCAAAGAAACTAAATGGAAATAAAAAAATGAAAATCTTCGCATAGTGTCCTCTTACATATGTGCTTGTTTCGACGAAAACTACAAATATGGATTTGGACAACTTTAAAAAAACTTTCTTCACAATATGGTCACAACCATGTATAAACATTGTTCACATTTTAAGCCAAGTTACCAATGTCAAGATCATAACTACATCACTCATCCTGTTTATTTGGGATAAATTAAAGAAAAGTAAAGAAACATTAAAAAGTTAAGCACTTGTGTATGGTGTCCTCTTTCGTAAATGATAAACATGAATTTTGACAAGGTTTAAAAACACTTGCTTCACAATATAACCAGTGATGTGTTAACATACTTAGGTTTCAAGTTAAATAATGACAAAGGTCATGGCCATTATCTACATAGTTTACAATAACATGTCCATTTCTGGTAGACGGGTGCATCTTGGCATGTCATACTAATGTTGTTAATTGGACTTTTAAACTTTTATGTATACAAAATTTTCAAATAATTTTAGAAGTGCCACATATAATTATTTTTTAAAGAAAGTCAAAGAGTATGACTCTTAATGCCATAACACACTAAATTTTACGCAAAATAGAGTATGATTTATGGTTGACAAGTTTCATGAATTTTCAAGCCTTCTAGCTAATTTCATATACTTAAATGACTTTTTGTTAATTGACCAAAGTAGGTAAAATTTGAACTACAAGTGTGTGATAGATTGCTTGTAAATTTGTCTAAAATTCATATATAATTCTTGTACCCACACAGTCATATTGAAAACCAACTATTGTTTTGAAAGATACAACTTCTTTGTGTGAATTTTCATGCTGACGCATCTGACCATGTTTCAAAAAAGTTAAAGAAAATAAGGAAACATGGAAAAGATGTCCAAGGTCATGGCCATATTATACAACAGTACTCCAAAAAACAGTGGTTCACATCCAAGGGGCGAAAGCGTACAGCTGGCTCTAGAACATATTGGACATCATCACAACTCAAAACAATTTCGGTATTTCTTTTGAAAAGGGGAGTAGAACCTCGGCTTATGCATCGGTTGATGCACACAGCCTTTTAGTATTAAAAATTCATACTAGTAAAATAGTAAAAATGATGTTGTTAAAGTTACAATATAAGGGTGATGGGCACCTTCACTGGCCCTCCATAATTAACCTTTCTTCCTCTTCTTCCACCTACTCCTTTACGGCTTCACAGTTAAGGCTCCGAAGACCAGAGCTCCCTGGGGGAAGAAGAAGAATATCCAGGTGACGGCGAGAAAGGCCATGGAGAAAAAGAAGACATGTCGCCGGCTTCCGAATCCTTCTTTGGCCACTCCAGGTCGCAGTCTCGCACTAGGCAACCATAAGAAGAAGTAGGTGTTGAGGTGTGTCAAGGCCGGGATGCATTTCCCCGTCGGCCAGATCGTGGGCTACCTCAAGGAGGGTCGATACTCCCAGCACATAGGCTTCGGGGCTCCCGTCTACCTCGCGGTGGTTCTCGAGTTCCTCACCGCCGAGGTGTTGGAGCTCGTCGGGCAAGCTACAAAGGACAGCAAAAAGATCTGCATCATCCTGAGGCACGTGATTCTCGGCGTCATGCATGACGAGGATCTCAGCAAGCTACTGGTCGGTGTTACCATCGCGCATGGTGGCATGCTTTCCAACATCCATGAGTCCTTGCTTGGTGATGGTACCATGGAGAAGGTAGCGAAGTTGCCCACGGAGGATGCTACGAAGTCACCTGAGAAGACCATGGAGTCCCCCTAGAAGTCATTAAGTTGTACTCCGTATGAGGTTGAGTTTTCTCTGTTTGCATTTTGGCTAATCATTAGTGTCAATGTAATGTTTAGATCTGTTATGGTAAGAAAAAGCTTGTGAGGGTTCTAAAAAAATGTTGTTTTCCTATCTTATCTTATACTCCCTTTGTTTAATATTACTCCGCATATTAGGTTTACTCAAAGTCAATCGTTACAAAGTTTGACCAACTATATACAATATTAAAAAGTATACTCATTAATAAAAAAATCAATACTGTTGAAACACAATGAAACATACTTTAATATATCATATAATATACGTCATATAATATACTTCTGATATTGTAGATATTAATATTTTGTATGTTATGTTTTCTTAAACATTAAAAAATAGACTTTGACTTGGTCAAACGTGCGAGTAATATGAAATAGAGAGAGCACCACGATATAGTGTATGAATAACTTCGAATATTGACCGTTGTATCAAGACTAGCAAATCTCAAAATTGCCAACCATTAGTTCTTCTTTTTCATTCTAGCATCTAGAAGATTCTATTGATAGTCTTTACTCTTTAGCGCAATGAACGCTAGTATGCGCAAACCTCAAACACACTCCATTGCTTAGTTTTAGGGTCTTTGTGCTAAATGTATGGACTTGGAGGTAATTTTCATTTTTTATGAGGTCCTTGATGTAACATGTACTTCCACTAACCATGTTAACTAAAGCACCTCACTCCTACGGGACCTACAATAGTTAGAAGAAAATCCCACCGCCCAATTATCAGACATAGTGGACCATGGTTTCTTACAATTCCAAGTTTTTAGTACTAGGATTTTTTAAACTTCCTTGCTAAATTCGCATACTTAATTAGGTATTTTTAATAAAATTAGGTTAAACTTGAACTACAAGTGCAATAGATTGCTCTTGAATTAAATATATGTTTGAAGTTAGATGGGTGCATCTCCTTGTAGTAAACAATGTTATTGGTGCGAGTTCCAACTATGAGGAAAGTACATTCTCAATTGTCCGAGTGATGATGTGATTATTTCTTTCCATAAAGAAAGTCCAAACAATATGGATATGAATGCCACAAGCCAAGTTTTTAGACATATATAGTGGACCAACATGTTATACGTATTTACAATTCCTATGTTTTATGAGTTTTCAAACGTCCCAGCTTACCTTGCCCACTTAAATAACTTTATGTCGATTAATTGAAATTATGTAAAATTTGAACTATAAGTAAAACTAGCACAATGCCCACACGTTGCTGCGAAAAAGCATCTGGTTGAGCTTGTGAAAAACATATTTTCTTTTATTAGTAACCTCCTCCTGCTACCCCGTCCGCCTCCGACCTTCGGCCTCTTCCTAGTGCGCGACGACGCCTCTTCTCCTCCGTGTCTCCCTCCTTGCCGAGCCAGCGCTAGGGTCCCACTCGCTCGCTGGTTCTCCGCCTCCATGACGCCCTCCCCGAGCAGCCGAGCTCGTCCCAGTTCACCGGTGCAACCGCCATCAGGAACTCCCCTTCCCGCACCCTCATTAAGCTTCCCTCCTGCACGCCCCCTGGCCAGGTACCCCGTTGCCCTAGAAGCCGTCCGCCGCGCAACCTTCCTCGACCTGTGGATCCTCTACCGCTTCACTCGCCAATGGCCCGAGCATGACCTAGATGTCTCCGCACCAAGGCCCGCTGCGTCGCCCTCCGTCTCCTGCCGCCACACAGGATCTTCACCGCCTCCATGTCATCCTTGTCCTCTTGCTCGTCTCCGGTGCCAACGCTCGTGCCACCCTCCTCTACTGCAGGCAAGCGTCGCTCGCCTCCCCTTGAGAATGAACAGGTACACAACTTCGAAGTGGCATCAGTGGGTAATTTGATGTTTGGTGGGAGGGCAAAACCATAAAAAAGCTGATTGACAAAAGCGTTCCTTTGTATTGATTTGGTATAGATAGCACACATGCCCCTACATCGCTACTGTCACATAGCATATAGCATGGCTATGATAGCACAACTTTGGATAGTTTCTATCTTCCTCACTATGCATTTATCTTCCTCACTATGATAGCACTGCTCCACCAACACATAGTTGGTTGGCATCATTTTTGATCATCAGGTACATTTCTTACTCTCAAAGATATATCAAGATTGCTAGCAGTTTAATGGAACAAATAAATATTCAGTATCTCAAGAAAGTGTGTGCTTCCTCTGTGCCATAACAAACAAAGAGTACCGAATTGGGTAATAGCATATAATTTAGCTAAAACTTCTCCACATGTCTGAGCTTTACTCCGGGGGCTAGTAGCAGAGTTGTTATGTTTTCTTTCGAATAGCCAGAGTTGTTAAGTTGACAGTACATTATGCCATATCTCTAACACAACAAAAGAAATTTGAGTTCAAAACTGCATCCAACAAACATACTATGAAAATCTCAGCTAATTAAATTAGTCCTAGGCTCTTAGCTAAACTCCCTAAAATTACGATATTGGAGCAGAGGAAGGGAAAGGACATGTAGAGGACATGGCGATGGAGGTCCATGTCCGACACATGATGCGCTCGTCAGCGACAGGCCAAAGGAACATAGCTGATCCAGTTCACATGGTGGTTCCCACAGGTTAAAACATTAGTAGAGAAAAATAAATCTAATCACTAAGCCATGGGCCGATGGTTTAGCACTTACGTGAAGCTGCAGCTGCCGCAAAGGGACAGACGCACAGTTTTCTACCAGATCAACTAGCTACCGGAGTCATGACTGCATAATCAATCTGCTCGTTTGACCTACATATCAGCAGTAGAGAGCTGATGTAGCGACAGGATACAGAAGCTAGACCGCTGGAGCTCCTTGTCACTAAAACTGATTTTGCTCATCACCGTGTTGCTCCATGGGTGCAGGCGCAGGATTGCGCTGTGGGCCTGAATCTTCCCATCTACAAAAAACCCGAACAGAATGATCGCATCTAAAATCCATGAACAAATAAATAGATCGAAGGCATGAAGAAAATTTCCATCCAAGAACACACTTATTCATTAAATCCAGTTTTTCGGGAAAAAAAGATTTGGTCTCTCCACACCCGACTGTTCGAGACCAGGTATGGATGCTTCCCTGGTCGAGCTGCTAGGGGCCTCACTTAGCGAGCCGAGAGAGGAAACCAGAAGGTGGGGATGGGAGGAGAGTCAGGGGGAGAAGGGACCTAGTTGGAGGAGGGCGGATCTCCCGATCCCGGGTGGGCTTCCTCAGCAGACCTCCGCCATGGCTGGCAGCTGAATATGGTTGGGGGAGTGCCGGAGGAGGCCATCCGCTCCCTCTCCACGGTCGACCTCGACCCCCAGCATCAGAGAGAGGGTGGCCAATCAGCCTGGCGGTGTGGGATTTGTGGGAGGAGACGCAGACCAGGGGATAAGAATAGTTCGCCTCAGTGGTTGATTCGTACGATGGACAGGAGCACCAAACTGTTCAGTTTGTATTCGGTGGTGGCAGACCATTAAAGAATCCGAAGTTGCAGGGGTAAAATAGTCAAATCCATACGGACGAAGGACAGAACAAATCTATACTTTATTATTCGGTATAGATGTAGGTTTTTTTGAAAGTTTTACGAAAAATCATTTGGAGGTACGCATCGGGCAATCTTAATATATTGTAACCTAACGTAAAAGTTTTGATGGCAGGTTCAACTTCTTGCTAAAAAAATTATCTTGAAAATTTAATGAAACTAGGTCAAACATTAGCTACAAGTAAACGCGATATATTGCTCTTGAATTAAATTAATGTCATTTTAGAGGTAGATGAGTATATCTTATTGTAGTCAATAATGATGTTGGTGTCAGTATCCAACTAATATGAAAAACATTCTCAATTTTCCGAGTGATAACGAGATTGTTCTTTCCCGCAAAGAAAGCCCGAAGAATATTGGATATGAATGCCACAAGCCAAGTTTTCAAACATATATAGTGGGTCAGGATTATTTACTTATGATTCCTATGTTTTATGAGTTTTTGATCTTCCTAGCTAACTTCATCCACTTGAATGACTTTATGTCGATGTATCAAAATTAGGTCAAATTTGACCTACAAGTAAATTGTAGGTTGTTTTGAAAGTTTTATGAAAAAGGTTTTAGAGGTATCGGGCGGTCAATTAATATCATAAACCACCGTAAGTTTTGCCGATAGGTTTAACTTCTTGCTAAGATTTTGCATCTGGACAATTTAAAGAAATTAGGTCAAACTTGAGCTACAAGTAAGCGCGATAAATTGCTCTTGAAATAAATGTCTTTTCAGAGGTAGATGGGTGCATTTTCCTATAGTAAACAGTGTCGTTGGTGTGAGTTTCCAACTATTAGGAAAGAACAATATGGATCTGAATGCCACAATACATATTTTTAGACATATATAGTGGACCAACATGTTGTACTAACAATACCCATGTTTTATGTTCTATCAAACTTCCTGGCAAACTCCGCCAACTTGAGTGACTTTATGCCGATTTATCGAAATTATATTAGTTCAAATTTGAACTACAAGTTCAAATTTCAAACTTCCATGCACCTATTAGTTTCCGTATATGTGTCGTACGAGGATTTCAAGCACTAGGAACCGTGGGTGATGTGACTTTATCGATGGATCTAGTCCACAAGTTAGAGCTCAATACTTTAGGCCTCGGCGTTGATGGTGGGTGGCTTGGTGATAGACATTGTGCCTAGCCCCCGCTCGTATGGTACATATAGGATAACTTATGAATGCATAGAGGAAAACAAACTAAGGGTGAAAGGTGAATAGCAAGGTTGGTGCATGGCACAAGATCCAAAAACAACCATAGAGGTCAAAGCTTATTACAATGTCGTCGTGATTTAGCAAGGGGTATCACGGGAGATAAGTCTGAGGATGATAAGGCTTAGATGTCACCTTCAAAAAGTAGGGTGGGCAGGCCATGCCACTTGGAGAGGTTTGTCCACCTCATTGGCGCCTAGCATTGCTTCCTGATCCAGGGGCTGTCTGAAGGTGGGGGAGAGGCACTTGATGCCGACTAGGTGTTGGGAGCAGTTCTCAGGATGTCAAAAGCCCTCCAATCCTCGTGGTTCCCTTGAGCTCCTTCAGCGGTGATGAGGCCTTGAGGATATGGTTTCGGCCTCTTCTCGACCCCCTGAGTGATGCCTGCAACACGATCCTCGGCGAGGAGGCGGGATGTAGCCGCTGCTCTTTTTGCCTTGGTGTTCTCCTGATCCACCATCTGCTTTTTCCTCGCGGTGCCTTCGATGTAGTCGAGGGCATCCACATCTTCTAGGTATGCAGTGGATGCGTCCTTGTAGGCGTACTCGAGGGAGCATAGGGCCTCCTTCTTGTCGAAGCAGATGGTGATGTTGTCGCCATTGGCGCCCGACATCTTGACAACTTTGTAGGAATGGTCGGTAGCTGCCATAAACTTGGCCAACGCGGGTATGTAGCCCAGGGTGACGTTGTAGGGGGGGGGCGATATGTGCCATGTCAAAGTCAATGACCTTAGTCCTATAGTTATTGTGGGACCTAAACATGACGTTGAGGTGTACCTGCCTGATGGGTATGGTGGTTACGTCGGTGACCCCGGAGAATGGCATGGTGGGAATCAGCCTGTGTACGACACATATAGCTTGGCGAATGTGTCGGTGGAGATCACGTTCAGGCCGGTGCCGCCATCGATGAGTGTCTTGGCCACAAAAATGTTATTGATGGTGTGTGTGCAGACCATGGGAAGGGTGCCCACAACTCTTATGGAGGTGGGGTGCTCGCTGGCATCGAAGGTGAAGGCGTACTGGGACACTTGAGCTTTGGGGAGGGAGCCCTGGGTGAGAGGCGACGACCTCGTGAGTGAGCTACTTGAAGTGTCGGTTAGACACGGGTGCCTAGGAGCCAATGAGGATGCAGGCGATGGCGCCCCTTGGCTCCCGGTATCCCCTGGTGGTCTCCTCGGCGAGGCCACCTTTCGTGGCGTTGTGGTGCTACTGGGCAGCATTAGCTTGATGGCTTTTCTAATGGCTTCCACTAATGTCATGGTTTTTGTTCTAGCACTCTCCTCCTTGGTGGGCACTATGGCCATCATTCCTCTTGCCACCTTGCTTCCCTTTCCTTTGACTGTTACGCTCATCACATAGGTTCTTGAGTTTGTAGCAGTCATACGTGGCATGCCCTTGTTTCTTGTCTAAGATGTAGTATGGGAGATCATCATGCTCCCCTTCCCCATCACCTTCGTGAGGGCTCTTTCGCGCAGGCTCTACCGCAAGGACAGCTGGGGACTTGCGTTTGGAATCCTTGCTCTTCCTCTTGGAGGGGCTCGAGGACTTAGGTGTATTCTAGTCCTTGACAAGTACGAACATACGCCCTGCCTTTTCCTTGGCGCACTTTTCTACCATGGTGAAGACCTCCACCGCTGTGATGAGGTTCTCCCTACGGATGCCGATTTTCTTCCGCGTCCTGACATCCTTGACAACCTCCGAGAAGGTAGTGATGATGTTGGAGTCAGAGATCTTGGGTATCTTGTTGCAGACTTGGTTGAACTGCTACATGAACTTGAAGAGGTTCTCGTCGGACTCCTATCAGACTTGGCAGAGGTTGTAGTAGGACAGAGGGCACTCACAGGTCCCCATGAAGTTGGAGATGAAGAGTGTGTAGAGGGCGAGTCGATGGATTCCTCGGGAAGGTTCATCAGCCAGGCGAGCCACATCCTTCAGGCCCATGGGAAACCAATTGTCCATGACGCGGTCATCCCCGCTAGTACCCTCAATGCCCGTGGGGTAGATCTGCAGAAACTTGCCTAGGTTGGTAGAACCGTCTTAGCATGGTGGCATCTCAGGCATGAACTTGTGCTGTCACACCATGCGACGTAGGTCCTTGGTGAACGCGAGGCAGCCGTTGCTCTGAACCTCCTTGTCATTGGCGAGGGTGGCCTAGTTCTACCGAACGGTCATGGCGATCTCCTAGATGATGCGGTCCGCATGTCCCTCACAGGGCACCGAGGCTGCGTGAGTGACTTACGACACCGGAATGATCTAGAAGTTATTGCCAGGGGCGGCATGGCGTCCTGGGGCTAGAGAGCTTCGTTGATGCCATGTTCCTTGTTTAGAGGCAGGGGCGGGGTCACAACCCCCGGAGTGACTGATGGCTCAATGCATGGCGCTGAGAAAAGTGCTGGTGCGGTGTTGATGTAGAGCTCGTTGGGAACCCCAAGAGGAAGGTATGATGAGCACAGCAGCAAGTTTCCCTTAGTTATGAAACCAAGGTTTAATCGAACAAATAGGAGCAAGGAAACACCCCAAAGGTGTTACTAGCTGAGCCTTGGCAGGGCGCACTACCGGTGCTAGTAGCAACGTGGAGACCTACACAACACAACCACAGAACTTTGTCCCCAACTTGCGATGAGGTTGTCAATCTCACTGTGTTTTGCAGAAAACAAAGGATTAAACGTATCGAATGGAAAGAAGTAAAATTTTACAGAAAGTAAACACAAAGGAGTAAAATATTGTAGATTGAATAGAAAATACAAGGTTCGGGATCCATAGTTCACTAGAGGTGGCTCTCCTTAAGATAGATAAGATGCTGGGCGAACAAATTACAGCGGGGCAATTGACAAACATCGAGAAAGCAATACATGCATATACTAATCATCTTGACTCCTTTGAGACTTGATTGGGCATTATAACATAATACATAGACCGCCATCCAACTGCATCTATGACTAATAATCCACCTTCAGGTTATCATCCGAACCCCCTCTAGTTTTAAGTTGCAAGCAACAGATTATTGCTTTACGAACTGCGTGTAAAGTAAACAATACGATTGTTCTATGAACAAAGGATTGTTGTTTTATCCCTAGAAGCAATAGCACATCTAGTACCTTAGATATTTCTGTCACTTCCCCAGATTACCAGAGGCATGAACCCACTATCGAGCATAAATACTAACTCTTGGAGTTGCTAGCATCTACTTGGCCAAGATAGCTACTAAAAACGGAAAGCATGCAAGATCACAAGTAACAAAGACATGATAGAATCAATAATCAATCTGAAATAGCATCTCAATATCCATCGGATCCTCGCAAACACAACATGCAGAATTACAAATAGATGATCTTGATCATGAACGGAGCTCACAAGATCTAGACATGAAAGCACAAAGGAGGAGAACCAGCCATCTAGCTACTACATGGATCCGTAGTCCAAGGATGAACTACTCATGCATCACACCGGAGGCTTGCATGGTGATGAAGAAGGCCTCCAGGGTGAATTCCCCTCTCTGGCAGGGTGCCGGGAAGAGCTTCAGATCCCTCCCGATCTAGGGATGGATATGACAATGGCTATAGACTCTTTCGTGGATTTTTGATCAGGCCCTTAGGGTTTTCGTCCCGAGGGCAATATATAGGCGGAAGGAGAGGCCGAGTGGGTGCCGGGAGCCACCACACAACCCCCTGGTGTGGGCCTAGCCTGGCCACGCGGCCAGGTGGTGTGGCCGGCCCCTGGCCCTTCTCCGTCTCGTATTCTGGCACTTGATGACTTCCTGAAAAATAGGCACTTTGGCTTTTGTCCCGTCCAATTCCGAGAATATTTATTTTCTAACTTTCCTGGAACCAAAAACAGCAGAAAACAGGCAGCTAGCACTGTGGCTCTTGTTAATAGGTTAGTCCAAGAAATCATATGAAAAGTACTCCAAAGTTGGAACAAAACACAAGAAAGTGGATAAAACCAAGCATGGAACATCAAAAATTATAGACACATTTGCAATGTATCAACATCCCCAAGCTTAACTCCTGCTCGTCCTCGAGTAGGTAAGTGATAAAAAGAAAGAATAATTTTTGAGGTGACATGCACCATCAAAGACTTGATCAAAGTATTTGTAAAACATTCAAAGCTGGGATCATAGTACTTCAATCATAACATGAAAGACAAAGTTCTAGCAATAAGACAAAGAAACTATGATGCAACATGAAAAGGCAGAAACAAAAGATTAATGAATAACAATGCTTTGCAAGACGTTTGTTTGTTTCACATAAAGAAAACATAGCATAATAGCATTCATCTTGTCCCTCAATAGAGTAGCAAATATAAATGCATAGGACACCTTCAAAGTTCATAAGAGTGACTAGATACAATAGTTTAAAACAAGCAATAACAAGTTATGCATCAATCAACTAGTCTTGGGACAATGCACATAGAACTAAGAATGGCCACTATGCTCTCAAAGTAGGTGCTTAAAGATAGAAGGTGGAGACTCAATATAATGGTGTAAGAAAGTCCTTTTTTATAAAACGAAGTAGGGATTCAAGTCTCATAAAGAGCTTCCAAAAATTATGGTACTTATAGCTTTCATCTCTCATTGCCCCTATCATAAGCATCTTGAAGTGATTAAGGTTAAAGTGAACAAACTATGGTGTACATGCTTGACGAAATATAAGTCAGAAATCTCATGTCCCTTGTATACGAGGGCCGCTCCTCATGCTACTCAAGTTTAGTCATCGGTAAGTTCTTGTCATCGTAAGTATATGTGCATCATAGAGAACCACCAACGGGGTACCCCTTGCCCGATGATACGGAAGAATCCCCATATCAAAATGACAAGGCAAGCAGACAACGAGCATCTCAACAATCTTCTTATTTACCATGGGAATATGGTGCTTTTTTCTCTCTTTCCTCTTTTCATAATATCTATTTTTCTCTTTTCTCTTTTTTCTCAATATAGGACTCTTTTTTTATAAGAAGAATGCTTCATAGACAGCTCATTATGGTTACGCTGCAGGTTTCCACCATGTCAGCATGGATTAGACCAGCGGCCTAGGCATTTCTCTAACACATATACATAACTCCGTGGACTTACAAGCTCCCCTTTCATTTCACACGGATGACATCCATATACAAAAGAGCATGATATCAACTAGGTACAAGTACCAAGTGCAATGTTGAAAGCGTTCCCCATGAAAGCATGGTTCTGCTAATTCCCGACAAATAAGTGCAAGCATATACAACATTGAAGACACAATGGTTCAAGTTTATTAAGGGCAAGTAAAGTAAAGTGTGCCATCAAGTTCGTGAGAGCTTTAATCACTAGTTTTCTCATAACAAGTTTAATTTGGAAGGTAAACAAAAGCATGAATATACTTGGAATAGCATAAGGTAGTAGGTAGGTATGGTGGAATCTTTGGAATAACTTGGTTTAGGGAGTTGGATGCATGAGTGGAACTCATACTTTGTTGTGGAGGCTAGCAAAAGACTGGGAGCGACAAACTAAGAGAGCAATAATGGCCATAATCATGCAGAGCGACAAAACATCATTGATAAAAGCATAAAGTGATACTACAAGTTGAAAACTAAAGGATCATAAAGGCTATGGTGACTTGAGATAGTCACAACATGGTGTGAGCTTGTGCCAAGTCAACCCAAATAAAGCATCCAAGGAGAATACCACTATACTATGCTTTAATATGCTAAAACAACGCATGATTCATCCAAGGCACATTAAGCAATCTCAATTGTTTATAACAAGTCAAGCTACAACAAAGAATACTAAGCATAAAGCCAAAACAATATCAAGCATGGCATGATAGAGCATAGGCCACAGTCAAAAACAAGCTCTTTTTACCACTTAAGAATGGACTTTCCTTCTCTTTTCCAAACCAAACCAAACTATTTGAAAACCAATGTATGAAAGAGGGGGTCCAACCAATTTATTCAGAAAACTAAGAAAACAAAGAAAACGAAAAACCAAAACGAAAACAAAAAATAAGACGCTCCAAGAACAACACAACTGTGCATGAAACAATAAAAATGAAGCGTTTGGAAGAAACCTGGGATTTTTATTGATGAAGAAGGGGATGCCTTGGGCATCCCCAAGCTTTGATGCTTGTACTCCTTGGATATTTCTTGGGGTTACATGCGTGGCATCCCCCAGCTTGAGCTTTAGTCCATCCTTCATCTCATTACTCATTCCTTCCATACACTTGAAATTTTCCTTCGTACAAAACTTCACACAATCTTTTTTTAACAACATTAGTGCACTCAAGATAAATAAGTCTTAAGGTTCAGTTCTAACACAAAATAGACTTCCATTAGAACACTAGATACTGTAGAAATTCCCTCAAAAAGCTCAATTCCCCAAAAGAACTCAAGAAGGAACCAACAAGAAGCAAATGCAGAAAATGGCAGAAATCTGTCAAAACAGACCAGCAGGTAAAGAAGAATTTTGTCGAAGACCTTCTGTTGCTCAAATAAAAAAGTGTTGAACTAAGTAAAGTTATATAACACCTGGTCCAGAAGCACAAAAAATTACAGCTCAATCCGACATACAGAGCTCTCTCACGAATTTGTACAGTGAAGCACAAAAATCTGTTTGAGGACAGCAACTTTCCCAATCATTACTTCACTCTCATTAGAGGTTACTCTTGGCACAAAAGCAAATAAAAAGGATAAGGAGATGTTATTACTCAGGTAATAACTTCCAAGACTTATCTAAAAAAATTGGGTTATCTCCCAATAAGTACTTTTCTTTAACGCCTTTAAGTTAGGCATAAGAGGCAAAGAAAGAATCAAGTGTTCTCAAATGAAGAAGCATTTAAACCAACTTTCTTGCCCTTACCTCTCTTATTTTTATTCTTAATCTTAGGGAAAATATGGTTGTTTGGTTGATAATAAAGGTGCATGGTCCCCTTTCTTACATCTATTATTGCTCCAAGGAGTTCGAATAGGGACCTTCCAAGTGTAATTTGTCCTTTTCCTGCACATTCAATAACAAGATAATCAATAGAAATCGTTTTCCCAAGGATCTTTGTAAACACTCCTTCAGCTATTCCAAGAGGTAATATGGTAGTATTATTAGCAACAGATATTTCTTTTCCTCCTTCAGTAAGTCCCCAAGTATTTAGAGATTTATAAATATCTTTGGGCATGAGGCAGAATTCAGACATGATATCACAACGAGCTTGAAAAGTTTCAGTGTTCATCTCAATCTTTACTGTAGGGAACCACTTTGATGGTTCAGAGTTTATTGGAACATAATTGTGATGCTCCCTAAGTGTATTATAGCAACTTTCTAAGCTAGTAGTGCTAGCCTCAAGAGTGTTCAACCTAGCAAATATTTTTGCGAAAGAAATATCAGTTTGGCTAGGCATGTTGTAAGTGAGGATCAATTTCTTTATAGAATTAATAGCATCATCCTCATTACATTGGAGGAAATCTCCTCCCACAACAGCATCTAAAGCATATCTATAGCAAAGAGCAATCCCAAGGTAAAAACTGCTAAGGAACAAGCTTTGAGTCATTTTAGGCTCAGTTTTTCATGTAGATCGGAGATTCTAAACCAAGCTTTCTTAGAACTTTCCTCAATTCCTTGTTTAAAAGTGAAAAGCATTTCCTCGGGTGACATAGTGACTGGAGCAAGGCTAGACATAAAGGCAACTCAAGATAGGAACTAATTTTTTTTTGTGTTTTCAAATAAGAAAGCAAACTAGGAAAACTAATTTTTTTGGTGTTTTTGAATAACAAAACAAGCAAGAAAAGCAAAAAGAAACTAAGCAAAACAAAAACAACAAAGTAAAGAGATTGGTTATGAGGGACTCCCCTTGTGAAGATGTCCTTGACTCCCCGGCAACGGTGCCAGAAAAATGCTTGATGGCTCAATGCACGGCGCCGAGAAAAGTGCTGGTGCGGTGTTGATGTAGAGCTCGTTGGGAGCCCCAAGAGGAAGGTATGATGAGCACAGCAGCAAGTTTCAGTTATGAAACCAAGGTTTAATCGAACCAGTAGGAGCAAGGAAACACCCCAAAGGTGTTACTAGCTGAGCCTTGGCAGGGCGCACTACCGGTGCTAGTAGCAACGTGGAGACCTACACAACACAACCACAGAACTTTGTCCCCAACTTGCGATGAGGTTCTAAATCTCACCATGTTTTGCAAAAAACAAAGGATTAAACGTATCAAATGGAAAGAAGTAAAAGTTTGCAGAAACTAAACACAAAGCAGTAAAAGATTGTAGATTGAATATAAAAGACAAGGACCAGGATCCATAGTTCACTAGAGGTGGATCTCCTTAAGATAGATAACATGTCGGGTGAACAAATTACAACGGGGCAATTGACAAACATCGAGAAAGCAATACATGCATATACTAATCATCTTGACTCCTTTGAGACTTGATTGGGCATTACAACATAATACATAGACCGCCATCCAACTGCATCTATGACTAATAATCCACCTTCAGGTTATCATCTGAACCCCCTCCAGTATTAAGTTGCAAGCAACAGATTATTGCTTTATGAACTGCGTGTAAAGTAAACAGTATGATTGTTCTATGAACAAAGGATTGTTGTTTTCTCCCTAGTAGCAACAGCACATCTAGTACCTTAGAGATTTCTGCCACTTCCCCAGATTACCAGAGGCATGAACCCACTATCGAGCATAAATACTAACTCTTGGAGTTGCTAGCATCTACTTGGCCAAGATAGCTACTAACAACAGAAAGCATGCAAGATCACAAATAACAAAGACATGATAGAATCAATAATCAATCTGAAATAGCATCTCAATATCCATCGGATCCTCGCAAACACAACATGCAGAATTACAAATAGATGATCTTGATCATGAACGGAGCTCACAAGATCTAGACATGAAAGAACAAAGGAGGAGAACCAGCCATCTAGCTACTCCATGGATCCGTAGTCCAAGGATGAACTACTCACGCATCACACCGGAGGCTTGCATGGTGATGAAGAAGGCCTCCAGGGTGAATTCCCCTCTCCGGCAGGGTGCCGGGTAGAGCTTCAGATCCCTCCCGATCTAGGGATGGAGATGACGGCGGCTACAGACTCATTCGTGGATTTTTGATCGGGCCCTTAGGGTTTTCGTCCCAAGGGCAATATATAGGCGGAAGGAGAGGCCGAGGGGGTGCCGGGAGCCACCACACCACCCCCTGGCGCAGGCACAGCCTGGCCGCGCGGCCAGGTGGTGTGGCCGGCCCCTGGCCCTTCTCTGTCTCGTATTATGGCACTTGATGACTTCCGGAAAAATAGACACTTTAGCTTTTGTCCCGTCCAATTCCGAGAATATTCATTTTCTAACTTTCCTGGAACCAAAAACAGCAGAAAACAGGCAGCTGGCATTGTGGTCTTGTTAATAGGTTAGTCCAAGAAATCATATGAAAAGTACTCCAAAGTTGGAACAAAACACAAGAAAGTGGATAAAACCAAGCATGGAACATCAAAAATTATAGATACATTTGCAATGTATCAGTGACCTCTTCGGCCCGAGCCCCCAGCACGCCTCAGCCCACTACCTGGCGCACCCAATGTCAGAGATTCATGTCCCACGAAGGAACAGGGTACCAACAAGCCCTGGATTCATGAGGGGACTAAACACGTGTTTAGATCTCCTCGACAATGATTACAGCAACGTAACTCACACATGATAAAGAGTTGACACAGTGGTTTTTTACCTAGGTCCGGGACCCTCGTGAGGTTGTAAAGCCCGTACTCCTTCTTGGTTGTATTGCTCGAAGTGCTTCATGAGGGTACAATGGCGAGTGAAGGCCTAGGGTTTTAGATCATAAGGATCGACCCCTTTTGAGGTTGGGGTGGCTCCCCTTTAATAGTGGCGCTGGACCTCCCCCAATTCATTGGGCAGGAAGGGTTGCCACGTTGGCGCCCAAGGGGAGTTGGACTATAAGACTACTTTACAGGGACTAGGTCTAGTTTGTACAGTGGGTGCCGGTATATGTTGTGCTTCTCGGTGACATATCCCCCACTACATGATGTCGTCCCCTGCTTCCTTGCACCAAAGTGGCAAACAGGAGGCCTTGTTGACACTGACACCGTCAGCACCTCTTTAACACCGAAGGGGCAAGACAGCATCTCCGCTTTGCCAAGGCAGACTGTGCAGTCTACGCAGCAAGGAAGCTTCCTATTGGGCTTGTCTTCTTTCTCATTGCAGCGGCATTATGAGCGTGCCCCTAGCGCACATTGGGAGAGAATCTGAGGCTCTCGTGGAAGGGGCCACCTTCCCTAGGAGGTTTCCTCATGGAGGCAATCTGGGCATGGTTCCCCCGTGGAACGAGCCTCATGAATGGATGCTCACCCCACCTCAAGTACCCAACCAGGTATGTTGAGGGTATGCGGCCTCACGAGGCCGCCGCTATTTTGGCAGTGGGCCTGACAACCGGTGGGTCTAGGTACACTAGGTGCCAGTGACCCGACAGAAACCCATGATGGCCCCCATGCATTCTACGAATTAACTTGATCGCTTTAACCTTAAACATCGAGGCTCATTACCTTTGTTTCACGATAGCTGGTTTGTCCAAGATCTAATCTTTAGTATCTCTATACCTAGTTCTATATTGTTACCGATAAACATATTTACTTGTTCCTGTGATATTATATTCCTATGATCTTGTCACGTGTTTGCAAGCTTTGTAGATGTAATCTCACTGAGTGGGTCGAGGGTATCTATCCGTCATGCGGATAGGCAAATCCCGTTCTTGATGCATATGCCTCAACCTACCCCTTCGGAATACCTGAGAGACACCTTTATGATCACATTATTATGTTGTGATGGTCGATGCAATCAAGGAAGCCTCTGGTGACATTGATTAGATATGATATCACTGTTAAAGGATTGCAGTGATAGTGATTAGATATGATATCAAGTCCCTAGTAGCCTCTATTCAACTAGTTCATTTGGGAAAATGATGATCAAGGTTTCCTTATCATGGTGCATTTATTCCAATTGACAATGAAGTCATACCATTGGTGAATGATGTGATCGACATTACCCAATATATAAGTATTGCAACCTGATTAAGTCACAAAGTTCATCGTTGCAATAATTGGAAACGAAGTACCCTAATCCTTAGACCATGAGATTATGTTTAATCATTGTCACTGCGGTTGCTTTTA
Organism: Avena eriantha; assembly: GCA_910589775.1. Classification (NCBI taxonomy): domain Eukaryota; kingdom Viridiplantae; phylum Streptophyta; class Magnoliopsida; order Poales; family Poaceae; genus Avena; species Avena eriantha. Next base: position 10,812,526 of record OU342746.1, read on the forward strand.
CTGCATCAACCATCACACCGTAACAGGGTGATCATAAAGGTTCATGTTGGGTATATTCCAAAGGGACATGTTGAGGCGTATGCATCATGATCAGGATTTGTTCTCTTGTGAGATGTGAAGATACACCGGGCCCACTCAGCGATATTACATCCATAAATGTTGCGCAACATGTGACTAGGTCACGAGGATGGAATATAATGAGTAAAACAACACTTGCTAGTAACAAGATTGAACATGGTATAATTATAATGATGATCAGGTATCAAACAAGTTAGGTATTGAATTAACAAAGGGAATTGGACTCGACGTTTATGGTTCAAACGACAATAGACATCATGGAATGCACATGGGTCATTATGCATTATGGGCATCCATGTCCCGCTATTGATCATTGATACGAGAAGTGTCTAGATCATGTCTGATGTTCCCGAACCGTAGGATAATACACTTAAGGGCATGATGACGCCTAGAGATTGTTTTCGATATAATAGAAATCACTGGACTAAGAAAGAGAGAATACTGGAACTATTCCGACAGAGAACCGGAATCATTCTGAGAGGATCCAAAGGCGTTCGAGGTGAGATGAAAGGTGTTTTGGGTCAAGAGGAATTTTATAATATATATTTATATATTAATTGTTCGAATTAATATTAAATAAATATTTAAAATTAAATTGAAAGGAGCAACTTCCCTAATGGGCTGAATCTTGGAGGGAAAGGGCCCAAGAGGGCAAAACGCTCCAAAGGAGGCAAAGGGAATACGCCGCCGGCGGCCTTGGCCACTGTGCGGGTGGGGCCCACCCCGGTCGCCGGATCCTCGGGTCACTCGTGGGCATGGGGCCTACCCGGCTGATCGGTGCCCCTCCTCCCATGCGCCTCCACTCCTCCCTCTCCTTTAGTCCCACCTCGGGACTTGAGGAGATAGGGGTCTCCCCTTTTTTTTCCTATATAAGGAGAGTCCTATAGGTTCCCTGAAAAAAGGAGGGTCCTATAGGTGGTAAAAATGACACACAATATTCTCTAAGGCAATTTACTTAGAGGTTTTTCCTCTCTTTTCTCTTGCAACTGCGGCCCCAAGTCAAGGTTGTGAGCGCAAGTGAGTGCTTCAATGCGGCACCCCGTTGTGCTGTAGAGATTCGGCCAGAAGATCTACTTCCACACTCTCGGCTGGATCATAGAACCGTAGGTCGTCGTCGTGCACCGGACTTGTGCGAACCCATGGAGGTGGTTCCACTTGTGGAACCCTGGTTGTCGTGCAAGGAACTAGGGTGACTTGCGAGGAGCTTCGCGACCTTGAGATCAGCTACGAGTTCGACTACTTCATCCATGTTCCCCAAGGAACGTTAAGGGATTTCAGTTTTCAAGGGTATGTTACTGAAACCATCTCCGTTACAACATTACTCTTAGATAGATCCTAGCAATTCGTGTTGCGCTAACTAAGAAAAAATGTGTTTTCTGCTACGAACCCCTTCAGGGTAGACTGCATAAAAGGCTTAGTAGTTGGAAAGGAATATTGCTATTTCTAGACGGGAGACCGGTGCTGATAAATTCAGTAGTAACCAATATTGTACTTTATATGATCTCTTTCTTCCTGCTACCAACATGATTCCTTCATAGATTGGATTATTTTCGATGTAGATTCTTTTGGCAAGGAGATAGCGAGAAAAAAGTATCGGTTGGCAAAATGGAGTGTGGTTTATCATCCCAAAGACCAAGGTGGATTAGGTATTCACGATCTTCACGTCACGCATCTTCAATAGCTTAACTCGGCGAATATTGTGCGGTTGCCAAAAAAGGAGGGAGCCCACCTTATCACTAACTATATGCATGTTAGCCTAATTCATACCATTACAAAAATCATGGCCAAAATGATTGCTCTTTGGCTAGATCCACTCATGAACGACCTTGTCTTCAAATGCCCAAAGTGCTCTCATAAAAAACAACAGTATCCATGACAACTTCATGTATGTGTGCAACCTTGCGAGAAGGCTCCACAAAAATTAAATCCCAAATATCCTCTTTAAACTTGACATCTGCAAAGCTTTTGACTCCGTGCGATGGAAATTAATTCTCGAGCTTCTCAAGAGTCATGGCTTCCCACCTAAGTTCCGTGATTGGATTGCCGCGTTTCTTTGCTCCTCCTATTCAAGATTCCTTCTCAATGGGGTGGTTGGTCAACCTATCAAGCATGGGAGGGGGTTGAGGCAAGGAGATCCTCTATCACTAGTCCTTTTTGTCGTAGCCGCCGACCCTCTCCAATGAATCTTTGAGTTGACCTCCCATCACAAGTTTCTCCACAAGATTAGAGGGAGGGGAACCGTCCTTAGAACCTCTCTTTATGCGGACGGTGCGGCTATTTTTATGGCTCCGCACAAAGATGAGATTCAAAATCTCTCCAACATAATCACTTTCTTCAGAAAAATTACCGGACTCGAAACAAATTTCCAAAAGAGCATGGTGATTCCTATTAGAATTCATGGCATCGATCTTGAGGAGGTGCTTATGGGCTTGCGGGTGATTCATGGATCCTTCCCATTAAAGTATGTTGGCTGGAAGACAAGATGGGAGGGAAGCTTGTCACATGGGGTGGAAAAAACATCAACATAGCCGGCCACGGGGCTCTTCTCAAATTCGTCCTCAACTTTGTGAGATATGAAGTACCGATGAATTGATAGAAACTGAAGAAAAGAAGCATTTAGGCTCTTCGTTCCATATATATATTTAGTTACTCTTGTACATGCATAATCAGAAGTTATATACTCTCTCGGTTCAGAAATAACTGACTTGTATTTGTTAGATTCGAATGTATCTAAACATTAAAACATGTTTAGATACATTTGAATTGAGTCAAATCTAAGTCAGTTAATTTCGGGAAAGAAGGAGTAGTATAAGAGATTACACGTAGGTGATTTGCCACCTTGTTCCTGTGCCGCCAGAAGCAACCGCCGGGCGCATCCCAGAAAAAGAAGGGATGCGCAAATCAGCACGCGCGCGTACGCCCACACTGACAGCGTACAGCAAGGTGCAAGGACATACACACCACGCACAACACGGGAGCTAAGGTAAACTACTGATAAATTAAGATACGCCCCCTCTAATTAATTTATCGCCTGTAGACGACGGTCCATGGCTATGTATCATCTGCACATATATGCATGCTGCTAATTAATCCACTCGATAATCTCCTCCTGGTTATGCTTCGCGGGGGAGTTAAGTTAATTATAACTGGAGATAGTAGCATGTTAATGATCCGTCTGGTGGGTCCATGGCATCACCACCTGGGCCGGGACTTGGAGAGGCGATCCCACTCGACAAGCCGCAGCAGGAACTCCATCACCTGCAAGGAGCAAGAGGACTCACTTGTCAGCGTCACGACGCGCGTGGGCAAGTGGCTGCAGAAGCAGACGCCGGCGGAATTTAATGGAGCGGCCGGCTCGCGACATCGACGGCGACGGCGTCGACGGTGGTCCCCGGGACAGCGTGCATGCATGAGGCGGACTAGAGATAAATACTACTACTACTCCTAGAAGAAAACTACGCGCGCGCGAAGCGGCACCAGAATCCAGAATTGTGAGCGTGCTGTGCGTGTGAAAAATGTTGGGAAATACTCCTAGTCGTATGAATGGTGCACTTGCCTCGGCGGGTTCCTGCAGCGAGTAGGAGGCGTTGGTGTCCTTGGCGTGCTTGGACACGAGGATGCCGATGCCCTGGCCCCGCTTGCGCAGCACCTTGAAGGCGTCCTCGTCGGTGCGGTCGTCGCCGATGTACACCGGCAGCACGTTGCTGCAGTAGGCGAACCCTGCAATCGCGAAGGTCAGGAGGACATGGTCGAGCAGAGCCGTCAGGCATCTGCATGGGACAAGAACCGTTGTTTTCGCGAGCTGTCCATCATCTCTTACCGAGCGACTCTAGGAGGAACTCGAGGGCCTTGCCCTTGTCCCACTTGATGGTGGGCCGGATCTCGAGCACCTACAAAACATGGAAGAATCCAATGACAGGAAAACGACTTAGTGATCGGGTCACGGCAACCACGACGTCTGACTAACTAGTAATGAGCGAGCGAGCGAGCGAGCGAGCAAGCAAGCAAGCAGGCAGAGATTGACGGCGAGAGGTATGGCATGGCTACCGCGAGGGCGCACCTTTCTTCCCTGTGTGAGCTTCAGCTTGGGGTAGTCCTTGAGCACCGCCTTCACTATGTCTGCCAACGTGCTCCAGCTCTGCCACGTACAGGTGTGTCAGCAGGTACCATAGATTAAATCCTATACAGTACTATACATACAGAAGATAAAAAGAAGAAGAAAAAAGGGAACCTTTTCGTCTACACATCTGAAGTGGACAGACACGCAAAACTTGTTGTTCTCCACCTTAGATCCAGGTATGCACTTGGTCTTTTCTATCAGAGATTCGTTCACCTAACAACACACACCAACGAGCAACAAAAGTTTCCATCAGATCGGGAGCCGCACCCAAATCGAATAGCATGCGGAACCAAGGCCCATAAACTGCTGGGTACCTGTTCGATCATGGGGATGAACTCGCTCGCCGGCTGAAAGAGAACTCCTTTGGCCTGTGAACCACACAAGGGAAAGCAGAGCGAGATAAGCATCCAGCCGTATTGAGTGGCCGTACGTCGGGTGAAAAATTGCCCGCAAGAAGGGTGCCAACCTTAGCCTTGGTGTGCCGGGAGGCTTTCGCTGGGCCCTTGATGTCCATGCCGTGGCTGCCGGCGTAGTACAGCTCCGCCAGCTTCACGAAATCAAACACCTGCACACGTTGGCCAGTTCAGTTCGGTGCAGGCGCACGCGCGGCGGACCCGTGCGCGCATCATGTTCGTAGTGGTGCATACTGGGATGGCATTGACATACCTTGTCCCGGCACCTGCCACTGACGATCGCCGTCGGGAACTGCTTGGCGACGCTCCGCACGGCCAGCCGCATCTGAGCAGAGAAACAAATGCACGGTGATCAGATATGAAACAGGGGAGGCGCAATTTAGAGTCTTGTGTTTCAGGGCAGGCGGACAGCTACCGTGTCGCTCATGAAGGCGGCGTCGGGGTCGTCAACGATGGGGGACAGCGTGCCATCGTAGTCTAGGAACATGACGATACGTTTTCCCTTGGACGCGGCCACGATCTGGTCGAACTTGCTGAGCGCCGACGGGTGCTTCACCTGCACCGATCCAAGAAAAAGCAGCCAAACCAGAGACGCGTTTCAGCACGGAAAGAAACAGAGCAGCAAGGAGCTAGTGTCGTCACGCAAGCTACAGGCAATCGATTATGTGGTGTACGTGCACACTGACCATCCACGCGGTGTGCTCGTCGTCCACGCCGGCGGCTAGCGCGGCGGCCGCCTTGGCGTGCGTTGGCGATGACGCCCGCATGGACTCGACCCATCCATTGATGAGCCCGGAGCCTAGCTCCATCTGCGCCTGCAGGTACTTCTTGCGGACGGCCACGCCCGGCATGGCCCTGGGCGGCGGGTAGGGGAACAGAGCCGCCGTGTTCGGCGGCATCGCTACGGCCACCACCTCCGGCACCACGACGGTCTGCTTCGTCATCTGTCTCTTTCTCACTCGCGGCAACAGCTAAGCCGATGATCCGATCGAAACCTCGAGCGAGCTACTCACTTAATTTGCTACTCTGCGGTTCCGAGGCAAGGCTTGAGAGAGAGCTTTCGTGTGTCGATGAGGCGAGGAGGGAGGCGATTATTTATAGATCGAGCGGGAAGCCAAGAGCGCGACGCGAATCGACTAGGCGCGGGCCCTACCGAGGTGCCATTCCGGGCCCGTCCGGTTCGCGGTAGGTCCCATCGCGACACGAAACCAGTCAACCAAATTAAGCAGATCCCGCTTGCTCCTTTTCCGTTAGGTGCAACGCAAAAGCTAACCAAACGTCGACGGCGGTTGACTCACGTTCCCCGCGTCCAGCAGCCGGCGAGCTTTTCTTCGGCTCCGCGCTAACTGAGGCAGCGCAACCACCGCGGCCGGCGGACGCGACAAAGATACAGCGAACCAGGACGGACGCGCGAAGGACCGGCGGACCACCCGGCGGGCGACACGGAGTTCTCCCGCGAGCGGACGCGTGGGCTCGGTGACACCACAGCCCTCGTGACACCCAGCGCGGCCGCTCCTTCGTGGCGCCATCTCTGTGGGCGAGTTCCTGGGCGACCATGCGCGTGCGTACGGTACCCCCATGGCCGCTTCCGCTGACACGTCCTCTCCGGCCTGTGCCACCACCACCGCCATTGTCTTCTCTCCCGTTTGTCTCTACGTGCTCAGCTCATGGATCCATGGTGTCCATTGCATCATGCATCCGCTGCACACAGGCAGAGAGAGAGAGAGGCCAGGGGTAGATGCATCATCCCACGCACCGCAACGAGGATACATCCATGGATTTGCCACTGTAGTAAGGGTACGAACTCTCCTCCGCAGGTAAACTAGCTAGATCCACGGAGGATCTGACACGGGCAACAACGACGGCACCGAATCCTATGTTGAACAGACGTAGGAGTTGTCGCGGTCTTGTGGATGACTCGGAACGCGCGCGGGTGGCGACACGGCTGGTCGTCGGCGCTCTGGACGCTACTGTGTAGTACGTAGTACGTACTACTGTACACCGGCGTATGGGACCAAGACTATATTTTGTTCTTCTGGCTAAGGTTGGCAGCCGGCTAGTATTATACCTGTCCACGGTCGGTCAATCCTAGGTATGTCGTGTCGATGCCCTCTTGTCACACATATACGTCATACATCAGAACGCCCGACGATGTAATGGAATGCACATCGGAATCATATGTGGCGACACAGACGGATGGATACTGAGTTGTCGATCGACGGACCTTTGTACTTATTAGATCCATGGCCGATCGAGGTCTATCATCTGTTAGCTATGTTCATGGCGATTAATAAGGTCTCAATTCCAATTTGTATTCAGTGTCCAAAACTTAATAAGGTCTTTATATGTTCTTGAGATTTGAATGGACCTGCCTACAATATATCAAGCGTTGTTGTCTAACTAGATAGTTACAAAGATAGCTTTCGGGCAATGTCCTGAAACATAGTGGAGGGTATGGTTGATCAACAAAGCATATGCCCCATCCTGATTTGGAGAGTTATATGTAGGTCCTTTGGAGCGATCTGCTTCATAATAGCTTAGCCATGTGACTTGACTTAAGAGTTAACTCGGTTCAGAAATATATATCATCACCCGTTCTGGAAGAGATGTCCAGCTACAAGTAAGGAAGACAAGTACTTGCCTTGAGCTCGAAGACACAAAAGTAATGTTCTGTATGGTAGGTTGTTAGAGGGAGAGCATACCGGTAGAAAAAAAAAGGAATTTGCTAGTTCTCGGGCGCATGAGAACTTCTTCCCCTTTCCTCTCCCGACCTAACCCTAGGCGCCGTCACCGCCTCTTCCCCTTTCTTGCCGCTGCCGGAGGGGAGAATGGGCAAAGCACAGGCGTCCCAAGGAGGGTGGCAGTGGGGATCCCCCTCCCCTGGCTGGTGGTGCGGCACAAGCCGTTACCGCTAGGAGTGCGGGCTGCCGCCGGCACGGCAGGCGCAGGTGGAGGCTGGTGGTGGGCGCCATGGCGGACGACGGCGCTGGGATGACCGGCAGAGTTCTGGTGGGTGTGGTCGCTTGGCCCTTGGCCCAGATGCGCCTACCCCCACATCCGATCTTCGGATTTCAGAGGATCTCCGCAGGTCTCTTGGCGCCAGGTTGGGGTCGTGGCGGCCTGGGCTGCCTACTCCTCTACCGGCCTAGTTGGTAGGGAATTGGGCAGCCGGTCCCATGGGGAGCCGCCGGACGGCAGCGTGGGGGCCGACGATCTGCCTAATAAAGGTGGCGGTCCTCAGAGCCCTCTCTAGCCATGATGATGTTTTGCTCGTCATCGTCAGTGATCTAGCTGGAGTGCTGCGTTTCGGAGTGCTACGCTGACGAACTCCAAATGGACGACATGCCTGGAGTTTGCCGGATTGGAAGGATTTCGGTCGTGCACATCCATGTTTTTTCTGATCGTTTGGTTTCATAGGAAGCATTGCGAAGCTCTATAGTCTGTTGCCATCATGGGACATGTCTTTAGTCTCACGGTGAATTCAGTCGTGGAGAAGGGCATGGAAGCCGAAGATCTGAGGACGAGAAGAGTGGCTCGAGTCCTAGTGATGGAGATGTTTCAGCTAGGTGATTTGTGACTTGGAGCAGCGGCAACGGCAAGTGGGGGCGACAACACATGAGGAATTCAGTGTCTAATCTTACAGGGTGAAAGCCCAAGGTCTGACCTTAGTTGGTTGTACCTGGCAATGATCTTGTTGGAGGCATTGTTTTGTGAGTTTAGACTTTATCTTGGGTGAAAACCTATGATCGATGATCAGGGCGATGACGGCGCTCGTGCACTGTTTCCTTCTTGGAGGCGTCGCTTTTGGAGAAGTTGGATTTCTGGTGTTGTCTTGGTGGTGGTTGGTCCGCTGTAACAAGGAGTAGATCACTTTAGCGGGACTTTTCTTATTTTTGTAATTATTTTTCTTTTTTCTGGGTTGTGTGCATCCGTAAGGCCGCTAGGGCATGCATTGTTACAGATGCTGGGTGTAATTGGTATCTCCGTGATATTAATATATACTCTTTTCCAAAAAAAGAGAACTTCTTAGGTCTCAGTCACCTCTTTCACCACTTATTTACCCCGTTATTCGTGCAATGTGTGAGTTACACATGAGTTGCAACTAGAGTGTAACCAAGAATTTAATGAGTTGCAACTATGTTGCATCTGAGAATTAGTACAAATCTGTTGTAATTAGGTTGCAACTGAGAATTAGCACAAATAGTAGGATGAGATTAGTGGCTTAGACATAAGGAGTTCTCGGGCGCCTGAAGGCACTCCCGACAAAAAAGGGTCCCTCGTGTCGTCCCTTAAGGGCGAATCGGGGGAGCCCTACAGACGCCGTCGGCGGCCCCCAACCCACCATCTCCCCTCCTCTGCCGCTGCCGCTGGTGTGGCCGTGGTGGCGGCGGCCCCCGTTGCCAAAGGTGGCTAGGGGAACCCATGGTGGATGCGAGCCTGCAGGGGCCTCCGGCCTTCTTCTCTTGAGCGCACGACGGCTTTGTAGCGAGGTGGGGCGACGACCGGCGTGTTTTGGCGTCTAGTAGTGGAGGTGCCGCCCTTTGCGAGGGTCGGCGCTGCTGATGGCAGCGGTCGCGGCCAGTGCCCTTGGGCTCGTGTAGGAAGGGGCGTCCGACGTGGCTGCTTATACATTGCAAATGTATCTATAATTTTTGATGTTCCATGCTTGGTTTTTATCCACTTTCTTGTGTTTTGTCCACACTTTGGAGTACTTTTCATATGATTCCTTGGACTAACCTATTAACAAGAGCCACAGTGACAGCTGCCTGTTTTCTGCTATTTTTGGTTCCAGGAAAGTCAGAAAATGAATATTCTCAGAATTGGACGGGACAAAAGCCAAAGTGCCTATTTTTCCAGAAGTCATCAGATGCAAGAATACGAGACGAAGAAGGGCTGGGGGCCGGCCACACCACCTGGCCGCGTGGCCAGGCCTGACCCGTGCCAGGGGTGGTCTGGCCGACCCCAACACCCCCTCGGCCTCTCCTTCCGCCTATAAGATGCCCTCGGGACGAAAACCCTAAGTATCCGATCAAAAATCCACGAAAGAGTCTGTAGTCGCCGTCATATCCATCCCTAGATCGGGAGGGATCTAAAGCTCTTCCCGACACGCTGCCGGAGAGGGGAATTCACCCTGGAGGCCTTCTTCATCATCACGCAAGCCTCCGGTGTGATGCGTGAGTAGTTCATCTCTGGACTACGGATCCCTGTAGTAGCTAGATGGCTGGTTCTCCTCCTTTGTGCTTTCATGTTTAGATCTTGTGAGCTCCATTCATGATCAAGATCATTTATTTGTAATTCTGCATGTTGTGTTTGCGGGGATCCGATGGATATTGAGATGCTATTTCAGATTGATTATTGATTCTATCATGTCTTTGTTATTTGTGATTTTGCATGTTTTCCGTTGTTAGTAGCTATCTTGGCCAAGTAGATGCTAGCAACTCCAAGAGTTAGTATTTATGCTTGATAGTGGGTTCATGCCTCTGGTAATCTGGGGAAGTGACAAAAATCTCTAAGGTACTAGATGTGTTGTTGCTACTAGGGAGAAAACAACAATCCTTTGTTCATAGAACAATCGTATTGTTTACTTTACACGCAATTCGTAAAGCAGTAATCTGTTGCTTGCAACTTAATACTGGAGGGGGTTCGGATCATAACCTGAAGGTGGATTATTAGTCATAGATGTAGTTGGATGGCGGTCTATGTATAATGTTGTAATGCCCAATCAAGTTCCAAAGTAGTCAAGATGATTAGTATATGCATGTATTGCTTTCTCGATGTTTGTAAATTGCCCCGCTGTAATTTGTTCACCCAGCATGTTATCTATCTTAAGGAGAGCCACCTCTAGTGAACTATGGATCCCGGTCCTTTTCTTTTACATACAATCTACAAATTGTTTACTACTTTGTGTTTATTTTCCGCAAACTATTACTTCCTTCCATTCGACACGTTTAATCCTTTTTTTTCAGCAAAACCGATGAGATTGACAACCTCATCGCAAGTTGGGGACAAAGTTCTGTGGTTGTGTTGTGTAGGTCTCCATGTTGCTACTCGCACCGGTAGTGCGCCATGCCAAGGCTCATCTAGTAACACCTTTGGGGTGTTTCCTTGCTCCTACTGGTTCGATTAAACCTTGGTTTCGTAACTGAGGGAAACTTACTGCTGTGCTCATCATACCTTCCTCTTGGGGTTCCCCAACAAGCTCTACATGAACACTAAGCCATCAAGCATTTTTCTGGCGCCGTTGCCGGGGATTCAAGGACATCTTCACAAGGTGAGTCCCTCATAACCAATCTCTTTACTTTGTTATTTTTGTTTTTCTTAGTTTACTTTTACTTTGTTTGCTTGTTACTTTATCAAAAACACACAAAAAATAGTTTTACAAGTTTGCTTTCTTTATTAAAAACACACAAAAAATTAGTTCCTACTATAGTTGTTGGTCTATTATTGCCTTCCTTTATCATGCTTTCCATGAATGGTTGGTTTCTTTGAAACTGAATCTTATTGGCAATGTGGGTTCACGGAAGAACAAAAATATTATTATAAGGAACACCGCTTGTCACAAAAAGGGAAACACTTATGGGAACAAATTGATAAATTGTATACCATTGCTGTAAACGTGTGCTCTACTTATAATGTTACTTATTGGTTTGATAAATCTTGTTGCTGTAGGAGGTATAAACACCTCCCTTTTCAATGTAAGTATAATGATGATGTTACCATATCTTCTTATGTTAAGGGAAATTATGACTTTTATGATGTGGAACAAATTGAAGAATTTATTGCTTGAAAGGGTGCATTTGAACTTGCTAGTTTGCTTGAAAATACTGATGATTCACCTTATAAATATGAGGTTTATGATATACTTAAATTTTTCTTTGATAATTACAAGGTAGAAAATGGCTATATTCTTGAATATCTCAATAGATGCTCTCCACCAATGGAAGAGACTAATGCCTTGCAGGAGCCTATGGAAGAAGAAATTGCTGAAACTGGAAGCTCATTGGATGAAAAAGAGGAGGAGAGTGATGATCAAGAGGAGGAAGAATGGATCTACCCATCCCTACCTTCTAATGAGAGTAACTCTTTACCCCTTACATTATTTGATTGTCCCCATGCTTACCAAAGGAGAACAAATGTTATCTTCCTAGGGATTCTTTTGAAAATGTTTATAATAAAGCTCTAGTGTTTGTAGATCATGAAAATCATGCTTTATATGATAGATATATTCCTGAGTTTATTCATGAGGCTACTGAAAATTATTATGAGAGAGGAAAATATGGTTGTAAAAGTTTTTATGGCACTGAAACACCTCTCTATGTGCTGAAAGTTTTGAAGCTGCTCTTGTTTTATCTACCCATTCTTGTTACTATGTTATTCTTTGATTTATTTTCTTACAAGATTCCTATGCATAGGAAGTGGTTTAGACTTAAATGTTTTTTGAATTTTCTTCTTGATGCTCTCTTTTACTTCAATTCATATTTCCTATGTGAGCATCTTCTCAAACTATCATGCCTAACTTAAAGGCGTTAAAGAAAAGTACTTATTGGGAGATAACCCAAAAGTTTTAGTTGAGTCTTGGAAGTTATTACCTCTGTAATAACCTCTCCTTATCATTTTTATTTGCTTTTTGTGCCAAGAGTAACCTCTAATGAGAGAGAAGTAATGATTGGGAAAGTTGCTGTCCCGAAACAGATTTCTGTGCTTCACCGTAAAAGTTCGTGTAAAATCTCTGAACGTCTTTTTGAGGCGTGAATTTTTGTGCGTCTGCCCCAGGTTGTTATATAACTTTCGTTAGTTCAACACTTTTTGATTTGAGTAACAGAAGGTCTTCAAAAAATTCGTCTTTACCTGCTGGTCTGTTATGAGAGATTTCTGCCATTTTCTGCATTTGCTTCTTGTTGTTTCCTTTTTAAGACCTTTTGGGGAATTGAACTTTTTGAGGGAAGTGCTTCAGTAGCTAGTGTTCTAATAGAAGTTTATTTGGTGTTAGAACTGAACCTTAAGACTTATTATTCTTGAGTGCACTAATGTTGCTAATAAAGATTGTGTGAAGTTTTGTATGAAGGAAAAATTTCAGATGTATGGGAGGAATGAGTAATGAGATGAAGGCTGGACTAAAGCTCAATCTTGGGGATGCCACACATGTCACCCCAAGAAATATCCAAGAAATACAAGCATCAAAGCTTGGGGATGCCCAAGGCATCCCCTTCTTCATCAATAAAAATCCCAGGTTTCTTCCAAACGCTTCATTTTTTATTGTTTCATGCACAATTGTGTTGTTCTTGGAGCGTCTTCTTCTTTGTTTTCGTTTTGGTTTTTCGTTTTCTTTTGATTGCTTAGTTTTCTGAATAAATTGGTTGGACCCCCACTTTCATACATTGGTTTTCAAATAGTTTGGTTTGGTTTGGAAAAGAGTAGGAAAGTTCATTCTTATGTGGAAAAAAGAGCTCGTTTTTGACTGTGGCCTATGCTCTATCATGCCATGCTTGATATTATTTTGGCTTTATGCTTAGTATTCTTTGCTGTAGCATGACTTTTCATAAACAATTGAGATTGCTTAATGTTCCTTGGATGAATCATGCATTGTTTTAGCATATTAAAGCATAGTATAGTGGTATTCTCCTTTGATGCTTTATTTGGGTTGACTTGGCGCATGCTCACACCATGTTATTACTATCTCAAGTCACCACATCCTTTATGATCCTTTAGTTTTCAACTTCTAGTATCACTTTATGCTTTAATCAATGATGTTTTATCGCTCTGCATGATTATGCCCATTATTGCTCTCTTAGTTTGTCGCTCCCAGTCTTTTGCTAGCCTCCACAACCAAGTATGAGTTCCACTCATGCATACAACTCCCTAAACCAAGTTATTCCAAAGAGTCCACCATACCTACCTACTAGCTTGTGCTATTCCAAGTATATTCATGCTTTTGTTTACCTTTCGAATTAAACTTGTTATGAGAAAACTAGTGATTAAAGCTCTCATGAACTTGATGGCACACTTTACTTTTCTTGCCCTTAATAAACTTGAACCATTGTGTCGTCTATGTTGTATATGCTTGCACTTATTTGTTGGGAATTAGCAGAACCATGCTGTCATGGGGAATGCTTTCAACATTGCACTTGGTACCTGTACCTAGTTGATATCATGCTCTTTTGTATATGGATGTCGTCGGTGTGAAATGAAAAGGGAGCTTGTAAGTCCATGGAGTTATGTATATATGTTAGAGAAACGCCTGGGCCGCTGGTCTAATCCATGCTGATATGGTGGAAACCTGCAGCGTAATCATAATGAGCTGTCTATGAAGCATTCTTCTTATAAAAAAAGAGTCCTATATTGAGAAAAAAGAGAAAAAGAAAAAAAAGAGATTATGAAAAGAGGAAAGAGAGAAAAAAGCACCATATTCCCATGGTAAATAAGAAGATTGCTGAGAGGCTCGTTGTCTGCTTGCCTTGTCATTTTGATATGGGGATTCTTCTGTATCATCGGGCAAGGGGTACCCCGTTGGCGGTTCTCTATGATACACATGTACTTACGATGACAAGAACTTACCGGTGACTAAACTTGAGTAGCATGAGGAGCGGCCCTCGTATACAAGGGACATGAGATTTCTAACTTATACTTCGTCAAGCATGTACACCATAGTTTGTTCACTTTAACCTTAATCACTTCAAGATGCTTATGATAGGGGCAATGAGAGCTGAAAGCTATAAGTACCATAATTTTTGGAAGCTCTTTATGAGACTTGAATCCCTGCTTCCTTCTATAAAGGCCCTTCTTCCACCATTATATTGAGTCTCCACATTCTACCTTTATGCACCTACTTTGAGAGCATAGTGTCCATTCTTAGTTCTATGTGCATTGTCCCAAGACTAGTTGATTTATGCATAACTTGATATTGCTTGTTTTAAACTAGTTGTATCTAGTCACTCTTATGAACTTTGAAGGTGTCCTATGCATTTATATTTGCTACTCTATGAGGGACAAGCTGAATAGTATTATGCTATGTTTTCTTTATGTGAAACAAACAAACGTCTTCCAAAGCATTGTTATTCATAAATCTTTTGTTTGTGCCTTCTCATGTTGCATCATAGTTTCTTTGTCTTATTGATAGAACTTTGTCTTTCATGTTATGATTGAAGTACTATGATGCCAGCTTTGAATGTTTTACAAATACTTTGATCAAGTCTTTGATGGTGCATGTCACCTCAAAAATTATTCTTTCTTTTTATCACTTACCTACTCGAGGACGAGTAGGAGTTAAGCTTGGGGATGTTGATACATTGCAAATGTATCTATAATTTTTGATGTTCCATGCTTGGTTTTTATCCACTTTCTTGTGTTTTGTCCACACTTTAGAGTACTTTTCATATGATTTCTTGGACTAATCTATTAACAAGAGCCACAGTGCCAGCTGCCTGTTTTCTGCTATTTTTGGTTCCAGGAAAGTCAGAAAATGAATATTCTCAGAACTGGATGGGACAAAAGCGAAAGTGCCTATTTTTCCGGAAGTCATCAGATGTCAGAATACGAGACGGAGAAGGGCTGGGGGCCGGCCATACCACCTGATTTAGGCCCACACACTGTTCATAAAGCCCATGGTCGGCTGCCCACCATAGGTCCATTTCCGAGAAGGTCCTTTACTGTTCTGACCTTTTACTGCTTGAGCCTGCAATACGTGGGCCGCCCACTAATGGTCCATATGTGACAAACTCCACTACTGTTCTAGCCTGCTACTATTCAGGCCTTTCACTATTCAGGCCTATTACTATTCAAGCCTTGCACTGTTCCGAGCCATAAGGATGTAGGCTTTTGCCACTTTGCAGCCTGCTATGATTCTGGCCATTTACTGTTCTGCCTTTTTGCACATGAGTCCCATTACTGTTCCATCCGTTTTACTGTTCATCGAGCCCGTTCGTGGTGTCCCTTTTTGGCCTTTTCAATGTGATGCCCATTAGTATTACAACCTTTTACTATGTCAGCCTTTTTGAGGCCTATGCCAATTGCAACAATCCAAAAAGGTACGTATGGACCATCATCGAGCATCATTTACTATTCATCGTCAATCAGTACAAAATAGGCCAATACCACAGCCCAATCGGCCCTGTTATGGTACCTCCTACCGCTAGGTGGGGCATCATCAACTAAATACCTACATGGCCTATGCAATTTACCTAGATATTACATCAGCTGCATACTTTTTAAAATTATTACATATAATCAACAAATTGAAGGGTAATAAAATTCAGCATTTTAGTTGCCAATCGAGATTGAGGCCACGGGTAGCAGAGTCCCCAGTTTGATTTATCAATCTATTAACAACATATCTGTAGCATCCCATCTGTCTAACATCTATAATGCTACTTGGTCTAATAATAAAATGCTACTTCCTACATACAATTGTTGCATCATAACTATATCATGCTCATGTCATCATGCCACCTTGTATTTGAGCATAATAAAACCCTTTTCATTTGGTTCTTATCTCATATGCATTCATTAATTGTATTTACCTCTTGATACATTGTAGTTGGTTCTTGATATATTGTTAATGCCCAAATTGAGTTGGGGAATATCTTTTCTACCTTCACCACCTTTCTTTGTCAACACTCCATAATTCCACCATCCAACTAAATGTGAGCTTTGCATTTTAATTGGGTTTACCTCTAGCTCATGTGGGTTGGGATGGGTCCACTTACAATTCCACATTCTCCCATATATGCACCATGTTGTTTTCACATTATTGGTATATGAGAGCCACATGGCCACCTTTGCATGCTTTGTGAGTGGAATCCCTTGTCAAGCTTCCTTATGGATTATGGGATATTTTTGAGGCTATTAAGCATCTAGTGGAACATACACACTAGCAAGTCAAATTATATTCAAATATGGGCATCCTCTATCTACTCCACATGGAACATCCACCTTAATTCTTTTGGCTTGGCCTTAGACCCATATTTTTGGGAATGCATGTGAATAAATGCCATGAGACTTACTATTGTTTTCACAAGAATAGACATGGCATTTATTGATTATGCATGGGACATGCAAGATCACCTTCCCTTCCACCTCTCCCTCTCTACTTTGGCCCTTTTGTTTTCTCCCTTTTTCTTAATGCAAACTTCTTGGTGTATTTTATCCTCTTCAAACCTTAGCCCTCCATCTATCTCTCCCACCTTTTCCACCATATACACATGCATGTCTGCATACATGTGCCATTCTTTTTACTCTTCCTTTCCTCTTTCTTTTCTAGCTAATTCGAGCTCTCTCTCCCTCTCTCTCTCTAAATCCTAGATCACCTCACCGCCCAGCCCTTCTACCGACCCGACCCAAACCCCCAACCTAGCTACACCTCGGCTAGACCCAAACCCTAGACCGAGCCCTTGCTCGACACCATCCATCCGAGCCCTCCCCTCACCAAAACCCTAACCCTACCCCTTTTCCCCTCCTAGCTAGGCTCCATACCGAGCCACCCTCCCCTTCCTACCCTGGCCACCACCACCTGGTTCGGTCCCATCCGAGGCACCTCTGCTCATCAACCTCTCTAACCCGAGCCACCATGCCACCCTTCCTCTAGCCCTAGCCGAGCATCACCCCCTCTCTCTGTTTCTTCTTCCTCGCTGCCATGCAGACCCCACCCGCAGCCTCGTCTCTTTTCCTCTGTCCCTAGCTGCAGACCCAGGCCACTAGAGCCTTGCCCATCGCGTGAGGAGGAGAAGGAGGACATGGACACGCTACCTTTAGACCGAGACACCCCATGTGCCCCTCTGCCTTGTTCTTATCCCCCTCTGCCTAGCAACCACAGATCCACCAGGGCCTTGCCCAACCACTCCTCCTTCCCCCACCTGCCATTGTTTCTCCTTGTCCCTCTCCACCCCACCGTCGGCATCATTTCCCACCGCAGCAACGAGGAGGCGGGCGTGGTGTGTGGGCTATCGAGGAAGGCCACGAGGACCCCGACGTCGCCCCTGTACACGGCGTCGAAGAGAAGAAGCCCCACCCCCGCTGCACGCCGACGTCGCCCGAGCAAAACCCTAGCTCGCAGTCCGCCTGCAACGCCGTCGCTCTCCTGCGTGCCCAGCCGATCCAACGACACCGAGAGCCCCGCAGTGAGCCCTCGATGCCCCTAGACATCCTTCCTCTAAGCTCCGTTTCCCGTACACGCCGGGCCAGCTGCCAAACGCCCTCCGTGCATCGCATTCGCGTGCGTCTGCCTGTCCTTGCGCCGTAGATAACTCACCCTGCCGTGTAGCTATTTTCCTCCAGCAACCCGAGCCAGCCGCAGCGGTCACCGCCGCCTGCGCGCGCGCGACAAATCGCGAGATCGAACCCCCGCCGCGCCACGCGTCGCTCCGTCGGTTCCGTCAGAGAACAAAGGAAGAAAAACAGTAGCTGTGGACATTTCGCAAATACCCCCTGCCCTTTTTGTTTTCACCAACCCGCGCTCCATCCTGGCCCACCTGTCTGCCTTGGTGTAATTTTTACAAAGAGGTACCCGGTTTTATTGCATCAGCACGAGCGAGCCCCTATCCCTGCCGCGTGGCACGCCATGGCTGGGTCGCGCGTGAAGTGGCCCCGCCAACCTCAGGGCCCGCACGTCAGTCTCTGGGGCTGGATAGCACCTCGGTGCAAAACGCCCAGAGGAGTACCCGCTGCCCTCCGTGCTGACTCAGCAGCTCGGGTCCACCCATCAGTGGCTAGGTCTAGCTCTGCCGTGGTACAAAAAGTCTGAGCCCTTTTTGGTTTAATAAAAATGTTATTCCAGAAATTGTTTAATATGTTTAATATCCAGAAATTAATATCTTTAATTTGGTAATTCCAAATTTGACAAATGACATATGTTTTTGAATCATAAAAATGTGAGGAATTCAAATTTGCCATCCAAAATAATGTTTGACTAATTTAAAATTTCGAAATTGTTTAATTGCGATAAAAATGCCTTTCTTAATTAATTAATAACTTTAAATCTATAATTCCAAATCTGACAAATAATATGTCTAAATCGATCAGCGCGACTGGCCCGTCCTGTTTATGCATTCCATGTTCTGAAATGAAGCATGCATCATGTCATTATTAAAAATCAGAACTATTTATGGCAATAAAACTTGACCAAATAATTAATAAAATGATTTATTCTTGCCCCGCACCTCACCCATGCCATGCTACATTATTGCCATGCAAATTGTGCATCATTCATCATGACATGCTTGTTTGCTTGTCGCATTCTATTTATATGCTTATGCACTTTATTTATGTTGGCCCTTGTTTGTTTGGTTCTTCTTTCGAATATACGCCGAGCAGGGGAAATATCAGGAATCCCAGGAGTACTACCCAGATCCATCTCTCGCTTCAACTGAGCTGCCAGGCAAGCACTTCCACATGCTTGCATACATATAGTACCTATTGCCTCTATCTTATTCTTGCATCATTGAGTCACGATTGCATTAAATTGAATTCCAAGTACTGCATAACCTTTACTTTAAACCCCACCGAGCCTGTTCCTCAATCCCATGAGCCATTACTCCAGGAGTTGTTTGAGCCATGCGAGTCATAGAACAGCATGTGTAGGGTATGTGAGTGTCTGATGGATAACGAGGTACCTAAACAACTTAACCTGAGTAGTAATGGGATAACTAATGAAAGCGGCACCGGTGAGCAATGTCTGCTATTTGGTTTTTCATGCTCACTTGTGTCCCGTAGGACCCCGAGTACTTGATTCCTATTCCTTGACTATTCGCACTATCCACATCCGGGGGGCCTTATGGACCCCCCTGAGCCAGAGCTTGATTCATTTCTATTTCTTGGGGCCACAAACTAGTTTGGAGTTTTATTACTATCCTGTACTTATGCCATGCTTTACTGCTTTATTACGATTGTGCGTGGAGCACCTGTACTGTTTTGGGTCGTGACACGTTTTCGCTGTATCGACAAGCCTAGTCACACTTTCGGGTTCCCAGTCGTTTACCGCCGTCCACACAAACCCTGGGTCCGTTCCGGAGCCAGACAACTTCATTGCGGGTAGCCTAGTGGGGTGGCCCCCTGAAATATTTTATGAATCCTATGATGGCTTTGTCGTGAATGCCTCGTTGGGTTTTGATTTGGTTTTTCCGAGGTTGAGCGAGTGTGTGTTGCTATTTGTGCACCCCTGTAGGGTAAATCTTTCTGAAAGCCGTGTCCGCGGTTATGGAGACTTGGAGAACAGTTTCTCGATCATAGACAAGTATAACTAAAGTACCGCTTTTAATCTGACTAAATACCTAACTAGTAAATAGTGCAATACTCATGGAATGGTTAATAAAACTGCCAACGGATGGGTTGTTCGTCCGCTTTCTC
The DNA here is from genome assembly GCA_910589775.1 of Avena eriantha. NCBI lineage: Eukaryota > Viridiplantae > Streptophyta > Magnoliopsida > Poales > Poaceae > Avena > Avena eriantha. Next base: position 10,832,473 of record OU342746.1, read on the forward strand.
GTTGGTAAGCGAGAAGGAGGATGAATCTGTTACTTTATACTGTTATCACTGTTGTTACTAATTAACGGACATTCGTCTATCATTGGTTAGGCGGATGGTTAGCGAGTATCTATAGACTTGTTAGTTATTATCTTTTGCTGCAATTGCGTCACCCCAGGTATATGTCCCCTTTAGAGGCATAAAGACTTGCTGAGTACCCCTAGGGTCTCACACGATAAATTGTTTGATTCAGATGAACAGGTGTATTCGCAAGAAGGATACTGGGTGGAGGAGACAGATGATGTTGGCAACGATCGCGCTATGTAGAGATTTCGGGGATGGGGATCCGCGAGATCTGTGGGTGGGATGTGTTTATTTATGTGGCATCTGATGCCGATTTCCTTCTTATCCATACTCAGATCTTGTTTTCCGCTTCCGCCTGATACTCTGATGTTTGATGTATGAGGAGCTATCCTACACTATTATCTCTATCTAGGATATTTGGATCTTGCCGTATGGCGTTGCAATATTTCTATTTCTTTTAGATGGTATGGCTCTGAGAACTGTTGTAAGGTAGCTTGCATACATACTCACTTGTGTATGTATTTGATCTCTTCGCCTATTGCCTACGCCGCCCGCTCTTGTCCCGAGGTTCTGGAAGTGGTTAGGACGGCCGACGAGTCTACACGTGGGTGGCCCTTGGCCCCCCGCTGTACTATTTTAACCACTTCTGGTTCATCCAGGCTTGAACTTAGAGCGTAGGGTCCGAGGTTGTTACAATTGGTATCAGAGCCATCCCGCCCTTCAGGGTCTCAGCCAAATGGTCGTTGTCAGTCTAGCAAATATTTTGGTAGCTATGTATACTAGGGAAAAACAAAACATGAGAGTAGGACTGCTTCCATTTTTCTTCTTACCCACCCACCCACCCTTTTCTGGTAAGGAAGTGTAACGTTTTCAATCCTCTTCTAAAATTCAAACTAGGATTCACGTGTTCTGGGTTCCGTAGTACCATAGGTTGTGTGTGTGTGTGCGAATTCCTTGTCTATCTATTGCATCCAACTTGTTATCGTTATTTGCCTTTTGGTTATCAACTGTTGGTCCATTCTAGACCGACAGGCCTTTGTAAACCGACGTGATCTGTCTTAATCTTTGTTATTCGACGCTATCTTGTTAGGGGTGTTTGTTTCCGTCGTTGCTAATCTTTAGGTTCATCTTTAGAAGGAAGAAAGTTGGGATATGTGTTTTACTTATTCATGTGCGGAGTAATGATTTGAGTGCGGGATGGAGTCGCGACCATACCACTATTTTTATCATTCGCCCTTGTATATTGAATTGGTAGAGTTACTAATCTTGATTCGTTAAGGGTTTTGCGCATATAGTGGTATTTTAATGCCGAAATTTGCGGAAAAATTTTCTTTGATAGTTTTGTGTACCACACTCCTTGTTCAGTCGTGTGCGATATGCTTAATATCTTCTAGGTGCTTTGAACTTTGTTGATATTTTAATATCATCCTGGTGATTTGTATCCTTTAATCTTGGTTAATTCCATTTTGGTACTATTTTGGATTATTATAATTCTCCATTATGGTACTGACTTGAGTTTTATATCAATCCCAGGATGGCACCACCACGCCGCAATGAGGAGGACATACCACCTGAACTGGGGGCTACGTTGGTAAGTATTGCAAATGCCTTGGGAACAATGCAGCAGAACCATCAGCATTTTGAAGAAAGTGTCAGGAGGAATGAGTTTGTTCCGCTACCTCCACCTCCCAAGCGAGGAGACATCAAGAGTTTTCGGAAGTTCAACCCGCGCCACTTTGAGGTGTCTGATCAGCCACTGGACGTTGATGATTGGCTACGTGAGATGTCAAGGTTGCTAATGACTGCTGATGTTCCAGAGCAAGAATGGGTAAAATGTGCCACTCACCTTCTGAAGGGAGACACAACTCTGTGGTGGGAGAATTACCTGAAGGCAAACCACTATAGTTTTCAGCCTACTTGGGAGCAGTTCACTAGGGCTTTCAAAGAGCAATACCTGTCAGAAATTGTCATGGAAAGGATGAAGGAAGTGTTTCTCAACCTCAAGCAGGGCAATGACAATGTCAATACCTATATCAGAAACTTCATGAATCTTTCTCGGTATGGTGGCGATGAGATCTCTGATGACAAGAAGAAGCAAAAGAGGTTCAGGCAAGGGCTCAATGCATCTATCAAGTATGCAATCACTCATGCAAGGCTAGGGTCTTTTCTAGAACTCCAACATACAACTCTACATGCGGAAGCAAGTAGGCAAATGTTTGAGGAGTCCAAGAAACACAGCCGTGACGCAACAAGCTCTTCAGCTATGACAGCTCCTTCTAAGCACCGCGTGTGGGTTCCTAATACCGCACCATCGCTCCCGGCTCCACCAAGAACTCCAAGCTACGCAGCAAGGCCACCAAACTCCTTCACCGCGGCTCCTAGGGGCTACAACCACAACTACCCTGGAGCGCCTGGCGGAGTCCCTGGCTACGCTGCTCCACGTCCACCTGGTGCTTGCTACACTTGTGGGAACACTGGGCGTCAACACTGGAGTTGTCCCATGAACAACAAAGCTCTTCCTCCACCACCTCCAAGGCCTGCAGCAAGTTCTTCTATGGTTCGTGCACCTCCACCTCGGGCTCTCAACATCAACACCTAGCCTGGGTCCACTGTTGCTCGTGCCAACTGTGTCAACGTCGCTCAAGCTAAGCATGCACCTAGAGTTGTGATGGGTATGCTTCCCGTTAACTCAGTCCCTACAAGAGTTTTGTTTGATTCTGGTGCTTCGCATTCTTTTGTTCCTCACAAGTTTGCACATAAGCATGATCTGGCTATGGGTCCTCTATTGCATCGTCTCATGGTACAATCTCCTGGGTCAAACATGAGGGCTTCTCATATCAGCCATGGCAATCGAATTGAGATTGGTGGCTCTTCGTTCCCGACTTCCTTAATTATTCTGGGCAATTCTGACATTGATGTTATCTTGGGCATGGATTGGTTAACAGCAAATGCAGCTGTGATTGATTGTGCTGAACGCTCGGTTTCTCTGAAAATTCCTGAAGGCCATATAGTCTATTCTCCAAGTCTGACTCCTGCAATTCAGCTTTTCTCTTTGGCGGCTCTAAATGATGATGCTATGGATGCTATTCAGAGTGTTCCGGTGGTCTGTGAGTTCCCAGATGTTTTTCCTGAAGAGTTGCTAGGTATGCCTCCTGACCGAGAGGTCGAGTTTGTGATTGAGCTTGAACCTGGAACCGCTCCTATCTCCAAGCGGCCTTATAAAATGGGTCCTGCTGAATTGGCTGAACTCAAACGCCAACTCGATGAACAAGAGAAGTTGGGTTTCATTCAGCATAGTACTTCTTCTTGGGGTAGCCCAACCATCTTCGTGAAGAAGCGAGACAAGACTGATCGACTTTGTGTTGACTATCGGGCTCTCAATGCTAAAACCATCAAGAATAAATATCCCCTTCCGCGGATTAATGATCTCTTCGATCAGCTAGCTGGAGCTGTGGTATTCTCTAAGCTTGACTTGAGAAGTGGATATCATCAAATCAAGATTCGCAAGGAAGATGTTCCCAAAACAGCTTTCACCACCCGCTATGGCCTGCATGAGTACACGGTCATGTCTTTCGGTCTCATCAATGCACCTGCCACCTTCTCGAGGCTTATGAACTTGGTTTTCATGGAGTATCTTGATAAGTTCTTCGTGGTCTATCTAGATGATATTCTAGTCTATTCAAAGTCAAAAGAAGAACATGAAGAACACCTTCGGCGTGTCCTAAACAAGCTTCGTGAGAACCGCCTGTATGCAAAGTTCTCCAAGTGCGAGTTCTGGCTGCCTGAAGTCACCTACCTTGGTCACGTCATCTCTGCCAAGGGCATTGTCGTCAACCCAGAAACTATTCGGACAATTGTTGAGTCGCTTCCTCCTAAAAATGTCAAAGAAGTCCAGAGTTTCCTTGGTTTGGGTAGTTATTGCCGTCGCTTCGTTCAGAATTTCTCGAAGATTGCGAAGCCTCTTACCGATCTCCTCAAGAAAGGCAAGAAATACCTTTGGTCTCCTGCATGTCAAGCAAGCTTTGAAACACTCAAAGAGAAGCTCACTTCCACTCCAGTCTTGATTCCTCCAAATACATCAAAGCCTTTCCAGATTTTCTGTGACGCCTCCTTGCAAGGATTGGGTGCGGTCTTTATGCAAGAAAAACAAGTTGTTGCTTATGCCTCTCGACAGTTGAAGACGCATGAGATCAACTATCCTACACATGACCTAGAACTCGCAGCAGTTGTCTTTGCTTTGAAAGTATGGAGGCCCTACTTGCTTGGCAACCGTTGTGAGATCTTTTCTGATCACAAGAGTCTGAAGTATATCTTCACACAACCGGATCTCAACCTTCGTCAGAGGAGGTGGATTGAAGCAATTAATGATTTCGATCTGACCATCAACTACACTCCTGGCAAAGCTAATGTCATGGCCGATGCTCTCAGCCGAAAAGCTTATGTCAACAACCTCATGGTGGAAGAACAACAGCCTCTCTTGTGCGAGGAATTCTGTCAGCTCAACCTTGAAATTGTGGATCAAGGGTATCTTCTGAACCTTCTGGCAACCCCTCTCTTGGAAGAAAAAGTCCGCTCCATTCAACTTGGTGATCCTTACACTAAAAATATCATCTCCAACATTCAGCTTCCGAAGTATGAGTCCTTCCACGTCGACGACCAAGGCGCTCTTTTCTTTGAACACCGGATGTTTGTTCCGAACTACCCGGGTTTGAGAGAGCAAGTTCTTAAGGAGGCGCATGATTCTGTTCTTTCTATCCATCCTGGCAGCACAAAGATGTACATGGACTTGAAAAAACATTATTGGTGGCCTGGGTTGAAACGGTATTGTGCCAAGTATGTCTCAGAGTGTGATGTCTGCCGCAGAATTAAAGCTGTCCATCAGAAACCTTTCGGTCTTCTACAGCCATTAAAGCCTCTGGAATGGAAATGGGAGAAATTTGAGATGGACTTCATAACTGGTTTTCCAAGGTCGCAGAAGGGTAACAATGCAATCTTTGTTGTCATCGACAAGCTTTCTAAAGTGGCTCACTTCTTTCCTGTCAAGGAAACAATTTCTGCAATTCAGTTGGCTGAGCTCTATATCAACAGAATTGTTTCTCTGTATGGGGTTCCTCTTGAGATCAGTTCAGACCGTGGAAGCATCTTCACTTCCAAGTTCTGGGGAAGTTTCCAAAATGCTTTGGGAACAAAGTTGAACTTCAGCACAGCTTACCACCCTCAGTCGCAAGGACAAGTTGAAAGGATCAATCAGATTCTGGAAGATATGCTCCGTGCTTGCGTCATCTCTTTCGGCATGAAATGGGAAGAATGCCTTCCTTATGCTGAATTCTCTTACAACAACATCTTCCAGAAAAGTCTAAAGATGGCACCATTTGAGGTTCTCTATGGCCGCAAATGCAGAACTCCGATTGGTTGGTCGGGCGCAGGTGAAAGAACATTGTTTGGCCCTGAAATTGTAACTCAAGCGGAGGAGAAGGTTCACATCATTCTTGAAAACCTGAAGGTTGCTCAAAGTCGCCAGAAGAGCAACTATGACAGAAAGCACACAGACATGGAGTATGTCCCTGGTGATCTCATTTACCTTCGTGTCACTCCCATGAGAGGTACGCACCGGTTTGGTATCAAAGGGAAGCTGGCTCCTAGATACATCGGTCCTTTCAAAGTTCGTGGAAGAAGAGGAGAAGTCGCTTATGCTCTTGAGCTCCCTGAAAAACTCAAGGTCCATGATGTTTTCCATATCTCTCAACTCAAGAAGTGCTTCAACGATCCCGGCAGGACCGTGGACCATGAGCTCATCAATCTCCAAGAAGACCTATCTTATCAAGAACACCCCACAAAAATCCTAGAAGTCGCAGAAAGAAGGACTCGCAACAAGTCCATCAAGTTCTACAAGGTGCAGTGGTCGCACCATTCCGTCGATGAAGCCACTTGGGAACGCGAGGATGAGCTCCGTGCCAAGTATCCTACCCTCTTCGTGTCTTCTTCTTCTTCTTCTTCTTCTTCCTAGAATCTCGGGGCGAGATTCCTGTTTAGTGGGGGAGAGTTGTAGCATCCCATCCGTCTAACATCTGTAATGCTACTTGGTCTAATAATAAAATGCCACTTCCTACATATAATTGTTGCATAATAACTATATCATGCTCATGTCATCATGCCACCTTGCATTTGAGCATCATATAAAACCCTTTTCATTTGGTTCTTATCTCATATGCATTTATTAATTGTATTTGCCTCTTGATACATTGTAGTTGGTTCTTGATATATTGTTAATGCCCAAATTGAGTTGGGGAATATCTTTTCTACCTTCACCACCTTTCTTTGTTACCACCCCATAATTCCACCATCCAACTAAATGTGAGCTTTGCATTTTAATTGGGTTTACCTCTAGCTCATGTGGGTTGGATGGGTCCACTTACAATTCCACATGCTCCCATATATGCACCATGTTGTTTTCACATTATTGGTATATGAGAGCCACATGGCCACCTTTGCATGCTTTGTGAGTGGAATCCCTTGTCAAGCTTCCTTATGGATTATGGGATATTTTTGAGGCTATTAAGCATCTAGTGGAACATACACACTAGCAAGTCAAATTATATTCAAATATGGGCATCCTCTATCTACTCCACATGGAACATCCACCTTAATTCTTTTGGCTTGGCCTTAGACCCATATTTTTGGGAATGCATGTGAATAAATGCCATGAGACTTACTATTGTTTTCACAAGAATAGACATGGCATTTATTGATTATGCATGGGACATGCAAGATCACCTTCCCTTCCACCTCTCCCTCTCTACTTTGGCCCTTTTGTTTTCTCCCTTTTTCTTAATGCAAACTTCTTGGTGTATTTTATCCTCTTCAGACCTTAGCCCTCCATCTATCTCTCCCACCTTTTCCACCATATACACATGCATGTGTGCATACATGTGCCATTCTTTTTACTCTTCCTTTCCTCTTTCTTTTCTAGCTAATTCGAGCTCTCTCTCCCGCTCTCTCTCTAAATCCTAGATCACCTCATCACCCAGCCCTTCTATCGACCCGACCCAAACCCCCAACCTAGCTACACCTCGGCTAGACCCAAACCCTAGACCGAGCCCTTGCTCGACACCATCCATCCGAGCCCTCCCCTCACCAAAACCCTAACCCTACCCCTTTTCCCCTCCTAGCTAGGCTCCATACCGAGCCACCCTCCCCTTCCTACCCTGGCCACCACCACCTGGTTCGGTCCCATCCGAGGCACCCCTGCTCATCAACCTCTCTAACCCGAGCCACCATGCCACCCCTCCTCTAGCCCTAGCCAAGCATCACCCTCTCTCTGTGTTTCTTCTTCCTCGCTGCCATGCAGACCCCACCCGCAGTCTCGTCTCTTTTCCTCTGCCCCCAGCTGCAGACCCAGGCCACCAGAGCCTTGCCCACCGCGTGAGGAGGAGAAGGAGGACAGGGGCACGCTACCTTTACACCGAGACACCCCATGTGCCACTCTGCCTCGTTCTTATCCCCCTCCTCTGCCTAGCAACCACAGATCCACCAGGGCCTTGCCCAACCACTCCTCCTTCCCCCACCTGCCATTGTTTCTGCTCGTCCCTCTCCAGCCCACTATTGGCATCGTTTCCGCACCGCAGCAGCGAGGATGCGGGCGTGGTGTGTGGGCTGTCAAGGAAGGCCACGAGGACCCCAGCGTCGCCCCTGTACACGGCGTCGAAGAGAATAAGCCCCACCCCCACTGCACGCCAACGTTGCCTGAGCAAAACCCTAGCTCGCCGTCTGCCTGCAACGTCGTAGCTCTCCTGCGTGCCCAGCCGATCCAACGCCACCGAGAGCCCCGCGGTGAGCCCCCGATGCCCCTAGACATCCTTCCTCTGAGCTCCGTTTCCCGTACGCACCGGGCCAGCTGCCGAACGCCCTCCGTGCATCGCATTCGCGTGCGTCTGCCTGTCCTTGTGCCGTAGATAACTCACCCTGCCACGTAGCTATTTTCCTCTAGCAACCTGAGCCTGCCGCAGCGGTCACCGCCACCTGCGTGCGCGCGACAGCTCGCGAGATTGAACCCCCGCCGCGCCGTGCGTCGCTCCGTCGGTTCCGTCAGAGAACAAAGGAAGAAAAACAGTAGCTGTGGACATTTCGCAAATACCCCCGGCCCTTTTTGTTTTCACCAACCCGCGCTCCATCCTGGCCCACCTGTCTGCCTCGGTGTAATTTTTACAGAGAGGTACCCGGTTTTATTGCATCAGCACGAGCGAGCCCCTGTCCCTGCCGCGTGGCACGCCCTGGCTGGGTCGCGCGCGGAGTGGCCCCGCCAGCCGCAAGGCCCGCACGTCAGTCTCTGGGGCTGGATAGCACCTCGGTGCGAAACACCCAGAGGAGTACCCGCTGCCCTCCGCGCTGACTCAGCAGTTCGGGTCCACCCATCAGTGGCTAGGTCTAGCTCTGCCGCGGTACAAAAAGTCTGAGCCCTTTTTGGTTTAATAAAAATGTTATTCCAGAAATTGTTTAATATGTTTAATATCCAGAAATTAATATCTTTAATTTGGTAATTCCAAATTTGACAAATGACATATGTTTTTGAATCAGAAAAATGTGAGGAATTCAAATTTGCCATCCAAAATAATGTTTGACTAATTTAAAATTTCGAAATTGTTTAATTGCGATAAAAATGCCTTTCTTAATTAATTAATAACTTTAAATCTATAACTCCAAATCTGACAAATAATATGTCTAAATCGATCAGCGCGAGGAGCCCGTTCTGTTTATGCATTCCATATTCTGAAATGAAGCATGCATCATGTCATTATTAAAAATCAGAACTGTTTATGGCAATAAAACTTGACCAAATAATTAATAAAATGATTTATTCTTGCCCCGCACCTCACCCATGCCATGCTACATTATTGCCATGCAAATTGTGCATCATTCATCATGACATGCTTGTTTGCTTGTCGCATTCTATTTATATGCTTGTGCACTTTATTTATGTTGGCCCTTGTTTGTTTGGTTCTTCTTTCGAATAGACGCCGAGCAGGGGAAATATCAGGAATCCCAGGAGTACTACCCAGATCCGTCTCTCGCTACAACTGAGCTGCCAGGCAAGCACTACCACATGCTTGCATACATATAGTACCTATTGCCTCTATCTTATTCTTGCATCATTGAGTCGCGATTGCATTAAATTGAATCCCAAGTACTGCATAGCCTTTACTTTAAACCCCACCGAGCTTGTTCCTCAATCCCATGAGCCATTACTACAGGAGTTGTTTGAGCCATGCGAGTCATAGAACAGCATGTGTAGGGTATGTGAGTGGATAACGAGGTACCTAAACAACTTAACCTGAGTAGTAATGGGATAAGTAATGAAAGCGACACCGGTGAGCAATGTCTGCTATTTGGTTTTTCATGCTCACTTGTGTCCCGTAGGACCCCGAGTACTTGATTCATATTCCTTGACTATTCGCACTATCCACATCCGGGGGGCCTTATGGACCCCCCTGAGCCAAAGATTGATTCATTTCTATTTCTTGGGGCCACAAACTAGTTTGGGGTTTTATTACTATCATGTACTTATGCCATGATTTACTGCTTTATTACGATTGTGCGTGGAACACCTGTACTGTTTTGGATCGTGACACGTTTTCGCTGTATCGACAAGCCATTCACACTTTCGGGTTCCTAGTCGTTTACCGCCGTCCACACAAACCCTGGGTCCGTTCCGGAGCCGGCCAACTTCGTTGCGGGTAGCCTAGTGGGGTGGCCCCCTGAAATATTTTATGAATCCTGTGATCGCTTTGTCGTGAATGCCTCGCTGGGTTTTGAGTTGGTTTTTCCGAGGTTGAGCGAGTGTGTGTTGCTATTTGTGCACCCCTGTAGGGTAAATCTTTCTGAAAGCCGTGTCTGCGGTTATGGACGACTTGGAGCACAGTTTCTCGATCATAGACAAGTATAACTAAAGTACCGCTTTTAATCTGACTAAATACCTGACTAGTAAATAGTGCAATACTCATGGAATGGTTAATAAAACTGCCAACGGATGGGTTGTTCGTCCGCTTTCTCGTTGGTAAGCAAGAATGAGGATGGATCTGTTACTTTATACTGTTATCACTGTTGTTAGTAATTAACGGACATCCGTCTATCATTGGTTAGGTGGATGGTTAGCGAGTATCTATAGACTTGTTAGTTATTATCTTTTGCTGCAATTGCGTCACCCTAGCTATATGTCCCCTTTAGAGGAATAAAGACTTGCTGAGTAGCCCTAGGGTCTCACACGATAAATTGTTTGATTCAGATGAACAGGTGTATTCGCAAGAAGGATACTGGGTGGAGGAGACAGATGATGTTGGCAACGATCACGTGGTGTAGAGATTCCGGGGATGGGGATCCACGAGATCTGTGGGCGGGGTGTGTTTATGTATGTGGCATCTGATGCCGATTTGCTTCTTATCCGTACTCGGATCTTGTTTTCCGCTTCCGCCTGATACTCTGATGTTTGATGTATGAGGAGCTAGCCTACACTATTATATCTATCTAGGATATTTGGATCTTGCCGTATGGTGTTGCAATATTTCTATTTCTTTTAGATGGTATGGCTCTGAGAACTGTTGTAAGGTAGCTTGCATACATACTCTCTTGTGTATGTATTTGATCTATTCGCCTGTTGCCTATGCCGCTCGCTCTTGTCTCGAGGTTCTGGAAGTGGTTAGGACGGCCGACGGGTCTACACGTGGGTGGCCCCTGGGCGCCCGTTGTACTATTTTACCACTTCTGGTTCATCCAAGCTTGAACTTAGAGCGTAGGGTCCGAGGTTCTTACAATATCCCTATGAGTGTGATAACTACATTGTAAATCCACCTGGAGACATGATCTTGCATCCCTGTCTTTATTCGCGATAGCGACGATTGTAGTCTAAAACTAAGTAATAAGAAGTTAATGCAGCAAACAAGGCAAACAAACAACGATCATCATTATCAAAGAATTTGAGACTACCCATTTGAACTAGAGTTTACTATAGGTCCATGATTTAATTAAATAAAATAGGACAAGCAAGCAAGCATTAAACAAGTGTGCCTTCCATGAAACGAGAAACCAAACAATGTATGTGTGGCTTATAATTTCAGCAAATATGAACTAGCCAGGTCATTTCAGCCAATATGGAAGTAGTTGCATATCTTGGAATAGACGAGACATTTGGTGACTCAGAATTTACAGTGAACTACCAAATAGGATGCAGTTACTGTCATAGAAATTATGATGGCTTAATACCTGAACTTCTAGAGCAGGGATTGCAAACCACCCATGAAAAACACATTAGAGGATAGTTATGTAGTTTTTTAGGACAAACCAGAACTAGAAAAAATATAAAGGCATCGTTTATGAACCTGTACAACAAGATTGGCAAACCAACATGTTCAATGTTACAACTTCCAAGTTTGATCTCTATTCAAAGGAAGAGAAAATAGTTAGTGTTGCAGATTTTGAAGAAACAGATGGAAACAACAAAATTATAAATGAATTAGTTCGAAGAGTTTAAATGGGTACTAGATGATAGCGGAAGGATGCCAGGAAGGAAACAATAGTAGGAACTTAGCTCAGGACAAACCAGGTAGAAGTCAGCAAATGTCGAGCAGGGAATGCAAACTAGTACTACGTAGTAATATGTTCTAGTGAGTTAGCTCATTCACGAAAACCAAAATAGAAGGCAATTATTATTGTATGAAGTAGCTAAGAACATGTGCATGACAAAATAACAAATTTGTAGAATAGATGATGCAAACCAACATGTCTAGTGACCTTGTATGTAGCACAAAGAACAAACATGCGCAGTGACTTGGTGTATAGCGTGATTACAAAAATGCAGTTCACTGCGATAGGCATGAACCTGCTATACTGCTAGAAAAATTTGTTGGTAATTTGGTTACCTTTGTTAGAGAGGCATCTAAGCATCATCGATACCGTGCTGGTGATGTCCAGGTCAGCGAGGGTGTTGCGGTTGCGGTGGCTGTTGGCGTGGGGGAAGTAGATCTCGGGCGGTCGATGCCGGCTTGAGCATGGTGCACGAGAATGTCGCTGAGGCAGCTCCAATGTAGTGAATGGCGATGCTCGTGCAGCTGTTCTGGAGTGGCGGACATGGAACTCGTTGAACTAGATCCCCTCTAGTGGACATCGGTGAAGCAACTCTGATATGTTTGGGTAGCTGTCGGTGGCAGGGAAGGAGAGCTTGGGCGGTTATTACGCCATCGGCATAGTGCAGGAGGCCACAACTTTGGTGTAGTGGTAGAGAGACCTAGTGTACTAGATCCGGTGTGGTGGGCGTTGCTGAAGCGGCTCCGATGTGGTGCACGAGACCGCAACTCAAGAGGCTCTTGCCTCTGACCGATGCACGTGGTGGTCATGGAGGTGAGAGCATGAGAGAGGAGCTTGGGATTTTTGGGAGGGCCAGCGGGAAGTACTACTCAAATCGAGACTATAGAGGTGAACATTAAAATAATTACGATCATGCCCCCAAGCTACCGACTTTAGCATGCCCATTTGTCGTCTGAAAAATGGGTAGAATGGGAATTTTAAAGTAATTTTTTTTGAAATGGAGGGGCGCGAAAAGCTTCAAGGTTGGTCTGTGATTTTGCCACTTGGTTGAGATTTTGAATTTGGCCAGTGTCCATATACTAATAATAGACAAAATGGCACTCGCCTGGTAGGAGATTTTGACTCAACGTTTTTTAAACAGATGGGCGCGAAATGCTTCAAACTCGGTGGGTGATTTTGCTGCTCAATTGAGATTTTGAATTTGGCTAGCGTTCATGTATCTACTAGTAGAAAAATGGTAGTCCCTAGTGGGAGATTTTGCCTCAAAGTTTTTGAAATTGTGGGGCGGGTAGTGCTTCAAGGTCTGTGGGTGATTTTGCTGCTAGATTAAGATTTTGAATTTGGATAGGGTCCATCTATCTACTAATATAAAATGGTACTCCTCAGTGGGCGATGTTGCCTCAAAGTTTTTGAAACGGTGGGGCGGGAAATACCTCAAGGTCGCTGGGTGATTTTTTCGCTCGATTGAGATTTTGAATTTGGCTAGCTTACATATATCTACTAATATAAAAATGGTACTCCCTAGTGGGAGATTTTGCCTCAAAGATTTCGAAATGGTGGGGTGGGAAATTCTTCAAGGTCGGTGGGTGATTTTTCCGCTCGATTGAGATTTTTGGCTAGCTACAGTTCCCTGCACGAACCTTGGAGATGCATGCCACCATTGTAGGCCCTCTTCTAGGCTTCTAGTTCCCGGAGAATAATTTTTATCTCGTGGAGTTAGATGGGGAGTTGCTTTTCATTGTGAGTGAACCGGTCTACGACGGTAGGTCGGTTGTTTACCAGGTTGAGAATTGTGTCCTTCAGCCGGTTATAGGCATCAACAATCGTGCTATCTTTGTTGCTGATAATTAGTGCGTCTGTGTCGACACCGCCAGGGTACCCACGGTGCAGTCCTGCAGCATATATGGACCTATCCCAAATTAGATCTTACAAATTTGAGGCTCTTGCGTGGGAAGATGAGCCAAGGTTTGTACCTAGGTATGGAGTAGGAGGTTTATGGATGACTGAACATTCATTCCAACTCGATCGATTGCTGGTGGAGTATTGCATAATCGTTGAGCATTCTGAGCTGAAAATTATGCCGCCTTGTGCATTTATAAAAAAATCCCAGAATATGATCATATGTGACCTGTGTGAAAAATAAAAAGACTTAAATGAATAGTATCATGTGTTATGTATACAAAATTTGTTATTTTGTTTAGGAAAGACAATGCATATTTTCAGATGAAAGTTTGCATATGCACAGGCCACAAAATAATCTATGTTCATGATTTATTTCACATTTTTGGAAACTTGAAAGTGCGACATGCAATGGTTTCGATGATAGAAATGCAAAAGCTCTAGTGCAAATAGCCAGGCACCAACGGCGGAACTTTTGGAAGATTTAGTAGCATGAGAAAGATTGAGAAATACATAATATGATAGGGAAATATCGAAAAATTCATAGTTCATATTCAGTAGCACATAACAGATTCAGTAGCATTTCAAAGTGACTGATTCATCAATACTGACATTGAAATTCAATTGCAGTATAGAGATAATCAGTTGTTATTTCATGTCTCAAAAACTTGGCGTACGATGAGTTTTCCCTTTACTCTGAACACACTCGATCATTGGAGCAAGCAAAACAGACGATCAAGTCTGCTTTTGTGTGCATACATTCTTCTCACATCAATGCTTGTGTGACCCCCATATGCAATCCAAAATGCCCCAAGTCCCATCTAGATTGTGACAAGGCCATGTTTCATAATAAAAAGCAAGACTATCTACTACCCTTGATTCAGTAGCTGACATGGGTATGATTAATCGGGTCCCTATGATTTGCTACCTCGGGCATGCGAAAAGGCTTATGACCCATGAAGAGTCAAGATTAAGATCCAAAGGAGCAACCGACAAAGATTATAGGTGTATTAGGAAAGAGAAACAAAGACCGATATCGATTTGGTGTTGTAATCATGCAACCTATTTGCATACAGCTTTGGGACCTGACCTATTATATATAGGGCGAGAGAAGCCTACGAAAACGACCAAGCAATCTCCAAGCAATTTGTAACAGAGCGATTCTTCTTAATATCCAGGCGACTTTGATTCTATTGTTTCCTGACATCTGATGAAGTCCCTAACATTCCCTTTTCAGCGGAATTCTTTTTGCCAAATAGCAACCCCACAAAAGCAAATCCACGCCCGCCCACCCTTGTGACAATACTTGCCAATTTCAATAGTGGATCCGATCTAATCCTCGGAAGCTTCCACTTCTAAGTTGAAGACCCCCAAGAGCCACGCCCTTCAGCCCTGATTACATCAGAACCGTCGGCGGAGCAAACTACGCTTATAGCAATTCCAGCATTGTCTATGGGATCATCCATGGATGCCATGGTGGAAATCGAAGCACCCAACGGAAACAAGTAAGATGAGATGGATCTGGGGGACCTTGATGGTCTTTACGACAATCTCTCTTCTCAGATTCCCCACTAAATCCACCACGCGGAACAAGTCCAACAAACTCTGAACCCGAGGAAAGCAGTGAAAGCATCGATTTTGGAATAAGGATGGCAGAAATATACCCATAGCAGAAATTTACGGATGGTCCATATACCCGACAGTGTCTCCCCCACTTCTAATGGTCCATATACCACCCAGCACCAAGTATGCATGATCATCGGCGACACATCAGCCCAGCAAGACTCCAACGGTAATCCTATTTTTAACCCCGATGATATCCTATCAAGTGACAATGTAGGAAACCACGGAAACAAAGGAAATCAAGGAAACGGGGAAGACCCAGTAAACAACTGCGTAACACCAGGAGGAGGAGAGCGACACGAAGGCTAAAGGAAAACTCGCCGGCTGCCTGCCGAGGCATGGGAAAAAGCAAAAGCAGCAATTTTGGGCGTAATTCCCATGACAGATGATGCCATGCATGAAGATCTACTGGCATACCAATATTTTCTCCATCACAAAAAAGAGACCTGCTAAGGATGCAGAGGCAGCTCGACGAAAGAAAGAGACTTGCCGACGAATCCGGCCTACGATGGGGCCAAGTAAGCTCTACCCGAGGATCAGGGAGCGTGACAGGAGGAGCACCGCCAAGAAGAGGAACATCTCGACAATAGAACATCCCCGAAGCAGAACAAAGTGAACTGATCCAGGATATGGATCTGTCTTTCATGTCAATAGATCAAGCAGGAAATATCAAGCCAAAAACGGCTCAAGCAGCAATCATGGCTGCACAAACATACATGATCACAACTCAACCTGCAACCGAGATCCTCGTGCAGCCCACCACCACTCCGCCCTAATGAACCTCGGCATGGTGCGATCATCTCACGCGCAGGCAGAGTAGGGAACCATACGGCAACCCGACATATCCCCGCATCGTTGCAGTAGCCCTTGGAGAATAGGTCACACCAGGCGATCACGATCGCCACATCGGGTCCACTTCTTGGGATCAGAACCGTGGAATGATGCAAGAAACGACATTACAGAGCGAAGGATTGATCGATCCAGGGAAGAGAGTAGCAGCTGAATATATTATGATGGTGAAAGCAAGGAAGACCAAGAACTATGTGGAGCTAGTTGCTTTACCCGACGGGATCGTAGGACTCCGGTACCAAAAGATCTCAAACTACCTCACGGTCGTTAGAAATACGATAGCCTCCAAGAGCCTGAAGCGTGGTTGACACATTATCTGGCCATAGTTAAACTATAAGGAGGCTCCAAGGCAACCGCGATGCTAAGCTTGTAGCTGCATTTAACTGGCGCGGCTCGCTCTTGGTTAAGACAATTACCCGAAGACTCTATCAGCAGCTGGAATGACCTGGTGGACAAGTTTATCAGAAATTTCAATTCCACCTTCAAGCGACCTGCATCTCTAGAACAATTATGAGCCTGTAAACAAAAGTCAGGAGAATCAATACGAGCTTTCGTTCAACACCGGAGCATTATCAAAAACTCGGCTGAAACGATATCCGCTGAAAGATCAATTGACGCTTTCAACGACGGACTTCGTCGACAAGAGTTCATTGAAGAACTAGGACGAATCAAACCGAAGACAATTTTGCAGCTGATGGAAATAGCCAATTGTTGGGACAATGGAGAAGATGCATTACACAACAAAAGAGCCCATTCACCCGAAGAAGATAGGGAGTGGCACAACAACGACAGAAGGCGACGAAACAATGATGGGTATAATGCACCAAGTTATGGTGCAACCGGTTTTTCTAGAGGGAACAACCAATGAAGCGATGGCTACAATAGCGGGTACCACAGTAACAGGGATGGCGTCGGAGGAAGCTAGCCACAACAATGGTACCAGCTAGCAAATCGAGACCCACCTATGTCAGCAGGACAAATGTTGTAAGGGCCATGCAATATGCACTTCTACGTAGATTCAACAGGGAAAGATGATCCAATCACCTCCTAAAGGACTGCCGAATATTCTTAAAAATGCAAGAGCTATGCAATGCAAGGGCAACCGAAGCAACAAACCGGGGCTACGCCACTACACCTGGCGCTTTTTCTACAGGTGCACCACCACCACTAGGGCATCGCTAGTAGGACAACCACAAAACACAACAAACCAAGAAGATGAGTACCCCAGGTCAAATGGAGCAATGTCAATGATCCAGAAGGGGCGACCATCCAATAGAACACATAAGCTGATCACTAGACAAGTAAACATGGCAGAAACGACACCACCCCCTACACCGGATTATCTTCATTGGTTAGAACAAGAAATAACCTTCAACAGAGCTAACCACCCACTTCGGGTCACACGACCTGGTCAATCAGCACTAATAGTGGATGCACAAATCGGTGGGTTCGACATGGGCAACATTTTCTTGGATGCAAGAAGCAACATCAACCTCATCTACGCTAGAACTCTACAGGCAATGAATTGGTCCCTAACGAATCTAGCACCGACAGATACAACTTTCCACGGAATAGTCCTAGGCAAAGACGAAACTCTTCTAGGCAAAGTATACCTCGACGTAGTCTTCGAGTCAAGAAGCAACTTTAGGCGCGGAAAACTAGAGTTCGAAGTCATGGATTGGCCATCATAGTACCACGTGATCCTAGGACGACTAGCTTTCGCTCGATTCATGGCAGTACCCCACTATGCATACCTGGTACTAAAAATGCCAGCACCCAATGGGGTCATAATAGTAAAAGGAAGCTTCAGCCGCTTGGACAACTGCAATCACGAATTCAACAAAATTTCGGAATCCTTCAGGATGGAGATGCAATTTGGCCAGCTAAAAATAGCGTGGGGTTGCGTGTTCTTCCAGTCACCAAGTAAGTCTTGGGTTTTCTTTCCAAATTTTGGACAACTTTCCATATGATTTCTTTGCTGACTTTAGAGGTTTTTGTACGTCTGGTGCTAAGAAGATAGGTCGCCCTTCGGTAGCTAAAATCCCGTCGACCATAACCAGGGGGAAGTCGATCTCCCCAGGAAGAGGAAGCATGCTCCATAGGGTGCGCCTGCTGAAGACGCGAAGAAGCAGAAGGGTGAGCCCAACGAGGCCGCAACAAAATATAGTGCTAGAGGGAGTGACGCCGCCACCGGCGGCGAGGAGGTGTGATACATTGCAAATGTATCTATTATTTTTGATGCTCCATGCTTGGTTTTATCCACTTACTTGTGTTTTGTCCACACTTTGGAGTACTTTTCATATGATTTCTTGGACTAACCTATTAACAAGAGCCACAGTGCCAGCTGCCTGTTTTCTGCTGTTTTTGGTTCTAGGAAAGACAAAAAATGAATATTCTCGGAATTGGACGGGACAAAAGCCAAAGTGCCTATTTTTCCAGAAGACTCTAGGAGCCAGAATACGAGACGGAGGAGGGCCAGGGGCTGGCCACACCCCCTAGGCGAGGGCTGGGCCTGGCCGCGCCAGGGCATGGTGTTGTGGCCCCAGGCACCCCCTCGGCCTCTCTCTTCGCCTATAAGAAGCCTTCTAACCTAAAAACTTCGGGGGGTTCGACGTTTTTCCAGAAGAAGTTCCGCAGCGCCGCCACCACCGAAGGGGAGATTCGGGGGACAGAAAGTCTCTGTTCCGGCACCCTGCCGAGACAGGGAAGTGCCCCCGGAGCCATCTCCATCGATCTCCATCATCGCTTCTCCATCGACCATCCATGTTTCCCCCATCTATGAGTGAGTAATCCCCCGCTGTAGGCTATGGGGATGGTAGGGATTGGATGAGATCGTTCATGTAATGATATCAGATTGTTAGGGCATGGTGCCTAGTATCTTTTATTAGTGCGTTATGACTTTGTTGCGACTTGTTGTGCTTAATGCTTGTCACTAGGGCCCGAGTGCCATGATTTCAGATCTGAACATGTTATTGATTCATTATGATAGTATTGTTTTTGGTCTTATCTGCAAGTTGTATACACACGTTGTTGTCCGGAACCTATGGCGCCGAAGTGACAGAAATCGGGATAACCATAAGGGAATGGCTTTGATGTGAGGATCACATGTGTTCACGGAGTGTTAATGCTTTGCTCCGGTGCTCTGTTAAAAGGAGCACCTTAATTGCCAGTAGTTCCCTAGAGGCCCCGCTCCAAACGGGCTAGCAGGACAAAACATGTTGTGCAAGTTCTCATTGCAAGCACGTATGACTATTTATGGAACACATGCCAAGGATTGTCTAGTACTTGGATGCTTTATCTTATTTATCTGCAATTTCCCTATGTTTTGATTGCTATTTGAATTGTCTTGTCCATGCAACGCCCGTCCATCCATCCCTATGACTACCGCACTCGAATCCCACTATTTACTACTTTTGTTACTACTGTCTTTGCTTTACTACTACTGTTACTTTACTATTACTACTACAAAACTGTTGCTACTGATAAACTGCTGTGTGCAAGATTGTTTCCAGGTGCAGCTGAATTGACAACTTAGTTGTTAAGGCTTATAAATATTCTTTGGCTCCCCTTGTGTTGAATCAATAAATTGGGTTTCACTTCCCTCGAAAATACTGCGATACACCCCCTATACTTGTGGGTCATCAAGACTATTTTCTGGCGCCGTTTCCGGGGAGCATAGCTTTAATTATCAAGTCTACTTGGAATCACTATTGTTCAAGCTAAGTTTTTTTTCACCTTGTTTTCTTGTTTCTTTATCAAAAATACAAAAAAGTAGTTCCTACTCTAGTTGTTATTTTCGTTGGTCTGTTATTGTCTTGATTTATCATGCTTGTTGTCAATGGTTGGTTTCTTTGAAACTGAATCTTATTGGCAAGGTGGGTTCACGGAAGATCAAAATATTATTATAAGGAAGACCGCTTGTCATAAAAAGGGAAACACTTATGGGAACAAATTGATAAATTGTATACCATTGCTAGAAACGTGTGCTCTACTTATAATGTTACTTATTGCTGTGATAAATCTCGTTGCAGAAAGAGGTATAAACACCTCCCTTTTCAATGTGAGTATAATGATAATGATACCATATCTTCTTATGCTAAAGGAATTTATGACTTTTATGATGCAGAACAAATTGAAGAATGCTTGGAAGGGTGCTTTTGAACTTGCTAGTTTCCTTGAAAATATTGATGATTCACCTTACAAATATGAGGTTTATGGTATACTTAAATTTTGCTTTGATAATTACAAGGAAGAAAATGGCTATATTCTTGAATATTTTAATAGATGCTTTTCACAAATGGAAGAGACTAATGCCTTGTAGGATCCTATGGAAGAAGAAATTGATGAACCTGAAATCTCATTAGATGAAAAAGAGGAGGAGAGTGATGAACAAAAGGAGGAAGAATGGATTAGCTACCCATGCCTACCTTCTAATGAGAGTAACTCTTTATCCCTTACATTATTTGATTGTCCTCCATGCTTACTAAAGGAGGATGAATGTTATGTTCCTGGGGATTCTTTTGAAAATTAGGGATATTAAACTAAACCAAAAGGGAGCTCTCTCATGCTCTCAGCATTTTTGGCCATACAGTTGTCCTTGCTAATCATTTCTAGCCATTAGATCTGTTGCAATTCCCGCATTGGGCACTACAAGAAATGTGCTAACTGGTGAACTCAAATATTGGTCATAGAAAGGTCATAGTAGTCCATCTATGACCTTTCTATGACCAAAAGCAGTAGGTCACATAACAAGCATCACTATAGACAACTCACGACCTTTTTTTTTGAATTGGTCATGGACAACTATGACCAAAATAGATGGTCATAGTGTCGATGAACAAAATTTTGGTCATGAGTAATTCAACATATCCATGTCAGATCCAACATGGACAATCCTACGTGGCAGGTTCTAGATCGAAATCAGCCCAATCCAATGTGGTTCTCTATCTGGGCCAAGCCCAACAATTCTAGCATTTTCAACTTTTTTCTTGTGAATTATGGTGAGGAACATGGGCTAAGCTCACCGTTTATTCTTAATTCCCAACAAGCATCCACTTTATTTCAATTATCCAGGCAGTAAATAACCAATATTTTAGTAATCAGAGCCCAAATAACATTTTCAGTAATGACAACAACAATTAGGACATATATTATAATCGGGACATAGTTCACATAAGCCAGGATTATAAAACAGTGACAAAAACATTACTATGGTGTATTACAACTCTTTCATAGTTCAGATCACCTAGGAACATACAACTAGCTACAAGAATATGACTATCTCCCTTTGCCGAGTATGAATCCTTCACTTGTATTACTGGTACTTCAGTGTTGTCCAAACTAAACCTGCAAAGCATATTTCAGATCCATGAGAAATTGAGAACACAGGTAATGGAAGATCCATGAGAACACTTGAAATATGAACAAGTGCACAACTATGTAATAAGTAACCCAACTTCACTTGAAATATGAACAAGTATTTCTGCACAAAAAATAAGAACAAAACAGAACATTGCTGGACCATGCATGCTAATCTAGAGAATTGCAAGCAAAAAATATGTGAATGCATAAGCTAGATACAAATCTTATGATCATGAATCAACAAAAGTGGATTAAACCATCAGCTAGTAACAAAAGGACCACACGGTTTCAAGCTCTACTTCTTATTTTTCAAAGAAGTAATCTAGGCATAAAAGCAATACTATACAGATCAGGAATAGAAGTATATACATAGCATTATCCTGCCAGCCATGTTTTTGTCCACCTAAATGGATCGACCAAACAACACAATAGCCAAAAACATAACAGCCTAAACAAGTTTATATTTATCAGGAACAAAACCTCCACATGAATACAACGAAGGAGGAGTTGGATTAAGGGAAAGGGAAAAGGTAATACTTGCATTGCACAGTTTGCATAGAATCAAGGACTATGAGCGAAGTAATGATCCTAAAATATATGACCAAATAAAAGTAGGTGTATCATTTAACAAAGTCATCTATAGAAATACAGCATGGCAGGCTATGAGCCATGCCTTGGAGAGAATTTAGAAATGAATAGTAACACATAATTGCAATAAATTTCTTATATGTCAAGTCTTAATTTCTATGGTGACTGAAATTACGGAATATTACCAAAGACCATAACCTAAATTTAAGTGGGAAATGTAGTACAAACTGCAGGCACTGATATAGAATTCCTATCAGATCAAATCAGCCTACTTGCAGAAATACTAGGACCAGCCCCTTCTAACCAAAAGGCATCTTCATGCTTCAGTAACTAAAAACATTACGCACGGAGTAGCTACACCTAGAGATGATACTACACAATCGATATCGGGTACAAAAATTCAGAGTATGTTTGCCAATCCTAGAGATGATACTACAGGGGCAAATAGCATGGTGTATTCAGTTATGAAAATAGAAGTAAGTTATGTAGTTAGTAGTTACAGATTCCAACCCCTCATAATTGAATTAATACAAATAGCAGCAAGTCATGAAGACGTTAGCTAGCATGTAGTCACATAGCTGAATCAAAATGATTAATGCACAAGTAGCTAGCCGATAAGAACATGGTTGTGCAGAGTTCAGTGTTAGGAGGTTTGCAGAACATGGAGTGTATTGGCAGGGTGTACAGGTGTGCATGTTGTGCATCAGCAACCAAACAAGCAATCGCAACAGCCACACGAGCTATAGCTTGTTGCTGAGCTAGCCACGACGACACGCCCCGGTGGGACGGTGCCTACTATGAAGTAACGACCAAGGAGAAAATTGGAGGCAGAGACGAATCGTTCCAGCTAAATATCTCCTACTTGATCTTGTAGATGATAGGATCCATTGTATTTTGACAACATAAACAGTCGTTTAGGTAGACAGGCTATTGAAAGAAGCAATCGATCCTGTGCTTGCAAAAGTAGCTAGCAATGAGGCGGGTGAATCAAAGTAGCTGCCTAGCTAGGTCCAGATGCATAAACATGTGTGGCTGTTTGTCTGTCGTGCGTGCGTGTGTGCTAGCAAAAGGAGCAACACTTGCAATACAAAGGCACCTGTAGCAGAAAAATTGAACTCAAGCACCCATGGCAAGTAGAGCGGAACCTACCTAGCAGGAAAAAAAGGACAAAAAGGAGGTGGAGGCTGCACTCACCAAGGAGTCAACGATGCTTCCGTGGATGAGGAAGACTGTGGTGAGGTACAGGATGCCAGCGAGCATGGACGGATGCCTGGAATGGCTTGAGGACACCATCGATCCGGGCGGCGGTGGACGCGGCCGTGCCTGCACTGCCCGGGCAGCAGATCTGGTGACCTCTAGCGTGTCCTTGGTTTCCGCGAGCTCTAGAGAGGACGGATCTAGCTAGCCTGCTGGTATGGATGGCGAGCTTTGGAGAGGGCCAGCCGGATCACGGGTACGGTCCAGTCGCCTGCCAATCGATATGGAAGGGGAAGGTAGAAATGAATGGTTGAATGCGAAAATGCCTGGCAATCGAATCAGTGAGGGGATGACAAAGAGGAGAGGATCTTCCCCTGATGCTACAACCCACGATGCGGAGGCGACGCTGCCCTTGATGCAGCTTCTGCGACGGTGGCAGCTTCGGCTTCTCCGGCTCGATGCGGAGAGTGGTGGGAGCCTGGGCGGAGGATCTGGTGTTGAGAGAGGAGCCAAAGAATAGATGCCGCAGGAAAATGAGGGCAACGGTTTGATGAGAGAGGGTGGCGGTGGGGGATATGTCAGTTTGGGATTAGGGTTGGAGAAGAGAAGGGTTTGTTTGCAACTTTTGTTTTGCCACGGCGCGGATATTGGGGCAGTGCGCGCTTGCAAAAATTTAGATCCCGTGTAACGAGGTTGCGTTTTAGTGTAGGACTAAATTTTCAGGCCAAATATTGGTCTCCCGCGGCCAAAGTCAAGCACGTCGCTCTAAATTTTCGGTGGGTCAGCACTAAATTACGGATCATTGAATCGAGCGGTCATGGACGACTGAGATTTACTTTGGTGGGTGATCTACGAGTAGCTATTTTCCTGAATTTTGATTGGCTGGCCAAGGCTGTGCATGGATCGAAGGTTGGATAGGTATATTTCTCTTTATCATCCGCTTAAAGAAACACAACACAGATTATCGTGGTTGCATAGGAGTGGAATTAGTAGTGAACATGTCAACACTTTATGGACGTGACATGTAAGCGTGAATTGACATATGGATATGACACGTATGCAGACATGTCAACGAAAGTTGACACATGGACGCGACACCTAGATCAACCTGCTAAGATGGTCATCGATATTTCTTAAGTAATTAGGAATAGCACGCACGACCATTTAAATTGGTCGTAGTCACCCAAAATTAAGGTCATATACCAGTGATGTCTATGTTATGACCAACTGATGTAAGTAAGTTATGACCTTCCTAACAAAAATGGTCGTAGTTTTTCTAGATTTGTACCCTTCCAAATGGCCTACGACCAGTCGGTTCGAATTGGTCATAGATCTATGACCAAAAAACTCAGGGTCTTTAAGAAAAGGTCACTAGTCAACACATTTCTTGTAGTGCGGTCGAATGTCCCTGAGGGAAGCTTCTCTCGAGATCAAATTGGCTCGTTGTGGTTAACTGGGCCCGGATGCTCCCACTAGAGCTCAACAAAGTACACATGTATGCGACCGATCGTTCACTTCCCCTTCGCCCCTCTCCCATCGGTTCGATGGTGGCGGCGAGCTGGCGATGGTGTCCCGTGGCCTACCCACCATACATTCGAGACGCAGCGACACACGCTATGCTCATATGACGATGGACCCATACCCCGACGCACCACCAACAAACGTCTCCCATGGTCTCGCTCCTCCACCTGTTCGTGTGGTGTCCAGAGGTATTCCACCACTACTCCTTCCCATGCCTCCCATGCCTTCTTTGTTGAATTCAGGGACTTATTAATACTAAAACAATTCGATCCCAGGGGTGGCTCATGCCCTGTGGCCTATGGTGTGTCTGTTGGAATCAAGACTCAAGATACGATGGTAGACTACAAAAACCATATGAAGGCAACGACAGCTTTGGCAGGAAAAGATTCTTTTCAATCTCAGTGGGGCGGTTGCTCCTGTAGAACTGTATTAATATTTTTACCTGATTAGGCTGTATTGACGGACGTGATAATCTTGGAACTCACACAAGGAACAATGAAGTGATATTTTTCATGGAAAATTATTTATTTGGGATTTATACTTTTCTTGCCATCTTTATCCAGTTCTCTTATCTGCAGGCTCTAGAATGGTAAAGTTATATTATTCCATCGGAGGTACAATTTCCTTTCGAAGTGAAAAACAAGAATGTAGAGGTACATTCTTTTAGCTGGGCATATACTTTATGATTTGTTGTTTCAAGTACCGCTTCAGTATCTTGACAGTTCATTAAAGCTCTAATCATTCATTGAAATAACCATGGGAAAAAGTGCCGATTTAGGTGACTAAAAGCAAACAAATGTCTAGAGCATCTTAACTTTTCGTTTCACTATATATCAGCACCTAAAACTTACACTCGCCCATCACATAGATTATCTTTCTCTAAATCATGTATACCAATTTCAGTTTACTAATGATGCTAATACACTAGGTAGTACTATCTTTGCTCTCTAATTTGTTAGTGAGTAGTTTTACTAGGGTACAGAATCGGCAACTATTTTTTTGTATGTGATAAGCTATCTCTCACCAAATGTTATTAAACCTGACAAGCTGGCCACAAGCAAGCAGATTGTTTTCAGATAGTTGAGAAAGCATGGGCATGCTTCCTCACGACCTAAGGAATATATATGAACAACATAATAACCTGAATCAGCCCTCGCGGTAAATAAATAGGTGTGGAGCCAAGTAGAGCTGACTTGCATCCTGCAGCCGCGTGTGGGTAGGCTCAAGCCAGCATTGTTGAAATCGAAAAACAGTAATCATCCATCAAATGTTATCAAGATTATGGTATCTTCAGTTTTTGGTAAACATGACGATGAGATCTTTGTATTGGTGCAATACCCACGGACTAGGGGCCGTAGATATTTGAATCTTTATCCGCTAGACCAAATTATAGTATCATTTTGTGTACTAGATAAGTATCATAAGTGCATTGAGATTGTTCAAAAATTCTTAGAAATATGTACTCTCCAAATTTCCTTAAGTGTTAGTGTTGCCTTATTCTTTTGTTCTATATCTGTAATTTTTTCCTAAATATTTAAAAAATTATGGGCTTTTCATTGTGATCCTTTTCCCAAGGGAAGTTTTAATTTATTTTAGTAGCCAAGTAGATCCGAATCAATTAAAATAAATTTATCCATCAAACCATCCTAATTCAGAAACAATGCACTTGAGACCCAAACTCGAACCAGCTACAAGTTCAGTACACGCAAGAAAATAGTCTAGCACATTACACCCGATATATGAGTAACTTAATATATGAGTAACTTAATATAAAATTTCGTATTTTATATCTCCATAGATTTATAAAAAAAATCCAACCATTTTATTGTAGTAATAGAGGGGCGCAACAACACGCGCCAACATGATCTAGTGTTTATAATAAAGCTCTAGTGCTTGTAGATCATGAAAAGCATGCTTTATGTGATAGTTATATTGTTGAGTTTATTCATGAGGCTACTGAAAATTATTGTGAGAGAGGAAAATATGGTTGTAAAAGTTTTCATGGTATTAAAACACCTCTCTATGTGCTGAAAGTTTTGAAGTTACTCTTGTTTTATCTTCCTATGCCTCTCACTTTGTTCTTTGTGAATTTATTTGCATACATGATTCCTATGCATAGGAAGTGGGTTAGACTTAAATGTGTTTTGAATTTGCTTCTTGATGCTCTCTTTTTCTTCAACTCTTATTTCTTATGTGAGCATCCTCTCAAACTTTCATGCCTGAAGATGATAATATAGCTATTATTCTTGGGAGACCTTTTCTTAAATACTGTAGGAGCTATTATTAATTATAATCAAGGGAAGGTGACCTTCAATGTTAATGACAAGGAACATAATATCTATTTCCCAAGAAGATTGGTATGACTTATGGTTTTGAATTCAATTGAACATGTTGAGGGAATTCAAGTTGGAGAAATATATTGTTCCATACCAAGCGAAAATTTGAAACTATTATGATTGGGACCATTGCTATCAAGGTTGAGGTAATATAATCATTAGTGGAATACAAAGTTTTGTCTCATATGAAATTGTTCTGGTAACAAGACCTGATCAACCTTGTTAACAAAAGGATTTCATTGAACAAAACAATGTTTTAACCATGATTATCTCCGCTTACTTCTATTCTATCCATTTTAGTTTTTGCTTATGGCTAACTTAAAGGCGTTAAAGAAAAGTACTTATTGGGAGATAACCCAAAAGTTTTAGATGAGTCTTGGAAGAGTAATAACCGATCCTTATCCTTTTTATTTCCTTTTGTTGCCAAGAGTAACCTCTAATGAGAGAGAAGTAATGATTGGGAAAATTGTTGTCCCCAAACAGATTTTTGTGCTTCACCGTAAAAATTCGTGTAAAATCTCTGTATGTCCTTTTGGGCCTGAATTTTTCTGCGTCTGCCCCAGGTTGTTATCTAACTTTCGTTAGTTGAACACTTTTTTATCTGAGCAACAGAAGGTCTTATAAAAAATTCGTATTTACCTGCTGGTCTGTTTTGATAGATTTCTGGCATTTTCTGGATTTGCTTCTTGTTGGTTCCTTTTTGAGTTCTTTTGGGGAATTGAGGTTTTTGAGGGAAGTGCTACAATAGCTAGTGTTCTAATGGAAGTTTATTTGGTGTTAGAACTGAACCTTAAGACCTATTATCTTGAGTGCACTAATGTTGCTAATAAAGATTGTGTGAAGTTTTGTATGAAGGAAAAATTTCAGGTGTATGGAAGGAATGAGTAATGAAATGAAGGATGGACTAAAGCTCAAGCTTGGGGATGCCACGTGTGTCACCCCAAGAAATATCCAAGAAGTACAAGCGTCAAAGCTTGGGGATGCCTTGGGCATCCCCTTCTTCATCAATAAAAATCTCAGGTTTCTTCCAACCACTTCATTTTTATTGTTTCATGCACAGCTGTGTTGTTCTTGGAGCGTCTTTTTTTTTGGTTTTCGTTTGCTTGGTTTGCTTAGTTTGCTGAATAAATTGGTTGGACCTCCTCTTTCATGCATTGCTTTTCAAATAGTTTGGTTTGGTTTGGAAAAGAGTAGGAAAGTTCATGCTTAAGTGGTAAAGAGAGCTTGTTTTTGACTGTGGCATATGCTTTGTCATGCCATGCTTGATATTGTTTTGGCTTTATGCTTAGTATTCTTTGCTGTAGCATGACTTGTTATAAACAATTGAGATTGCTTAATGTGCCTTGGATGAATCATGCATTGTTTTAGCATATTAAAGCATAGTATAGTGGTATTCTCCTTTGATGCTTTATTTGGGTTGACTTGGCACATGCTCACACCATGTTATGACTATCTCAAGTCACCATAGACTTTATGATCCTTTATTTTTCAACTTGTAGTATCACTTTATGCTTTGATCAATGATGTTTTGTCACTCTGCATGATTACGGCCATTATTGCTCTCTTAGTTTGTCGCTCCCAGTCTTTTGCTAGCCTCCACAACCAAGTACGAGTTCCACTCATGCATCCAAATCCCTAAACCAAGTTATTCCAAAGAGTCCATCATACCTACCTACTAGCTTATGCTATTCCAAGTATATTCATGCTTTTGTTTACCTTCCAAATTAAACTTTTTATGAGAAAACTAGTGATTAAAGCTCTCACGAACTTGATGGCACACTTTACTTTTCTTGCCCTTAATAAACTAGAACCATTGTGTCGTCTATGTTGTATATGCTTGTACTTATTTGTTGGGGATTAGCAGAACCATGCTTTCATGGGGAACGCTTTCAACATTGCACTTGGTACTTGTACCTAGTTGATATCATGCTCTTTTGTATATGGATGTCGTCGATGTGAAATGAAAGGGGAGCTTGTAAGTCCATGGAGTTATGTATGTGTTTTAGAGAAACACCTGGTTCGCTGGTCTAATCCATGCTGACATGGTGGAAACCTGCAGCGTAACCATAACGAGCTGTCTATGAAGCATTATTCTTATACAAAAAGAGTCCTATATTGAGAAAAAAAGAGAAAAGTGAAAAAATGAGATTAAGAAAATAGGAAAGAGAGAAAAAAGCACCATATTCCCATGGTAAATAAGAAGATTGCTGAGATGCTCGTTGTCTGCTTGCCTTGTCATTTTGATATGGGGATTCTTCCGTCTCATCGGGCAAGGGGTACCCCGTTGGCGGTTCTTTATGATACGCATGTACTTACAATGACAAAAACTTACCGGTGGCTAAACCTGAGTAGCATGAGGAGCGAGCCTCATATATAAGGGACATGAGATTTCTAACTTATACTTCGTCAAGCATGTACACCATAGTTTGTTCACTTTAACCTTAATCACTTCAAGATGCTTATCATAGGGGCAATGAGAGCTCAAAGCTAACGAGTACCATACTTTCAGCATTTGGAAGCCTTTCAAACTTTTCAGAACCTGTTCATTTCCTTGTTGAGTCTCCACGCATTCTATGAGCACTTTCTTAAGAGCATAGTGGCCATTCTTAGTTCTATGTGCACTGTCCCAAGACTTGTTGATTGATGCATACCTTGATATTGCTTGTTTTAAACTATTTGTATCTAGTCACTCTTGTAAACTTTGAAGGTGTCCTATGCATTTATGTTTACTACTCTATGAGGGACAAGCTGAATGTCACTTTGCTATGTTTTCTTTATGTGAAACAAACAAACGTCTTGCAAAGCATTGTTATTCATGAATCTTTTGTTTGTGCCTTTTCACGTTGCATCATAGTTTCTTTGTCTTATTGCTAGAACTTTGTCTTTCATGTGATGATTGAAGGACTATGATCCCAGCTTTGAATGTTTACAAATACTTTGGTCAAGTCTTTGATGGTGCATGTCACCTAAAAAATTATTCTTTCTTTTTATCACTTACCTACTCGAGGATGAGCAGGAGTTAAGCTTGAGGATGTTGATACATTGCAAATGTATCTATAATTTTTGATGCTCCATTCTTGGTTTTATCCACTTTCTTGTGTTTTGTCCACACTTTGGAGTACTTTTCATATGATTTCTTGGACTAACCTATTAACAAGAGCCACCGTGCCAGCTGCCTGTTTTCTGCTGTTTTTGGTTCTAGGAAAGTCAAAAAATGAATATACTCGGAATTAGACGAGACAAAAGCCAAAGTGCCCATTTTTCCAGAAGACTCGAGGAGCCAGAATACGATACGGAGGAGGGCCAAGGGCTGGCCACACCCCCCAGGCGAGGGCTGGGCCTGGCCGCGCCAGGGCATGGTGTGGTGCCCCCAGGCACCCCCCTCGGCCTCTCTCTTCGCCTATCAGAAGCCTTCTGACCTAAAAACTTCGGGGGGTTCGACGTTTTTCCAGAAGAATTTATACAGCGCTGCCACCACCGAAGGGGAGATTCAGGGGACAGAAAGTCTCTATTCCGGCACCTTGCCGAGACGGGGAAGTGCCCCCGGAGCCATCTCCATCGATCTCCACCATCGCTTCTCCATCGACCATCCATGTTTCCCCCATCTATGAGTGAGTAATCCCCCGCTGTAGGCTATGGGGATGGTAGGGATTGGATGAGATCATTCATGTAATGGCATCAGATTGTTAGGACATGGTGCCTAGTATCTTTTATTAGTGCTTTATGACTTTGTTGCGACTTGTTGTGCTTAATGCTTGTCACTAGGGCCCGAGTGCCATGATTTCAGATCTGAACATGTTATTGATTCATTATGATAGTATTGTTTTTGGTCTTATGCAAGTTGTATACACACGTTGTTGTCCGGAACCTATGGCCCCGAAGTGACAGAAATCGGGATAACCGGAAGGGAATGGCTTTGATGTGAGGATCACATGTGTTCACGAAGTGTTAATGCCTTGCTCCGGTGCTCTATTAAAAGGAGCACCTTAATTGCCAGTAGTTACCTAGAGGCCCCGCTGAAAACGGGCTAGCAGGACAAAACATGTTGTGCAAGTTCTCATTGCGAGCACGTATGACTATTTATGGAACACATGCCTAGGATTGTCTAGTACTTGGATGCTTTATCTTATTTATCTGCAATTGCCCTATGTTTTGATTGCTATTTGAATTGTCTTGTCCATGCAACGCCCATCCATCCATCCCTATGCCTACCGCACTCGAATCCCACTGTTTACTCCTTTTGTTACTACTGTCTTTGCTTTACTACTGCTGTTACTTTACAATTCCTACTACAAAACTGTTGCTACTGATAAAGTGCCGTGAGCAAGATTGTTTCCAGGTGCAGCTGAATTGACAACTCAGTTGTTAAGGCTTATAAATATTCTTTGGCTCCCCTTGTGTCGAATCAATAAATTGGGTTTCACTTCCCTCGAAAATACTGCGATACACCCCCTATACTTGTGGGTCATCAAGACTATTTTCTGGCGCCGTTGCCGGGGAGCATAGCTTTATTTATCAAGTCCACTTGGAATCACTATTGTTCAAGCTAAGTTTATTTTCACCTTGTTTTCTTGTTTCTTTATCAAAAATACAAAAAAAGTAGTTCCTACTCTAGTTGTTATTTTCGTTGGTCTGTTATTGTCTTGATTTATCATGCTTGTTGTCAATGGTTGGTTTCTTTGAAACTGAATCTTATTGGCAAGGTGGGTTCACGGAAGATCAAAATATTATTATAAGGAAGACCGGTTGTCATAAAAAGGGAAACACTTATGGGAACAAATTGATAAATTGTATACCATTGCTAGAAACGTGTGCTCTACTTATAATGTTACTTATTGCTGTGATAAATCTCGTTGCAGAAAGAGGTATAAACACCTCCCTTTTCAATGTGAGTATAATGATAATGATACCATATCTTCTTATGCTAAATGAATTTATGACTTTTATGATGCAGAAAAAATTGAAGAATGCTTGGAAGGGTGCTTTTGAACTTGCTAGTTTCCTTGAAAATATTGATGATTCACCTTACAAATATGAGGTTTATGGTATACTTAAATTTTGCTTTGATAATTACAAGGAAGAAAATGGCTATATTCTTGAATATTTTAATAGATGCTTTCCACAAATGGAAGAGACTAATGCCTTGCAGGATCCTATGGAAGAAGAAATTGATGAACCTGAAATCTCATTAGATGAAAAAGAGGAGGAGAGTGATGAACAAAAGGAGGATACCCATGCCTACCTTGTAATGAGAGTAACTCTTTATCCCTTACATTATCCTCCATGCTTACTAAAGGAGGATGAATGTTATGTTCCTGAGGATTCTTTTGAAAATGTTTATAATAAAGCTCTAGTGCTTGTAGATCATGAAAAGCATGCTTTATGTGATAGTTATATTGTTGAGTTTATTCATGAGGCTACTGAAAATTATTATGAGAGAGGAAAATATGGTTGTAGAATTTTTCATGGTATTGAAACACGTCTCTATGTGCTGAAAGTTTTGAAGTTACTCTTGTTTTATCTTCCTATGCCTGTCACTTTGTTCTTTGTGAATTTATTTGCATACATGATTCCTATGCATAGGAAGTGGGTTAGACTTAAATGTGTTTTGAATTTGCTTCTTGATGCTCTCTTTTTCTTCAACTCTTATTTCTTATGTGAGCATCCTCTCAAACTTTCATGCCTGAAGATGATAATATAGCTATTATTCTTGGGAGACCTTTTCTTAAATACTGTAGGAGCTATTATTAATTATAATCAAGGGAAGGTGACCTTCAATGTTAATGACAAGGAACATAATATCTATTTCCCCAAGAAGATTGGTATGACTTATGGTTTTGAATTCAATTGAACATGTTGAGGGCATTCAAGTTGGAGAAATATATTGTTCCATACCAAGCGAAAATTTGAAACTATTATGATTAGGACCATTGCTATCAAGGTTGAGGTAACATAATCATTAGTGGAATACAAAGTTTTGTCTCATATGAATTTTTTTTGGTAACAAGACCTGATCAACCTTGTTAACAAAAGGATTTCATTGAACAAAACAATGTTTTAACCATGATTATCTCCGCTTACTTCTATTCTATCCATTTTAGTTTTTGCTTATGCCTAACTTAAAGGCGTTAAAGAAAAGTACTTATTGGGAGATAACCCAAAAGTTTTAGATGAGTCTTGGAAGAGTAATAACCGATCCTTATCCTTTTTATTTCCTTTTGTTGCCAAGAGTAACCTCTAATGAGAGAGAAGTAATGATTGGGAAAATTGCTGTCCCCAAACAGATTTTTGTGCTTCACCGTAAAAATTCGTGTAAAATATCTGTACGTCCTTTTGGGCATGAATTTTTCTGCGTCTGCCCCAGGTTGTTATCTAACTTTCATTAGTTGAACACTTTTTTATTTGAGCAACAGAAGGTCTTGTAAAAAATTCGTATTTACCTGCTGGTCTGTTTTGATAGATTTCTGGCATTTTCTGGATTTGCTTCTTGTTGGTTCCTTTTTGAGTTGTTTTGGGGAATTGAGGTTTTTGAGGGAAGTGCTACAATAGCTAGTGTTCTAATGGAAGTTTATTTGGTGTTAGAACTGAACCTTAAGACCTATTATCTTGAGTGCACTAATGTTGCTAATAAAGATTGTGTGAAGTTTTGTATGAAGGAAAAATTTCAGGTGTATGGAAGGAATGAGTAATGAAATGAAGGATGGACTAAAGCTCAAGCTTGGGGATGCCACGTGTGTCACCCCAAGAAATATCCAAGAAGTACAAGCGTCCAAGCTTGGGGATGCCCAAGGCATCCCCTTCTTCATCAATAAAAATCTCAGGTTTCTTCCAACCACTTCATTTTTATTGTTTCATGCACAGCTGTGTTGTTCTTGGAGCGTCTTTTTTTTTGGTTTTCGTTTGCTTGGTTTTCTTAGTTTGCTGAATAAATTGGTTGGACCTCCTCTTTCATGCATTGCTTTTCAAATAGTTTGGTTTGGTTTGGAAAAGAGTAGGAAAGTTCATGCTTAAGTGGTAAAGAGAGCTTGTTTTTGACTGTGGCATATGCTTTGTCATGCCATGCTTCATATTGTTTTGGCTTTATGCTTAGTATTCTTTGCTGTAGCATGACTTGTTATAAACAATTGAGATTTCTTAATGTGCCTTGGATGAATCATGCATTGTTTTAGCATATTAAAGCATAGTATAGTGGTATTCTCCTTTGATGCTTTATTTGGGTTGACTTGGCACATGCTCACACCATGTTATGACTATCTCAAGTCAGCGTAGACTTTATGATCCTTTAGTTTTCAACTTGTAGTATCACTTTATGCTTTGATCAATGATGTTTTGTCACTCTGCATGATTACGGCCATTATTGCTCTCTTAGTTTGTCGCTCCCAGTCTTTTGCTAGCCTCCACAACCAAGTACGAGTTCCACTCATGCATCCAAATCCCTAAACCAAGTTATTCCAAAGAGTCCATCATACCTACCTACTAGCTTATGCTATTCCAAGTATATTCATGCTTTTGTTGACCTTCCAAATTAAACTTTTTATGAGAAAACTAGTGATTAAAGCTCTCACGAACTTGATGGCACACTTTACTTTTCTTGCCCTTAATAAACTAGAACCATTGTGTCGTCTATGTTGTATATGCTTGCACTTATTTGTTGGGGATTAGCAGAACCATGCTTTCATGGGGAACGCTTTCAACATTGCACTTGGTACTTGTACCTAGTTGATATCATGCTCTTTTGTATATGGATGTCGTCGATGTGAAATGAAAGGGGAGCTTGTAAGTCCATGGAGTTATGTATATGTGTTAGAGAAACGCCTGGGCCGCTGGTCTAATCCAGGCTGACATGGTGGAAACCTGCAGCGTAACCATAATGAGCTGTCTATGAAGCATTATTCTTATAAAAAAAGAGTCCTATATTGAGAAAAAAAGAGAAAAGTGAAAAAAAATGAGATTATGAAAATAGGAAAGAGAGAAAAAAGCACCATATTCCCATGGTAAATAAGAAGATTGCTGAGATGCTCGTTGTCTGCTTGCCTTGTCATTTTGATATGGGGATTCTTCCGTCTCATCGGGCAAGGGGTACCCCGTTGGCGGTTCTCTGTGATACGCATGTACTTACAATGACAAAAACTTACCGGTGACTAAACTTGAGTAGCATGAGGAGCGGCCCTCATATACAAGGGACATGAGATTTCTAACTTATACTTCGTCAAGCATGTACACCATAGTTTGTTCACTTTAACCTTAATCACTTCAAGATGCTTATGATAGGGGCAATGAGAGCTCAGAGCTAACGAGTACCATACTTTCAGCATTGGAAGCCTTTCAAACTTTACAAAACCTGTTCATTTCCTTGTTGCGTCTCCACGCATTCTATGAGCACTTTCTTGAGAGCATAGTGGCCATTCTTAGTTCTATGTGCATTGTCCCAAGACTTGTTGATTGATGCATACCTTGATATTGCTTGTTTTAAACTATTTGTATCTAGTCACTCTTGTAAAC
This sequence comes from Avena eriantha, assembly GCA_910589775.1. Classification (NCBI taxonomy): domain Eukaryota; kingdom Viridiplantae; phylum Streptophyta; class Magnoliopsida; order Poales; family Poaceae; genus Avena; species Avena eriantha. The sequence goes on from OU342746.1 coordinate 10,867,986, forward strand.
TTTGAAGGTGTCCTATGCATTTATGTTTGCTACTCTATGAGGGACAAGCTGAATGCCACTTTGCTATGTTTTCTTTATGTGAAACAAACAAACGTCTTGCAAAGCATTGTTATTCATGAATCTTTTATTTGTGCCTTTTCATGTTGCATCATAGTTTCTTTATCTTATTGCTAGAACTTTGTCTTTCATGTTATGATTGAATTACTATGATCCCAACTTTGAATGTTCACAAATACTTTGGTCAAGTCTTTGATGGTGCATGTCACATCAAAAATTATTCTTTCTTTTTATCACTTACCTACTCGAGGACGAGCAGGAGTTAAGCTTGGGGATGTTGATACATTGCAAATGTATCTATAATTTTTGATGCTCCATGGTTGGTTTTATCCACTTTCTTGTGTTTTGTCCACACTTTGGAGTACTTTTCATATGATTCCTTGGACTAACCTATTAACAAGAGCCACAGTGCCAGCTGCCTGTTTTCTGCTGTTTTTGGTTCCAGGAAAGTCAGAAAATGAATATTCTCGGAATTGGACGGGACAAAAGCCAATGTGCCTATTTTTCCAGAAGACTCCAGGAGCCAGAATATGAGATGGAGGAGGGCCAGGGGCTGGCCACACGCCCCCCAGGAGCGGGCTGGGCCTGGCCACGCCAGGGATGGTGTGGTGGCCCCAGGCACCCCCTCGGCCTCTCTCTTCCCCTATAAGAAGCCTTCTGACCTAAAAACTTCGGGGGGTTCGATGTTTTTCTAGAAGAAGTTCCGTAGTGCCGCCACCACTGAAGGGAAGATTCGGGGGACATAAAGTCTCTGTTCCGGCACCCTGTCGGGACAGGGAAGTCCCCCCGGAGCCATCTCCATCGATCTCCACCATCGCTTCTCCATCGACCATCCATGTTTCCCCCATCTATGAGTGAGTAATACCCCGCTGTAGGCTATGTGGATGGTAGGGATTGGATGAGATCGTTCATGTAATGATATCAGATTATTAGGGCATGGTGCCTAGTATCTTTTATTAGTGATTTATGACTTTGTTGCGACTTGTTATGCTTAATGCTTGTCACTAGGGCCCGAGTGCCATGATTTCAGATCTGAACATGTTATTGATTCATTATGATAGTATTGTTTTTGGTCTTATCTGCAAGCTGTATACACACGTTGTTGTCCAGAACCTATGGCCCCGAAGTGACTGAAATCGGGATAACCGGAAGGGAATGGCTTTGATGTGAGGATCACATGTGTTCACAGAGTGTTAATGCTTTGCTCCGGTGCTCTATTAAAAGGAGAACCTTAATTGCCAGTAGTTCCCTAGAGGCCCTGCTGCAAACGGGCTGGTAGGACATAAGATGTTGTGCAAGTTCTCATTGCGAGCACGTATGACTATTTATGGAACACATGCCTAGGATTGTCTAGTACTTGGATGCTTTATCTTATTTATCTGCACTCGTCCATTTATGGAACACATGCACGTATGACTATTTATGGAACACACGCCCGTCCATCCATCCCTATGCCTACCGCACTCGAATCCCACTGTTTACTGCTTTTGTTACTACTGTCTTTGCTTTACTACTGCTGTTACTTTACTATTCCTACTACAAAACTGTTGCTACTGATAAACTGCTGTGAGCAAGATTGTTTCCAGTTGCAGCTGAATTGACAACTCAGTTGTGAAGGCTTGTAAATATTTTTTGGCTCCCCTTGTGTCGAATCAATAAATTGGGTTTTACTTTCCTCGAAAATACTGCGATACACCCCCTATACTTGTGGGTCATCAAGATGGCAGCCACGCAATCGGAGCCAGCTGATGGGACTCCGACGATAGTACCGCCGGCTCTAGCAACTAGTGCCCTGGAGAGGGCGTCCGCTTCGTTCCCGCGCTTCATGGCGAGGGGTTTTCCGATTGTGGTGGAAACCCAATCTCCGCAGATGCCGGAGATCATTGATGAGGATGTCAGATCTCGTCGCGGGCGTACCTCCTTCGTGGTCCCTTCGACGGATGCCAGAGAACTTCACAATATGCTTGGCGCCACCATTCAGGTATGTCGAGTCCCCGAGTTTCTAGTCGCTGAATTTCAGCGGCTAGGCACTGAGTTTCTTCTAGTCGCCAGTCCCCGAGTGTCTAGTCGCTGAATTTCAATGGCTAGGCACTGAGTTTCTTCTAGTTTCTGTCCCCGAGTGTCTAGTCGCTGAATTTCAGCGGCTGGACACTGAATTTGTGTTTTTGCACTTTCTAATTTTTCGTTCTGCTTGTAGGTCTTGCAGAGGGAGTCGGCTGATCGGCAGGCCGCAAAAGAGCATCTGGAGCATGATCTGCGTGTGGCGTAGGAGGCAAACCGGCGACTCCAGGAGACCACCGGTGAATACTTGTTTTACCTAGCGATTGCGAGCTGCTAATGTTGACGGAATTCTGACTATTGTTTCTATTCCATGCAGATGGTCTTCCGGCCGTCATTGCCAAAGCCCGGGAAGGGTACGTTCTAGCTGCCGAGCTGGACATGGCGACTGGGCATATCGACTCGCTTGTGAAGGAGTTGGAGGAGGCGAAAGCGGCCGTGATGTCCTCTGGTCCGCAGTCGCCGCGACTGAGGAGGAGCGAAAGGCTGCGGACTCCATCATCCTTGGGCTGCAGGGCGATCTTGCTGCCTTGGAGAAGCACGTCACTGAACACAGCTGGAAGCTCCTTGGTGAGTCATTGCTCTCCTTTTGATGTGTGCGAAGAGTCCTCGAGTGGGTGAATTTGTGGTGGCACTAACGTCTGACGTTGCAGCTGTAATAGGTCAAAGCGATCCGGTGGTGAACACCTTCAATGCTTCGCAGTGTGTGACCGCGGTGGTGAACGCGGCCACTGCCTCAGTGTTTTGCATCTAGGCCGTTCTCCAAGGAATGTCTCCCACCGAGGTTATACCTGGGGGACTAACTGAAGTGTCGCGCTACCTGGAGGAGGTACCCGACATCGTAGAGTGGATGGCGCGTTCAGCTTTCAGGCGCGGGACCACCACGGCGCACTTCCCTAACGACTTCGACCTCGACGACGTCACCAGCGGCTACCCTTCGGTGACTGGCGTGATGGATATGTCGGAGGTGTTGAAGCTGACCGCCAAGGCTACCCCCTTTGTCGATCGTGTGCTGGCGATGGGAGACCTGCTGCCATACCAGGAGACAGTGGTTGCGCCGGGCGACCCCGAGCCGGAATATCGAGACCTGAAGTCGGAGCAACCCTTCCGGTCGGCGCTATCGAAGTCGCCGATGACCTACCCGACGAACCCATGGCAACAATTCGTCCGTGTCAAGGGTGGTGGAGATGCTTCTTCATCAGGGCCTTTGAAATAGATAGCTTCTCTGGGCAGTTTGTAAGATATGCCAAGTGGCGACTTTTGTAATATGAACAATATTTTGTATGGGAGTAAGAGGAGTCAATCAACTCGCAATGCAAGCTGAATTGTGTGGTAGGTTTAACTTTTGTTTGAGTGAGTCCCCGCGCGCGTCCACCCTTTAGTGGGGTATAACTCGTTTGTATACATATGTGTTTTCTTTGGATTTTTGTGTTGGTTGTCCCTTGTGTCTCTGAAGGGGCGAGACCCTGAGCGCGGGTAAGATTGTTTTTAGGCGAGTCCCCGAGCGTAGTACTTAGTCGTTTTGGGCGCGTGCCTATTGTGAGTTATTGGTGCGTTGTTTGTAACGCGTCTCTTCCCCTGGTTCAGAGAGCCAGTTGCTAGGCGAGTCCAAGGCAGCTCTCTTACTTGGTGTGTTCCCGAGCCGCTTGAGGGTTTCTGTTTGTTAATTCCTCGTGCGTGGTACATAACCATTCGAGTCGCTTTGCGCGAGGATGGGAAGGACATGTCGCTGTGGGAAGCGTATGTCGGTCGTCTTGGCCTGGTGGGCCAGTCGAGCTGGGCGACTCTGATGGTGGCTCCGGGTTGGCATATCCGTGGACGACCCAAAGCCCGAACATTTTCGGTGCCCTTGGGCCGCACAACTTAGCCGTGCCGGTCGCTCGATCAAGGGTCGACTTCCATAGGTAGCATATTGCTAAATGTACGAGTGCGAGTGACACAAGAGTACGGCGAGTAGACACAATTTGTGTGATCCAAATGAATTTCATTATATATTAACTAGGTACAAGTTTGAGTTCTATGTCTAGAACTTTCAGAGAAGGTTTACATTCCATGACCTCCCGACCTCAAGCTGGCCATCGCCTCGTATGTTGATGAGGTAGTAGGCGTCGTTGCCGAGGACTTGCCCAATGGAGAATGGCCCCTCCCATCTGGGAAGATTTTGTGCATGCCCTTCTTGTCCTGAACTAGTCGTAGGACCAAATCGCCCTCCTGGAAGGTGCGGGTCTGCACTCAGCGACTGTGGTAGCAACGGAGTCCCTGCTGGTAGATGGCGGTGCGGGAGCGAGCCAGGTCGCATGCCTCGTTGATCTGGTCGATGCTGTCTTGGCGAGCGATCTCGTTTGTCGCCTCGATGTAGTTGGCGACCCGAGGTGAGTCGTGCTCCAGGTCGGTTGGCATTACGGCTTCGGCGCCGTACACCATGAAGAAAGGTGTGAATACCGTGGAGCGGTTGACGGAGGTGCGAATCCCCGATATTACGGAGGGGAGCTCTTCGACCCAGCATCCTGGGGTTCGCTCGAGCAGCACTTGGAGTCACGGCTTGAGCCCATGGAGGACGCTCTGATTGGCGCGTTCTGCTTGGCCGTTCGACTCCGGGTGGGCGACTGAGGCGAGGTCGAGTCGTATGCTATGTTCTTCGTAGAATTCTGCCATGGCGCCTTTGGCGAAGTTGGTGCCATTGTCCGTTATGATGCTGTGCGGGTGGCCGTACCGGTAGATGAGTTCACGTAGGAACTTGGTAGCTGTCTTGCCGTCACACTTTTTAATCAGCTTGGCTTCGACCCATTTGGTGAACTTGTCGACCGCGACCAGGAGGTGGGTGATGCCGGATGGGGCCTTCTTGAACCAGCCGACCATGTCCATGCCCCATACGGCGAATGGCCATGTGATGGGGATGGTCTTGAGTGCCGAACCAGGGAGATGCGTCTGGTTGGCATACTTATGGCACCCGACGCATCGCTGGACGATGTCTGTGGTGTCGGTGTGTGCGGTGGGCCAATAGAAGCCGTGCCGCATGGCCTTGGCGACCAGCGACTTGGAGCCGACGTGGTGGCCGCAGTCGCTGACGTGGATGTCCTGGAGGATCTTGCGGCCTTCTTCTGGCTATACGCAACGCTGGAACACGCCGGTCACGCTGTGTTTGTGGAGCTCACCGTTGATGATGACGCAGGATTTGCAGTGGCGCACAATCATTCGCGCTTCCGTCTTGTTGCTAGGGAGGATCTTGTGCTCGAGGAAGTCGACATATGGTGCCTGATACATTGCAAATGTATCTATAATTTTTGATGTACCATGCTTGGTTTTATCCACTTTCTTGTGTTTTGTCCACTCTTTGGAGTAATTTTCATATGATTTCTTGGACTAACCTATTAACAAGAGCCACAGTGCCAGCTGCCTGTTTTCTGCTGTTTGTGGTTCCAGGAAAGTCAGAAAATGAATATTCTCGGAATTGGACGGGACAAAAGCCAAAGTGCGTATTTTTCCGGAAGTCATTAGATGCCAGAATACGAGACGGAGAGGGGCCAGGGGGCCACCACACAACCTGGCCGCGCGGCCCAGCCTAGCCCGCGCCAGGGGGTGGTCTGGCCGCCTCCGGCACCCCATCGGCCTCCCCTTCGGACTATTATATCCCCTCGGGAAGAAAACCCTAAGGGCCCGATCAAAAATCCACGAAAGAGTCTGTAGCCGCCGTCATCTCCATCCCTATATCGGGAGGGATCTAAAGCTCTTCCCGGAACCCTGCCGGAGAGGGGAATTCACCCTGGAGGCCTTCTTCATCACCATCCAAGCCTCCTGTGTGATGCGTGAGTAGTTCATCCTTGGACTACGGATCCATGTAGTAGCTAGATGGCTGGTTCTCCTCCTTTGTGCTTTCATGTTTAGATCTTGTGAGCTCCGTTCATGATCAAGATCATCTATTTGTAATTCTGCATGTTGTGTTTGAGGGGATCCGATGGATATTGAGATGCTATTTCAGATTGATTATTGATTCTATCATGTCTTTGTTATTTGTGATCTTGCATGCTTTCCGTTGTTAGTAGCTATCTTGGCCAAGTAGATGCTAGCAACTCCAAGAGTTAGTATTTATGCTCGATAGTGGGTTCATGCCTGTGGTAATCTGGGGAAGTGACAAAAATCTCTAAGGAACTAGATGCGTTGTTGCTACTAGGGAGAAAAAACAATCCTTTGTTGATAGAACAATCGTATTGTTTACATTACACGCAATTCGTAAAGCAATAATCTGTTGCTTGCAACTTAATACTAGAGGGGGTTTGGATGATAACCTGAAGGTGGATTATTAGTCATAGATGCAGTTGGATGGCGGTCTATGTATAATGTTGTAATGCCCAATCAAGTTTCAAAGGAGTCAAGATGATTAGTATATGCATGTATTGCTTTTCTCGATGTTTTTAATTGCCCCGCTGTAATTTGTTCACCCAGCATGTTATCTATCTTAAGGAGAGCCTCCTCTAGTGAACTATGGATCCCGGTCCTTTCTTTTACATTCAATCTATAAATTGTTTACTGCTTTTTGTTTACTTTCTGCAAACTATTACTTCCTTCCATTCGATACATTAATCCTTTGTTTTCAGCAAAACACGGTGATATTGACAACCTCATCGCAAGTTAGGGACAAAGTTCTGTGGTTGTGTTGTGCAGGTCTCCACATTGCTACTAGCACCGGTAGTGCGCCCTGCCAAGGCTCAGCTAACAACACCTTTGGGGTGTTTCCTTGCTCCTACTGGTTCGATTAAACCTTGGTTTCATAACTGAGGGAAACTTGCTGCTGTGCTCATCATACCTTCCTCTTGGGGTTCCCAACGAGCTCTACATCAACACCGCACCAACATTTTCTGGCGCCGTCAACACTTAGCCATCAAGCATTTTTCTGGCGCCGTTGCCGGGGAGTCAAGGACATCTTCACAAGGGGAGTCCCTCATAACCAATCTCTTTACTTTGTTATTTTTGTTTTGCTTAGTTTCTTTTTGTTTTGTTTGCTTGTTTCTTTATTAAAAACACAAAAAAATTAGTTTTAATAGTTTGCTTTCTTATTTGAAAACACAAAAAAATGACTACTCTTGTAAACACTAAGTTGTGTGACTTCACTAGCACCAACAACAATGATTTTATGAGCACACCTATTGCTCCACCTGTGCCTGAAGATACTTTCTTTGAGATAAAACCTGCTTTACTCAATCTTGTTATGAGAGAACAATTTTCTGGTATTGGTAATGAAGATGCTGCTTCCCATCTAAAAAACTTTGTTGAACTTTGTGAGATGCAAAAGCATAGGGATATAGATGGTGATATTATTAAGCTGAAATTGTTTCCTTTCTCTTCGAGAGGAAAAGCTAAAGAATGGTTGAATTCCTTAACTAGGAATAGTATTGATTCTTGGACTAAATGCAAAGATGCTTTCATTAGAAAATACTATCCTCCTGCTAAGATTATATCTATGAGAAGTGAAATAATGAAGTTTAAACAACTTGATAATGAACATGTTTCTCAATCTTGGGAAAGAATGAAATCTTTGGTAAAGAATTGTTCCACTCATGGACTGACTGCTTGGATGATCATCCAAACTTTTTATGTAGGATTGAACTATTCTTCAAGGAACTTATTGGATTCTGCTACTAGAGGTACCTTTATGACCATCACTTTGGGTGCTGCAACAAAACTTCTAGACAATATGATGGTTAATTATTCTGAATGGCATACCGAGAGAGCTCCACATGGTAGGAAGGTAAATTCTGTTGAGGAAACTTCCTCCTTGAGTGATAAGATTGATATTATAATGTCTATGCTTGCTAATGGGAAAGCCCATATTGATCCAAATAATGTTCCTTTAGCCTCTTTGGTTGCTCAAGAAGAGCAAGTTGATGTGAACTTCATAAGAAATAATAATTTTGGCAACAATGCTTATGGTAGTAACAACTATAGGCCCTACCCTCCTAATAATACTTATGGCTATAATGGTAAACCTGGATTACCTAGTGAAGGAAGAATTTTAGAAGTTGAAAGACCCTCTAAAAACTTCATGCAAATGCAGTATGAGAAAAATAAACTATTTACTAAAACTATGGAGGAACAATCTACCATGTTGAAGAACATTAGCATCAACTTGAGAGTCTAAATAGGGAAATTCCTAGTTTACAACTGAAACTCTCTAATGTTGAAAGGAATATATCATCTCTATCTGAAGCTCAATCTTCATTGATTAATAAAATGGCTGCTAAACCTGAAACTAATGATAATCCCTTTGCCGCTTCTAATGCTATACAAGTAAGAATTGATGAAAATGTTAGACTATTAGCTGAATTACATGCTAAGTGGGAAAGAGAAGATGAAATTGCTAGAAACATTAATGTTTCTACTATCACCACCACTAGTGTTGAGGCTAGTAATAGTTCTACTACTTTAGATGATAATTTTGATTTTGATCTTGATGGTTGCAATATCTCTGAAGTTATTAAGTTCCTACAAAAGCTTGCTAAAAGTCCTAATGCTAGTGCTATGAACATGGCCTTTACAAAACACATTACTGATAATCTCATAAAGATTAAAGAAGAAAAGATGAAACATAAAGCTTCTATTCCTATTAAACAAGAAGATGGTTGGGAACCCATCATTAATATGAAAGTGAATGACTTTTATTTCAAAGCTTTATGTGATCTTGATAGTAGTGTTTCTATTATGCCTAGAAGGATTTATGATATGCTTGATTTGCCTCCACTTGAAGATTGTTATTTGAATGTCCCACTTGATGATGATACTAAAAAGAAAATCATGGGGAGTCTTAAGGATGTTCTTATTATGGTTAACAATGCCCATCTCCTTGTTGATTTCTATGTTTTGGATGTTGAATACAATGCTTCTTGTCCTATTACTTTGGGAAGACCTTTTCTTAGAACTGTTGGTGCCATTATTGATATGAAAGAAGGCACCATTAAATATCAACTCCCACTCAAGAAATGTATAGAACACTTCCCTAAGAAGAGAGAGATGATTTATTTTGCCTCTCCTATGAAAACAAAATTTTGTCTTAATGCTTCTTCATTCGAGAACACTTGATCCTTCTTTCTTGCTTCTTATGCCTTACTTAAAGGCGTTAAAAAAAGTACTTATTGGGAGATAACCCAAAAGTTTTAGATGAGTCTTGGAATTTATTACCTCAGTAATAACTGCTCCTTATCTTTTTTATTTGCTTTTTGTGCCAAGAGTAACCTCTAATGAGAGAGAAGTAATGATCGGGAAAGTTGCTGTCCCGAAACAGATTTCTGTGCTTCACTTTAAAATTCGTGTAAAATCTCTGTACATATTTTTGAGGCGTGAATTTTTGGGCTTCTGCCCCAGTTTGTTATCTAACTTTCCTTAGTTCAACACTTTTTGATTTGAGCAACGAAGGTCTTAGAAAAAATTCGTCTTTACCTGCTGGTCTGTTTTGATAGATTTCTGCCATTTTCTGTATTTGCTTCTTGTAGATTCCTTTTTGAGTTCTTTTGGGGAACTGAGCTTTTTGAGGGAAGTGCTACAGTATCTAGTGTTGTAATGGAAGTTTATTTGGTGTTAGAACTGAACTTTAAGACTTATTATCTTGAGTGCACTAATGTTGCTAATAAAGATTGTGTGAACTTTTGTATGAAGGAAAAATTTCAGGTGTATGGAAGGAATGGGTAATGAGATGAAGGATGGACTAAAGCTCAAGCTTGGGGATGCCACGCGTGTCACCCCAAGAAATATCCAAAAAGTATAAGTGTCAAAGCTTGGGTATGCCCAAGGCACCACCCTCTTCATCAATAAAAATCCTAGGCTTCTTCCAAACGCTTCATTTTTATTGTTTCATGCACAGTTGTGTTGTTCTTCGAGCGTCTTCTTTTTTGTTTTGGTTTTGGTTTTTCGTTTGCTTGGTTTGCTTAGTTTTCTGAATAAATTGGTTGGACCCCTCTTTCATACATTGGTTTGCAAATATTTTGGTTTGGTTTGGAAAAGAGTAGGAAAGTTCATACTTATGTGGTAAAAAGAGCTCGTTTTTGACTGTGGCCTATGCTTTGTCTTGCCATGCTTGATATTGTTTTGGATTTATGCTTAGTATTCTTTGCTGTAGCATGACTTGTTATAAACAATTGAGATTGCTTAATGTGCCTTGGATGAATCATGCGTTGTTTTAGCATATTAAAGCATAGTATAGTGGTATTCTCCTTTGATGCTTTATTTGGGTTGACTTGGCGCATGCTCACACCATGTTATGACTATCTCAAGTCACCATAGCCTTTATGATCCTTTAGTTTTCAACTTGTAGTATCACTTTATGCTTTGATCAATGATGTTTTGTCGCTCTACAAGATTATGGCCATTATTTCTCTCTTAGTTTGTCGCTCCCAGTCTTTTGCTAGCCTCCACAACCAAGTATAAGTTCCACTCATGCATCCAACTCCCTAAACCAAGTTATTCCAAAGAGTCCACCATACCTACCTACTAGCATATGCTATTCCAAGTATATTCATGCTTTTGTTTACCTTCTAAATTAAACTTGTTATGCGAAAACTAGTGATTAAAGCTCTCACGAACTTGATGGCACACTTTACTTTTTTGTATCTAATAAACTTGAACCATTGGGCCTTCTTTGTTGCGTATATGCTTGCACTTTATAAGTTGAAATTAGCAGAACCATGTATCATGGGGAACTCTTTCTACATTGCACTTGTACTTTGTACCCCGTTGATATCATGTTCTTTTGCTTACGGATCCCGGCGGTGTGAAATAAAAGTGGAACTTGTAAGATCATGGAGTTATGTATGTGTGTTAGAGAAACGCCTAGGCCGCTAGCCTAAGCCATGCCTAAGCATGGTGGAAACTTGCAGCATCACCATAATGAGCACTCTATGAAGCATCCTCAATAAAAACCTATGCAAATAGCAAATAAAAAGATCGCTGAGATGCTCATTGTCTGCTTGCCTTGTCATTATGATTATGGGATAGCTCCTGTATCATGTGCAAGGGGTACCCCGTTGGCGGTTCTTTATGATACACATGTACTTACAATGACAAGATCTTACTTGTGACTAAAGTTGAGTAGCATGAGGATCGGTCTTCGTAAGTAAGGGGCATGAGATTTCGGTTTATAACTTGTCAAGCATATCCTCTTAGTTGTGTCACTTTAACCTTAATCACCTTCAAGATGCTTATGATAGGGGCAACTATAAGTACCATAATTTTTCGAAGCTCTTTATGAGACTTGAATCCCTAATTCCTTTTATAAAGGCCTTTCTTCCACCATTATATTGAGTCTCCACCTTCTATCTTTATGCACCTACTTTGAGAGCATAGTGTCCATTCTTAGTTCTATGTGCATTGTCCCAAGACTAGTTGATTGATGCGTAACTTGATATTGCTTGTTTTAAACTATTTGTATCTAGTCACTCTTATGAATTTTGAAGGTGTCCTATGCATTTATATTTGCTACTATTGAGGGACAAGCTGAATACTATTATGCTATGTTTTCTTTATGTGAAACAAACAAACGTCTTACAAAGCATTGTTATTCATGAATCTTCTTGGACTAACCTATTAACAAGAGCCTAAGTGCTTTTTGGACTAACCTATCCACTCTTTGGAGTACTTTTCATATGATTTCTTGGACTAACCTATTAACAAGAGCCTAAGTGCCAGCTGCCTGTTTTCTGCTGTTTTTGGTTCTAGGAAAGTCAGAAAATGAATATTCTCGGAATTGGACGGGACAAAAGCCAAAGTGCCTATTTTTCCGAAAGTCATCAGATGCTAGAATACGAGATGGAGAGGGGCCAGGGGGCCACCACACCACCTGGCCTCGCGGCCCAGCCTGGACCACGCTAGGGGGTGGTCTGGCCGCCTCCAGCACCCCCTCGGCCTCCCCTTCCGACTATAAGATGCCCTCGGGACGAAATCCCTAAGGGCCCGATCAAAAATCCACGAAAGAGTCTGTAGCCGCCGTCATCTCCATCCCTAGATCGGGAGGGATCTGAAGCTTTTCCCGGCACCCTGCCGGAGAGGGGAATTCACCCTGGAGGCCTTCTTCATCACCATGCAAGCCTCCGGTGTGATGCGTGAGTAGTTCATCCTTGGACTACAGATCCATGTAGTAGCTAGATGGCTGGTTCTCCTCCTCTGTGCTTTCATGTTCAGATCTTATGAGCTCCGTTCATGATCAAGATCATCTATTTGTAATTCTACATGTTGTGTTTGCGGGGATCCGATGGATATTGAGATGCTATTTCAGATTGATTATTGATTCTATCATGTCTTTGTTATTTGTGATCTTGCATGCTTTCTGTTGTTAGTCGCTATCTTGGCCAAGTAGATGCTAGCAACTCCAAGAGTTAGTATTTATGCTCGATAGTTGGTTCCTGCCTCTGGTAATCTGGGGAAGTGACAGAAATCTCTAAGGTACTAGATGTGTTGTTGCTACTAGGGAGAAAACAACAATCCTTTGTTCATAGAACAATCGTATTTTTTACATTATACGCAATTCATAAAGCAATAATCTGTTGCTTGCAACTTAATACTGGAGGGGGTTCGGATGATAACCTGAAGGTGGATTATTAGTCATACATGCAGTTGGATGGCGGTATATGTATAATGTTGTAATGCCCTATCAAGTTTCAAAGGAGTCAAGATGATTAGTATATGCATGTATTGCTTTCTCGATGTTTGTTAATTGCCCCGCTGTAATTTTTTCACCCAGCATGTTATCTATCTTAAGGAGAGCCACCTCTAGTGAACTATGGATCCTGGTCCTTTGTTTTACATTCAATGTATAAACTGTTTACTGCTTTGTGTTTACTTTCTGCAAACTATTACTTCCTTCCATTCAATACGTTTAATCCTTTGTTTTCAGCAAAACACGGTGAGATTGAAAACCTCATCGCAAGTTGGGGACAAAGTTCTGTGGTTGTGTTGTGCAGGTCTCCACATTACTACTAGCACCGGTAGTGCGCCCTGCCAAGGCTCAGCTAGCAACACCTTTGGGGTGTTTCCTTGCTCCTACTGGTTCGATTAAACCTTGGTTTCATAACTGAAGGAAACTTGCTGCTATGCTCATCATACCTTCCTCTTGGGGTTCCCAACGAGCTCTACATCAACACTGCACCAGCATTTTTCTGGCACCGTCAACACTGAGCCATCAGTGCCATCGAGTCGCTGGGCTCCACGATCATGGCGACTAGGGCTGGCTCGTGTTGTAGTCGTATCCCGATGTTGATCTCCTTCGGTGGGGATACCGAAGGCTTGTGGATGATGTCGAGGAAGACGCCTGCGGGTGGTGTTTGCCTAGCCGATCCGATGCGGGAGAGGACATCCGCCTCCTCATTCTTTCGCATGTCGATCCACTCAATTGAGTAGCCGTCAAAGTGTCCTCCCAGCTGGTCTACCACTTGGCTGTATGCTATCATTGTCGGGGAGACGACGTCGCAGGTTCCGGTGACTTGGTCGGCGACTAGGTCAGAGTTGCTATAGCACCGTAGGCGGTTGACGTTCATCTCCTTGGCAGCACGCATGCCGTGAAGGAGGGCCTCGTATTCTGCCATGTTGTTGGTGCAGGGCTTGAAGTTGAGGTGGAGCACGTAGCGGAGCTTGTCTCCTTTAGGGGAGGTCAGTATGACCCTGGCCCCGGCGCCGTCGGTGTTCTTGGACCCGTCGAAATGGAGCGACCAGCAGTGGATGTATGGTAGCTTCTCCGGTTGCTGTGCTTCTTCCTAGTCTGCGAGGAAATCAGCTAGGGCTTGCGACTTGATCGCTTTGCGGGGCTCGTATTTGATGTTGTGGACGCCGATTTCGATGGCTCACTTGGCGACTCGCCCAGTTGCCTCGCGATTGCATATAATGTCCTGCAGTGGTGCGGAGGAGACAACCGTGATCGGCTGCTCCTGGAAGTAATGGGGGAGTCGCCGTTGAGCCCGGAATACCGCGTATACCAGTTTCTGGTGTTGCGGGTAGCGCTGTCTTGAGTCCGTCAGGACTTTGCTGATGTAGTAGAAGGGGCGCTGTACAGGGCGCTCCTTCCCCTCCTCTGAACTTTCGACGACCATCACGGCGCTGACAACTCGAGTGGAGGCCACCACATAGACGAGCATTGGCTCTTTATCGATTGGGGCGGCAAGGAGTGGAGCCACGAGTAGCACTTCTTTGAGTGCTTTGAGTGCGTTATCCGCCTCCGCGTCCCATTGGAACATGGGGTTCTTGCGCATCAGGCGGTAGAGGGGCATTGCCTTCTTGCCGAGCCGAGGAATGAAGCGGCTGAGAGCCGCAACTCACCCGCCCAACTTTTGGACGTCACGCAGGCACTCGGGTTTCCTGAGTCACGCGATGGTGTCGATCTTGGTGGGGTTGGCCTTGATGCCTTGTTTGGAGACCACGTATCACATAAGCTGTCCGGTGTGGAAGCCAAAGGTGCACTTTCCTGGGTTTAGCTTGATGTTGTACCTCCGCAGGTTTGCGAAGGTTTCGGCCAGGTCGGCGAGCAGGTCGTCCTAGCGGGTGGATTTTAGCACCACGTCGTCGATGTAGATGTGAATGTTGCGGCCATTTTGGCTCGCAAGGCACTCCTGCATGCACCTTTGGTATGTGGCGCCGGCATTCTTGATGACGAACGTCATGGTCGTGTAGTAGAAGGCGCCGAATGGCATGATGAATGCCGTCTTCTCCTCATCCTCGACCGCCATTTTGATCTGGTTGTAGCCAGAATACGTGTTGAGGAAGCACAACGACTCCGATCCCACGGTCGAGTCAATGATCTGGTCGATGCGCGGTAGGACGAACTCCTCCTTAGGGCAGGCGCTGTTGAGGTTGGTGTAGTGTATACACATTCTCCACGTATTGTTCTTTTTTAGGACCAGGACTGGGTTTGCCAGCCACTTGGAGTATTTTATTGGCCGAATGAAGCCTGCGGCTAGCAGGCACTATACTTCTTCGGCGATTGCTCGATGATGTTCTTCATTGAAGGGCCGCAGCAACTGCTTTACTGGTCGCACTTTGGGGTCGGTGTTGAGTTTGTGCTCAGCGAGTTCCCTCGGGACACCTGGCATGTCAGATGGTTTCCATGCGAAGATGTCGCGATTCTCACAGAGGAACCCGATGAGTGCGCTTTCCTATGTGGGGCTCATGTGCGCCCCAATGGTGACCGTCTGGCTGGAGTCGCCCGGGACGAGCTTGATGGTGCGGGTGTGCGTGGTCGCCTTGAACGTGGAACTCGCGGCGGTTGGCTTCTTCAGTATGGTGGGGTCGTCCTTGTTGATGTTGCCCGCGTATTTCGTGAGCTCTTTCGCGTGGTCGGTCTCCACGGCGATGACAGCGTCAGCGAGCTCAGCACCTTTATCTTTGCATTCCACGGCCATATCAGGGTCGCCGTGGACGGTAATGATGCCGCTTGGCCCTAGAAGCTTCATCATGTTGTAGGCGTAGTGGGGGGTCGCCATGAATTTGGCGAACGTTTGGCGTCCCAGGACGCAATGGTAGGGGCGGCGGAAGTTCACCGGCTTGAACACGATCCTCTCAGTGCGGTAGTTTGCCGGTGTGCCGAAGGTGACTGGCAGCATCACTTTTCCAATTAGGTACGCCTTCCGACCAGGGATGATGTCGTGGAAGGTTGTCAGGGTCGGCTCGATTGCTGCTTCTGGTAGCTGGAGCCTCTTGAACGTGTCTAGGTACATGATGTTGATGGAGCTCCCGTCGTCCATCAGTGTCTTGGGCAGCCAGTAGTCGGCCACTTGGGCCTGACCACCAGGGCGACTCGCCCTGGATATTCGATCCTCGGCGCGTGATCCTGGCGACTCCAGGTGATGCTTTCTCGGACCAGTTGAGGCAGCGGGGGATGTCAACTTGGGTCACCGCATTGACAGCGACCGCGCAGGCGAGGACCTTCTTCTCGTGTTTGGTGCCGAGCCTGGTGAAGGTGTGTAGCGAGCCGGCGACGTGTCCGAACCCGCCGACGTTGCCGTTGTCCCTTGGTGGGTTGTTGTCGGAGTCATCCCTTGCTCGCCTTGCCTTTTCGATCTCTTTGAGATAATGGCAGTCCGCGGTGGTGTGGGTGGCGGGTTTTCCCTCCCTGCTATGGTAGATGCAGGGCTGGTTGAGCAGAGCGGCCGGGTCGAATTTCGGCCTCGCTGTGTTGTTGGCGCGGTAATTTCCGCTGTCGCGGTAGTTTCCTCCGTCGCGGCAGAAGTTCTTCGAGTCGCGTTGGCCGTAGCTGGTGTTGGCGACAAAGTCGACTCGTCCATCACTACAACGCTTGCCGGTGATGCGAGTGTTGTTGTAGCGCATGTCGCGCTGTCGCCTGCTGTCGTGGCCGCTGTCATGGTGGTGGCACGTCAAATGCCATGGATAGGCTAAAGATGGGGCCAATGAGTGCTACGGGAATCTAGGGAGGGAGAACATGGTGATTGCATGCACAGATGTTCTTGTATTTTCTCTATCAATGGTGTTTACAAGTGCTCTTGAGGCTCTCAGCAAGAAGGAGACGATGTCTCTTACTCCCTACCAACTAGCCCTAGAGTTCTACCTTAGACAGAGAGAATGATCGATCCTCTTCTATGGAGGCCCCGGTGCTCCTTATATAGGGGAGCCCGGGTTACAATTCTAGGGCACAGGTGGTAGCATAGTCTACGAATATGCTCCTCGCCTGAAGCAGATGCTTCTTTATTCTCTTTAACGGCTCGTCCCGGCTTTGGACATAACCCACAGCGTAATCCTTGTCTTTTGACGTCACCAGACACATGCTACGTCATCCGGCTTTGCCCGCATCACCTTGGTCGCCCCTGATCCGCTGGTCCTCTTCTTTACTTTCCTTCGCTCATGCTATAGCTAATAATGCCACCTTCTGACCAGTGGGGGATTCCTTCTCTTGGAAGCCATAGGATAATCCAGCTAGCATATAGCTAATTCAGCTTACCAAGTTACCTGCAAAACAGATAGACAAACATGGCCGGCATATAACTTATGCCGGCCGGACCATGGTCAAGGAGATGCTCCATGGTCCGGGTTCATACCATGATTCGGCCTGCCTTGAGGTGACCCGGTCAGCACTCGCTTTGACCGCGCCGTACCCCGGCTAACTCGGCCCTTATACCCCGGCGTTACCCTACCCGGGGGTATGCCCCCAACATTAGTCCCCGAAGTTGGTGCGGTCTTAGCAACTTTTAGTTGTTAAGACCACATCAGGTTCCCATATCCGGATCTATTGCTTCTTTGGCTCATAACTCGAACTTTTTCATCTTGCGATCCTTTGGCTCATTCCGAGTTATTCCTCGCTGGCCAAGTCTCTTGCTCGCTTATCCGGGTTACCTTTCCTTCCTTTGTATGCTTCCCCACATCCTACATGGAGGGTAATCATCATTTTGCCTCATTTTAAGGGCCACACGCATTTAATGCGCCGGTTACTGTCGCAACATCAGGAGTAACTGCTGTAAACGTCCCTTCACTGCAGCGCCTTGTTAACCGTAACATTGCATCACATCATGTGATCCTTCACTCCTGTAGCCCTTTCTGTGGCCTTGCTCTGATTGGCTGTTTCGACCGTGCACACGCTCGTCGCGTGCGGTGTGGCCACCGCAAAATATCCCACGACGCGCATGCTGCGTGGTTAAGTAGAGGGCATGGGGCGTTCTCAGGGGAAATTCCTCCATTCTCTCCATGCCACCTAGCCTTTTTCTCTCTCACCGCAACCTCGCTGCCGCCGCCAGTTTCTCGTTGCTCCAGTGCCGCCGCGACCGTGCTTAGGCAGCATCTCGCGCTAGCGCCGTTGTTCCCAGTTTAGATTTCCACCACGAGACCTTGCGCTTCCCGTTTCCCCTCTTCCGGTTATTTGTACAGCGATTTCACCCTTGAAGATCTCGAATCCATCATGACAGAAGGGGAAGTAACGGTGGTGGCGCAGCAGGAAGAAGGAGTAGAGGGCCGCGAGCGTGGCTGTTGGGACGGCTCCATCGTCCGCAAGGAGGACCTGGACTGGCTCCGCGCCACGCGTCGCGTCCCTGCCAGCGTCGCCTGCCGCCTCGCCTCCAGTGAAGTATCTCCTTCCCCCAATTCTAGGGAATATGTTGTCTTTCTTTCGCATTTCCAGCGCGGCTTCGGCCTTCCCACTTCTGATTTTTTCTTTGATTTCATTTCTACATAAAAGCTACAACCGCATCACCTCCCCGCAAATGCTATTATTTCTCTGTCCTCCTTTGCTTCTGGCATCGAGGGGTACATCGGCCTCTAGCCAACCAAAGAACTTTGGATCAAGTTCTTTGGTCTCTAGAGGAACATTGTTCCGTACAAGGAGCTTTCCCCGGAGGACAAACACTTGACCTAGTTTGGCGCCGCCTCCATTTCTCCCCGGAAGAACTCCGTGTTCCCACAGGGCACCGGACTCGAGTCCTGCAAGGGCCGGGCCCAGAATTTCTTCTATGTTCGAAACACCACCAAGGAGGACCTGATCCGGCTGCTCACCCTTCAACCTTGGCCCTCCTGATACCTCGCGTTGGCAGAGCATTCCGAAGCGGCCCACGGCCCTGGCGAATCAAGTGGAGCGCCAGATCAAGGAGCGTCTCCAGGGGGAGGATATTATGATTACTTTTCTCCACAGCCGGGTCTCCCCCCTCTAGAAGCGAGCCCACAAGATATGCTACTTGAGTGGCCCTTTCGACCCCCACCGGACTTCTTCCATCGAGCTGGATAACTCGGCGGTTTACCGTCGGGTTAAGTCCATATTCAATGTGGAGAAGGAGTTCTTCGAGGATTGGGAGTGGGGACTTGAGCCCTTCACCCAGGTCAACCCTCCTCCAAAGGTGAATTTTCCTTTTCTTGTTCTCCGAATCTTCTCTATATGTCGATTCAATTTTGTAACTTGTCAGTTGTTGCCTTGTTCTCAGTGATTCCTCCAGCAACCACTGGAGGATGGCGAGGTGATGGCGAGCAAGTGGTTGCTAGACCGCACCGAGGAGGACGAGGAGGAGCCTGATCCGGAGGCCTTCCTGCCTACCCCGGATGTTGTCAAATGCAGCGCTGGTAAGGCCTCTTCTCTAAGGGATTGGCCAGACGACGATGCCTCGGATGTTGAGGTCTTAGAGGTATTTGATCCGGTTCCCATCTCTTACGCGCATCTGGCTATGTTCGAATGTTCAGGTAACCTGGACCGCTAGGTCCACGAGGTTCCTCCCCTTGCCACTGGTGGCCCGGCCCCTGCTCCTTCCCAGAAGCGCGCGGATACCTCGACCGTAGCTTCAGAGGTGCTGCCGCCCAAGAAGAGGCAGAAGAAATCTAGGGTGAAACCCTCGTCCAAGCCGGCCGCCAAGAGCACGGTTCGGAGGGCGCCCAAACCTCGGGCTCCTCCTACTGCGGATGAGTAATTCCTTTAACACTGCTACTTGGGATTTTTCTTTGCTTGCCTTTGTTTCTTATTGATTCTCTCTTTTTGACTTGGTGCTTTTTCTTTTTCTCAGAGCTCCTAGGGATATCACTCAGAGCAGCTCCGGCATAGCCTCGCCACTCCGGAGCAGTCCCTCTCCCTCCCGCAACGACGATTATCGGCCACTCAACCCTATTCAAGAGGGCTCCGCGGTTGCGCCTGACCAGAGCCCACCTCGTCAAGAGGAGGGCAATGTCGGCACGGGGGGTAGTGGGGTGGCTCTGGATACGACAATGCCGGATTTACCCAGTTCCTCGGCCTCAACGCCATAACTTGAGGTGCCAGTTTCATCGGTGCCGCCCCCAACAAGTCCCTTTGTTCAAGTGTTCCCGGCATCACCAGCACCAGTATCACCAGCAGCATCAGCACCAACGCCAGTAGCACCAGCAACACCAACATCAGCACCAGCATCAGCACCAACAACCGCAGCAAAAGTCTCCCCCAAGCCTCCCAAGAGAAATGCCCCATTGGCTCCCTCCGGGTCTACCCCTTCAATGGCAGATATCTTCCAAACACTTCCTCCACGTTCATCCGGCGAAGTCAAGAAGGCTTCCGGGTTAGCAAAAAGAACTTCATCCGAGTCTACCACTTCCGGGTCAGAGGGCAGCCAACATCTAGTTTTACGTACCAGCCCCGCTCCAGCTCAATCCGCCAGGCGAGAGGCCTACGTGAAGGGCCTTGTGGCGAACTATTCTCTAAGTGGCGAAAGCTATAGTCCACTGCTCCTTGAGTATGTGAAGAACTGGAATAATGCAGAATTCGTCAACCCTCAAGATGATCTTCCAGAGAAGTTCGACCTAGCCGAGTTCAACGCCCAGATGAACTCCCCTACCAAGGCTATTTCCTTAGCTGGTCGGATGATGGAGGTAACTCTTTTTCTCTGCTGTTGATGTTTTACATAACTTAGCACCTGTAGATATAATCCCTAGTCCCCGAGCATCCGAGGGAATAACTAGTTATTCGGTCGGATGCTTCTTATAGAATCTAGTTTTTGTTTGTAACGACATCAAATTTTGATATAGTTAGAGCCGGGTCTAGCCTTAGCCTGGGTCTTGTAGACTTTGAATATCCACACACCTAGAGCTGGGTTAAGTTCCACTCGGCCCGGATCTTGTAGACTTCGAATATCCACACCCCTAGAGCCGGGTTAAGTTCCACTTGGCCCGGATGTTGTAGACTTCGAATATCCACACACCTAGAGCCGGGTTAAGTTCCACTTGGCCTGGGTCTTGTAGGTTTCGGATATCCACACACCTAGAGCTGGGTTAAGTTCCACTTAGCCCGGGTTTTGTAGACTTCGAATATCCACACACTTAGAGCTGGATTAAGTTCCACTTGGCCTGGGTCTTGTAGACTTCAAATATCCACACACCTATATCCGGGTTAAGTTCCACTTGGCCCTAATTTTGTAGCCTTCGAATATCCACACACCTAGAGCCGGGTTAAGTTCCACTTGGCCCGGATTTTGTAGACTTCGAATATCCACACACCTAGAGCCGGGTTAAGTTCCACTTGGCCCGGATCTTGTAGACTTCGAATTGTTTTTTACTCTGCCTTTGAACTTTGCCATTTCCTTGCTTATTTCAGATTACCACTAACCGCCAATCCGCCGAGTTTCAGCGCATGCTGGACTCCTATAAAGACATTCGCGCATGTTATGGTAAAGTCCTGGTGGAGTACCAGAAGAGGGGTAATTTTCCATTCTTCCTCTTCCGTATTTATTTGAACTTCTTAGGATCCATATGAATTTGTTGTCCGAATCATGCAGCCGAGGTTGAAGCTGAAAACATAATCATGCAAAAAAACCTTGCTGAAATCAAAGGTAAATTTATCCCCTCCACACGATCATTGTATTTTCCTTCCTTTATCCGGTGGACACTTATACTTTGGGTCCTCCGGATCATTATGCTGTTGCAGTTGCTCTCGAGGATAGCGTCACCATGCCTGAAATGATGACTCATTTCCTTGAACAAGCAGGGAAGCATGAGGTTGAGATGAAGAAGAAAGATGAAGAGATAGCTCGGCTCCAATAGGAGGACTCGGAAATCACTCGGTTGAATGCCGAAATTCAGAGGCCTAAAAGCTTCCATAAGTCCGAGTTAGATAAGGCCGACCAGGAGTTTGCCGAGGAGAAAGAGCGTTTAACCATGCAAATCTCCAAGGATAAGAACCTATTGGAGGAAGCCGACGCCAAGCTTACGTCGGTGACCACTGAATACGAGAAACTCCAGGCCCATAGTGCCGACGTTGATTCCAAGCTTCAGCGACTCCTCTTCTAGATCGTGCGTGAGTTTTTTGCCCTTGCTTGATTTTCTTTCCTCCAGATTGGGTCCTTTTGTTCACTATTTTTCTTCTCATTGTTAGGAAAATTTCCAGAGAGTGATACGCTCGGTGCCACTGTCGTACGCCAATCCCACGAACAACATGGTATTCTTGCTGCCCCTAGAGTCGAGCCAATCCCGTATAATACGGAGGATCTATTGTAGAGTCCCACCGCTCGTCTTGAGGTAGTGAAGAACCATGGCGCGGATATTATCCCAGCGGAAACACGGATGTTCAGCTGGCTTTGGCCCAGTGAATCCATTCCAAAAAAGGCTTGGCTTTCATAGCCAAATTAATGGAGTGTGACACGCAGTTGCATCTGTGGCGCGAATCTGCCGCACGGGCTGGGGCCGACATTGCTTTGAAATTTTCTCTCTCATGGTACAAAGGAATTGATCTGGGGTTGCTCATTCGCATGCACACCGGGTCTAAGTGGTGCGAGGATCTGGAGTGGATCGCGCACCACAAAGCCTATGCCAACAAGATTATTCAGTACTCCTTCTGCCATGCTTGAAATGAGGGGCCGAGTTATCTCGATGCCGTTGATGAAGAAGTTGTCTCTGGATATGAAGAGGAAGGGAGTGAAAGTGAGGGCTCCGAACTGGGCGATGAGGCCGAAGACCCGGAGGATAGTGAGGTTAACCCGGACGACAAAGCCGAGGCTAGCGCCCCTCCCCCACACTCCGCAGTACCTCCTTCATCGACGAATGATTCGTCTGCTGCTCCTGCTCCTTAGAAAACACTGGTCATATTTGTCAGATCCCCGGAATGCTGGGCGTAGATGTATCTAAATACTTAAGTTTGGTTGTGCTACAAATTTATGTTATGAACTAAATTTTATTGCTGGATTATCGTGGGCGAAGTCCCCGAGTTTCATTTTCTTGTTCCCCCAATTTTTGACTCGGCTCGCATCTACCTTGATTCGGTTTTTCGACTTACGAGTCCGAGGTTCAAAAAATTGACTCAACAATACTTGAAACCTGGAGATTAGCCCAAAATGATCTGGTGTTTTAGTGACCAAAACAAACTAAAGGTTAGTCAAAAAACCAATGTCGGCCCGCTTATGTTCTTTCCCTTAGTCGTTTTTCATGTGCACTGCCATTCCAAACTTGTTCTGTTGCTTGCCATGAAGCCAATTCGTGTTGGACAGCAGCAAAGTCAAAGAGTTAGGTTTTTGGTGCTTACACATTACTAATCCAACTAAGGTGTAAGTGACTTAACCCAGCCGACATAAAAATACGAAAACAAGAAACAAGTATTATAGTAGTCCCCGAGTCTTTGCTCAGGGTGGCAAAGTTTTTATTGATAAGCTCATCGCTGACATACATACCGACGTTTTAGTAGCCTAGATACATTCACCTCTTAGGTGTAGAAAGGACGAAGCAGTGCTACGTTCCACGGTCGTTTGGATTCCTCTCCGGACCTGTCCGCCTTGTTCTTTTCCTGGGGCTACGCATCAATAAGATAGTAGGAGTCATTGCGCAAGGCTTTGCTCACAATGAAAGGTCCTTCCCATGGAGGGGATAACTTATGCATGCCAGCAGTGCACTGTATTAGCCGAAGCACCAGATCACCTTCCCGGAAAACTCGGGGGTTTACTTTCCGGCTATAATAGCGTCAGAGATTTTGCTGATATATGGCGGATCTGGACAAGGCCAGTTCTCTTGCTTCTTCTAGTAGATCAACATCATTTTGCTGGGCTTCGCGCACTTCGGCTTCTGTGTATTGGGTGACTCTTGGCGAATCATGCTCTATGTCGGCTGGTAATACAGCTTCTGCCCCATATACCAGAAAAACTGGCGTGTAGCCTGTTGATTGGTTTGGAGTTGTTCTTAAGCTCCACAATAACGCTGGTAGTTCTTCTATCCAGCACCCCGCTTATCTTTGCAGCGGCTCTACGAGCCAGGGTTTTATCCTGGACAATACCAGTCCGTTGGATCTTTCCACTTGCCCGTTCGATGTGGGGTGGGCTACTGAGGCGACATCTAACCGGATCTTCTTTTCTCGGCAGAATCTCGCAAACGCTCCTTTAGTGAAATTTGTTCCATTATCAGTTATGATGCTATGGGGATAGCCATACCTTAGGATTATATGCTTGAGGAATCTTATTGCTGTTGCCCCATGGCATTTCCGAATTTCCTTTATGTAACATCCCAAATTTTTGATCTGAAAACCATCATCATTGTACTCATATCATCATGGCATGTGTTACATTGCATTTAGATTGTCCCCCCAAAAATTTGGTGAAAGTTTGAGTCAATTTTAAACCCTTTTGCTAATTCAAAACATTGGAAAAGAAAAAGTAAAAAGGAGAAAAAAAATCACAGCAGCAGCAGTATTTGGCCTGCTCAGCCCAACCCCAGCCCAAAAGGAGCCTACCCGGCTTACCCCTTCACCCTCTCCTTCTTTTCCTCACCGGCCCCCTTCACACCCCTCTCACTGACGCATGTCCCCACTTCCACGTCACCCTCCACCTCACCGTCTTCAACCAAGCGACAGCAGCTCGTTCCCTTCCCCCTACCGTTTCTAACTCGATTAAACTCGAGTAAATTCGAGCGTTGTAGGAAGTAATTCTCCACTACAACCCCCGCTTCTTAATCCCCTCTCTCTCCTCTTTGTTTTCCTCACAGAAACCACCCCCAGAGAGCCCCCACGCTCTCCAATTTTGAGCTCAGACCGCTGCACACCAACGCGACTCCGACGACGATTCCGGTGAGCACCGATCACCTCGCGCCCTCCTCTCTGCCCTATTATCATCACCATGCTCTAGCGCACCGTTTAATCCTTTTTTTCTTGATTTCTATCTGCCCTAGGTCTTCGCCACGGTCACCACCATAGTTTTCCTCTGCCGCCGCCGTTCATCGACGATTCCGGTGAGACTCGAGTTCCCGCCGCCCCTTTTTGGCCACCACTAGCTGGTAATGGACCAGGCGCACTTTGCTGACCCCTTTCTTTGACTGCTCGAGCCCCAAAATGATGCCACCGTCTCATGATGTGAGCTCCGACTTCGGCGTGAACTCCGACGAGGAATCCAGGACGAAGCCGAGCACCCCTCCCTCAACCGCGACAACCACTGAGACCGCTGAGACCTCCGCTACCCCTCTGTAACTTTGTTGCTTCCCCTTACCCTCTAGGATCGCCGGAACACCACCCTCTTGATGCGCCACCGCCGCGCGTAGTAGACCAGCACCGCCAGTTCTTGGCCACGCACTGAGCACCGTCCGATCTAGATCCAGCGGCTTGGATAGATCTCTTAACGAATCGGTATCGTTTGATCTAGTTCGCCCGTTGCCACTTAAATCCAACAGCCCACATCGATTGAGCCGACCGAAACGGTACGGGCCAATAGAAACACGCCACGTCAGCCTGTGTGTCTGTTTAATTTAGGAAATAGACAGAATATATGATTAACTTAGAAATTCAATAACTTTTGATCCACAAATCAGAAAAATACAAATTTGGTGTCCATCGATACAGAAAAATGAGACCTTTATTGTTGAGGCCTTATTTCACCCTTTAGCTTCTGTAAAATTGGAGTTATAGGCGGAACCTTTTTAGGAGTATTCTACCCATAAAAATTACTTCATAAATTGTTTTTAAGTAATCCTTATGCCTTTAGATAGAGTATTTTAACCTCTGTACTGTAAACTTTGTTTATTTAAGAGTGTTGTTCATCTCATTGCATTTGCATGTATTCTTATTTTTGTGATGCTTATATTGATTGTATTATTTTGTTGGATTATTCTCTGTGTAGATTGTGTGGATTGTGAAGTTTGTTGTTGTGAGGATTGTACCTACTCCCCTAGCTACCAAGTCAAGTGATAATTCATCTTATGTCCTATTATTTTCTCTATTGCACTAGTGCTTATTTTGTAGATCTTAGCATGGTAGGATTATTTATATATTTTACTATGCTATGGCTATCCTATAGATTATATCTTGGTAATATTTCCTAGTTGGAAGACATCGTATGCTAGAGCGCTTAGCCATGCTATTAGAATTCGTGGCTGAAAATTCACATTAAGATAGTATGGAAGTATATTTTCTTTGACTAAGAAAACAACTAATGACAATGAAACACCTGGGTGGAAATGGGACTTGTATGGATTATGTTGAGTGGTTACTCAAGGCCCATGTCTATGGTTTACCCTGGTGTATCACACTTGTGGACAGCCACCCAAGAACAAAGAGATTGGAGACATTCTTGTCGCGAAGCTTCCAGTGCAGCCACATGGCATATGGGCTCTGCCTTGACCGACTAAGTTGCAAGAACTCAGCCAGACGGATAGAGGGTGGTAACTATGATAGGATGGAACGCGTCCGTGGTGGTCTGAGGGATTGCTTCTGAAAAGTCTCATCTCGATGCATGTCGAGTCTTGTGGGGAAAGTGCACCACCTCTCTAGAGGGTAAAACTAAGTACTTAGCCGTGTCCCCGGTTATGGACAATTTCTGAGCGTCAAGACTTTGAAGCAGTTCAAAAATCTCATCATCCAAATTTCTCTAAGTTAAAACTTGTGGGAGAACAAGGGTAGAGCTTCATTGATGTCTATCAATGGTACCTTAGTGCTTTGAAAGGGAAAACCTACTCTTCAAAAACTATGAGATAAAATCTTGCTTTTAGCAAAGTCAGCCAAAACCACACTTAGGCATATATTCATGTAGTTGCTGGATTTTACTAAGTATCTATGGTATCACTTGCTAATACAATTCCAAATGTATTGACCCTTTGTGGCTGTAACTTATTATGGTAAAGGATACTCTGATAAGGAGTAGGGTTATGGGTCTACACTCGACATGTTTGCATGTGGCGCATGAAGACAAAAGACTCTATTATTATACTATGTCTTGTGAACCTTGAATAATGTTAGCCTTGGGCTAAGTGAGTTGTAAGAACTATTATCTTCCTGGATATGCGATGTAATAAGGACCTTTGTTTTTGTGTACTTCATCTTAAACTGTGGGTGCTAGCAATTCGATCCAGGGACCAGCACTGGAATCATAGGGATCTTTACCTTATTATGGTGAGATATTACACTTTACCTCAATCCATTTGGTGAACTTGTCAACCATGACTAGAATATGGGTCATCCCTCCTTTGTCCGGCTTAAATGGCCCTACCATATCTAGGAACCATATGGCAAATGGCCATGTAATGGGGATAGTTTTCAGCTCCGACATTGGTAGCTGAGTTTTTGTGGTGCATCTTTGACAGCCATTGCATTTTCTCACCAAGTCCTCCGCTTGCTCCAAAGCACTGGGCCAATAAAATCCATGCCGGAAAGATTTTGCTACTCACACCCTTGAGGAGGCGTGGTGGCCACATTCCCCTTGGTGAATATCCCGGAGTATGTCGAGTCCTTCCTCCGGATCAATACACCGCTGTAGTACTGTTGTCACACTTCTTTTCTATAGTTCGGCGTTGATAATTGTATAGGCCTTTGCCCTTCTCTGAATCTACCTTGAACTTATTTCATCGTCCGACAAGATTCCCTCTTTCAGGAAATCAAAAATTGGCTTGGCCCAAGTTGGTACAGTCCGGACGGGAAATGGTTCCTCATCAACTTCCATTGCATCCACCGACATAACTCTTGCCGGATCAGACTGAACAGTCCCCGGGTTTGCTGAGGCAGTCCCTGGGTTTGCTGAAGCAGTCCCCGGGTTTTCTGAGGTGCTCCCCCACTCTATCTCCATAGGTGCAGCTCCTGATCCAGAGAGTGCCAGGATGTAAATGGAATCTGATTCTGGTGAGCGCGTGATAGATTGTTTTCTCAGGTGCTCCAAGGCGACATTCGGTGGGATTGGCTGCCGAGACGAGCCTAACTTGGACAGCGTATCCGCCGGCTCGTTTTCAATCTGGGGTATGTGATGGAACTCACATCCCTCAAAAAACCCACTTATCTTTTGAACACGGAACCTGTACAGGGCCATGTTAGCATCCAAGGCATTCCAATTTCCAAACACTTGCTGCACCACCAAATCGGATTCTCCAAAGCATTGTATCTGACGTATCCCTACTTCTTTCACCACTTTGAGACCATGCACCAATGCTTCGTACTCCGCCACATTGTTCGAGGCACTGAAGTGGATTTGAAGGACATATTTCAGTTGATCCTTCTTGGGCGAGGTAAGCACTACTTCGATGCCCAACCCATCTTTCAGTTTTGATCCATTGAAGTGCATTTGCCAATAATTGGAGTCCGGTAAGGGTGGCTCGTATTGCATTTCAGCCTAGTCCACAAAGAAATCCGCCACGGCTTGTGACTTGATTCCATCCCTTATGTCGAAGTGTGGTGCATAGGGAGCTAACTCGATTTCCCACTTTGCTATCCGGCCGCTTGCGTCTTTTTTACTCATAATTTCCGAAATGGGTGCCTCACATATCACCTTGATGGGGTGTTCCTCAAAATATTGTTTGAGTTTCTTGGCCGGCATATATACTGAAGGAGTTATGCGCAAGAGGCAAATAATAAAGTGTATTATTTGATGTATCTCCTATATGTTCATAATACGTTTCATACTATGCTATAACTGTGTTAATACGAAACGTTAATACACGTGTGGTATGTAAACAAACCGTGTCTCTAGTTACCTCTAGTGAACTAGTTCATTGGTCATGAGGATGGTCTGTGTTTCAAGATCATGGGCATTTATGCCAACTGACAATGAGGTCATGTTATTAGTTGAATAACATGATAGACAAACATCCGACTGTTATATCTTAATGAGATCTAGTTACAAAGTTCACCATTGATAATAAAACATAGAGAACCTCACAACCTGATCCTTTGACTGTGAGATAATGAAACTCACCATTTCCGAAAGAGGCTTTGATGGTTATCAAGAATCATCTCGTAAAAGGGTGATCGAAAAGATGCCACTCAGGTTTTCCGAACGGATGTGTTGAGGAGTACATATCAAGAACAGGATTTGTCTAGTCCATGTAATGGACAGATACATGTGGCACCCTCGGTGGCGTTCCATTAATGAAGCTTGCAAGCATGTGACTAGGTCACGGAATGCAACAACATGAGAACGAGAAAAAAAGTTCATCGGTAATGAGATCGAACTAAGGTATGGAGATACCAAAGATCAAGTCTCGGATGAATTAGGTATCGAATGACAAAGGGAACGGGGAATGCTATCTCATAGTTCGAACGATTGTATTCGTGAAACTCATGGGGATCACATGGCCATCCAGGTCCCTCTGTTGATCATTGATACGAGAGTAGTCTCAATCATGTCCGGAGTGTTTCCGAACCGAAGGATGTCACGCTTAAGGGTAGAGACGCTTAGGGTAGATGAGGTATCATATGAGAAATAGAGAGAGAGAAACCGGAATAGTTTCGGTAACATCCGATGGAGATCGGAAGGGGTCCGGAAGGTGTTCCGGAGTGAAGGAATAATATAATATGTGTATTTCAATGTTAATTGGAGAATTAATATTAAATATATATTTTATTTTATTTTAAAAGGATCCTTATTACTAATGGGCCTCACTCGAAGGGAGGCCCAATAGGGCAAGGCGCCTAGGGAGTGGGGGGGATGACCTAGGGCTGGTGGGCCGCCCCAGTGGGGCCCACCTAGGGCCGGAGGCTGCCCCTTGGTGGCCCGCGGGTGTGGGGATTAGTCCCATACCGCCTGGCCCCTGGGTGGTGTGCCACCCTCCCACTATATAAAGGGGCCCCCGTCCCCCTTTGGGATCATCCATTCCTCTCATTCTCTCTCTCTATCATCCGCTGAGGACTTCTCTGTAATATTGGGGAGGACCTCGTGGTTGAGTTCTCCACCTTCACACTACCGTTGTGTGATCTGCGATCCGACATCTACTTCTTCCGCAGCTCGGCTGGACTGGAGTGTAGTTGACGTATCCTACACCGGACGTGTGACAAATTTCAGAGGCACCACACTTGGGGTGCTGCTCGTCTTCATCAATATATGCCTTCCTGCATAAGGCGTGCCTCTGTCTGCAAAGGTATGAATAATGTATTCCTTCTCCGTTACTTATGTATACATAGTATAGATCCTGGTATTAGTGTTTGAGTAGATAGAATTTTTTTGTTTTCTGCTACGGAACCCAACAGTGGTATCAGAGCGGGTCTATAGGTAGACATGTCGTACGGATAGAACACATAGAAATATGTGGGCATTGATTCTCTAGTTGCTACCCTCTTTAGTGTTATTGTTCATATCGCGGCACTGTTTGATGAAGCGGCCCCCAACCAACCTCACGTGGTGATTCACGAGACTGGTCCACAAATCAAAGTGGCTTAGGGGGGTGTCTGTCTCTCTACAGTAGTTCCTATGGCATTGACACTGGAGGGCCCTAAAAAGGGAAGAAGAATGGCAATCATTGAATCCATGTTGTGGCTCGACGTTCGTAGGTGGGAAGGGGTTCTACTGCGAAAGCCCTAAAGCCGCGTAAAACATGCAATAGTTAATATAGAAGCGTCTATCTTCATTATTGCATAGGGGAAAGTATTATAACATGGCAATGACATGTTTGTGAAACTTTAAGGCTATTGATGATGATCATAAAGCCATAACCATGTCATAACACTTTACTTTCGAAGTATTACTTATTGTGCTAGTATTATTACTGGACGGTAGCATAATAAGATAATCCCTCATAGTATTCCAGTTATCGTATTCCACTCGTGTGTGCACCCCCAAAAAAGTTCTTCGGTATGAGGCGATCTAGGGTTACATGCATGGGTGTCAGACATATCTACGTTTGCATACAGTGGGTGTAAGCCATGTTGCACTATGAATACACACGAGTTAGAACTGGTGAGCCTATCACGTTACAGAGACGTGGCCTCAGAATACAAGTGACCGAAAGGTCGAGCATGAATCACATAGTTGATGTGATCGACATTAGGGAATGTCCATGCTTGATACAGCACTGATGGCTGTGTTTAACCGGGGGAGGTGCAGGGGATTGGGATCATGTGATCACTAAACGAGTAGAGGGATGTTTGTTTGAGTGGGAGTTCCTTTAAGTAATACTTGAACTCATTATTCTAAACATAGTCTAAACACTTTGCAAATCCTTTGTAGATGTATCGCCCACCCACCTTCAACCTTAGCACTTTCCTCGAGAAGGACAAGCTGAAAACTGATGGAACCAACTTCGCCGCATGGTTCCGCAATCTTAGGATCCTCCTAGTCCCCTACAAGTTGACTTATGTCATCGAGGCTGAGCTTCCGGATAAGCCTGCAAATTCCGCCTCCCAGGATAAAAAGAATGTCTGGCAGTCCAAGGCGGATGATTTCTCCCTCATCCAGAGTGGAATGCTCTATGCCATGGAGCCGGAGCTTCAAAAGCATTTTGAGAAGATGAATGCTTTTGAGATCATTGAGGATCTCAAGGCTGTCTTTGCTCCACAGGCTCGTGCAGAGAGGTATGATGCTTCCGAGCTCTTTTTCTCTGCCAAAATGGAAGAGCACAACAATATTAGTGAGCATGTGGTCAAAATGTCTAGCTACGTTAAACGCTTAAACGCCCTGGATTGCAAAATCCCGGAGGAGCTCGCCATAGATAGGGTGCTGCACTCGCTGCCCCCTAGCTATAAGAGTTTTCTGATGAACTACAACATGCAAGGGATTACTAAGACCCTTGCCGAGGTGTTCGCCATGCTCAAAACTGCTGAGGTTGAAATCAAGAAGGAGCACACAGTGCTGATGGGCAACAATACCACCAACTTTAAGAAACCGAGGCAGAAGAGGAAAGGGAAGGGTAAGAAGTCTAAGAGGGATGGCAGGTTTGTTCCTAGCACCTCAAAGACTACCAAGCATGGCCCTAAGCCTGGCACTTTGTTCTTCTACTGCAAAGGGGATGGGCACTAGAAACGCAACTGCCCCAAGTACCTTGAAGACAAACGAGCTGGCAAGATAACCATCCCAGACAAAGGTATATATGATATACATGTTATTGATGTATTCCTTACGAGCGACAGGAGTAACACCTGGGTATTTGATACCGGATCTGTTGCTCACATTTGTAACTCTCGGCAGGATCTGTAGAGTAGGAGGTGCCTAAGGAAGGACGAGGTGACGATGCGTGTCGGCAATGGTTCGAGAGTTGAAGTGATGGCCGTCGGCACCCTGGATCTCCGTCTACCATCGGGATTATTATTAGTTTTTAATAAATGCTACTATGTACCCGCATTGAGTATGAATATTGTGAGTGGGTCTTGCTTGTTGCAAGACTGTTATTCATTTAAATTAGGAACAAATGGTTGTTCAATTTATATGAATGATGTTTTCTATGTTCATGCTCCTATGTGTGATGGTTTATTCTTACTTGATCTTGATTGTGATACACACATCCATAGTGTTGATGCTAAACGTTGTAAGCACAGTGACGATAATTCCATGTTCATGTGGCATTGTCGTCTTGGTAACATTGGTGTAAAGCGCATGAAGAAGCTTCATTTAGAAGGACTTCTTGGATCATTGGATTTCGAATCCCTTGATACATGTGAGCCATGCTTCATGGGCAAGATGACTAGGACACCATTCTACGGAATAGTGGAGAGAGTTGTAGACCTACTTGGGATCATACATACGGATGTATGTGGACCAATGAGTGTCTCAACACGCAATGGTTTTCGCTACTTTGTTACCTTTACTAACGACTTAAGAAGATATGGATATCCCAAGTTCTTAATGAAGCACAAGTCTGAAACCTTTGAAAAGTTCAAGGAATTTCAGAAAGAGGTAGAGAATCAACTGAACAAGAAAATCAAGCACCTTCGATCTGATCGAGGAGGCGAGTATTTGAGTTATGAGTTTAACATGCACTGAAGGACTGTGGGATTATCCCACAGCTTACGCCAGCCGGAACACCGCATCGTAATGGTGTGTCGGAACGTTGTAACCGAACCCTTTTATTTTAAACAGAGCACCATCCAAATCTGTGGAGACAACCCCATATGAGATATGGTATGGCAAGAAGACAAAGTTGTCATTTCTAAAAGTTTGGGGTTGTGAGGCTTACGTTAAGAAACTGCAGCCTGAAAAACTCTAATCCAAGTAGGAAAAATGTATCTTTGTAGGATATCCAAGGGAAACCGTTGGGTATACCTTCTACAACCAAGCCGAAGGCAAAACGTTTGTCGCAAGAACCGACATCTTTCTCGAGAAAGAGTTTCTTGCAAAAGGAGTGAGTGGAAGGAAAATTGAGTTAGATGAAATTATTGACCCTTCTCTCCAAATTCCAAGTAGCGCAACGGAAGCTATTCCGAAACTGCTCTCCAACATGGTGGAAGAGACCATTGATGATGATCAAAGCAATGACATCGAGACTCCTGAGGTTCTTAGGTCTACAAGGGTTCGTACCAATCCTGATTGGTACAGTAGCCTTGTAATGTCTGTCATCCTGGATGAATAGG
Organism: Avena eriantha; assembly: GCA_910589775.1. Taxonomy (NCBI): domain Eukaryota; kingdom Viridiplantae; phylum Streptophyta; class Magnoliopsida; order Poales; family Poaceae; genus Avena; species Avena eriantha. Next base: position 10,901,239 of record OU342746.1, read on the forward strand.
AAGAACCTGCAAACTACAAAGAGGCTATGGATAGTGCTGACTTCGAGAAATGGCTAGAAGCCATGAAATCTGAAATAGGATCCATGCATGAAAACCAAGTTTGGACCTTGGTGGATCTTCTAGAAGGCCGCAAGGCCGTGGAAAATAAATGGATCTTTAAGAAGACAGATGCGAACGGTTAACGTGACCATTCACAAAGCTCGACTTGTCGCAAAGGGGTTTCGACAAATTCAAGGAGTTGACTATGACGAGACTTACTCTCCCATAGTGATGCTTAAGGCTGTCAGGATTTTAATAGAAATTACTGCACATTTCGACTAGGAAATTTGGCAGATGGATGTCAAGACCGCGTTCCTCAATGGTCACATTGATGAAGAGTTGTATATGATGCAACCAGAATGTTTTGTCAATCCTAAGGATGCTGGAAAGGTATGCAAGCTTCAATGGTCCATTTATGGATTGAAGCAAGCATCTCGGAGCTGGAACCAACGTTTCGATCAAGTGATCAAGAGTTTTGGATTTATCCAAAACCAACAAGAGTTCTGTGTTTACAAGAAAGCGAGTGGGAGCTCAGTTGTTTTCCTAGTAGCATATGTGGACGACATATTACTCATGGGAACCGATGTGGATCTTATGAAAAGCGTTAAAGCATACTTGAGTAACCAATTTTCCATGAAGGATCTAGGTGAAGCTTCATACATATTAGGAATCAAGATCTATAGAGATAGATAAAGGCTCCTAATAGCATTGAGTCAAAGTACTTACATAGAAAAGATTTTGAAGAGGTTCAAAATGGAGAACACCAAAAAGGGTTTCACTCCCATGATGAAGAATTGCAAATTGAGTATGACTCAATGTCCTGCAACGGACAATGATAGAAATAAGATGGCTTTCACACCCTATGCCTCAGCCATAGGGTCTATCATGTATGCAATGTTAAGTACATGACCTGATGTGGCATTGGCTCTCAGTTTGATGAGCCGATACCAAAGTAATCCAAGACCGGATAACTGGACAACTATCAAGAATATTCTGAAGTATCTGAAAAGAACAAAGGATATGTTCCTAATCTATGGAGGAAATGATGAAGCTCTAAATGTAACAGGTTACGTAGATGCGAGCTGGAATTCAGATCATGATGACTCGAAGTCTCAAACATGATTTGTTTTCTTGGTGAATGGTGGGGTGGTAAGCTGGAAAAGCAAGAAGCAGCCGGTGGTGGCACAATCTTCAATGGAGTCTGAATATATTGTTGCGGCTGATGTAGCAAATGAAGCTGTTTGGCTGAGGAATTTCGTCATCAAACTGGGAGTTTTTCCCAATGCGCAAGACCCCGTGATGGTCTATTGTGATAACACAGGTGCTATTGCAAACGCAAGGGAGCAAAGAACTCATTCCACAGCCAAACACATCAAGCTTAGATTTCACGTCATCCGGCAGAACGTTGACGAAGGTGAAGTCAATATTTGCAAAGTAGATACGGATCTGAATGTAGCAGATCCTTTGACTAAAGCTCTCCATCAGGAAAAGCACGAACAACACTGAGATTCCATTGGTGTTAGGTTCCTGCCTATTGTAAACTAGTTTTTTTATACTCTAGTGCAAGTGGGAGACTAAAGGAGTTATGCCCTAGAGGCAAATAATAAAGTGTATTATTTGATGTATCTCCTATATGTTCATAATACGTTTCATACTGTGTTATAACTGTGTTAATACGAAACGTTAATACACGTGTGGTATGTAAACAAACCGTGTCTCTAGTTACCTCTAGTGAACTAGTTCATTGGTCATGAGGATGGTCTGTGTTTCAAAATCATGGCATTTATGCCAACTAACAATAAGGTCATGTTATTAGTTGAATAACATGATAGACAAACATCCAACCATTATATCTTAATGAGATCTAGTTACAAAGTTTACCATTGATGATAAAACACAGAGAACCTCGCAACCTAATCCTTTGCCTGTGAGGTAATGCAAATCACCATTTCCGGAAGAGGCTTTGATGGTTATCAAGAATCATCTTGGAAAAGGGTGATCAAAAAGATGCCACTCAGGTTTTCCGAAGGGATGTGTTGAGGAGTACATATCAAGACGAGGATTTGTCTAGTCCATGTAACGGACAAATACATGTGGCCATCTCGGTGGCGTTGCATTAATGAAGCTTGCAAGCATGTGACTATGTCACGGAATGCAACGACATGAAAACAAGAAAACAAGTTCATCGGTAATGAGATCAAACTAAGGTATGGATATACGGAAGATCAAGTCTCGGATGAATTAGGTATCGAATGACAAAGGGAACGGGGAACGACTATCTCACGGTTCGAGCAATTGAATTCGTGAAATGCACGGGGATCACATGGCCATCAAGGTCCCTCTGTGGATCATTGAAATGAGAGTAGTGTCAATCATGTCTAGAGTGTTTCTGAACCGAAGGATGCCATGCATAAGGGTAGAGACGCTTAGGGTAGATGAGGTATCGTATGAGAAATAGAGAGAGAGAAACCGGAATAGTTTTGGTAACATCCGATGGAGATCGGAAGGGGTTCGGAAGGTGTTCCAGAGTGAAGGAATAATGTAATATGTGTATTTGAATATTAATTGGAGAATTAATATTAAATATATATTTTATTTTATTTTAAAAGGCTCCTTATTGCAAATAGGCCTCACCCGAAGGGAGGCCCAATATAGCAAGGCGCCTAGGGAGTGGGGGCCTGTCGGCCTAGGGCTGGTGGACCGCCCCACTGGGGCCCACCTAGGGCCGCCGGCTGCCCCTAGGTGGCCGGCTGGTGTGGGGATTAGTCCCACACCATCTGGACCCTGGGTGGTGTGCCCTCCTCCCACTATATAAAGGGGTCCCCCCTCCCCCTTTGGGATCATCCATTCCTCTCATTCTCTCTCTCTCATCCGCTGAGGACTTCTCCGTAATATTGGGGAGGACCTCGTGGTTGAGTTCTCCACCTTCACACTACCGTCGTGTGATCCGCGATCCAGGGTCTACTTCTTCCGTTGCTCAGCTAGATCGGAGTCCGGTTGATGTCTCCTACACCGGACGTGTGACGAACTTCGGAGGCACCACACTTGGGCTGCTGCTCGTCTTCATCAATATACGCCTTCCTGCGTAAGGTGTGCCTCTGTCTGCAAAGGTATGAATATTGTATTCCTTCTCCGTTACTTATGTCTACATAGTATAGATCCTGGTATTAGTGTTCGAGTGGATATAATTTTTTTTCTGCTACGGAACCCAACATATACGCCGTACGCCATCTTCTGATAGTGAGGATAGTTCTGTTTCGAGGCTGACAATACCTCGCTCAGATAGTATACCGGCCTTTGCATGGACTTTCCTTCCTCTTCACGCTCCACTACGATTACTGCACTTACGACTCGGTTGGTCGCGGCTACGTAGAGCAACATTGGCTCCTTGGGTACTGGTGCGGCTAGGATTGACGCAGTAGATAACTTTTTTTCAACTCTCAAAATGCAAGATCAGCCTGTGGCGTCCATGTGAACTTGTCTGCCTTTTTCATTAGTTGGTAGAGGGGCAAGGCCTTCTCTCCCAACTGACACACGAACCGACTTAACGATGCCAGGCAACCAGTGAACTTCTGCACATCGTTAAGGCATTTTGGCAGTTCCATTCTTTCTATGGCCCGGATTTTTGTCGGCTTAGCTTCAATACCATGGCTAGACACCAGAAAACCGAGTAACTTTCCGGCAGGTTCGCCAAAGGTGCACTTCTCCGGGTTTAGCTTCATTGGGAACCTTCTCAAGTTCGCGAATGTCTGCCGGATATCATCAAGGAGCGTATTGCTTTCCTTTGTTTTTATTACCACATCATCCATATAGACTTGCACGTTTCGACCTATCTGATTATGTAAGCATTTTTGCATGCATCGCTGGTACGTTGCTCATGCATTACGTAATCCAAATGGCATAGTGCGATAGCAATAAGCCCTGTACGGGGTAATAAACGCAGTCTTTATTTGATCCTCCGGATTCAGGGGTATCTGGTGGAAATCAGAATACGCATCAATGAATGACAATAGCTCACATCCGGCCGTTGAGTCTATGACTTGATCTATCCTAGGGAGTAGAAATGGATCTTTGGGACACGCCTTATTCAGGTTCGTGTAATCAATACACATGTGCCATACCACAGCCATGTTCGGTTCATCTTTCTTTTTCTCCACAAGCACTGGATTAGAGAGCCAATTCGGATAGAGTACTTCCATGATAAACCCGGCCGCTAGGAGCCTAGCTATTTGGTCTCCAATGACTTTCCTTTTGTCTTCGGTGAAACGCTGGAGAGGTTGCTTCACCGGCTTAGCCCCGGGTCTTACGTTCAATGAGTGCTCAGCCAACTCCCTCGTTACACCTTGCAGATCCTGAGTATACCAAGCAAAGATATCCCGATTCTCACAGAGGAAGTTGACGAGCTCGCTTTCATATTTGCTGCTTAACCCGGCACCAATGGTCACGGTGCACTCTAGGAACTGATCATCGACTGGCACTTTCTTCGTGTCCTTGGTTTCTTGGAATGATACACTTCTGTGTGGGTTGGTCAGAGCCGGCATATGATGTTGCGCGGATTGAGCAAGAGCCGCCACTTCCAGTATCTTCCTTTTTTCTTGAGCAATCATGAGCAACTCGGCTAAGTTAGATCCGGCTGAGGCGTAGTCGATCGAACGCCAAAAGTCCCCTGATATAGTTATCATGCCTGTTGGCCCGGGAAATTTCATCTTAAGGTAACTGACGTGGGTAGTTTCCATGAATTTTCTCAGCGCTGGCCTGCCGAGTAAAGCGTGATATGCGCTCTCCAGATTCACCACTTCGAATTCGAAGTTTTCGGTCCGACAATTGTCTCTCGTGCCGAATAAGACGTCAACTCGGACCTTACCAATTGGCTCACAGGAAATACACGATACAATGCCATGAAAGGTAGTCCTCGTTGCTTGCAACATGTTCTCTGTTATCCCCAACTTGTGCATGGTATCCTTGTACATAATGTTGATAATACTGCCATTGTCAATCAGTACCTTAGAAAACCTTACGTTGAGATTTGGCCTGATAAATTTCGGATCTAGGACTAGAACATAGGTTCCCGGGCTTGGCATGATCTTTGGGTGATCCTTATTACTCCATGTAATCTATTGATCCTCCCAAGGCATATATCTGACTATTCCTGGCATTACCGCGTTCACCTCCATATGCCGGCGCTGCAAGCTTTTCCGGTCATTTTCTTCTGTGGTAAACACACTGTAGCTTTGATGATGTTCCCTCTACTCGTTTCGTCCTTCATCCTCTTGGTAGTCCGGACCTCGTTGCTGGTTATTTCCTACTTGATGTACCGCTTCCCTTCTCTGTAGATTCTCGTACCTCGGCGAAGGTGGTGGCAACATCAGTTGCTGTCCGTTCCCCCTGTCAGTAATGGTTGCCGTGGTGCTTCATTCCGAGGTGCCTGAGCATTCCCCGAACTACCCTGTTCTAAGTTCCTCATCCATTCACATTGCCAGGTTGTATGATTCGCCAGACTATTAAGGCTTGGTGTATGGTACTTGCAAGGTTGATCTAGCATGGACTCAAACGTGTACCTTGGTCTATCCTTTCGTTGTTGCCATTGCTTCTTCTGCTCCGGGGTCCAAGGTTTTTTCCTTTCATTTTTCTGCTACTAGCTTTGCCCTCCAGTTTTTTGGCGTTGGCTGGCTCCGGCATTGGATCGATCCCGGTCTACTACTGCGACCTATTGCAAGTTATACCGGTAATCCGGACGCTCATCCCTTCTCTTTCCTCGAAAATCATTCCTCCTTTGACATTCCGGGGCCATCTCAGCGGTAATATTCCTCGTTTGCCTCGCTCGACATTAGCCGGGGTTGCGTTGGATCTCCTAAAGCATACGAATCTGCGATCCAGATTGTCTCAGCCAAGGTAGTTGGCATGTCTTGCTGTAACCTCTACCACATCATACTCCCATATCTGCATCCCTGAGCGAACCAGGCAATAGCCTGTGATTCAATTACCCCCTCACACGAGTTTCGCACATTGCACCACTAAGTCAGGAAATCTCGGTCTGGCACATTAGGTCTCTGCCGGCACAACGCAAATTGTTCAGCCAAGCTTGCGCTAGTCCTTCTAGGATCTGTGGTACACATCTTACTGCCCATCTCAAATTTCCTGTCGCGATCTTGACTACTGTGGCGTAGTCAATCAGCCAATCCACTGCCCTAGTACTACCATCATAAGTTCGGGTTCCTCTGGCCATCTAGAAGTTCGGCACTGGTGGCTCATTCATGATCCGGGGCCCAAAGCATGCTGGACCCGGTGGACCTTGTACCTCAATTAGCTCCGACCTATAAATCCTATCCAATTTCAGCCTAGCATCATCCGGCTGCAAGTTCCTGCTTCCCAGTCTTGACCCAATTGAGTGGTGATCCGGTCTAGGGTATCCGTCGTTGTCCATGGCTGAATAACCATCATTGTATCTTTCCTGATCCAGACGAGCATTTTGTTGTAGTGCTGCTTGTCCTGCACTCCCCTCTTGCCGAGGTGCACGCTGTTGTTGCGTCCGAGGTAAATTTTGCGCCATTCCCATGGGATCTCGCTGTCCGGCATTGCCGTTGGCAACATTTCTCTGACCGGCGTTGCCTTGGTCACGGTTACCTCGGCCGGCCACACCTCGGCTGGTACTGTGCCGATCTTCATCAACTTGCACTATTTTCCCTTTCAAACCCTTACTAGATCATAAGGAACCATCTGTTTGTCTCTTCTTCCGGAGTTTACTACTTCTTCTCTCCTACGATTGTGACTCAGAGACGACGCGGCTCCTCCGAATCTCGCTGGGTTATTCCTGGCTGAATGTACCACCTGTGAGGCTCCTGGTGGCTCCGGGTTTGCCTTGTTTATTTGTTCATTTTGCTGGCAAGCAACTCTCAACAAGTTAGTTACCCTCTCTTGTTGCCTTTGCCGGGCCTCTCTAGTTAAACCTTCTAATTCGGATGCTGCCGCGTTTGCTGCCCTAAGGTTCTTTGCCGGAGTACTGTACCGATCCATCCCTCCTGTTACTATCGTGGCTGTCTGACCCGGCCTAGGCTCGTACTCCTTGTCAATCTCAGTGATCAGATTCCTGCCCTGGATTTTCACTCCATCTATGCGGTTTGCCTTAGCATATTCTCTCAAGGTGATGTTCAAAGACTGATGCAACTCTACTACCTTCTTTGCCGCAGCTAACATTTTTCGCCTAGTTTCCTCTAACTCATCTTGTGCTTGAGCCGGATCTACCACAAGTTCTATCGGCGTTGCTAGGCTATCTATTGCTTGCTGGAGCACATTCTCTAGCCTTTCTAGCGGAGGAAACCTAGACCTGGTTTTCTTTGGTGTTACCTCTGGCTCTAGCGCCGTACCCTTGCTCAGTTCCGCGTCAGGAGCGGTCATCAGGACCTCAACGCTGCTAGTGGGGCGAGTGATACGCACTCCACAAGTTGCGCTAAGAGGTGGCTCGCCTCCCTCGAAGACGTGTCGCAGATGAACGCAGGACTCGTCCACGCCGACGTAGATCTTGTGCATGCCAAGCTTGATGAAGACGTCGTTGCGTGGTGGAGGGTGCTTGCCGAAGCTTCCTGCATTGTGGCTAACATAGTCCAGCGCTCCAAAGCGCTGAACCAAGCCTGAGACGACACACTCGCCGGTGCTAGAGAAGTTTCCCGTCTGAATTTTCACTCCTGCCAGCACCGCTAGCCCCACGGTGGGCGCCAACTGTCGTGGTGGTGGCACGGCAGATGCCATGGATAGGCTAAAGATGGGGCCAATGAGTGCTAGGGGAATCCAGGGAGGGAGAACGTGGTGATTCCACGCACAAATGTTCTTGTATTTTCTCTATCAATGGTGTTTACAAGTGCTCTTGAGGCTCTCAGCAAGAAGGAGACGATGTCTCTTACTCCCTACCAACTAGCCCTAGAGTTCTACGTTAGACATAGAGAATGATCGACCCTCTTGTATGGAGGCCCCGATGCTCCTAATATAGGGGAGCCCGGGTTACAATTCTAGGGCACAGGTGGCAGCATATTCTACGAATATACTCCTCGCCTAATGCAGATGCTTCTTTATTCTCTTTAATGGTTCGTCCGGGATTTGGACGTAACCCATAGCGTAATCCTTGTCTTTTGGCGTCACCAGACACAGGCAACGTCATCCGGCTTTGCCAGTGTCACCTTGGTCGCCCCTGACCCGCTGGTCCTCTTCTTTACTTTGCTTCGCTCATGCTACAGCTAATAAAGCCACCTTTTCACCAGTGGGGGATTCCTTCTCTTGGAAGCCATAGGATAATCCGGCTAGCATATAGCTAATTGGGCTTACCAAGTTACCTGCAAAATAGATAGACAAACATGGCCGGCATATAACTTATGCCGGCCGGACCATAGTCAAGGAGATGCTCCATGGGCTGGGTCACACCCTGATCCGGCCTGCCTTGAGGTGACCCGGCCAGCACTCGATTTGACCATGCTGTACCCCGGCTAACTCGGCCCTTATACCCCGGCGTTACCCTACCCGGGGGTATCCCCCAACAGCAGCTGGTGCGGCGTCTTCCTCCCGACTCGTCGTCGGAGTCCTGGTTGGGGTCCTCTTCCGCGTAGCATTTGGCGATTTCGAGGAGGTCGGGGATGTTGTCGAGCGTCCGGTAGACCCTCTTGTTCTTAGCGACCAGGGGCTCGTACCGGCACGCGTTCTTGAAGCAATGTATCGCCGTGTCCGGGTGGATGCCGGAGGCGTTGATCCATAGTTCTTGCCGCCTTTGAATCTACTGGCGGGTCGACTCGCGTTGTCCTTGGATGCATCGCTCCGGGTCCTCAATGGTGGTGGAGCAGGTGTAAGAACCCTCAAAGTGCATGACGAAGGCATCCCGCATCTCCTCCCAGGAGTCGATGCTGTCGGCGGGGAGGGTGTTGATCCATTGCCGGGTTGCACCCTCCATCATCAGGGGGAGGTAGCGAGCGGCTAGCAGGTCGGTGTGATCGGCGATTCCCATCGCCATGAGGTATGTGTCCAGCCAGACCGCTGGATCGTACGTCCAATCATACTTTTCGATCTCCTTGGGCGCCTTGAAGTGGGCGGGGTACTTCTCTCCTCGGATCATAGGTCCGAAGCACTGGGGGGCGACTCGGCTGAGCGAGCCCCTGGGTTCGGGGTCACAGCGATTAGTGCGAGTGTGCCTCAAGTCGTTGGGATAGCGCGCCCTCCAAGCCTGGTTGTTGACGATTTGCATTCGGGCATCGATGGGCTGCCCGTTGGCGGCGACCGTGTTGTTTACCAGTCATGGCTCGTTGGTGGAGAGCGCGGCGTTGGCGGCCCATGGCTAGTTCGCCAGGGGGTGTAGTGGTGGGCAGGTCACGGCAATGGAGCTATTTGGGTGACCGCTTGAGGCCGCCCTGCTTGCCGAGGAGCGGGAATACATCCGCCCCCACGGGTCGACTCCTGCGGCTTACTACTCGACGACCCTGGCGAGTAGGGCCTTGGCATACTGGATCTGCAGCGCGCCTTCTCCTTGAACATCGAGGTTTGCGACTGCAGCGTCGGCCGCGACAACGTTGCCCATCGGGGTGGAGTATAGTGGGAGTTCATTGGCGTCGCGGGCCTGTTGCGAGATTATGATCTGCGGCTGGTCCGGCGGGGGCGTGCGACCAATGGGTGGTGGTGGGGCCCCAGGCACCGTTGTGCCGGGTGGTGGTCGGTTGCTGCCACCTGGCGGCACATTTTCGTAGTACTGGCGCTCGGCCGCGTGTGTGGGGTCACCTTCTGCAGTGACCCAGCATACCACTTCATGATGTAGTTGAAGGGAATATGCCCAAGAAGCAATAATAAAGTGGTTATTATCTTATTCCATGTTTATGATAAATGTTTATTTTGCATGCTATAATTTTATTAATTTGGAAACATTAATACATGTGTGTTTAATAAACAAAAGGAAAGTTCCTAGTTATACCTCTCTTATAAACTAGCTCATTGATTAACAAGATGATCAAGGTTTCCTGATCATGGACATTGGACGTCGTTAATAACAAGGTCACAACATTGGTGGAATGATGTGATGAACACTCATCCAAAGTATAGCATTACGAGCAGAGTCATTATGTTTATATTGCTATAACATTATAGGAAGTAATCTTAGTCCTTAGACCATGAGATCATGCTAATTGCTAACACCGGAAGAGTATCTTGATAACATCAAACGTCACACCGTAAGAGGGTGACTATAAAGGTGGGTTCAGTGCTACGAAGGTGTTATGTTGAAGCTCATGGATCAAGAATGGGATTTGTCCATCCCGATGACGGATAGATATACTCTGGACCCTCTCGGTGATATCACATTGAAATAACTTGCAAGCAGATGTGATCACTAGAATGTTGTATCACGGGAACGAGAAAAGAGTGCATGTTGGTAACGAGATCAAACTAGGTATTTGATGCCGATGATCGAATCTCACACATGTAATATATCACGAGACAAAGGGATTTAGTTACGACATTAAAGGTTCACATGATCACAAAAGTCATCATTGAATATGTGGGAGTCAGGACGGATCTCTAGGTCCCGCTGCTGAATATTGATCGGAGAGGGGTCTGGATCATATCTGCATTATTCGCGAACCGTAGGGTGACACACTTATGGGATACCAACACCATTTAGGAGAAAATATGTTTCAGATAAATATTTAAGAAAGCGCTAGAATTATTTCAATAGACACCAAAACTGTTTCGGGTGAAATTGCTGAAATTGGTTCTGCATGTGATACTGAAATGTTGCAGGGGGTTTTATGTGAATGTTTGTTAATTAAATTAATTAAAAGATTCTGAATAAAATAAATAAAATAGTTTTATTTAATGAGAGCTTGCATTAAATTTGGTGGAAATTTAATACATGTGAGTGGAAGTGTGAGTGGAGGCTTATTTATGTGAGTGCAGTATCCACCACATGAATGATGGAAGAGGTGGGGGCAACACCATGGCTGCCACTCCATGGCCCTTGGCTGCCCTCCTCTTCCATATAAAAGGCCCCCGTCTCCTCCTCACAACACACACCTCCTCGTGAAGGATCTCTCTCCCCCTCTAGTTATTCCCCATGGTCTCGGATTAGCGAGATACATGTTCCCGGCGGCTTTATCTGGAAAGGAGTTGCTGGTTCCGCTGCTTTCCTGGAGTGACGGGGAGGTTGTCGGGGTACCGAGCGTGTGTGCGATCATGGATGCACCGCTGCTTTGCGGTGCTGGACTTGGTGGTGCTGGACTTGCTGGAGCTGGATCTGATGGATGTGCTGGAGCCGGACCTGCTGGACTTCATCACGATCTTGAGATCGGCAAGTGTACGACTACATCATCCATGAGTTCCAACTCGTTAACAAAGCTTTGTTGTCTTTGAGGGTAAGTTCTCTATGGATGTATATCCACCCATTGCTTGTATCTAATAGATAGATCTTGGCGATAGATCCTATCGTAGGGAAATTTTTGTTTTCTATGCTGTGAACCCAACAGTGGTATTAGAGCCTGATCTATGCGTAGGTACTTTGCACGGGTAGTACACATATGTTTATATGTGGGCGATGATGATCATGTTATTGCTTCTTTCATGTATTTTGGATGTTGGTGGCATAGTGGGATGAAGCGGCCCGGAGCAACCTTACATGTCATCGCACATGAGACCGGTTCCACGACTGACATGCAACTAGTTTTGCATAAGTGGCTGGCGGGTGTCTGTCTCTTCTACTATAGTCAATATCTGATTTACAACGAGTTGCTAATAACTTATTTATCATCGTCGTGGTTCCATGTTCGAAGGTAAGACCGGTTCTATCTTCGAAAGCCCTAAGCCACGTAAAACTTGCAATGGATAAATTAGAGGCGTCTAGTTTAGATTGTTACTGGGCTAGTGTCATGATATGGTAATGTTGTAAGTTGATGTATGGTAGATACCCTTACAACACACCTAACTTGTAAGTTCCATAGACCTTGGCCTTACACACAAAGGAATGATAGAGATCGTACCACGATGCACATGATGGTGATCAAACACATGGACCATGTCCTTCCACTTTACACATATGATGTTTGCATCTTATATTGCTATTTTGGCGTTTTAGTAGCATTATAAGATGATCCCTCATTTAAATATCAAGATAAAATGTGTTCTTCCTTAAATATGCACCGTTCTATGGATCGTGTTTCGAGACATCAAGTGATGATCGGGTGTACTCAACTCTACGCTTTCATACAACGGGTGTAAGACAGTTTTACACACGCGAGTACTAAGGTTCTTTCTTGGCGAGCCTAGCATGTGCAGACATGGCCTCGGAACACGGACCGAAAGGTTAAGCATGAATCATATAGTTGATGTGATGCCCATATTGATACTCGCCTTTGAAGCTACACCGACTCACGTGATGATCGGACTTGGTGCAGTGGATTTGGTTCATGTAATCACCAAAAAGGCACAAGTGATGTTGTTTTTGAGTGCGAGTTCGTTTCTAATTTGGATTACTCGAACTCAATTTGTCATAAACTAAATCAAAGTGAATTTGCATAATTTGTTGTAGTCATTGGCATCTGTTCACTACCTTATGCTTAGTTTTAATTGAGATAATAGAACTATAGAATTCTGGATATTTACTTTACGAACTGGTATCGTATTGTTTTGAGTGTCAATTTAACGTTTAGAAGTCCTATTGCAAACTTTCAGCAAACTCTATTTACTCCATGAAGTTTAATAAGTAGTATTAAATCAAGAGTAAGAATTCCAATGTTAGTATCTAAAGTATCATGTTTGCCTCCATGATTATTGATATTCAAAAGTCATTTTAATATCAAGATTATCTAGGAGCTGAAAAATTGTTTCAAAAACCATCATGTGTGGAAGATATTGTGATGTCTGAAATAATGTTTCTGGTTGCATTATGATAGAGTATAATTTATCAAATTACATGTTCTCATATTGTATGAGAATTTGTGAAGGATGGAGATGCTAGGCATCCGGATCTCCCAAAAAGGTTTTGGGAACTAACATTATACTCGCGATTCTTCCTTATAGGCTATAGTAGCTTGATCATGAAAGTTGTCATGATAAGGATGAATAGAAGATGTAGGTAAAATGTTTACTACACTAATAGATTACTAAAGAATGGATTTTTGAAAGAACACCAAACATTTGATGATGGTGATCCACTTCAAAGTGCAAGTCCAAACGTATTAGTGTTTGACTATATACGCTTTGTACTATGTGTCATGTGAATGACACCACTATTGATGTTGATAGATTCTTTTAAAAGATAAGGAATTGTTGAAAGATAATCTATAAAATATTTGGGAGAAAAGAAAAGGTTGGATATGTCCTACTTAGGTATATACAAGATATACATATTATGGCTGTATTCCTTGCTTGTTAAACAATGTGGTTCTGAGGCATTGGATACCGAATTGGTTGGTGTCAAGTATCATACAGAACAACACAATTCATGAACTGCAATGGCCTAAGTAACTGGTAAGAGAATAAGTGATGATGTTCATCGAAAACAAATAAAGTGTTATTGTTTTTTCGTTGTCGTCAAACCTAGACTTCAAGGTTTGTTTTAATAATTGTTATTTTGTTCCGGTATTACGAGAACAATAGTTGTTCAAATAATTACCGTATACCATAAAGGATGAATGAACTTTTACAAGTCTAGTTGGGGAAATCACATCCATAAACATTATAGAGAAAATGTCGTAAGACAAATTATTGGAAGATCACTTATGAAGTGACATCGTTGTTTGAATTATATTGGAAAGTAAACATGAAGAAACTCCATGTTGATGGATTTTTGGAGTCTTTTGATTTTGATCAATTGACGCTTGTGAAACTCTCCTCGATATAAATGAAACTCCATCCATAGGCCAAAGAGGAACATATTACTAACTTATTGGATATTATGCATGTTGATGTATATAGTCAATTATGTGTAGCCATATGCGATGGATCTTTTTTGCTTCATATGCTTTGTCCAGAAATTTGAGTGAATATATTTATATATTTACTTAATAAGGAAGAAGTATGAAACATTTGAAAAAAATTCAAAGACTATCAAGATGAAGTGAAAAATCATTGTAACAAGAAAATAAAAGATTTTATGATTTGATCATAAAGGAAGATATTTGAGTTACAGGTTTAGCAAAACACTTAAGATTTCAGGAATTGTTCCATGAATTTGCATTTTCCGATAAACCACAGGAGTATGGTATATTCGAGAGATCAAATCAAACCTTGTTTGATATGGTAAGATCAAAGGTGTGATTTATAAAATTCCATTATGTTTTAAGGATTAAATCTTTAGAGACTACTGCTTTTACACTGAAAAGAGCACCATTTTGATCCATTGAAATGACACCATATGAGTTATGGTTTGGGATAAAACCTGAATTGTGTTTTCTTTAATTTTGGTATGCTATGCATAAGTAAAATGTTTACAACCAAAGTCGGATAAGCACGTCTTTGTAGGTTATCCCAAAGAATTTGTTGGGAATTCCTCCATAACACCGAGGACAAAAGAGTTTGTCGCTTGGAACGTCAAGTTTCTTGAGAAGGAATTTTTCGTGAAAAGTTAATTGGGAGGACAATAGAACTTTGATAAGGTTGTTAAACCTTAGCTATATGTGCTAAGTAGGGCAGTGCCGAAAAGTGTCTCGGCAGCGGCCACAATGCTCATGGCTCCCGCAATTACGAAGGGTGTGATCTTGGAGATTAGAGTTCCTATTGAACCATGTGGGTCAGTAAGAATCAAATAGTAAGATTTGAAACAGAAGTCGTTATTGTTTTGAGAATTATGAACCGACTACATGCAAAGAAGCGATGATGGGCCCCGACTCCATAAAATGACTAGAAGTCATAGAATCCGTGATAGTATCCATACACGAGAAATCAAGTTTCTGAACTTTGAAGACCCTCTAGAAAGACATGAAGCTTATCGGTCATGTTTGGATCTATAAAGAAATAGACATGGATGTTTAACATCTATGAAATAGTCGACATGTTGGAAAGAACTTTACGGCAACTTTCAAGGAGTGGACTATGACAAGATTTGATCTTTCATAGTGATATTTAGTCTTGACGGATTAATGTAGCAACCACTACATATAATTTGGTATATGGTAGTTGAATAAACAAAACAAGGTTCTTCTAATAGAATGGTTACCTAGAACGTGTACATGACATGGTGTGTAGGGTTTTGTTAATTCAAAGGGTGCTAAAATGGCATGCAAACTTCAATAGTTGAAGTGAGCATAGTAGAGTTGGAATCTTCACCATGTTGAAAATGTTAAAGGAGTTTAATTGCATCGGTGATGATGAAGATGCTTGCATTTTCAAGAAATTAAGTGGCAGCACTGAGACAAATTTCCAATACATTATGCAGAGTACATATTGTTGATTGGAAATGATTCATCTTTTATTAACACAAGTTAAGAATTTCATTAAAATAGGATTTCGATGAAAGACTTGGGCAAAACCAGAATATTTGGCATCAATGTCTATATGGATAGATTGAGGTGCTAATATGGTTATGTCAGACGTACATATAGGAGATATTGAAAGGGTTCAATATGGAAACAACAAGAAAGGTTCTTGCTGCATGGAAAGGATTGTATCAAGATTCAAGTGTTTCAACACTTGGTGAGTATAATCAAATGAATATTTTGATCGATTATACCATGATATGTATATATCCAGATATGTCCTATGCTCTAAATGTTATGAGCACATACCAGAATGATTCATAAGATGATCATTGGATGATATTAAAGATATTCTTATGAGCTTTGGAAGAACTAAGAATATATCATGTATAAGTGACAAATAGTTGAAGGTAGTTGATTGTAAAGTGTTACATTGATACTAGTTTTGTCACAAGATACAAATTAAATTTATCTCAATTTAGACTATGGGTGGCACAATGTAATGGAAAGGATGTTCCATGATGGATTTGGATGAGTTCCAAAGTTGAGACATTGTGACGGATACTACAATAAAAGGCTAAGTATATGACTACTATAGTAGCAGGAAAGGAGGGCATTTGTGTTAAGTACTTTGTTATCAAACTAGGTGTGGTTCAAAGTGGGCTAATATTATGAAGACATATTGTATGACAATAATATCAACATATTTTAACCCGAACGAACTAAAGGTCTCAACAAAGGACCAAATTTATACAATACCATCTCATTTGAGAATGAGTGATGTGTAGAGACGCAAAGACATGCAAATACACACGGACCTGAAACTGTCAGATCCGGATATTATGTTAACCACTAGCAATCACGTTTATGCAACAACAGAAAGCCATAGGTATTCAATATGCAAAGTTTTTCAAACTAGATTATTGACTCTAGTGCAAGTGGGAGACTGAAGGGAATATGCCCGAGAGGCAATAATAAAGTGGTTATTATCTTATTCCATGTTTATGATAAATGTTTATTTTGCATGCTATAATTGTATTAATTTGGAAACGTTAATACATGTGTGTTTAATAAACAAAAGGAAAGTTCCTAGTTATGCCTCTCTTATAAACTAGCTTGTTGATTAATAAGATGATCAAGGTTTCCTGATCATGGACATTGGATGTCGTTAATAACAAGGTCACAAGATTGGTGGAATGATGTGATGAACACTCATCTGAAGTATAGAATTACGATCAGAGTCATTATTTTTATATTGCTATAACATCATACGAAGTAATCTTAGTCCTTAGACCATGAGATCATGTTAATTGCTAACACCGGAGGAGTATCTTGATAACATCAAACATCACACCATAACAGGGTGACTATAAAGGTGGGTTCAGTGCTATGAAGGTGTTATGTTGAGGCTCATGGATTAAGAGTGGGATTTGTCCATCCCGATGACGGATAGATATACTCTGGGCCCTCTCGATGATATCACATTGAAATAGCTTGCAAGCAAGTGATGTGATCACTAGAATATTATATCACGGGAACGAGAAAAGAGTGCATGTCGGTAACGAGATCAAACTAGGTATTTGATGCCGATGATGGAATCTTGGACATGTAATATATCATGAGACAAAGGGATTTAGTTACGATGTTAAAAGTTCACACGATCACAAGAGTCATCATTGAATATGTGGGAGTCAGTATGGATCTCTAGGTCCCGCTGCTGATTATTGATCGAAGAGGGGTCTCGATCATGTCTGCATTATTTGCGAACCATAGGCTGACACACTTAAGGGATACCAACACCATTTATGAGAAAATATGTTTCAGATAAAGATTTAAGAAAGCGCTGGAATTATTTCAATAGACACCAAAACTGTTTCGGGTGAAATTGCTGAAATTGGTTCTACATGTGATATTGAAATGTTGTAGGGGGTTTTATGTGAATGTTTGTTAATTAAAGTAATTAAAAAATTTCTGAATAAAATAAATAAATTGGTTTTATTTAATGAGAGATTGCATTAAATTTGGTGGAAATTTAATGCATGTGAGTGGAAGTGTGAGTGGAGGCTTATTTATGTGAGTGGAGTATCCACCACATGAATGATGGAAGAGGTGGGGCATCACCATGGCTGCCACGCCATGGCCCTTGGCTGCCCCCCTCTTCCCTATAAAAGGCCCAACTCTCCTCCTCACAACACACACCTCCTCATGAAGGATCTCTCTCCCCCTCTAGTTATTCCCCATGGTCTCGGATTAGCGAGATACATGTTCCTGGTGGCTTTATCTCGAAAGGAGTTGCTGCTTCCGCTCCTTTGCTGGAGCGAGGGATGGAGGTTTTCGGGGTACCGGACGTGTGTGCGATCACGGATGCACCGCTGCTTTGCGGTGCTGGACTTGGTGGTGCTGGACTTGCTGGAGCTAGATCTGATGGATGTGCTGGAGCCAGACCTGTTGGACTTCATCACGATCTTGAGATCGGCAAGTGTACGACTACATCATCCTCGAGTTCGAACTCATTAATGAAGCTTTGTTGTCTTTGAGGGTAAGTTCTCTATGGATGTATATCCACCCGTTGCTTGTATCTAATAGATAGATCTTGGCGATAGTTCCCATCATAGGAATTTTTTTTGTTTTCGATGCTGCGAACCCAACAGTAGTACACTATAGTCGTTAACATAACACCAATGAAACACCGTTCAGTAGTATTACATCCCTCAGAGTGGTACAACAGAAATACAGCAGGTCCAAGACATGACTATAGATTACAACTCGACTCCTAGAGAACACTCTAGGTTAAAGAGAGAGAAAGAAACTTCTTATAAAGAAGAACTAGAAGTAATAACTCAAAACTATCTAGTAACTACAACTAGTATATATACTATTTGGCTTGCCATTGCTCCTATTGCAATGCTCTAGAAAAGTAGGTTTTATGGCTAGAGAATCTACTTCTATCTACTTAAGAACTTAGTCTTCACTTCGGTTGACGTCTATGTGGACTTAATTGACTTTACTGAAGAACTTTAGTTGTCGATGATGGTTTCTTGAGCAGACATTGATGTTGACATCATCTTCAACGTCTTAGAACCTAGCAAGGGTTAAGAAGGTACGGTTGAGTACGAGCGTGCTCAGCAAGTTCACTAAAAAGGAGTGCATGATGCACTATCTCTATAGCCACGGACCATAGGTCATAGGCTATACACGTTTTCGTAAACATTTCTTCAAAGGTTGCTTTTATTCTGAAAACTATGTCTGACAGCCTTCACAGGTTGACCAGAACTTCATGGAGTTCCTTTCCTGCCGTGTTCGTAGCTCCATCCCGGAACAGCGAGTAACATGTCACAATTCTTAGACTCTGTAGAGGTGCATCACTTTTCCTATAAGAGACCTTAGCCTTGTTGCACAACCAAGCAGCGAGCTTGTCCACACTTCCTTGGTATGGGGCCTAGTCTAAGATCCAAGCTAGTACTGCCCTCTCCGCGATCCCATATGTCTGCACGATCCTCTAGGGCTGACTACACCTCCGTTAAGCCGCCAACTAGGGCAAGCTATAACCATGGGGAGTTCCCGAAGACTCTATGAGCTGGTGATGCCCCTAGGAGGTTCGTCTATGCCTCCGGCAGCCACTCATAAATAATCTAGACACCAAAATGGTGGGGCCTAAGGGTGCCCACCCATATGTTGGACCCACACGGGGAATCCCAACGTCAGGATAAGGTCATATTGCCTCCATATGGAAGGGAGAAGATACAGCTGGTTGACGCGTAATATACGGCGCTAGAATCACTGGCGACATTAGTTATTAAGTCCTAGATATTATGTTCCTTTACCACTGGAACTGTATCAATAGATTATTACCATCTGGTAAATAATCCATAATCATATTATTATGATAATAGTGTTTTCTGTCCTTTTTGAAATGCAGGTGATGACACAGTTGAGTTACAAGCATAGAAAATAATCAAAGACATGAGCAAGTTGTGAACTTGCCTTTTGTGATTGCAAGATTATGCACTCACGGTCTTGAAGACAATAGAAGATCCAAATTCTTTAAATAGCATCATTGGTCCGCGAAGGACTAATGTTTAAAGAAGCAAGATGCAACGATGCATAAGTAATGTAATGCAATTTGATAAACTCGAATCCCCGGAATAGTCGTATCTAATCTAGGGTTTGGAAACTAGAAATGAGTTCTTTAGAATGTGTTGCACTTTTATAATAGATTCATACTTGTGCTTCTTATTAAGGCTTGTGAGAGTGCGTGTGAAACAATAAGTAAATACAACAAGTACTATGCAATATTAAAACACTCAAATGGGTATGGTATCTGAAATATTTCTTAAACAAGATTAAGACTCCATTAGAGCTTTTAAATAGGTGTTCAGCGATTACTTTTAATGTTGCTTAAAAGAATAACTCTTGAGGAAAACATTGTTTTACAAAGTAAAAAGTATTTAAACTTAAAGCTAACACTTTAAGGTTTTCTTATAAATTATAAGTACTAAAGTAGAAAACAAGTAGTATTGTTGAGTAGCTATTCTACTAGTAAATGGAGACTTTTAACACTCCATGAAAGTGAAACAAAAGTATTCTGTATTGATAGAAGTTGTGTTTTCTTGATTTTACAAGTGGATAAAATCACTTACTTATTATAGAACTAATACTCATTTTTATGAACATGGAAATGGCATTATGTTAAATACTGATACGTCCATTTTGCATCACTATTCTATGTCTTAATTCACTATTATTCATTGATATATTTCGTATTAAGAGGTGATACTTATGTTATTTCATCTGTTTTTGCATGGTTGATGACTTTTGGAGCATGGACCGCTGCAGTCAGGATTCTGATGGAAAAGGTGCTGTTTGGAGGCAAAATTCGCGAAGATCGGAAAATCCAGGAAAATATACGGAGGTGGAGATGGAGTGGAGGTGGGCCCTAGGGGGCCCACACCACCCCATGGCGCGGGCATACCTAGGCCGTGCCAGGGAGTGGTGTGGCCACCCTGGCCCACTCTAGCCTCTCCCCTCTGGCGTATATCTTCCTCCTGAAACCCTAAGACTCGGGGGAGTGACCATAGAAAGATTCCGCCGCCTCTACGGGGCGGAAAACACCGAGAGAGAAAGATCTCTCCGGCAGACAGATTTCTGCTGGGGGAATTCCTTCCCGGAGAGGGGAGATCGTCGCCATCAACACCGCCATCAAGCTGGACTTCATCGGGATCATCATCATCATCACCACCACCATCATCACCATCAGCACCCTCATCACCATCTCCATATTTCTGTAACAATTGCGTTGAATCTTGATATAGTTCATAGGGGAAACTTTCCCGGTGTTGATTACTCTTTGTAGTTGATGCTATTGAGTGAACCATTGAATTATTGTTTATATTCACATTGTTATACATCATTATTCCATCTCTGATCATGATCCATATGATGTCTTGTGAGTAGTTCATTTTGTTCTTGAGGACATGGGAGAAGTCTTGTTGTTAGTAGTGGAGTTGCGTTGAGAAATATTCAATAGATTGTTATTTAAGTTGTGGTGTACTTCTTCTAGTGGTGTTATGTGAACGTCGACTACATGACACTTCAACTATATGGGCCTACGGGAATGCATTGTGTATTTGGCTACTAATCGTAGGGGTTGCCGGAGTGACAGAAACCCGAACCCCCGTTAGGAAACCATTGCACAAGGGACGTAAGGGTCTTAGAGTTTAAAACTGTGGTTAGGTTTCTACCTTAATTACTTTCTTGTACTTACGGATGTTTGCAAGGGGGTTTAATCACAAGTATGTATTAAGTCTTGGATGGGATGGTACGTTAGCACAGGTTCACCCACACAACACTTAGCAAGCTAGAGAAGATTAATCGACTATATGAAGCGAAAACACTTAACAGTCTTCCCATGTGTCCTCGAGAACGTTTGGTCATCTATAGAAATACAACCGGCTTGTCCTTTGCTGCATAAAAGATTGGGCCACTTGCTGCATTTATTCCTACTGTCTTTTATTTACTCGTACTTTGTTTACTTGCTTTATCGAAAACCCCTAAAAATCCGTTTGCTAAGTATTTGCAGAGAATTCCTGATCCATACCACTAGCCAGCACCTTCTACTCCTCGTTGAGTTCGACACTCTTACTTATCGAAAATACTGCGATACACCCCCTATACTTGTGGGTCATCAAATACTTACAAACTTTCCTTAGCCCTTAGAGTGGATTCCCAAATTTGTAAAAGAATTATTCTTTAATCATGATGATTTTATAAGTGATAAACTATTTTTGGAGTAAGAGGTACTTAACTCTGGTAGTTGTAGTACTTACAACTTAAAATGGTTCGACTTATGTTAGCTTCAATTAAAAATTATTTGAACTTGTTATTACATTTTTAGACTCTAAACAAATAACGGTAAAGACATTAGTAAAGGTTTATATTTTTTTAATGAATTAAAATAAAAGAAAAGAGTTTAAATAAGATTTATTAGACCTTTACCTTTTATTTTACTTCAAAAGTATGAGAAGATATTTTCGATGTGTAGAATTTATCTTGAGCAGCGATCTTGCGATCACGCTCGTTAGTGGCCACGGAGGAGGATTCAAGGATTTGAGCAATGCTCTTTTCATGATCCGCCTTGAGCTTATCTAGCTCTTGACGAAGGTCCTTGTTCTCCACCACCAAGGTCTTGAGGTTCTCGGCCTCTTCGATCATGGCGTAGGATTGTTTCACTAGCGCTGTAAGTCAAAAAGAACAACAGTTCAGAAAAATTCGACATTGAAAATAACAAAGACAAGGTTTGAGTCTCCGAATGTTTACCTTCGTCCTCATCCTTGGCAAATTTAAGTTCAGCATTTTTAAGCCGGAGAGCTTTGATCTCTCTCCGCTTATCGCAGACATTCTTCAGTAAATCCTGGTTATAGGAACATACTTTCTGTAAGCCAGAATACCCAAAGTTAGAAACCTACTTAAGACTCAGGCTAATATTTTTGCTAATATCAGCACGAGCCTTGGGGCTACACTAGTTAGTTCTTTGGAATCCTAATGAAGCATAAAACCGGATCATATATCATACTTCATGCTTGGGGGCTAGAGGATATGATATAAAATAAAGGAAAAAACTAGAGTTGGAATTCTGACTTACATATTGTTCGCGGGTGAGTTTATCCAAACCCGCGTTCACTTCAGCGGCCACCTTTTCGGCGAGAGTCAGAGGAATCACTTTGGCTGTTGGAAGCTCACCAGTCCTAATCCTCTCGTCATGAAGGCGCACCTGGGCGAGAAGGTCAGAGAACTTGACGTCCTCTGCTTCTTGTGCTTCTTCTTCGGCAGATAAAGTACTTTTCTCCAGGCATTGCCTGGCGAGCCGCTGGATTTCTTCAGCAGATTTCTAAGACAGGCCAAACTTGGAAAGTCCCGGATTGCTGATAAGGTTTTCGGCGAAGGTTTCTGCCGAGGGATCATTACCCAAAGAGGGTTCACCCTTATCTAGATCTGACTCACCCATGGTGACGTCAGTTTGCGATTCATGGATCGCGGGCTCCGTCGAAGGAGCTGGATCTTCTGCAACGACTGGGGAAGGAATGGTCGCCGGCGTTGCAGAAGGTTGAGGGGCATGAGTCAGAGGAGCCACGGCAGGGGAAGCTATGGTGAGCTTCGTCTATCGCAAGGGCTTGGTAGAAATCCCTTTCCCCTTGCCCTTGATGATCAATTTTGCTCTGAGAATGTAGTAAAGTCGGAAACATTACATCCCAGAAAGTAATTTGAGTAAAGTACAAAGGCGAAAGTTGTGATTGAAAGTTACCTCTTCATGACGGGCACCTCCTTTGTGCCAACAACCACTGTCAGAGCTTTGCGCTTCTTGAGCATAAGGTCCCACAATTGGACCACCTCTGTCTCCTGAGAAAACTCAGGAGGATATCCTTCGAGCGGAGCAAGCTCCGACTCGGGGAGGTTGGCAAGCTGAAAATACGAAAACATATAAGTATTGCAGTATAACTCGAAGATTGAAACACATAAAAAGTGTACTGATGGAAGCTTACCAGCACTACGGGGTTTTCCGCCGTATGCATATCCAGAGAAACCTCCGGGATTCTCCTCTCGATCCGCTCCCGGATCAGCCACTTGATCTGGCTTATTTAGCCCTGAGTGGTGTAGGATTTGGGGCTGATGTGGAGGGAGTCTTTCTTGGATGACGTGATGGAGTGCATAAGTCGATCCCCATGGTACTGAAGGGGCTGGATCCGACGCGAGACCCAACATTGGACCAAGTCGGATCCCTTCAGTCCCTTGTGTTTGATCAAATATTCAATCCGCCTCTTAGCGAGGATCAGATCATCGGTGAGAGCCAGAGCAGCCTCGTCGCAAGAAGGTTGGGCCGTGGCAGCTCCGTCATCAAAAGCCGGCAAAGAAGTGGCTTTGTCGGGAGCCAGAATATCCCTATGATAGAAAAACGTGGCTGGCAATTGTTTGACCGAGTCACAATCTAGAATTTTGGGATACGCGCGCTCGCGTCTAAGCGAAAAGCTAATAGTGCCGGTGATATAAGGAACACCAGCAGTAATGAAGTTTCTCCGGACATGAAAATATTGCCAGAAAAGATTCAAACTCGTCCTAATGCCGAGAAAGCCCTCACACAACAAAGCTTACGCGCTCATCTCTAAGAGAGAGTTGGGAGGAAGATGATGGAGTTTAACTCCGTAATGATCAATCACCTCGGAGAAGAACTCCGAGGGAGGAAACGACAAACCTCTGTCGAGGTGGGTGCCGAAGTGGACCCGCTCGCTGTCGCGCGGGTTGGGGACGGTTTCCTCGAAGCCGCTCCGCCAGTCGTCGACGGCAAGGAGCCTTTCCTTCTCCACGTTCTTGAGACCCTCCTTATTGAGCACGCAGGGAATCCAGAGCCCGCGAAAGCTCTCTTTCTCCGCCACCGCTTCCGCCGTCGCCGCCGCCGCCGCTGCCGCCAAGCCGGAGGAAGAAGATGAGGCCATTTCTCCGAAGAGCAGTTGACCTAAAAGGGGCGGTGCTGGGAGTTCTGTGGGGAAGGAATGGGGAGCTCTGTGCGCGCATGGAGATTGGGAGGAGAGGAAACGGTAAAGGACTGGTGGAAGGAGAAGGAGAAAATCCTAAACCCTTATATCCACCTAACTGCGCCAAGACTGGTGCAAATGCTACAGTGTAACCACCACGCGTCATGGAAGGAACTGGGAAGGACCCACGTGATGATTATGTCGCCTCGATCTCCACGCACGCATTGAAACGGTGCCTCGGTTCCGCGAACCGCGGACCCACCAACGGTCGTGCTGACAGAATGCCTGTCAGATGACGTGACTTGACCATGACTTGTGTCAGGTGGCATTAGAAACCAAGTTCCGGCTTAGCTTGAAATCAAGATGGAAAATCCGAGTAACCTGTTGATAGGTCTGACTTATTTTTTAAGACCCGGATCGTATTTTTTGTTGTGAAGTTTCAGGAACCCTTCAAGATTCTGCAAGCCGAAGATCAAGCTGGACGATGATAAATCCGACTTTGGATCTTGGAGGTCTCCGGGGGCTGCTGTTGGGGATATATTTTCCGGGTATCCTCACAGTTCCTCACTGACTAGGGTGGCCCACTTCGGGTTAGAGCTTTGCTTCACGGGCGGCCCAGTCAGGGCGAAAGAAGGAGTCCAATCCGGTTACGGGAAGGCCCAGAAGACTTACCGACTTAGGCCCATAATGTTATTTGTAGTTCAAGATGTACTCTGTAACCGAATCTTAGTCGTAGCCGGATAGATATCTCCTGTAAACTCTAGGCCGGATATCTATATAAGCCGTCCTAGGGAGAGCCTTTAGGGCACACTTCAATAGTCTACAATCTCAACTCACACAGGCGAAACCCTTGTAACCCATATTCTGGCTCTGCCGTATTATTGGATTGCTAGCAGGAGTAGGGTCCGTCCAAAGCCGGCGGATTTGAACCTGCGTAAACTTGTGTGCTCACCGTCCTGGAACACCGTACGTCTCACACCCCTCTCATCCGCACGCCTCGAGGATCCCCTCATGGCGTACTTGTCCTCAATCCGACGACATTTGGGGTTTAGTTTTAAAACAGAAAAACTTTCATTAAAAACACAATCTACTGTAGAAATTCCCTCAAAAAGCTCAATTCTCCAAAAAGAACGCAACAAGAAATCAATAAAGAGGCAAATGTAAATAATGGCAGAAATCTGTCAAAACAGACCAGCAGGTAAAAACCGATTTGTTCGAAGACCTTATGTTGCTCAAATAAAAAAGTGCTGAACTAACGAAAGTTAGCTAACAACCTGGGGGATTTATTCAGAAAATTACAGCTCAATCCGACATACAGGGATTTTTCACGAATTTGTACAGTGAAGCGCAAAAATCTGTTTCGGGACAGCACTTCCCCAAATCTTACTTCCCTCTTATTAGAGGTTATTCTTGGCACAAAAATCAAATAAGAAAATGATAAGGAGAGGTTATTACATAAGTAATAACTTCCAAGACCCAACAAAACAAAAATAAACTGAAAGTAAAAATATAATGGGTTGTCTCCCAAAAGCTCTTTATTCATAGCCATTAAGATGGGCATGATAATTTCGATGATACTCACATAAGAAATATGAATTGAAGTAAAAGAGAGCATCAAGAAGTAAATATAGAACAAATTTAAGTCTAACCCACTTCCTATGAAAAATAACCTTGTAAAGAAACAAGTCATGAAAGCACAAAGCTACAAGAATAGAAAAGCAAAACAAGTGCAACTTCAAAATTTTCAACATAAAGAGGGAAAACATAATATTGTTGAGATACATAAAACCATGTTTCCCTCTCTCATAATAACTTTCAGTAGCATCATGAATAAAATTAACAATATAAGTATCACATAAAACATTCTTATCATGAGCCAAATGCATAAAATAGTTATTAATCTCCCTATAAGCAAAGTCATTCTTATTAATCGTAGTGGGAGAAAATTCAACAAAATAGCTATCATTATTATTCTCATCACCATAATCATCAAATATAGGAGGCATATTGTAATCATAATTAATTTTCTCCTCAATAGTAGGTGTACTGAAAATATCATATTCATCATATATTGGAGGCATAGTATCATCAAAGTAAATTTTCTCATATGTGCTTTGGGGACTAAAAAGATCATTTTCATAAAAACTAGCTTCCCCAAGCTTATACTTTTCCATAGCATTCGCAATAGTGCCGTTCAAAGAATTCATACTAATAACATTGCTATTATCATGCAAATAAAGTTCCATAGGTTTTTTAATTCTCTCTTCAAACACTTCATGTCCTAACTTAAGATAAATACTATAAAGCTCTCTAATTTGGTGTTGTTTTCCATTAAGCCTAACTAGTGAAAATAAAAACAAGAAACAAAAAGATATAATTGCAGAATATAAAGGAAATAACTTTGAGCACTCACACACCAGCAACAGTACTAGAAGATAGCTTAGTAGACAAAGGATGTGAGTACGTTTTACCTTTTCTCCCTGGCAACGGCACCAGAAAATAGCTTGATGTCTATGCACTTCTATTCTTGTAGACAGTTGTTGGGCCTCTAAGTGCAGAGGTTTGTAGAATAGCATCAAGTTTCCCTTAAGTGGATTACCCAAGGTTTATCAAACTCAGGGAGGAAGTGGTCAAATGTATCCCTCTCAAGCAACCCTGCAATCAAGATACAAGAAGTCTCTTGTGTCCCTAACACACCCAATACACTTGTCAGGTGTATAGGTGCACTATTTCGGCGAAGAGATAGTGAAATACAAGTGGTATGGATAATTATAAGTGGTAACGGTGCCAGAAAAGAGCTTGAGGGGTAGGAATAGACTAAAGGAAATCTGAAATAAAGATGATATCAAGCAAACATGTAACAGATCTAGTTGCAAACGGTGTTTCAATGCTTAGAAACATTCTTTAAACTGCAAGAGCTATGCAATGCAAGGGAAACCGAAGCAGCAAACCGTGGCTACGCCACTACACCTGGCGCTTTTTCTACTGGTGCACCACCACCACAACCAGGGCATCCGCCAGTAGGACAACCACAAAACACAACAAATCAAGAAGATGAGTACTCCAGGTCAAAAGGAGCTATGTCGATGATCTAGAAGGGGAAACCATCCAATAGAACATAGAAGCTGATCACTAGACAAGTAAACATGGCAGAAACAGCACCACCCCCTACACCGGAGTATATTCATTGGTTAGAACAAGAAATAACCTTCAACAGAGCTGACCACCCACTTCAGGTCCCACGACCTGGTCAATCAACATTAATAGTGGAGGAACAAATCGGTGGGTTCGACATGGGAAAAGTTCTCTTCGATGCAAAGAAGCAACATCAACCTCATCTACGCTAGAACTCTACAGGCAATGAATTGGTCCCTCACGAATCTAGTACCAACAGATACAACTTTCCACGGAATAGTCCCAGACAAAGATGAAACTAATCTAGGCAAAGTATACCTCGACGTAGTCTTCGAGTCAAGAAGCAACTTTAGGCGCGGAACACTAGAGTTCGGAGCCATGGATTGGCCATCACAGTACCACGCGATCCTAGGACGACCAACTTTCGCTCGATTGATGGCAGTACCCCACTATGCATACCTGGTACTGACAATGCCAGCACCCAATGGGGTCATAACAGTAAAAGGAAGCTTCAGCCGCTCGGACAACTGCGATCGCGAATTCAACAAAATTTTGGAATCCTTCAGGATGGAGATGTAATTTGGCCAGCTAAAAATAGCGGAGGAAGAACTACTACATGACAAATGCAGTGAGAAAAATCTAGAAAATTAGGAGCACCGCGCACCTGCAAAAGCTACCTATTCGGCCTCGACCTCCGGTCCTGTGTGGGAAAAAGCACTCGTCAGTTCTCCCAAGTTCAAGCAACCCAGAAAATCAACTACTTTTCTCTCTGGTCCACCGTACAGACACGACGTCTCCAGTCAAAAATTCACACTTATTGCAAGGAAGCATGATGGAACACCTAAAGACAGAAGTTGTAGCTTTTAGAAAAATTAGTTACTCTTATATCCAATAAGGCCAATGGCTAGGCGATTACGCGCATGCAATGTATCCATTTATACTCATCAATGAATAAAGGAAGTACTTTGATGTCTATGCACTTATATTCTTGTAAAAAGTTGTTGGGCCTTCAAGTGCAGAGGTTTGTAGAACAGCAGCAAGATTCCCTTAAGTGGATTACCCATGGTTTATCGAACTCAGGGAGGAAGTGTTCATATGTATCCCTCTCAAGCAACCCTGTAATCAAGATACATGAAGTCTCTTGTGTCCCCAACACACCCAATACACTTGTCAGGTGTATAGGTGCACTAGTTCGGCGAAGAGATAGTGAAATACAAGTGGTCTGGATAATTATAAGTGGTAACGGTGCTAGAAAAGAGCTTCACGGGTAGGAAGAGACTAAAGGCAATCTGAAAAAAGATGGAACCAAGCAAACATGTAACCGATCTAGTTGCAAATGGTGTTTGAATGCTTAGAAACAAGGCCTAGGGATCATACTTTCACTAGTGAACACTCTCATACAAATATCATCTCTTTATGGTACTACTCTGAACTACTCTCTGGTTGGATAACTCTAATCCACGGTAGGGCTATAACAGCACACCTCAAAGGTCGCTTTCCCCAACTAGATAACCCCTCACTATCACCTTGAGCGCTAGATGGTTCCAACAAACACCACAATCTCACAGCGACATCCAACTCAAATTATACTCATGCCAAGTATTTATGTAATATTACCTAAAGTGCCACACGGTGTGCACACTGTCAACTTCACACACGTGGGGATAAGCAAAGATTCATTAAAACACTTGAGTAGCAGAATAGATCTATAGATTACAAAGCGCATGATCTCAATAAGATCACACATAGAGAGAGATGAACACATAGCTACCGGTAGAGCCCTTAGCCTCGAGGAAGAACTACTCCCTCCTCATCATGGGAGTCAGTAACAGCGATGGAGTACGTGGTGGAGTCGATGGAGATGGCTCCGGGGGCACTTCCCCATCCCGGCAGGGTGCCGAAACAGAGACTTCTGTCCCCCGAATCTCCTCTTCGGTGGCGGTGGCGCTGTGGAGGTTCTCATGGCTTTCTCTTGGATTGATTTAGGGTTTCTGCATCAGAGGCTTCTTATAGGCGAAAGGGGAGGCCGAGGGGGTGCCCGAGGCGGGTGCACCCCCCCAGGTGCGGGCTAGGCCGAGCCGCGCGGTCAGGGGGTGTGGCCCCCTTGAGGCCCTTCTCCGTCTCGTCTTGTGGCTTCGTGTTCCCCTTGGTGAAATATTGACTTTGGCTTTTATCCGATCCAATTCCGAGAATATTCCTTTGCCAGCTTTTCTGAAACCAAAAACAGCAGATAAGAGGCAACTGGCACTATGGCATCTTGTTAATATGTTAGTTCCAGAAAATGTATAAAAATACCTCAGTGTGAACAAAGAAAGCAAAGTAGATACTAAACAAGCATGGAACATCAGAAATTATAGATACATTTACGACTTATCATACTTCTCGACATAAAAACTTTATAAAGGTACATACATGTAGTTATGCAAAGAGACATCAGTTCTTCGGGTCCACAACAAAAGAATACAATGTATAATAAAAATCTCGTATAAAGCATATGACCTTTTTGACAAGTATAAAGAAAATCTACACAATATCAGTACAAAAGTTACACAATAGAGGCAGAAACAGTCAGATAGCAAAGTTCATAAAAAACTCCTCGTCTGCCTCTAGACACTTTCGAACAATTCTAATTGCAGGTCTACGGGCAGCAGCATTATGAGGTGCCATGGCGATAAGACCACCATTAGCCGGAGTAGCTAGCCGCGACAATATGACATACAAATCTATTGTCGGATGATGCACATGCACCCAAGACAGCGCAAGCTTGGCACCCGCCACAAGTTGAAGCTCTACGAAATGCTGAATCTGCTCAGCCTGCCGAAATTTCACCATCAAATCAGATAAAGTCTAAGGCTGGGGATCCCGAGGAAACATGGCATTATAAATAATGGCCAGAGATCTCCGACAGCACTCGACAAACTACTCCACCTCGGATACACGGTCCTGAAGCAAGGCCACAGCGTAAGCTCGACGATGATCAATCCTGAAAACTATCCCGGAATCTTGAGAATAGCCACAAGAGCTTGCATTCGGTTGTGCAGACATTGGCCTTCTCCCCTCTCGCACAATCAAATGCCTAGAAAGAAAAGGAGAGAGCAATTGGCATCCCATAAAAAGAGGAGCGACAGGAGCTAAAAACTTAAGGACTTACACAACATCTTCTCATTTGCCCTGGAAATCTCGTCCAGGAAGTACGCCTCACGATCAAGGGCCTGACGCGTCTTTGACTAAGCAACATCCACCATTGATTGAATAACCCGAAGTTTTCCGTCGAGTTTCTTCACCTGTTCAATTTTTTAAGCATATAAAGGCGGATCTACTATACGCACAATAGCAGTGTCAACTGCACCCATTCTAGAAGAGGATGGAGTCACATCCGACGTCTGCGCGGGCGCAGGAGGAGCAGCCGAATCTTTCAAAATAAGACACATAAAAGACCTTCAGCAAAGAAAAGAGCCACGCATATACATATATACAAAAATACCCTTCTCATCAAAATGAGGTGTTCCAACAACATGATATGTTAGTAGTCATTACAATGGCAGCGGATCAAATGCAGGAAACTACAAAACAAGGGTATGGAGCTGATTTCACCAAAGACACAGTTGCGCTGGCAGAAGGATCACTAGCTACGGTAGGGGCAACAGCCGTGGAAGGAGCACCAACAGAAGAAGGAGCAGTTGTGTGGGGCCCTCGGATTAATCCTCTGATAATCCCTGTTATGCACACACCACGATCCCATGATCCGTTAGTCGTGGCACATAACCAACAAGTATAAAAGTAAACATCCCATACTTAATGAATACATGCCATACCTTAATTGCCATTATGGCTACATCGATCAACATCAGTGGAACTTCATTAAGCGTAGAGCCCGAGCCATGCCTTAACCTACAGGCAACTTACTGGAAGAACGTCCTAGCTCGCATAGTCGCCAACACCACCTTCTTATTCATATCTGATCAAGTTAATAGCCAGGGACAATGCCAGTGAGTACTTGGAATGTACTCACAAACCACCTTAATAGAATATTAAAACAAGAGGAGATGCAATATGGCTGTGGTAGTAGGAGGGCTCCAAGAGAGGTTCTTTTCTAAAATAGTTTCTCTTATAGATATAGCATCTCCATATCTTAGTTGAAAACTTTTGTAAAGCCTTTTAGAAATCTTTTTGAAAAGCTTTGTAAACACTAAAGTTGGATTACCCATTTGTTCCTGTCTTCAGGTCGTCCCACGACAAAACTCCTTGCTTTCCCTTCCGAACATCCCCTGGTCAAAACCTTCCTCCTTTCCGACCATCCCATGGTCAAAACATTTTCCCAAAACCTTTGCTTTTCCAAAATCCTTTTTGAAAAAAACCTAGCACCGCTCTGCAGCAACCTTCCCAACCGTCCATGACAGCGGACACGGCTATTCAAATAGATTTACAGTCTGTAGAGGTTGTACACTTTAGCCACACCATCTGGCTACCTTGCCCGGATCTACACCGATCATGGGTCGAGTAACCGATCAAGATTCTCTGAAAGCTCACTCTAACATAATTTCCTACCCTATGAGTGTTTTCCCCTCAACACCGAGATGCCCTATATAGTTCCCAAGCCAACCGGAGCACTTTTTCCACTTCACAGAGTGTGCGCTTTCAGTGAGGGGCTCATAGTAACACGTAGAGGTCCGTAGACCCTTCGTTCCTTCTCCTGGTCGATGTTTTACATGGACCGTTGTCCAGAGAAGGCCCACCCTCCAGGGATTTACCTCCCCTATAGTTGTTGCGAGGCAGCTTACACTAGAATAAACAATCTTCAAATCTAGCCCTGTCCCATTTTAGGGTAATGTGGTTGCATGAGTTAATTGTTCTAGCAAACTACAAAGAACCGGGATCGTTTTCGTAACCTTTTTCCTCCGGTTTTCCTCCAGCATTTTGTAAAACAAAAACCTTTTTCTTTCTCTGGGGTTTTCCCATCCTCTAGTTTTTGATTTGGCTAAAACCGGGTCTCCAATGGGTTTGTACTTATTAGTACAAGGGGGTGAAATGGTTTGGAGGAGCCATACCACTACCCGATATAGATCAACATATCGTAAAACAGTGCATTTTTAATAAACAGAAGATAAAACATGCATAAGTAAAATAGTAGGCAAGGCTTATGAGAAAGAAGGTGGCTTGCCTGTGGTCAACAATATGGCAGTATATGTCCCTAGACTTCTTCTTTAGAATACCATAATAACCAATAATAATTACCACTTCTTCTGCTCTCCGATTTCATCGCAACTACAGTCGTCCGGACAACACATGCAAGCAAACAAAAGGGCACAATCAACATAAAGCAATACAAGCATCAATACAATACAACAAACCAGTGAACAATGCAATATTACAATTCAGTAGGTCTTGAGAGGATTTGATTTATAAGGTGGAGATGGCCTTGGAGGTAGGAAGGAATATCCCTTAGGGTTTATTGTCGAGGAACTACCTATGAGTGGGGGGGTTGGACCAAGGACATATTCTGTATGATACCATTGTGTCAAAATGATACCAACTGATAGGTGTTGATAAAATGAAAGCAACAAAAGTGGTTTCACTGTTTTATCACTTTTCTTGAATTACTTATGAATTTTCTAGTGATAAAAGCTCTAGGTTTAGGAAATTATTCACCAGAAAAGTTCTGGAGCTCCAAAAATTATTTCCTTGGATGGGTAAGTAGGTTTTTAGGTTATGATTCACTGAGAGTAGGAATCATGCCAAGATAATTACCAGAATGCCCTCAGGAAATTCCCAAAGGCAGTTCTATGGGGTTATTGTCTTTTTGACCAGATTTATTTTACGAAGGTTTTAGTATGATTCCAACTTCACATGTTAGGTATTTGAAATACCTTTCTATAGAAATTGGAATTACCCAGTTTGGATATCAGGAACCACTGGAGTGGTTTATTTAGTGAAATGTGTCTGCACAAAATAGTTTAATTCATTAAAATTGAAGCAGAGCTCAATAAAATTTGAGCTGCTGGGTTTTGATAGAGGTTGATATGGAGTTTTACAGGGAGTTGGAATTAGGCCAATAACTCAGTTCATTTGACCTAGAGAAATTACCTAAGGCACATACATGGTGTTTTTGTTATTTTTGATAAAGGCAAACTACTATTCACCTTGGCATAAGACATAAGCTGGATGACTGGTATACCAATTTCCTTCCAGGAGAACTTTGATTCATTCAAATGAGGTATGTAAAACTCCCTGAGGAATTTATTTAGTGCAAAAGATAGCTTTTAGTGGATTAATTTCCAATAAATAATGAAAATTATTTTTGGCAAAAGACCAGTTATGCATGTTGCACAAAACACACATGAACATGGGAAAATTCTATTTGGAAAAATACCCCATTTTCCATTTTCATACGGATTTTAACTGGAAAACTATTTAATAGATCTTGAATTGTTTATAGAAAAATAAAAAAGAAACGAGGCAAAGCCGCTGGGCCAGATCTGGAGGGAACCAGGCCGCACAGAGGCAGGCCGGAGGAGCTGGTCTGGCCCACCTGGTGAAGCGACGCGCGGGAGACCATGCTTGAACCTGCCATGCAGAGCCCGGCGATTAGGGACTGTAGGCGGTGAAGGGGTACCGGGGAGCTAGAGTTGTTCGATCTAGTGCCGATCGACGGACCCAGTCATCGTCTACGACGAACGGAGCAACCGGCGGTGGAAACCCTAGGCATTGGCCGGGGTCGGGCTGGGTTCTTACGAGAGGGCTCGTCGGAGTCAGGGAGGCAGTGGGGGCGACGCGGTGCGTGGCGACGGTCCCGACAAGGGGCGGCAAGGGCCAGTTCTGCGACGAGAGGTGGCTCGAGCGATGGAGGCCGAGCGTGGCGATGGGGATCTTGTTGGTGGCGTCGGTAGCGGTGGTCCTGGAAGAGAAGAAGAGCCTGGTCAGATGCGGAAGCGTGTGGCGAGCTCGGTGAGCTGACATGCAACAAGAGATGAGGAGGAAGGAGAGAGCTTAGCTCGATTGGAGGAGAGGGGGCCGAAAGCTCTTGTTCTGCCCTTCTCGGGCAGTACAGAGCAGGGAGAGGCTGGGAAGCTCAGGGATGGTAGATCAGGGGTAGGGGTACGGGGGGAGGCCACATGTAGGGAGAGGGGATCAAGGGTGGTGGTGCTGCGAGCTCAAGCTCAACAATGGAGAAAAAGGAGTGGTTCTCCCTATAGGGGTTAGTAGAGAGGGGAGGAAAGGGTGGGGAATCTCTGGGAGCTGAGAGGGGGCAAATGAGGCGTAGTAGGGGGAGTTGGTGGCCTCTGGACCTAATTACCAAGAGGTGAGGGTCCAAGCTGGACTAGGCTCATGGAGGAGCTTGGGATGGTCCATGGCCTTCCCATTGGTGGCTAGGGGTGGTGGAGAGAGAGGTTGAGAGGTTCTGGTCATGCAGAGGTTCAGAGAGAGAGTGGGGCAACTGTGGCAAGGCATTTAAAGAGGCAAGAAGATATATTACTTGTCTCCTCTTCCTCCAAGAACATAGGATAAGGGAGATGGTTGCTACACTAGCTTAGCTACCATGCACACAACCAGGACAGAGGGGTGTGCTGGTGGAGGCTTGCTGGGGAAGATTGATGAGGTTTGATGGAGGTTTGGTTTGGTGTTTGGTACTAAAAGGATAAATGTTCAAATCTGCCATAAGGGATGATCAGGTGGTATTTCTTGATTTTTGATCTTGACCAACTGAGATAAGGATGCTGGTAGATGGGTAAGGTTAAGATGCATCTCTAAGATTTATTTGGGATTTTTCAGAGAATTCTAGATGCACGTTGTATCAATTATTCAAATAGTGTAGAAATGGTTTTTAGGAATTTAGTTGGTATTTTTGAATTGGACAGGTTGAGTTTTTGATGTGAGATGGTCCCAAATGTGAATACACACTTAGGGGAATTATCCCAAGATTTATTGAGGTCACAAGTATTGAAAACTATAATTATTCCATTTCTGCCATTAAAGAAAATAGGCAAAAAGAAATAGCAAAGGATCCCAAAAATATTTATTATTGAGATGTAGAGATAAGATATGATATATGGATCTCAATTGAGCCAAAAGTTGGGGACGTGCTTTGGCCAAAACAAAACTTTCCCTTGGGAAGGGAGTTTTGGAGATTTTTTCTATGAAAGATATTAGTTAGATTTGGAGCCATAATGATTATGGATAATATTTGATAAATCTTGATGATCAATGTAGATGATATAGACATGGTTTAGCAAGCATTTTCAACCTTGGGATTTGAGAAGTCAAGGTGATTTTGGTGGAAAACAAGGAAAAAGGGATCTGGGGTAAAGTTCGTGTCATACCAACAAAACCTTGTTGGATCTTGGAGCTCAAAGCTCCCCTTGGCGCATGGGATATATGGATGGATAGACCAAGTGATGTAGATCGCAATGGTGTAGAGTTTTGATCTTGACCTTTCTTTAGGTTTCCAAGAAAAGATTTCAAACTTTGAATAAAATAAGCCTGCCAAAGCAGATTATCAACTAGCCTGCAAAACCATGCAAAGAGTTGGTCCATAGAAGGTGGGATGGTGGTGTGAGCTTCTGTCAAAGTAGGCATGTTGACTAGATTTGCAGGAATAGTTATTTTTTTTCCTACAAAACCATCAAGAACAAGTGGGTTGGTTATGATCAAACCAAGGGAAAGAGTGGGCCTTGGTAGTCCTTAGTCTGGTTAATAAGAGAGTTCAAATTCATTTTCAAAAATACGCAAGGGTTGAGAAAAAAAGACATTCAAAAAGGTGATGTTGAAACATATTCCAGACTTAGCCAAATTTGGCAGATTTAGGGTTTTTGACTAGATTATGAGAGGGGAGGCTTTTGATGGATAGCAAGATACCAAAGCATCATCAAGTGGATGAGGTTGAATAGTAGATTGAGTAGAAGGTATCCATGCTTGATATTAGTCTTCATTGACTTCGAAACTTCTAGAAGGGATATCTTCAGAATTGATCTGGTTAATGGTTTTAGATGATCACCTTGTATCTAGAGATCAGATCCTTCTTTGTATTCTTGCTTAGGGTGTGGTGGTTTGGAAACATCTTGATCCTAGTGATGAGCTCCTGGAGTAGCTCATACTACTTCCTAAGCAAACAAGTCAAACAGCAGATTAAGGCAATTCATTAGACAGCAGATCAAGGCAACTCATCTTGTAAACTAAGCAAATCCTTTACTGGGGTTACCATCAAGTCTGACTTGAGGTAAGTTTGGGAAATTTGAAAAGGGTTGGAGTTTGAATAAGATGATAGTCCTTGGTTGTTCTTGTCCTTAGTCTACTTCGCCAATGTAGTTCTTGTCCTGGGACCCACAGGGTATTGGGTGAAAGATTTCTTCTAGACGAAGACTTCGAGCTGAATAAATGTTCATCGGAACTATTATAGTCTACCAAGAGTAGAATTCAAAAGCTTAATAAAGTTGTTTTAGGAAACCTAGAGAGAATAGTAGTTGAAGGTTCTGTCTTGAAAACATAAGGAGATAGTATTCTATAGCTCTCCATAGTTTGATCAATAGATTCTACTAAAATAGTTGGTTTGCAAAGGCTTCTTGGCTCAGGTTTTGAAATTATAGAACATTTGAGAATATGGAAATTAAGCCAAGACAATTTTGTGAAGTAGCTTTTGTCAACTGGTGTCGAGGTAAGGAGTATACCTTCTAATACACAATCATAAGCATAAACATAGTCAAACAACATGGAAAAACTTCCTTATTAAACAAGAAAAAGTTTTTGTTCCCCCTGATTTTTGCATTCTGGGCAACTAATCAGGGTTGCTGAAATTGGGATGTTACAGACCTTTCCCCCATAAAAGAATCTCGTCCCGAGATTCAGGAGAGTAGGGTTAGGGGATTTTTGAGTCAAGGGTAGCGCTACTGGTTTCAAGCGTACTATCTTACAGACTCCGTCTTTGGAAGTGGTTACTACATCGATGAAGTTGAGCTTCAGTCTTCTCAGATGCACAGTGAGTTGAGCAGAGTCCAGTCCTGATTGCGAGGGATGACCTTCTTTTCCTTCCAGACTCTATATCTCCAGGGCTTAGACTAGACAGACTATCTCGATTCTGAACTTCACGGAGTACTCGTCGGAGGATAGAATCTACAGTTGGGAGTACCTCTCTCTAAGGATTCACAGCTCTTCCTTAGGGTCATAGCGTATCCTATTTAACAATTTTAGGGTCGGGACTCCTGAGTTTGCTTTGGCGAGGGGTTACCCTATTTTTGTGGGAAAGACGTAGTCTTTCCCCCTTAGGATTAAACTGGGGTAGATCGGAGAGTTGACATAGTCCTTACTTCTTGGAGTCATAGATTGATGTTTTGAAGACTGTCATCTCTCTTTCTCCTGGAGTTGGAATCTTCCGATGACGTCCGCGAAGGTAGGTCCTACGGGGCTTATATACTACGATTATTCGTACTTAGTCAGTTGGAGCCGTTGGAGTCTCATGTCCCCTAAGCATTATGGAACCTAGGGGTTAGCGGTTCCGTGGTCCTTCGGGTGGGTCTTCAGCTGAAGTGGCTGAGGGACTTTGTAGAATCTTCAGTTAGTTTCTCTTCGGATAACTCACGGGTTGTTGTTTGGCAGGAAGACTTTGGATCCGGAGATATTTTCTGAAGTGTCTTCCGGTAGATAGTCTTCTGAAGATAGAGTGGAGACACGGTCTTTCCACCTTAGAACTTCACTAAAGTGCTTTAGGAGTGGTGCGGATCTTCTGTCTGGGAAGGCTGACTTGATGTTAGCGGAAGGATATATCTTACGTGCATCTTGAGCTGAGATCTTCGAGCGACGCCCTACTTTATCAACCTTGGTGGGGTGGTTTACTAACGCAGCCTTTAAGGGGTTAGCTCAAGGTAAATTAGCATTTTACGACTCTTCTTGCTAGTAGTTAGTCAGGGTTGAAGCAGTCAGTGTCGAGTAAGTGATCTTCATTTGCATTTCTTGTGTTGCTTCTGATTGATGGCGGAGTGGACTTGTTGTCTTCACGCTTCCTAATCCTCTGACTTCAGGGGTGGTTCTGACCTTCTAGGGAGGATCATTCAGTTAGTTTGGGTAGGGTCAACTAGATTTGTTGGTCTCCTGAGGCGGTTAGAAGCTCTAATATACTAAAGGTTAGTGTTGTTAGGTCTTCAGTTTTTTGTCTTGGTTGACTTATCAGGTAGTTTCTTGTGGATATTGAGGATCCTTCGGTGATCGACTTCCGGCTTCAAAGGGATTCTTACTGTAGTAGACTGATGAACAAGGGACTGTTGCGCTATTGACGAGTCTTGAGAGGTGAGTTTGACGACGTATGGCGTCCTGCTGTAGTGAATCTTCGAGTTGTTCTGACTTGACGATGTCGAACTCCTGGTTATTGCGATGCTTTTCCGCTCATATACTCCCGAGGTTAATTTAGGTTCTCATTAGCAACAAGTAATAGGGGTTCCTGAGGTACTAGGTGGGTTATCAATCCTAGACTCACATTGTCACGGAGGTCACAGCAAACCATAACCTACAAACAAGGCGAACAGAGCGAGATAATCGCAATGTCCTCGGCAGACAACACACATCAAGCCACACATAGTGCA
Organism: Avena eriantha; assembly: GCA_910589775.1. NCBI lineage: Eukaryota > Viridiplantae > Streptophyta > Magnoliopsida > Poales > Poaceae > Avena > Avena eriantha. Next base: position 10,940,437 of record OU342746.1, read on the forward strand.
CTTAAGCAAGCAAACACAGTCAACGTTAGGGACCAAGGACTTAACTACTCGCGATGTAGGGGAATCCTATTCTTAGGAGTATTGACCCTAGGTATCGTCTTTCTTCAAGTCGGAGTCACTATCTTGCATATAAATCCTTCGTCGTATCTTGGACGCTTCTTGATAGTGCAACACTTGATGTCTTCTGATTATGAGGATTCCGCTGGTTGAGCGATATTGTAGTCTCCTTGTGTTTGCTGGTAGTTGCTTGTCTTCATTTCTCATTGTCTTCACCGGGTTCAAGATCCTAGTTATATAAAATCCGTAGGTTTGAAGTTTGGACGAGAGTTAGAGGAAACCATTTTCGAAAGCATTTACTTAGAGTAGGAGAGAAGTAGAACTTTTTGAAACTCATTAAGAAACTAGTTTTCGAAAGCCGGGGTTTTCAAAATAAGGTTCCTGTCTAGCGACCATGCTAACTAAGGTTCTCCTACAGTCAGGATGGCTCTGATACCAAGTCTGTGGGGCCCCCGGATTAATCCTCCGAAAATACCTGTTATGCATACACCACGATCCCATGATCAGTTAGTCGTGGCACATAACCGACAAGTATCAAAGTAAACATCCCATACTTAATGAATACATGCCATACCTTAATTGCCATTATGGCTACATCGATCAACATCAGCGGAACTTCATTAAGCATAGAGCCCGAGCCATGCCTTAACCTAAATGCAACTAACTGGGAGAACGTCCTAGCTCGCATAGTCGCCTACACCACCTTCTTGTTCATATCTGACCAAGTTAATAGCCAAGGACAATGTCGGTGAGTACTTGGAATGTACTCGCAAACCACCTTAATAGAATAATAAAACAAGAGGATATGCAATATGGCTGTGGTAGTAGGAGGGATCCAAGAGAGGTTCTTTTCTAAAATAGTTTCTCTTATAGATATAGCATCTCCATATCTTTGTTGAAAACTTTTGTAAAGCCTTTTGGAAACCTTTTTGAAAAGCTCTTGTAAACACTAAAGTTGGGTTACCCATTTGTTCCCGTCTTCAGGTCGTCCCACGACCAAACTCCATGCTTTCCCTTCCGAACATCCCCTGGTCAAAACCTTCCTCCTTTCCGACCATCCCATGGTCAAAACATTTTCCCAAAACCTTCGCTTTTCCGAAATCCTTTTTGAAAACAAAACCTGCACCGCTCTACAGCAACCTTCCCAACCATCCATGACCGCGGACACGGCTATTCGAATAGATTTACACTCTGCAGAGGTTGTACACTTTATCCATACCATCCGGCTACCCTGCCCTGATCTACGCTGATCGTGGGTCGAGTAACCGATCAAGACACTCCGAAAGCTCACTCCAATATAAGTTCCTACCCTATGAGTGTTTTCCCCTCAACACCGGGACGCCCTATATAGTTCCCAAGCAAACCGGAGCGCTTTTTCCACTACACAGAGTGTGCGCTTTCAATGAGGGGCTCATAGTAACGCGTGGAGGTCCCTAGACCCTTCGTTCCTTCTCCCGGTCGATGTTTTAGATGGACCATTGTCCAGAGAAGGCCCACCCTCCGGGGATTTACCTCCCATATAGTTTTTGCGAGGCAGCTTACACCAGAATAAACAATCTTCAAATCTAGCCCTGTCCCATTTCAGGGTAATGTGGTTGCACGTGTTAATTGTTCTAGCAAACTACAAAGAACCGGGTGCATTTTTGTAAACCTTTTTCCTCCGGTTTTCCTCCAGCATTTTGTAAAACAAAACCCTTTTTATTTCTCAACAACTCTTGGGAGGTCTCACCTCACCAAGGTTTTATCATAAAACATTTGATAAAACTTTTCCCTGGGGTTTTCCCATCCTCTAGTTTTTGATTCGGCTAAAACCGGGTCTCCAATGTGGTATGGTGTTATACCATATCCTATCCTAGGGGGCAAGTAGGTGTCATCAATGGGTTTGTACTTATTAGTACAAGGGGGTAAAATTGTTTGGAGGAGCCAAACCACTACCCGATATAGATCAACATATCGTAAAACAGTGCATTTTTAATAAACAGAAGATAAACATGCATAAGTAAAATAGTAGGCAAGGATTATGAGCAAGAAGGTGGATTGCCTATGGTCAACAAAATGGCAGTATATGTCCCTGGACTTCTTCTTTAGAATACCATAATAAACAATAATAATTACCACTTCTTCTACTCTCCGATTTCATCACAACTACCACCGTCTGGACATCACATGCGAGCAAACAAAAGGGCACAATCAACATAAAGCAATACAAGCATCAATACAATACAACAAACCAGTGAACAATGCAAGATTTCGATTCAGTAGGTCTTGAGAGGATTGGATTTAGAAGGTGGAGATGACCTTGGAGGTAGGGAGGAATATCCCTTAGGGTCTATTGTCGAGTAACTACCTAAGAGGGAGGGGGGGTTGGACCAAGGACATATTCTGTATGATACCATTGTGTAAAAATGATACCAACAGATAGGTGTTGATTAAATGAAACCAACAAAAGTGGTTTCACCGTTTTATCACTTTTCTCGAATTACTTATAAATTTTCTAGTGATAAAAGCTCTAGGTTTAGGAAATAATTCACCCGAAAAGTTCTGGATCTCCAAAAATCATTTCCTTGGATGGGTAAGTAGGTTTTGAGGTTAGGATTCACTGAAAGTTGGAATCATGCTAAGATAATTATCAGAATGCCCTCAGGAAATTACCAAAGTCAGTTATGTGGGGTTTTTGTCTTTTTGACCATATTTATTTTACATAAATTTTTACTCTGATTCCAACTTCACATGTTAGGTATTTCAAATACTTTTCTGTAGAATTGGAATTACCTAGTTTGGATATAAGGAACCACTTTAGTGGTTTATTTAGTGAAATGTGTTTACACAGAATAATTTAATTCATTAAAATTAAACCAGAGCTCAATAGAATTTGAGCTGCTTGGGTTTGATAGAGGTTGATATGGAGTTTTACTAGGAGTTGGAATTAGGCCAATACATCTGTTGGTTTGACCTAGAGAAATTACCTAAGGCAGATACATGGTGTTTTTGTTATTTTTTATAAAGGCAAACTACTATTCACCTTGGCATAAGATATAAGCTGGATGACAGGTATAGCAATTTCCTTCCAGGAGAACTTTGATTCATTCAAATTAGGTATGTAAAACTCCCTAAGGAATTTATTTAGTGCAAAAGACAGCTTTTAGTGGATTAATTGCCAATAAATAATGAAAATTATTTTTTGGAAAAAGACCAGTTATGCATGTTGCACAAAACACACATGAACATGGAAAAATTCTATTTGGACAAAATACCCCATTTTCCATTTTCATACGGATTTAAACTGGACAGCTATTTAACATATCTGGAATTGTTTAAAGAAAAATAAAAAAACGAGGCAGAGGCCGCTGGGCCGGATCTGGAGGGAACCAGGCCGCACAAAGGCATGCCGAAGGAGCTGGTCTGGCCCACCCATCAAAGCGACGCGCGGGAGACCACGCTTGAACCTGCCATGCGGGCCTGGCGGTTAGGGGCTGTAGGCGGCGAAGGGTTACCAGGGAGCTGGAGCCGTTCGATCTAGTGCCAATCGACGACTCCCAGTCGTCGTCTACGATGAACGGAGCGGCCGGCAGCGCAAACCCTAGGAGGCGGCCGGGGTTGGGATGGGTGCTTACCAGAGGAATCGTCGGCATCGGGGAGGCGGCGGGGGCAACACGGCGATCGACGGTGGTGCCGACGAGGGGCGGCAAGGGCCAGTTCCGCGACGGGAGGTGGCTCGCACGATGGAGGCCGAGGGTGGCATTCGAGAGCTCGTCGGTGGCGTCGGTAGCGGCGGTCTTGGAAGAGCCTGGTCAGATGCAGAAGCATGGGGTGAGCTCGGTGAGCTGACATGCAACGAGAGATGAGGAGGGAGGAGAGAGCTTAGCTCCATTGGAGGAGAGGGCGCCGAGAGCTCTTGTTCTGCCCTTCTCGGGCAGTACAGAGCAGGGGAGAGGCTGAGAAGCTCAGGGATGGTAGATCAGGGGTAGGGGTACATAGGGAGGCCACATGGAGAGGTTAGCAGGGGTGGTGGTGCTCCGAGCTCAAGCTCAACAATGGCGAAAAAGGGGTGGTTCTCCCTCTAGGGGTCCGTAGAGAGGGGAGGAAAGGGTGGGGAAGCTCTAGGAGCTGAGAGGGGTCAAATGAGGCGTAGTAGGGGGAGTTGGTGGCCTCTGGCCCTAAATACCGAGAGGTGAGGTTCCAAGGTTGACTAGGCTAATGGAGGACCTTGGCCTGGTCCATGGCCTTCCCATTGGTGGCTAGGGGTGGTGGAGATAGGGGTTGAGAGGTTCTGGTCGTGCAGAGGGTCAGAGAGAGTGGGGCTGCTGTGGCAAGGCATTTAAAGAGGCAAGACGATATATTACTTGTCTCCTCTTCCTCCAAGAACATAGGATAAGGGAGATGGTTGCTACACTAGCTTAGCTACCATGCACACAACCAGGACAGAGGGGTGTGCTGGTGGAGGCTTGCTGGGGAAGATTGATGAGGTTTGATGGAGGTTTGGTTTGGTGTTTGGTACTAAAAGGATAAATGTTCAAATCTTCCATAAGGGATGATCAAGTGGTATTTCTTGATTTGTGATCTTGACCAACTGAGACAAGGATGCTGGTAGATGGGTAATTTTAAGATGCATCTCTAAGATTTATTTGGGATTTTTCAGAGAATTCTAGATGCACTTTCTATCAATTATTCAAATAGTGCATAAATGGTTTTTAGGAATTTAGTTGGTATTTTTGAATTGGACAGGTTGATTTTTTGATGTGAGATGGTCCTAAATGTGAATACACACTTAGGGGAATTTTCCCAAGATTTATTGAGGCTGACAAGTATTTAAAACTATAATTATTCCATTTCTACCATTAAAGAAAATATGCAAAAATAAATATCAAAGGATCTCAAAAATATTTATTATTGATATGTAGAGATAACATATGATATATGGATCTCAATTGATCCAAAACTTGGGGAAGTGCTTTGTCCAAAACCTAAATTTCCCTTGGGAAGGGAGTTTTGGAAATTTTGTCTATTAAAGAGATTAGTTAGATTTGGAGCCATAATAATTATGGATAATATTTGATAAATCTTGATGATAAATGTAGATGATGTATACAAGGTGTAGCAAGCATTGGCAACCTTGGGATTTAATAAGTCAAGGTGATTTTGGTGGAAACAAGGAAAAAGGGATCTAGGGTAAAGTTGTTGTCATACCAACAAAACCTTGTTGGATCTTGGAGCTCAAAGCTCTCCTTGGGGCATGGGATATATGTATGGATAGAACAAGTGATGTAGATAGCAATGGTGTAGAGGTTTGATCTTGATCTTTCTTGAGGTTTCCAAGAAAAGATTTCAAACTTTGAATAAAATAAGGCTGGCAAAGCAGATTATCAACTAGCCTGCAAAACCATGTGGGTCTAGGAAGCACAAAGATCCACTTGGAACACGTGAAGTAGATAATGATATACCTATATGAGTAGAACACAACCATGCATATAGTTAGTCCATAGAAGGTGGGATGGTGGTGTGAGCTTCTGTCAAAGTAGGCATGTTGACTAGATTTGCAGGAATAGTTATTTTTCTTTCCTACAAAACCATCAAGAACAAGTGGGTTGGAGGATGATCCAACCAAGTGCAAGAGTGGGCCTTGGTAGTCCTTAGTATTTTTAACAAGAAGGTTCAAATGCATTTTCAAAAATGCACAAGGGTTGAGAAAAGGAGACATTCAAAAAGGTGATGTTGAAATAGATTCCATACTTAGCCAAATTTGGCAGATTTAGGGTTTTTGACTAGATTATGAGAGGAGAGGCTTTTGATGATAGAAAGATACCAACACATCATTAAGTGGATGAGGTTGAAGAGTATATTGAGTAGAATGGATTCATTCTTGATATTGGTCTTCATTGACTTGGAAACTTCTAGAATGGATATCTTCAGAATTGATCTGGTTAATGGTTTTAGATGATCACCTAGTATCGAGAGATCAGATCCTGCTTTGTATTCTTGCTTAGGGTGTGGTGATTTGGAAACATCTTGATCCTAGTGATGAGCTCCTAGAGTAGCTCATACTACTTCCTAAGCAAACAAGTCAAACAGCATATCAAGGCAATTCATCAGACAGCAGATCAAGGCCACTCATCTTGTAAACTAAGCAAATCCACTACTGGGGTTACCATCAAGTCTGACTTGAGGTAAGGTTGGGCAATTTGAAAAGGGTGGGGGTTTGAATAATATGAGAGTCCTTGGTATCTCTACCAAGAGTAGAATTCAAAAGCTTAATAAAGGTGTTTTGGGAAACCTAAAGAGAAGAGTAGTTGAAGGTTCTGTCTTGAAAACATAAGGAGATGGTATTCTATAGCTCTCCATAGGTTGTTCAATAGAATCTACTAAATAGTTGGTTTGCAAAGGCTTCTTGGCTCAGGTTTTGAAATGCCAGAACATTTGAGAATATGGAAATTAAGCACCCGGAGAGACGTGGGGAAATGAGTACTCTGTTAAGGGTTGGCACCGAGCGTGGGAGCACCCGGAGCAGTTTTTATTAAAATAAACAGACAGAAAAATTGTATGTTGAATGAACCACAACATTGCCAAGCTCAATGCTTCGCCTATTTTATTCCTAAACAGAAGGATAAAGACGTGGGCGACTTCAAGCAGCCGGATCGTGATGAAGGCACGTGACCACCTTGGACACCGTGGCCTCCACGACTTTCCGGGAAACGTCCAGGCTTTTTCCTGGTCACGGGACTGGAAGACCACTTCAACATCGAAGCCAGGGATATGGTGGTGAACCCGAGACACCAATTCTTGGGCTACGCTTCTCGCCACATCCTTGCCTTCCTCCAGCATCGACGAGTCTACAAATGCACATAGGAACTCAATCTGGGATAACATAGGAGACAAAAGAGTCAGGTCGGCACCAGCCCCTGGCTCGGGGGCTCGACCAGTGGCAGGTGAAGGGACTCGAGGAGGTCGTTTATCCTGGAAGCCACCCGAAGAAAGGAGGCCAAGGCTTCATTGCTAGCCCTTTGCTCCTCGTGAAGAGCATCCATCATCTCCTCGGCCTCGTCCCGTCCCCATAAATCTTGGATTTAAGGCACTGAAACCTCCATATGAAGTCCGGGAAGAGACCCCTGTTGGGGGGATACCCCCGGGTAGGGTCACGCCGGGGTATAAAGGCCGAGTTAGCCGAGGTACGACACGGTCAAGACGAATGTTGGCCGGGTCTCCACAAGGCAGGACGACTTACGGGGTAACTCGGCTGGGCGGGTGTTCACCTAACACTAACCGGCCGACATAAAACGCATGTTGGCTATGCTTGATTTACCATATGTGCAGGTACCCTCGTAGCCAGGTTAGCCAAGTGCTAGCCGGGTTAATACTTGGCTTCCAAGAGAAGGAAGGAATCTCCTGCTGGTCAAAACGTGGCATCTGTCCACTATAGCATGAGCGAAACAAACAGAGGGAAGGACCAGCGGGGCATGGCCAACAAAGGTGACGCAGGCAGTGCCGGCTGACGTGATCCGTGTCTGGTGACGCCAAAAGCCAAGGAGCTCATAGAGGATTACGTCCAGTGTCCGGACTAGCCATTTAAATTGAATAAAGAGGCATCTAGCTTTAACCACAGGGCATATTCGGGGAATATGCTTCCACGTGTGCCCTAACTTTGTAACCTAGTCTCCCCTATATAAGGAGCACCAGGGCCTCCATAGCAGGGGGTCGATCATTCTGTTAAGGAAGAACCCTAGGGCTTTGTAGTGGGGGAGGGGTAAGAGAACTATTCTCTTTCTCACGAATAGGTCAAGGAGCCCTTGTAATCCACCATTGATAGAGTGAAAATACAAATGCTTGTGTGTGTTGAATCACCACACTATCCCTCCCTGGATTCCTCTAGTGCACACTGGCGCCAACTTGAGCCTATCCATGGCATCTCCCATGCCACCACCATGATAGTTGGCGCCCACCGTGGGGCTAGAGGCGCTAGCATGGGTAATAATTCGGATGGGAAACATCTTGAGCACTGGCGAGCGCGTCGTCTCTGAGCTCGTTCAGCGCTTTGGAGTGCTGGACTACATCAGCAACAACGTAGGGAGCTTCGACAGGAACTCTCCTCCGCGCAACAGCCTCTTCATCAAGCTTGGCCCGCACAAGATCTACGTCGGTGTCGACGAGTCCTGCATACACCCGCAACACGTCGTCGAGGGAGGCAAACCACCTCTCAGCGTGGCTCGCGGCATGCGTATCACTCGCCCCACAAACTGCGCTATGGTCATGATGACGACGCCTGATGCCGGAGCAAGCAAGGATCCAGCGCTAGAACCGGAGGCAATGCCAAAGCAAGCAAGGTCCATATTCCCTCCACTAGAGAGGCCAGAGAATGTACTGCAACAGGCAATAGAGATCTTAGCAACACCCATAGGGCCAGTAGTAGATCCGGCTCAGGCGCAGGCCGAGTTAGACGAAACTAGGCAGAAAATGTTACCTGGTGCGAAAAAAGTAGCTGAGTTGCAGCAGTCGCTGAATATCACCCTACGAGACTATGCAAAGGCAAATCACATAGATGGAGTAAAAATCCAAGGTAGAAACCTGATTACTGAGATTGACAGGGAGTATGTGTCTAGGCCGAGTCAGACATATATGATAGTAACTTCAGGACTGGAGAGATACCGTACTCTGGCTAAGACCATCAGGGCTTCCAATGCAACTGCCTCCGAGTTAGAATGCTTAACCAGAGAAGCCCGAGGGAGGCAACAGGAAAGATTTAACCACTTGTTGAGGGTAGCATGTCAGCAGAATGAGGAAATAAACAAGGCAAACACGGCACAACTCGAAGCATCTCATGTAGTTTATTCGGCAAGGAATAACCTCGCAAATTCTGCTAAAGCCGCGTCGTCCCTGGGTCACGGCCCTAGGAAGGAGGAAGTGGTAACCTCGGGGAGACGAGACAAACAAATGGTCCCGTATGACCCCGTAAAGGCAGGAATAGGAAAAGCAGTGCAAGTTGATGAGGATCGTCACAGTGCCAGCCAAGGTGAAGCTGGCCGAGGTAACCGTGACAAAGGCAATACCGGTCAGAGGAATGCTGCCAACGGCAATGCCGGACAGCGTGAGCCGGCGGCAACAGGGAAAAATGCACCTCGGCAACAGCAGTAGTAGTATGCACCTCGGCAGGAGAGAAGTGCAGGCCTAGCAATGTAGCAGCAAAATGCTCGTCCGGGTCAGGACAGGTACAATGATGGTTATTCGGCAATGATTGATGTCGGATTCCCCAGACTAGAGCACCATGTGATTGGATCAAGATTGGGAAACAGGAACTTGCAGCCGGATGATGCTAGACTGAAGCTAGACTAAATCTATAGGTCTAAGTTGATCGAGGTGCAAGGCCCTCCAGGTCCGGCATGTTTTGGACTTCGGATCATGAGGGAGCCACCATTACCGAACTTTCAGCTGGCCAGAGGAACAAAAACATATGTTGGTAGTACAAAGCTGGATGATTTGCTCATTCATTACGCAACTGCAGTAAACAGAGCCGGAGGAAACTTGAGATGGGCAGTGAGGTATGTGCCGCAAATGTTGGAAGGACCTGCAAGAGTTTGGTTGAACAATTTGCCACCAGGAAGTATCAATTGCTGGTTAGATTTCGAGGAGATGTTCGTGAGTAATTTCTCAAGTACCTACAAGAAGCTGAATAGGCCACAGACTTTAGCATTGTGCAGACAGAGACCGAATGAGCCAGACCAAGAATTCCTAACTCAGTGGTGCAACATGCGCAACTCATGTGAATGAGTAATGGAATCACAGGCAATTGCGTGGTTCACCCAAGGTTGTAGGTATGGGAGTATGTTGTGGAAGAGGTTGCAGCGAGATATGCCAACCACCCTAGCTGAGACGATTCAGATCGCAGATTTGTATGCCTTTGGAGACCCAACACAACCTCGGCTAATGTCAAGCAAGCCGAATGAGGAGTAATACAACAGAGATGGTTACGGATCATCCAGAAGGAATGATTTTCGAGGTAAAAGAAGGGATGATTGTCCGGATTATAGGTATAGCTCGTAGCAAGTGGCAGCTGTGGACCAGGATCATCCCAATGCCGGCGCAAGCTAGCACTAGAAAACTGGAGGGCAACAATGCTAACAAAAGAGTGAGGTTAAGAAGACTTGGACGCCAGAACAGAAGAAACCGTTGTAGGAAAGAAAAGACCATCTGAGATACACGTTCGAGTCTATGTTGGATCAACCATGCAAGTTCCATACGCCAAGTCCAAATAGTCCAGCGAACCATACTACCAGGCAATGTGAATGGATGAGTAAATTAGAGAAAGGTAGCTTGGGCAATGCTCATGCACCTCGGCATGAAGCACCTCGGCATGATGGACCTCACAATGAAGCACCTCGGCAGCAACTGCTCACTAGGGGAATGGACAGTAGCTGATGTTGCCTCCACCTCCACCGAGTTATGAGAATCAGGAAAGAAGGGACACTGTGCATCAAGTGAATAACCAGCAACAACAGGACCAAGGGTATCACGGCAATGAGGGGAGAAATGAGTACAGAGAGCATCACCAAAGTTATTATGTGTTCACCATAGAAGAGACTGACCAGAAGAGCTTGCACCACCGGCATATGGAGGTAAATGCAGTAATGTCGGATGTGGTGAGGTATATGCCTTGGTCAGATCAGGAGATTACCTGGAGCATCAAGGATCACCCAAAGCTCATGCCGAGTCCTGGGACCTACGCGCTGGTGTTAGATCCGACGTTCATTGGGCCGAATATCAATGTAAGGTTTTCCAAGGTGCAGATAGAGAACGGCAGTAGCATTAACATCATGTACAAGGATACCATGCACAAGTTGGGAATATCAGAGTACATGCTCCAAGCAACAAGGACCACCTTCCATGGTATCGTGTCGGGTATCTCCTATGATCCAATTGGTAAAGTCTGGGATGACGTGTTATTCAGCACAAGGGACAACTGCTGGACTGAGAACATGGAATTTGAGGTTGTGATCTTAGAAAGCGCATATCACACGTTACTCGACAGGCCTTCTCTGAACAAATTCATGGCAAGTACTCACATCAATTACTTGAAGATGAAATTGTCCGGACCAAGGGGGTGATTACCATAGCTGGGGATTTCAGGCGTTCAATTCAATGCACTTCCACCGGATCTAACCTGGCCGAGTCAGTTGTTATTGCTCAAGAGAAGAGGAAAATTCTGGAAGTGGCTACATTGGCTCAGTCCGCGCAGCAGCATATGCCCGCTGTGACAAACCCACATGGTAGTGTTTCATTTCAAGCGACGAAAGATACAAACAAAATGCCTGTTGACGATCAGTTACCGGAACGCACCGTAACTATTAGTGCCGCGTTAAGTGACAAATAGGAAACCGTGCTCGTCAACTTCCTCCGTGAGAATTGGGATATCTTTGCTTGGTCTACATAGGACCTGCAAGGTGTGCCGAGGGAGTTGGCCGAGCACTCTTTGAATGTGAGACCTGGAGCAAAGCCGGTGAAGCAACCTCTCTGCCGCTTTGCCGAAGATAGTAGAAAAGCCATTGGAGATGAGATAGCTCGGCTCCTTGAAGCCGGATTTATCATGGAGGTACTTTACCCGGATTGGCTCTCTAATATGGTGCTCGTGGAGAAGAAGAAGGATGAGCCGAATGTGGCAGTGGTATGGCGCATGTGTATCGATTACACGAACCTAAATAAGGCGTGTCCAAAAGATCCATTTCCACTACCAAGGATAGATCAGGTCATAGATTCAACTACTGGGTGTGAGTTGTTGTCGTTCATAGATGCATATTCTGGTTTCCACCAGATACATTTGAATCCGGATGATCAAATAAAGACTATGTTTATCACCCTGTACGGGGCTTATTGCTATCATACTATGCAGTTTGGGTTACGATGCATGCAAAAATGGCTACATGACCAAATAGGTCAGAATGTGCAAGTTTATGTGGATGATGTGGTGATAAAAACCAAGGAAAGCAAAATTCTCCTTGATTATATCTGGCAAACATTCGCGAACCTAAGGAGGTTCCGGATGAAGCTTAACTTGGAAAAATGTACCTTTGGTGTGCCCGCGGGGAAGTTACTCGGTTTCCTAGTATCCAGCCAAGGCATCAAAACCAATCCCACGAAAATCCAATCCATAGAGAAAATGGAGATGCCGAAGTGTCTTAATGATGTGCAGAAGTTTACGAGTTGCCTGGCATCCTTAAGTTGGTTTGTAAGTCAGTTGGCAGAGAAGGCATTGTCCCTCTACCAGTTAATGAAAAAGGCAGATAAATTTACATGGAAACCGCAAGCTAATAGCATGTTCCGAGAGTTAAAAAAGATGTTGTCCTCCGCACCAATATTAGGTGCGCCACTACCCAAGGAGCCAATGTTGCTCTATATAGCCACGACCAACCGAGTTGTAAGTGCAGTAATAGTGGTGGAACAAGATGAGGAAGGAAAGTTGGTGTAAAGACCAGTGTATTACCTAAGCGAAGTATTATCAGCTTCAAAACAGAATTACCCTCACTACCAGAAGATGACATATGGTGTGTACATGGCAGCTAAAAAGCTTAAGCATTAATTCGAGGAACACCCCATCAAAGTGGTGTGTGAAGCACTCATGTCCGAGATTATGGGCATCAAAGATGCTAGCGACCAAATTGCAAAATGAGCAATTGAGTTAGCCCCATATGCACCGCAGTTTGATAGAAGAGATGTGATCAAATCCCAAGCAGTGGCAGATTTCTTTTTGGATTGGGCTGAGATGCATTAATAACCACATATTCTAGACTCAAATTACTGGTGAATGCACTTTGAGGTCAAAGCTAAAGGAAGGACTGGGGGCCGGGGTAATGCTGACCTCGCCCAAGAAGGACTAGTTGAAATACGTCCTCCAAATCCATTTTAGCACATCAAACAATGTGGCCGAATATGAAGCACGTGTTCATGGATTCAAAGTAGAAAAGGAGGTAGGCATACGTTGGATACTGTGTTTTGGAGTCTCGGCTTTGGTGGTACATCAAGTGTCTGGCAACTAGGATGCTCTAGACGCAAACATGGCACTTTATAGATTCTATGTCCAGAAGATAAGTGGTTTCTTTGAGGGGTGTGAATTTCATCACGTACCTCGGATCGTAAATGAGGCGCCCGACATATTATCCAAGCTACGGTCTTCATGGCAGCCAATCCCACCAGGCATTGCATTGGAACACTTGCGAAAGCCATCCATTACACCGTCACCGGAATCTGAGTCAATTTATATCTTGTCCCTCTCTAGATCAGAATCTACTCCTATGGATATAGACTGGGGAAGAACCTCAGCAAACCCGGGGACTGCTTCGGCAAACCTGGGGACTACTTCGACAAACCCGCGGACTGTCGCACAGAACCCGGTGACTGTTCAACTTGATCTGGCTGGAGTTATGTCGATGGATGCAATGGAAATTGATGAGGAGCTTTTCCCCATCCGAGCTATACCTGCATGGGAAAAGCCAATATTTGAATTCATAAAGGAGGGAACTTTGCTGGATGATGAGGTACTCTCAAGGAAAATCTAGATAAGAGAAAAGGAATATACAATTATCAATGCCAAATTATACAAAAGGAGTGTCACTACAGTGCTGCAGCGATGCGTAGACCCGGAAGAAGGGCTAGACATCCTCTGAGATATCCATCAAGGAGAATGTGGTCATCATGCATCCACCAGGGCATTAGTGTCAAAAGCTTTCCAGCATGGATTTTATTGGCCAAGTGCCTTGGAGGAAGCAGAGGATGTTGTGAGGAAATGCAATGGCTGCTAGAGGTGCACCACAAAGACGCATATGCCAATGTCGGAACTGAAAACTATACCTATAACTTGGTCATTTTCAGTATGGTGTTTGGATATGGTCGGACCATTTAAGCTGGCAAAGGGAAACATGACTCATATCTTGGTAATGGTGGACAAGTTCACCAAGTGGATTGAAGTGAAACCAATTAGGAAATGTGATGCGGCAACAATTGTGACATTCTTGAAAGATATAATCTTGAGATATGGCGATCCCCATAATATCATAACTGATAATGGCACAAATTTCGTTGTAGGAGCATTTGCGAGGTTCTGCCGAGAGAAGAAGATCTGGCTAGATGTTGCCTCTTTATCCCACCCTGCATTGAATGGACAAGTGGAAAGATCCAATGGACTAGTATTGTCTGGGATAAAACCATAGCTCATGGAGCCGCTGCAAAGATCAGCGGGGTGCTGGATAGAAGAACTACTAGCGGTACTATGGTGGTTAAGAAAAACTCTGAATCGATCAATGGCTATACGCCATTTTTTCTAGTATATGGGGCAGAAGCTGTACTACCAGCCGAGATAGTGCACGATTTGCGAAGGGTCACCCAATACACACAAGCCGAAGTGCACGAAGCCCAGCAAAATGATGTTGATCTGCTAGAAGAAGCGAGAGAACTAGCCTTATCCATATCCGCCATATATCAGCAAAACCTCCGACGGTACCAAAGCCGGAAGTAAACCCCCGTGTCTTCTGGGAAGGTGATCTCGTACTTTGGCTGGTGTAGCGCACTGCTAGCATGCATAAGTTTTCCCCTCCATGGGAAGGACCTTTCATTGTAAGCAAAACTTTGCACAATGATTCCTACTATCTTATCGATGCACAACCACAGGAGAAGAATGAGGCAGACAGGTCAGGCGAGGAATCTAAGCATCCATGGAATGTAGCTCTACTTCTTCCATTTTACACCTAGCAAAGAGGTGAATGTATCCGAGTCACCCATATGTCGATATGTATGTCGGCAATGGGCATATCAATGAAAATTCAGCACCCCTAGCAGAAACTCGGGGACTGCCTTAATAATTGTCTTTCCTGTATTTACTTTATATATGTCGTCTGGATTAAATTACTTACACCTTAGCCGGATTAGTAGTGTGTAAGCACCAAAAACCTAGCTCTTCGACTTTGCTGCCATCCAACAAGAATTGGCTTCATGGAAAGCAAGAGAATAAGTTTGGAATTGCAAAGCACATGAAAAACGACTAAGGAAAGGAACGTAATCGAGCTGACACTTGTTATTCGGACTAACCTTGTATCTACTTTATTTATGCTATGTTGGATTATTTTGAGCTAATCTCAAAGTTTCAAGTATTGTTAAGCCATTTTGTTTGAACCTCGGACTCGTAAGTCAAAAACCGAATCAAGGTGGTCGCAAGACGAATCAAAAATTGGACGAACAAGAAAAGGAAACTCGGGGACTCCGGCCATGTTAATCCGGCTTTAGTAACTTAGTATCAAAAAATAAGAAGTTATAGCAAAACGAACCATAGTGCTTCATACAACTTCATGCAGCATATCGGGGATCTGATGAATATCATTAAGTGTTTATAGCTCATGGAGCAGCAGCTGGAGACGGATCATTGGTTGAGGGTGGAGGTACTTCGGTGTCAGTAGGCGGGGCATTGGTCCCTGCCTCATCTTCGGGGTTAGCCTCCTCATCCTCGGGGTCTTCAGTATCATCGCAAAGATCGGAGGCTTCCTCTTCATCTTCTTCGCCCTCAGGACCATCTGAAACATAGGCATCATCAACTACATCGAGGAAGCTCGGAGCCTCGTTCCAACTATGGCAGAAGGCGTACTGGATGAGATTGTTGGCACATGCCTTGTGTTTAGTGATATACTCTGGATCATTGGACCATTTAGATCCGGTGCGTAGGCATTCAAGCAGCTCAAGGTCCAGCGTCTCATACCAGGAAAAAACAAAGTTTAGAGCCGTGTCAGCCCCGGCACGTGCCGGAGATTCTCGCCAAAGGTTCAGCTGAGTTTCACACTCCATCAGCTTGGATATAAAAGCTGTAGTGCCTTTGGGATTGGGCTCAGTGGGCCAGAGAGCGTTGAACATCCGGAATGCTGCTGGCATAATGTCCACGCCATAGTTTTTCATGACCTCAATACGTGCGGCGAGGCTTACCAGCATGTCGTCTGTGTCATAAGGAATAGACTCGGAGGCAGAGTCTGCTGGGACACCTCGCAGAAGGCGAAATTTGGTGACAACAGCAGAAGAAAGAGGTTCTCTCTCTAGGAACTTGCTTGTGAACAAAACAAAAAATATCAGTAAGTAAGGGAAAATGACCCGGAGAAATGAATGTCGGACAGAGGAGGAAAACTCACGTCCAATGTGGCATAGGATCATACTACTCAATGGTCACCGACTTAAGCTTAATGTCGACTTCCTTCAGCAACTCGTTGTCCTTGGTGATCTGAATCTTCAGGCGCTCTTTCTCCTCAGAGAACTCCTAGTCGGCCTTGTCTAGCTCGGATTTATGGAGATCCTTGAGCTTTTGGATTTCAGCGTTCAGCCGAGTAATCTGATTGTCCTTGAGGTGCAGCTGAGAGATTTCATCATCTTTCTTCTTCAGTTTGGTCTGATGCTTTCCTGCTTGTTCGAGAAAGTGAAGCATCATGTCAGGAATGGGCACGCTATCTTGAAGTGTAACAGCAATAATAGGTTGACCCGACAAAGCCGAGGTATAAATATCTGCTGAGTCAAGGGAAGAGCACACAAAGGCAAAATGATCAAGATGAGTTACCTTGGATCTCAGCCAAGTTCTTGCGCATGAGGAAATTCTCAGCCTCGGCCTTGGCTGCATAATCTAGATGATAAGTGAACACGGATAGCAAGTAACTCAAAGCAACAGAAGTGCAAAATTTTAAGAAAAATAACTTACCCTTCTTTTGATGATCAACGAGCAATTTGCCGTATTTGGCACGAAGATCCTTATATCAGTCTAGCAGACGCTGGAACTCAGCAGTTCGGTGGTTGGTGGTGATCTGAAACAAGCAAATGTTAGTTCAAAAATACGAAGAAATATATTCGAAGTCTACAAGATATGGGCTAAGAGGAACTTAACCCGTCTCTAGGTGTGTGGATATTCGAATTCTACAAGATCCAGGCCAAGTGGAACTTAACCCGGCTCTAGGTGTGTGCATATTCGAAGTCTACATGATCGGGCCAAGAGGAACTTAACCTGGCTCTAGGTGTGTGGATATTCAAATTCTACAAGATCCAGGCCAAGTGGAACTTAACCCGTCTCTAGGTGTGTGGATATTCGAATTCTACAAGATCTGGGCCAAGTGGGAACTTAACCCGCCTCTAGGTGTGTGGATATTCGAATTCTACAAGATCCGGGCCAAGTGGAACATAACCCGGCTCTAGGAGTGTAGATATTTGAAACTACTAAGGAATTGCGCTAGTTTTCTAAGAGCATCCGGTCGAGTAATAAATTACCCCCGGAGGCTCAGGGACTAGTGGGTGTATCTCTAAGTTTTTGCGTATAAAAAGCATAGCAAAAAAGGGCTTACCTCCATCATCCGCCAACAAGGGAGATGGCCCTTGTAGCGGTGTTCATCTGAGCGCTGAACTCTGCCGGACCAAATTTTCCAGGAGATCATCCTACGGGTTAATGAATTCGGCGTCATTCTAGTTGTTCATGTACTCGATGAGGATGAGCGCCGGACTATAATTCTCGCTGCTAAGTGCTTGGCTTGTCACCAGACCCGAAGAATGGGCCTCCTGCCTCGCATCCTAGGCAGCATCTGGACTAGTATGCAAAGTTAGATGCTTGCAGCCCTCTGATCCGGCAGCAGAAGACCTAGAGGATGGATCTTTGGCTGTCTCGGTGGCTTTCTTGCTCTTGCTCACAGATTTTGGCCGCTGTAGAAGAGCCGAGGCTGCCGCTCCGGATTGAGCTTGAGGGGCTAGCTGAAATATATCCTTAATGGACACAATTGATCTAGAGGTAGCAGCTTAAGTTTTCTTCTTGGAGGCTAGCTTTGATGATGCTGCTACTGGTGTTGTTGCTGCTGGTGCTAAAGTTGTTGCTGGTGGTGCTGATGCTGCTGGTGCTGGTGTTGTTGCTGGTGCTACTGGTGCTGGTGCTGGTGCTGGTGCTGGTGCTTGTGCTGGTGCTACAGGTGCTGGTACTGGTGCTGGTGGTGCTGGTGGTGATGCTTGTACAGGTGCTGGAGAAACTGGAGCCGAAGAAGAAATTGTCTGGGGTGATGCCGATGAAGCTGAAGGTTGCGGTGGAGCTGAGAAACTGGGATGATCTGGCATCACCGTATCCTCGGCGGCTCGACTACCCCCCCCCCCCCCCCCCACACCGACATTACCCTCCGCGTGACGAGGTGGGCTCAGATCCGGCACGGCCGCAGAACCCTCTTGGATAGGGCCCAACGGGCGAACATCGTTGTCGCAGGGGGAGATGGAACGCTCCAGATAGGAGAGGATATGATGGGTCCACTATGGGGGATCACCCTAGGAGCACTACTGAACCAGGCAATGGATAACAAATTACAAAGAGAAACGGAACAAGTGATATGCAGAAATGGTGAAGCAAGACCCGGAAATGAGCAAGGAAAGAAAAAAGTCTTACTCGGTCGATGTTGGAGGTCCCTAGGCTTGGGCGCACGTGGAACCATGATCTTGGGCATAGGCTTGTCGGCACCCTTAACCCCGGATTTCTTCTATCTCTTCATGGGCGGGGTGCCTCTGAAGCAGCTGTCGAGGTTGCGGGATGCTTCTGGGCAGGGGCAGGAGCTGGATCATCCGTGGCAAGAGGGGTAACCTCGTGGACCTGACCGGCCGGGTTAGCTGAAGATTCGGAGGTAACCGCAAACGCGTAAGAGATGGGCACCGGATCAAGTACCTCGATAAACTCAACATCGGAGTCATCATCATCCGGCCAATCCCTTAAATAAGAGGCCTTACCAGAGGTTCGCTTGGTGATGGCCGGAGTAGGCAAGAATCTCTTTGAGTCAGGCTCGTCAATGTCCAGCTCTGAGTGGTCCCCCACCCATTTGAGATCTGGCTCCTTGTCGTCCTCAATTGTCTGTTGGAGAAACAACTAAGAGCAAAAATACAAAACGGTCAAATTAGGAGACAATCCGACATGCCGCGAGACTCGGAAAGAGTATCAGGAGAAGAATATACCTTAGGTGGGAGGTTAGCCGGGGTGAAGTGCTCAAGCTCCCACTTCCACGCCTCGGAGAACTCCTTGCTTTCCGTAAAGATGTCATTAACCCGGCAGAATATTGGTGTTGGTAAGATCGAAGGAGAAGGTGCGGTTGGGGTCAATAGGACCACTCAAGTGGCAAAGCTTATGTGAGCGTTTCTAAAGAGGGGAGATCTGGCTATGTACAAAGGAGATCATAACGTCCTTGCTGCGCAGCCCCAGCTTGACTAGCTCCTTGATCCGCCTATCTACCTGATTCGCCAGCGTAGTAGGACTTTCGGGATCTTCTCCCACAAGGAGGTGTCTAGGATACCCATCTTGAAGGGGAGCAGCCGGATCATGTCCTCCTCCGAGTTATTCCTAACATAGAAGAAGGTACGGACCCAGCCTTTGCAAGATTCAAGGCCGGTAACTAGGAGAAAGCTAGAGTTTTTACAGGGAGAGATTGAGGCCCCACCGCACTGGGTCAGGTGTTCGTCGGCTGGGGAAAAATGAGGATCCAGGATAACATTCTTACGGAGACCAAAGAACTTGATCCAAAGATCTTTGGTGGGCCGAAGGCCGACATACCCCTCAATGCCGGAGGAGAAAGAGGAAAGGGAAGTAATAGCGTTGGCAGGAAGGTGGTGTGGCTGAAGCTGGTAGGTGTTGATGAAATCATGGAAAAACTCACTCACTGGGAGGCCAAAGCCGCAGTGGAAGTGAGATAAGAACACGACGAACTCGCCTGGTTTTGGAGAAGGAGCGATCTATTGAGCAGCGAGGCGACATGTGACGCCTGCGGGGATGCGAGGGGCCGCGTAGAGCCAATCAATGTCGTCTTGGCAGACGAACGCACCCACCCAGGCGCCGCACTCAGGAGCTTCTTCCTCCTCCTCCTCCTCATCAGAGGCAATGATTTCATATTCTATCATCTCCAAATCGAGGTCTTCGAAGGGATAATCTGCGGTGGGGAGTGGCGGTTTGGAGCTGCAAGGCCCCGTGGCAAAGAGCCCATGATAAATCAGCGGCGTGGAAGCGAAAAGAGCAGCGAGGCACGGCAGCGGCAGCGCTACGCTAAAGCAGAAGCGGCGGCGGTGTTGCTGTGGAGAAGAAGAAGTAGAGGGCAGGGGCGTGTGCGAAGTGTTGGAACTTCCCTAAGAGCCTCCGGTGTTCCCTATTGTCCGCGCCTCAGGGGCGGGTAGTGGGATCAACCGCTGCTGTGTGGCCACATGATGTGGTCGTGTATTCTCCAAACCAACCAATCAGGCGCACGCCACACCAAGGGCCACATGGAGCAGGGAATTCCACGACGTGACGTTGTGATACAGTTAATGAGGGGGCTATCGTGACGTGACGCGTGCAACAGTTATTCCTGACAATCAATACAGTAACCGGTGCATTAAACTAGCGCGGCCCTTAAAATGAGGCAAGCTGATGATTACCCTCCACGTGGGACGTGGGGAAGCGTATGAGAGAAGGAAAGATAAACCAGATACATGGACAAGGACCCGACCAACGAGAAGTAACTCGGATCGAGCCAAGGGAATGTCAAACCAAAGAGACTAGGTTACGGAATAACTTGGCAAGGGAAGTCCAGATCTTGATAAATGGAACTTGGTGTGGCCTTATCAGCTCAAGTTGCTAAGACCGCACCAGCTTCAGGTACTAATGTTGGGGGGATACCCCCGGGTAGGGTCACACTGGGGGTATAAAGGCCGAGTTAGCCGAGGTACGACATGGTCAAGGAAAATGCTGGACGGGTCTCCTCAAGATAGACTGACATACCAGTTGGCCTGGCGGGTGTTCACCTAACACTAACCCGGCCGACATAAAACGTATGTCGACTATGCTTGATTTACCATATGTGTAGGTGATGGGTTCGTAGCATGGAAAACAAAAAATTTCTACCGCAAGAACGAACAAAACTCAGATCTAATCTAGATAAAAGCCAAGATCTAATCTATTAGACATGTGCAACGAGATAGATAGGAACTAACCCTCGTAGATCCGAAAAGCGTTAACGAGATTAGATCTCGTGGTTGATGTAGTCGATCACTTGCCGATCTCAAGATCGTGTGGACGATCCTTCCGGCGTCGCGTTCCGGCAGCGCTTCCGCAGTCGGTCAAGTGGACGATCCTTCCGGCGCCGCGTTCGGGCAGCGCTTGCGCAGTCGGTCACACGTGCGGAGTCGAAGCAGACCTTCCTCTCCTCGTTCCAGCGAGTAGCGGAGGTAGTAGATCTTCTCCACGGAATCCCAGCAGCACGACGGCGTGGTGGTGGTGGTGGAGTAGAGAATTCTGCAGGGCTTCGCCTATGCCTGTGCAGAAGAAAGGAGGAGGAGAGAGGCGGCAGAGATTGGGAGTTATGGAGCAGGAGTGGAGGGGGCGCCCCTGCCCCTCTATTTAAGGGGGGTGAGGCGCCATGGGAGGGGGAGTCCTTGTAGGACTCCCCTTCCTCTAGGCCGGCGGATTGGGGAGTAGGGGGAGGAGTCCTCCTCCCCCACGACTCCTAGTCTTGACCCACCAGGACTCCTTGATCCCTTCCTTGGTTTTCAGGCAAACTCCAAGAAACCTTCCAGAACCTTCCGGAACATTCCGAAACCTTCTAGAACCCTCATACAAATACTCCGGAACATTTCCTAACTCAGAAAATGATCCCCAATATATGAATCTTATTCTCCGGACCATTCCGGATCTCCTCGTGATGTCCCGAATCCAATCCGAGACTCCGAACAACATTCGGTCTCCAACGCATATTCCATATCTACTTAAAACAACTTTGAACCTTAAGTGTGTCACCCTAGGTTCGTGAATATGCAGACATGATAGAGACACATCTCCTATCAATAACCATCAGCGGGACCTGGAGATCCATAATGGCTCCCACATACTCAGTGATGACTTCGCGATCGATTGAACCACTTACATACGAAACTAATTCCCTTTGTTTCGCGATACTACACTTATCCGAGGTTTGATCGTCGGTATCTCCATACCTAGTTCTACCTCGTTACTGATAAGTACTCTTTAATCGTTCCGTGATATGTCATCCCTTGTGACCTAGTTACATGCTTGCAAGCTAACTAGATGACATTCCACCGAGATGGCCCAGAGCATATCTATCCGTCATATGGATGGACAAATCCCAATCTTGGTTCATGCGCTTCAACACATACTTTCAGAATACCCAATGACACCTTTATAACCACCCAGTTACGAAGCGGCGTTTGATGTCATCAAAGTATCCATCCGGTGATGGTGATTAACATAACCTCATGGTCGAAGGATGAGGTTACTATGTATTTGAAAGCTTATAGCAATACGAACTTAATGACTTGATCTTATGCTACGCTTACTATGGGTGTGTGTCCATTACATCATTCTCCTAATGATATAACCTTGTTATTAATCACATCCCATGTCCATGATCAGGAAACCAGGATCATCAATTAATCAACAAACTAGTTCCACAAGAGGCTTACTAGGGACTCTTCTATGTTTACAAAACACACATGTATTAGTGTTTCCTAATAATACAATTATAGCATGGGATGTAAACATTTATCATAAACATAAAGATATAATAATAACCACTTTTATTATTCCCTCTTGGGCATATCTCCAACAGTAGGTACCCTCGTAGCTGGGTTAGCCAAGCGCTAGCCGAGTTACCACTTGGCTTCCAAGAGAAGGAAGGAATCTCCCGCTGGTCAAAAGTTGGAATATGTCCACTATAGCATGAGAGAAACGAGCAATCGGAAGGACCAACAGGGTGTGGCTGACAAAGGTGATGCAGGCAGTGTCGGCTAACGTGGTCCGTGTCTGGTGACGCCAAAAGCCAAGGAGCTCATAGAGGATTATGTCCAGCATCCAGAATGCCATTCAAAGTGAATAAAGAGGCATCTAGCTTTAACCAAAGGGCATATTTGGGGAATATTCTTCCATGTGTGCCCTAACTTTGTAACCTGGGCTCCCATATATAAGGAGAACTAGGGCCTCCATAGCGGGGATCGATCATTCTATTAAGGAAGAACCCTAGGGCTTTGTAGTAGGGGGTAAGAGAACTAGTCTCCTTCTCACGAATAGCTCGAGGAGTCCTTGTAATCCATCATTCATAGAGTGAAAATACAAACGCTTGTGTGTGGAATCACCACACTATCCCTCCCTGGATTTCTCTAGTGCACATTGGCCCCATCTTTAGCCTCTCCATGACATCTGTCGTGCCACCACCATGACAATCCCCGGGTGTGAAGGTCTCTTCCTGGGGGGACACGGGTCATCTAGGATGGACTGCCTAGAGGATCCCACGTCACTCCAGAGCCTGTTCTGGTGATATGCCGCGCCGACTGGCTGAGGCGCGGTGTTCTCTAGGACAATGAGACGCATGCGACCTAGGTCCCCCTGGTCACCCATGCTATCCAAATCTGCTCAAGGGAGCAAGGGCACTGAGCCAAGACCAGCTTCATCAGCAGAGGGCCCGGGTGCTTGTGCTCCTGCCAAGGGGGCCAACGTCGACACCTCCCCCGTCTCCCATCGGGGAAGGGATCCGGGCAAAGGTATTTTGGGGGCATCGGGGGCTTGTTAGCCCGCCCCGGGAGGACCTTAGGTGAATCCTAAGACCCTGAAAAGAAAAGACCAAACGTCACGCGAAATATACCAAGACATCGCCTAAGCAGCAAGAAATGAGAGGAACCTCACCAGCCAGCCCAGTGGGAGCCCCGGGACCCGGAATTACCTCTAGGACATTAGGTTGCTTGTCTAGTGGTGAATTGAGATCCCTAGGTGAAGTCCGGGGCACCGGTACCACTCTTGGGGGAGGTGCCTCTTCCTCCAAGATTCACGTCTGGGTCATGGCGCTGAAGAAGCTAGCGAGGGTGGCGTTTTCCACGAACCCGATGTCGGCTCGTGGAGGTGACTCCCCGCAAGAAGAGCCCTCGTTGACGTGTTAGTTTCAAGCGACGAGCCAACGGTGGCAATGGAGAATGCCTTCTCTTCCTATGTGCCCTCCCCGTCATCGAAGGAGGACTCTTCAGCCCCCACCAGACCCCTGACGGAGAAGGGACGAAGGCTTCGGATTATATCGTTTCAGTGTTTATCGAATTAGAGGGGGCAGAGCACTTCCGGGCGGCCCTAGTGGCTGTTGGGACCATAAGCTCTTTCATCAGGCCGACGTATGCTTCTCGGGTTTGATCTTGATCCTTCCCGGGGTGAAGCCCTATCGAATCCGAGGGGCCTCGATAGGCCCAAGTCAGACGAGACCTCCTCTGCAACAGAGCCAGACACCACCGAAGATAATCAGAAATAATGGCGTGCACAGTCAAGACCTTGGAGGCTAGGGCCTAAATCCTATCACTCAGAGGCTTTAGGTCCGTGTCCTGCAAGATTAGCCTCCGCCGCCAAGGTCACCATTCAAGGATAAGAGCGCCACTAGGATCACCGTGTTGCTCTCTCTCATCTCATTCCCATATCACTTTCTCCAGTGCCCTCCCGAGGTTTTCCCCTTCTCACCTGAAACCCTAGCTCGCCAGTCGCCGATGAGCGCCACCGCCGGAGTCTGCCTAGAGCCTTGTGGTTGTTCCTAGAAGCTGCACCCCGCCGAGATGAGCCTTCTCGCCAAAAAAATCGAGCCCGCGGGGCTCCAATCCTCGCCTTCATCTTCTTCTCTCCGAGCTTCGGCCGCTACAGTAATCAGCGTTGATTCACTGTCTCTCAGCCTCCCCTCACATCGCTGACCCCACCATCGGCATCAGGGTGAGGTTCCGGTTCTCAAGCGCCTCCTCGTTTCTTCCCTCTCCTTCTGGTTCAATACCGCACCGTCCACCTGCCTCCTCCGCTGTCCATCGTCATGCCACCATCTCCGGTGACCATTTTTTGGCGGTAGTACTTCTACCTTGCTCACCTTTCTTTGCCGGTTCAAACACCCCACTTCCCACGCTCACTCGTGCCCTCCTATGCCATTGCCGGCCACCGTCTACAAGCTCATCGTCGAGCTGACGTGGCGCTGTCGTGTCACCCGCGTGGCGCTTGCTTCAGCGTTGCACAAAGTTAGCCATGGTTTCCTCTGACATGGCTTGGGCCCCACCCGTGAGTCACTGTGGCTAGCCCCTACCGGTGTGTAAAAAGGTTAAAAGGTAGACATGACATCAAGCTTGCATCATCCTTGTGCAGTAATCCTTTTTAAATTCATTTAATAATTTCAGAAAAAAGGTTTAATATTGTAAACTCAATAACTTTTATTCTGTAATTCGGAAAAATATGTATAATATATCAATTATTCCGAAAAATGAGATCTATCTGTTACCATTCCCTCTTTTCAATCGAATCAGTCATAACCACTACCGCATTGTTAAGCAACTTCAATGTCAAGTTTAACTATAAGGACAAGATGAATCCCCATAGGTGACTCCGAGGTTTCCTTATTTTATGGTTTAGACCCCTGGATTCCGCTTAAAATGGTCAAGCATGCTTTAGGGTGTCATTTGAATACTATGTAACTTGTCATATCATCATTCTTACTTGAGCATTGCATCGATGCCATGTTTTGATTGTTTTCCTTTCTTTCCCGTGTTTGGTTCTTCCTGGTAGAACATGAGGTTGAGTCCGAGATGGAAGACCAAGATCAACACCATCGAAGACAAAATATCAATACTTGACCAACTATGACTAAGTGAAGTAGAAGGATACCGAAGATCTTCTTATTGGTTATCAACGAGCAAAGGCAAGCATAGCCCCACCATCATACAACCCCATGCTTTTAAAGCATTTCAATTCTTGCCATGATGCATACAATTCTACTGTGGTCTTTTGTCGATACATAGAGTATCCTATGTGTTGCATTACTCCCTTTGTGATTATATTACCTGATCCACTAATCCTAGCATAACTAGGTTTGGCTTGTGTTTCCTGCTAGAGCGTATATCCATGTCCTTCTTAGCCATGCTTAGCTGTTAGTGTTGGTTCATCCAAGTGATGTATCAGATACAGAGAATCTAGTATGACAGCAGAACGTGATGAGATGAGATCAGTGGAGAGATTAAACATGATAATGCTTGTATGGGAGGCCACTATGGATGTGGTTTTTTAGTCTCATGCTCGCCACGCCTATGGCCCGGGTGTTCTTTCCCTCGGAACCAAGACGAGCCTACAGCCACATGGGGACCTATGGGAACCCCCTCGACTCACTAACTTGCCTAGTACGATCCATGAGTCCGTAGTTTGAGATTTGGCATTTGCATATTTGGATGGGTTGGAGATGGTGCATCATATAGGGCGTGTCCAAGGAGGAAGGAGGCCTCGGGTTAGAGATTGATCCGAGCTGAGAGGATGACCGGCTATAGTAGATGGAATACCCCTTTCTTGGTGACTCATGGATTTAGGTGAAAGCAAGGTAAAGGTCGTGTCCAACCACCCTCTGTCAGCCTTCCAAGGAAGAGGGGTAATATCTTGGCACTAAGGGTCGGTTAGTACATGTGGGTAAAGTTGCACACCCCTGTAGGGTATTAATCTTTTCAAAAAGCCATGTCCATTTTTATGGACAACCTGGGAATGGTATCATAGATAACATTAACTTAATCATAAAGATTGGCAACTAGGGTTTTTAAGGATGCTTCCTCATGGGTACGAGGGTGTGATTCTTGTTTTGAGTTTAGTCTGATGATGATTCAGTGGATATCAAAAGATGGTGATCAATTTTAGTTTGAGGTTTAGCTCCCTTATCCCCTTTTCAAATGTTCTGATTAGATGAGCTTCTACTCCCTCTTTCTTTACAAAAAAAACTAAAGCTTTATACAAAATAGCTCCATTAGCCATAAGTCTTGTAGAGTACACCCTGTACTCACCCTTGCTTCGTTGATACTTTTGTACCGGAGTAAATGTTCCACTGAAGATGAGTTCTGTACAATATCGATACCGATGAGTAGCTTGGGGTTCCCGGCCGACAGCCTGAAATCTATGGGCTGGGATGCCATCGTTATGCTTTAGGCCTCTTAGGCCATATGTTAAGTTTGCTATACTTAATAGCATAATTTCTCGTCTGTTGTTTGATGTTTATGGTCAGTGACATATTTTAATATTTTGGTATCGTAGGGTCACTGTTGTGTTACCGAGTCTTCATAGGATGTCCTCGAGCTCTAGGCTAGGCTTATGTCAGATTAAGGTCTAGCATTTGTCTAACCCTGATCCTGGGGGTGTCACACGGAATGTTGCAATAACTCATGCACATACTTTGAAAAAACAATACCATTCTTCCTCCTATAGATGTTTAGGTTACTGCCTTTCCATTCTCCCTAGTGAGGTGGCCCAAGAAAGTTAAAAACCATAGGTGTTTCAAAAAAATTGTCACTATTCAGGATTAACCACATGTTCTACTCCATCTAATGAACATGATTCCCTATGCATGCCATAGAATACTAGTTTGATCATAACATATGCAAGAATGGGGTAATAATATGCATGGACAAATGCATCACAAACATAATGAAATTGCATCTCCTAACTCGTTTTATATAAGAAGATCCATTATAAAGGGTATACAAATATGACCATCAGCATGTAGTGCAGCTCATATGGTTCTAGATATGGTAGCACATACTGAGAGATTGATCAAGCTACTTCTACACATCCTAGCCGAGACGTGGAACATTCCCTTCTCTTCACGGTGATGGTGAATATGTTTGAGAAGTCGAAGGTGCAAGTGGGGTGGATCTAGCGAAGTTTTCCCCTCTAATATTTATCGGCATTAGACTTTTCTGTTTCTGTTTTGATGTTTTCTCATGCCATCATCTCTCTTGAAAAGTCTATAAAACCAAGTCTTGTATAATTAGAATATTTTATGTCAAGACCAAAGAGTGGGCACAGGAATCAAGTCAATGAAACAGAAGCGTGTACTATCACTACAAGAAAAGTTCCCTTCTGCAACGACTTGGCTCGACGGTCGTCGTAGAAGGCATGTCTTCCGCGACGAAATTCACGGCTCGGCCGTGGCTGATGGAAAACTTTTTTTTCGGTTTCACGGCCCTCTACTACGACGGATCTGCTAAAAACATGGAGGAAGCCCGGCCAACACGTGGCAGAAGCAAGATTTTCGTTTCCTCACGTGATGTTGACTCGCCGAAGTCTTTTGAGGTGTGTGGGTCCCGGACGTCAGTGTCTCTAGCGGACCATACTTTTCGGTCGTGCCTCCCTGATTTGAACTCAATAACGTTGCTCGAGGTGTCTTCCGTTTAGTCAGGCTGCTAGGTCCCACATGTCAGCCTCTCATTGGATGGATCGTGTGTATGATGGAACTTTTTTCCTTCGCTCGCGCTACCCTGTTTCGAAGTTGCTAACGCTGCTCGATGCATCTACCGTTTAATCAACCTCCTGGGACCCACATGTCATTCTCTCATTAGAAGAAACGTGTGTATGATGGAATTTTTTGCTTCGCTGGCGCTACCCCGTTCCGAAGTTGATAGCGCTGCTCGACGCATCTACCATTTAACCAACCTTCTGGGCCCCACATGTCATCCTCTCATTAGAAGAAACGTATGTATGATGGATTTTTTCCTTGGCTCGCGCTACCCTATTCTGAACTTGATAGCGATGTTCGATGCATCTACCGTTTAATCACTCTTCTAGACCCCATATGTCATCCTCTTATTAGAAGAAATGTGTGTATGATGGATTTTATACCCTCTGTCGCACCTTCCTGTTCCGAACTTGATAGCGTCGCTCGCTTCTTCAGCCGTTTATACTACTGGGGCCCACGTGTCAGCCTTTCTTGACAAGAAATGTGTCGATCTTGGTCTTTTTTTCCGGTTGTGACTGTTGTACAAGTACTTTTTAAACGTGATCGTTAAACTTGATCTCTTGTATGATAAGGTTGATGGGCGCTAGCTGTAGGCAGGTGGGTCGGCCATGTCAGTCTCTCAGTACAAAAATATTGCTACAGATAAACTGCATGCCATGCCAGTACACAAGAAAATTGTTATGCTTTTATAAAACGTAAAAAATGTATACTAACATTTTCTATAACTTATTTATTTTTCTTCTTAAAAAATTGCTTGTCCATTTGCTATGCGTGATTGCTAGCAGCTCAACTAAAAAATGTTAAGTATAAATAATATGATAGGTAGTACTTAAAACATGGATATGCGGAGTTTTTTAGGGGTGGGTGTATGTTGCCCAAAAAAGGCCGAATTGAAGAAAAATGGGCCAAGCAGGGATTGATGGGCTAATTTTCATGGGCTCTCGCCCAATCTAACTGGCTATTTGCATGGCCGAATGACCCAAAACATGGCCGAATTACAAGGTCTTGGGCTAAAATGAGGCTGGATGGGCTAATTTCTTGGGATCAATATATAAAATCCCAAGGTACGTGCTAGGGCTGGGCCGGATTCAAAACAAAGTCATCAACAAGGGAAAAAAAGGTATAAAATATGAGCGCCTAGATCCCAGGCACCTGAGAACTTGTTAAGTTAAGGAGCTGACCTCACCCTACTCATTGTGCTAATACTCAGTTGTAACCTAGTAGTTGCAACTCATTAAATTTCCAGTTAAAAGGTGTTGCAACAAATGTGTAACCCTCAATTGCAGCAATCCCGAGGTAAATCCAATGGCGAGAGAGGTATGGTGACTCTTCAGAACTGGCAAATCTGATAAAATATTTACAGATATTTCTGTGAAAATTATGGACAAACACCCCGCGCCCACCAAAACTTTTCGCTGAGACACCAAAGTTTCCAAAGCTCGCCCTCAGTCGAGCGACCAGCCCCCGTCTCTTCAAATTTTGCGCCGTACTTATGGGAGATGCACCGGATTAGAACCAGACCGCAAACTTCTCCATGCCTTAAAAAAACTTCTCGACGCCTTTCTATCAATAGTGTCGGCCTACCACCATTGGCCACGCCGTTCTTCACGAGACGCACCGGCCGGCGGTCAGCTGGGTGATCCCCACACTTCGCATGTAGATTCAGGCACTAGACATTCTTCTTGGCTTTGGTTTGTTCTCCACCTCTCCTAGAAATAGTTAAAGCTTGTGACCATCTAGATTTACAAGGTGCTTGCAGATTTGGGTTGGTACGTTCTTTAGGTAAATCTATAGTAAATCTCTAGACAGAAGAGTTCGAAAACATCTTAAAAAGGACTTGGCAGAGATCCTATGCAAGCTTTTGACCTGATATATTCCCCATCCTTCTTTCATACGATGGAGCATTTGGCTGATTATGTACCCGATGAGTAAGTACTTAGAGGTACATTACAGTATAGATGGATGTACCCTATAGATCGTCGACTTCGCATTTCCAAGGAACGGGAAGATATCCGTAGACAGTTTGATAAGTGAGTGTTATGCAAAGATATCTCACATATAAGACTGTAAAAAAATTGGATATATTCATATGTCTGACTTGGCTATGTTTTGTAGGTTCTTCACAGAAATAAAAGTACCAGAAAATTTCGTTCCGCCAATAAAAAGACCGGATGGACTAAGATCTAAGGATCATGTAAGATGCTCCAATTGCACTGTGAATTGTCTATGAATTGTCCAGATGGGGTAACCTCTTGTCTATTTTGTAATGCTAGCTTTCGGAGCTTGAATTTCTGGGCCTTATATGTGGTCCTGATAGGAGTATAGCAACAGCTTTAGCTTGCATTTCCAATGGTGTCGGCCATAGCGCTAATGTACCTTCTGTGGAGACTGACGTAGCTGGAGGTTGTCTTGATGAACCTGCACTGGATTGTGTTTAGATTCGAAATCCTGCACTTGACATTGTCGTCCCAAGGAAAAGAAGGTTGTGGATCTGGTAATCATGCCTTCTGTAGAACAAGATGTTGAAGGTGATGATTTCCTATGGCAATCCCTACCATTCTATGACTTATACGCGTAGTTATCGTAGTTTAATTGAATTGCATGTCCCTCTCTATCAATGAAAATGGCATATCGTTTGCCTTGTTTCAAAAATAAATAAATATTTGCATGTCTCCTTGTGTTAGTCGATGCAAAATAAGATATTGTTTTCTGTTCAAGTCATGTGAACAAATATGTTTGTATGTAGAGACATAAATGCGGATTGGTGACAAAATTAGTATAAAATTGCCAGATCAATAACACAAGCATAATGGCATTGCAAGAAAAGGAATAGAAGAATCTTTTCACCGTGCTTGTGAAAAGGAGATGAGCCAGGAACCACGCCTGCAAGTGGTAGAGGCCAATTCTCGTGCAGCTCAGCTAGCATTGGTTTATCATTGATAGTACTCAAGCATCCGAATATTATGATTACACACTAGGAGTAGTTCCAGTTCCACACTACAGTTCAATAGGCAAAAGTGTAAGAAATGCATAAGGTAGCTCCATAATACAGGTTCCAGAGAAAATCATACAAATCATAAGAAAGAAAGCTCCATTTCATAGTTCAACACCTTCAGGTGCAGCAATTTCTACACATCGTAAACCCAAATCACCGCCTCCTTTAGGTGGCACGATAATTTGGGGAGCGGGATCAGCAGCACCAACAGCAGCGGTAGCATGAGTCTCCACAATAGGTGAACTATCGAGAACCACAATGTCCTCTAAAGGCTCTTCACTGCTAGCTCCAGCCGCACAAGTCTCCGCAGATGGTAAAACCAATCCACCACCTCCATCATCTGGCATGACGATGGCAGGTGCAGGCTCATCAGTACCAGCTGCAGCTATAACTGCATCAGTCTCCACAGAAGGTAAACAAGGAGGCCTTAGGTGTAGTGATCTGACATCCATTTTGTACTCCGTCATCAGGAAACTAAGAGTCTTCTTCAAGTTTGTGCTTCTGCGGTTACAAGATAAACAGAGATTACAGTGAAAGCATCTACGCGGGACGACAAGAACATATGTCATTCTATTGATTTACCTTGTCATCTGGGATAACAGAAGTCACAGGATTGGAACCTATTTCATTGAGAATCCTCCTTTTCGCTCCTTCCCCTATCTCCTTCAGCAGCAAGTTGTAATATTGATTACATGATGTTGATTCACAAATATATGCAAATGTTCAAAGTTTGCACTGTCAAACTACCAACTTCGAACGGATACCCACTGTTCTTAGTTATGGGATCTAGCCCAGAAAACAAGCTTCTATGCAATCCTAGTCTACAAAAAAGGATGCATACCCAAGATAAGAACTACTCTACACATGACAATGTTGCACAATCGACGATAAAAATTTAACCGCATCATCAACTCTATCATGTAAGTTCGGAGTGAATCTAGATACACTCGTTTCACATAAGCTAAAACATCTTATATTATGAAACAGAGGGAATAGGTACGAGTGTTCTAGTATATCACAAACCGCCATTGTTGTCATGGGACAGAGATGACAGATGCTCCACCGCCCTACAGAAGCTTGCCGCATCGATCTCGCCGCCCCCTGTAGAGGACGAAGCCGAGGAGCTGGTCGACAACAATATGGAGCGAGAGGCTAGGGGGTGGTAGTGAATGGGAAGAAGGGACTGAGTAAAAGAGTTTGTGTGTGCATGGGGGGAGGCCGGTGAGGGAGTCAAATACAGCTTGTCTTGGAAGGAACGCGCTGCCACGTGCACCGGCGTGTGCAAAACTCCCTCCCTCTCTCTTCGGCGGCAGCTACTGACAATAGTACCCCAGCTAGCTTCATCGAGTTCTCTTGTACTCCTACTAGTAGACCTTTACTACTACTACTAGGTAGACGAGTATTACTTGTTCAGAAGAAGAAAAAACTAGATTAGCACACCGTCGTACAGTATTGCCTTGTCAAATCACTGACGGTGCCATGATGAGCAACATGCTTTTACTGGTAAACCTGGAAACATCGTTTTCCTTCCACCGCGTGTAGTTTCTAAGCGAAGTACTTACCAACACGTCCAACTTAGGCTTAGAGGACACAAACTGCGGTGAAAAAGAAATAAAACTACAGACCTGCAAGGAGTAAGACTAACAATACTACTATTATACAAGATTCTGGAAGAAATTATGTACGGAATAGTAGTAGTAGACTACAATTGTACTCCTAATAAGTTTCTTTTACAAGCTTGGTGAAATATATATACATACTAGAGAAACTACTAAGTGTACAAAAGGGGTTTTTGGTCATACAGAGTATTTTACAAGCCAGACCGGGTGCAAAACTAAATGCTGAGTACTCGTACATCAAGTAAAAACCAGCCAAAAGAAAGAGTTCAACATAAGGCAGAGACCAAATGAGTTATCCTTGAACAGGCTCGTTCCACTCCAAGGAGTTTGAGAATCTTGGGATGGACCAAAATGGAGTCTCCAACCATGTCCACCGAGTGTGGTGTGGAAACCAACAGCTGCGTCACCATTCAGACTGAAGCGGAAAATTTCAGGACGCGACATGTACTCATAGCCAATTTCTTGGTGTGATGTGTAAACACAATTCCTTCTTGTCAGATGTCCTGGTGGATCATTTGCATCGCCTACTGCAATGATAATCGGATAGTTCACTCCAAGGAAAATAGAATATGATCCAAGGTCAGTAACCCTTTTCCATCGGTTAGCTGCAGTTAACTGGCTTGTGTCCATCCAGAACACCATGCACTCAAACCCAGAAGGATATGTGCGAACGGTGCGACCATAGTGAACAACACTAGTATCACCAACAATTGCATTGCCCGAGACACCATATGTATAGAACATAAGAAGTCTTGAACCACTAGCAGATCTTGCTAACCACCACCTACCTGGCTCGTTCTCCTCATCGTCCTCAACAAACCCGTGTTTCAGGTACAGCACATCGCGTGGCGACAGGATAAGGATAGGACCTTCAAAGGGAAAGGAAATGTAACATGGAAATAATATTGATATTGATCTGACATTGTAGAAGTTGATATACAATACTATTTTAAAAAATCTTGATTATACTTAAGATGTTTGATTGCGTAAAAAAATGCCAACCTAGGGAGATGCTATGGAAGTTCTAATTCTTTTCGAAATGGGGATATGCTATGAAAATTCTCCTAGAGACGCGGTTTGATTCATGGGATCAAATGAAATAGGAAATAATCCTATAGGATCTTGAATGTAAAGTTCATAGTGAAAAAAAGCAAGGTTGGATCCTACAAGATTTTGGTGTCTTATATACCAAACGAAAACAATAAGGATTATTTCTAGGACGTTTAATATCTTATCTTGTCTTATCTTATCTTACCACTATATAGTGTATGAATAACTTTGAATATTCACTAATTGATCAGGACTTGCGAATCCCAACATTGCCAGCAGTTGGATCTTATTTTCCATTCTAGCATCTACTTGAAGATTCTATTGATAGTCTTTAGCACAATGAACGCTATAATCCTCAAAACACACTTCTTCATCATTCTAGAATCTTCTCCTTCATTTCTCAAGACCATGTTAACAAAATTTACAAGTACTATTACCTAATAAACGTTGACTTCTACATGATGATAAAAAATACAAGAACTAAATATGCGTCCATACTTTATAAATGTTGATCAAATTTCTAATTTTTTCAGCTTTACCTAGTATTATAATTCTATATAGTTATGATATGTCATATGTCTAGTATCTGAGTCTCATGTAAATACTACTAGTAGATACCATATTTTCCATGGATGTACTAGTACTAGGATACAAGGCAATACTATCAGCAGAACTCAATCCTATGAATCAAATTACTTATATATAAGAAAACTTACTAAGGATTGCATTCCTATGAAATTCCTAGGGAATTCATATGAATCAAAGAGGCTAACATTCCTATGAAATTCCTACTAACCAATAAAACTTCAAAAAAAATAACTTACATTGATTCAGGAATAATATATGGGTCTCACATAAGTACTTACTACTGGCAGATACCATATTTTCCATGGGATGTACTAGGAGACAAAGAAATACTATCAGTAGAACTCAATCATATGAAACAAACTACTTATATCTAAGAAAACCTCCTAAAGATTGCATTCCTCTGAAATTCCTAGGGAATTCCTTCGAATCAAAGAAACAAAATTTTTAATGGAGTTCCTACTAACCAATGAAAGTTCAGAAAAAATAGCTTGCATCGATTCAGGAACAAATCTAATAAAATACGTAGGGAGGAGAATTTACCAAGTTCTAGAGACTTCCATGCATAAACACAATCGTTCTCGGTCACGGTGAACACACAATCGTGTTGGATAATAGCATCGCAATATCTAAAGTAGCCCTGTAACTCGTTCACACAAACAGACCATCCATTACTATCATTCCCGTTGATGACAACAATCTTGAATTCGAAAATGGCGACTAGAGAGAAATCTTTGTATCCCCCAGCAGTTGTCAGAACTTGGCAAATGACTATCTCCTGCAGTTTAGTATGTCGACCTTCATCATCATCATCCTGAAATGTAAGTGCAGAACCTTCGGTCGGTTCAAACCCCGACACTTGCGGTATAACAATCTTGCGACGAGTGTACACGTTGACAAGTTCCCACAAGAAATCGGGCCCAACTGTGACGATCCAATCTCCATTGCCGCATACTCGCTGCTCATCAAAACCATTTGGCATCACAACATCGGAGGAGAACCTGTCCAGCGGCGTCAGCTTGCACGGGCTGCCTGCCACTTCGAAGCAGTCTTTGGATTTCCACGGTCTCACCGTCAGGTGAGAATGAAGAACAGATGGGAGGCCAAATGGATGAGAAGAAGGAGTATTTCCGCTCTCTTTTTCTGATTGAAGAATATGTTTGGATGAACCGACGAGTCTCACGGCAGTGGTGGCGTCGCAATGGTTGATGAGTACTTGAAGAGGGCCTTCGGGTGAACACCCTCTGAAACTGCTCAGGATCTTAACAGACCTTGCTCAATCTCACCATCGAAGGAGGCTGCAGATGGTATTTTGGGGGCATTCTTTGGGGTGGCGTGGGGTAGGGGGGGAGGGAAGATCGTTGGTGTGAGCTGGCAGCCAGGGAGCGATGGAGAAGACAAAGGCTGATGGTGCGTAGTAGTACAAGTAGTAGTATTGCAGAAGGTGGGCGAGTGGGGGTTGGGGCTCCAATTGAGGCTAGTTGCATAAACCTCCAACAATTAGATCTGTAGTTGCAAAGAGCTCCAACTGTTGATCCCCGGGTATATAAGAAATAATGTTAAGAGGGCTAATCGATAATTTTGTGCTATGTGCAGCATTTGTACCCAAAAGTAATTGTTGTACAATAGTTTCTTGCAACTAGACTATCCTGCAATTTCGAATCCAATTGTTGGAGGTTTGTGCAATTTCTATCCTCCTCGTGTTCCAAGGAAGCTCTAGACCCTATGTTCAAACAAAAAAATGATCAAAGACAAAAAAAATACCATCTCTGAGGGCTCGTTTGATTTGCAGGATTCTCAAAACATAAGAAGAGGAAACTACAGGAATTTGGATCAAGTATGTGTTTGAATCACATGGAAAGCAAAGGGATTATACCATGAGGTTGGAGTGGATGGAATTTTTCCTAAAAATAGAGGGCAAAGGAATACTTTGAAGGAATCTCAATTCCTGTGTTTTTCCTATTCCTATATTTTTCCTATCCTGCGTTCCAAACGGGACATAATTCCTACATATTGGTATCCTATGAATCAAACAAAACAGCATAGGATTATTTCGTAACGGACAAGATCCTTCCGAAAACCTTTGAATTTTCTTTGAATCAAAGAAGGAATAAAAAAGGTTTCCTCTCTCAGGAAAAAAAGGAACTCCACCTCTTAGAGAAAAAAAGAAACTCCACCTCTTGGAGAAAAAAAAGGAACTCCACCTCTTGGATAATTCACTGTTATGAGAGTAGCTACTAAAGTCTATGTCTAGTACTAGTTGTAGGTCCTAACCATAGCACATTATTTACTAGTAGTATACTAGTATAGTATAAGTCTTTGCAGGTGCCTCGAAGGAAACAAAATAAAGCTCTACAGGTAATAAATGGCCATGGCAATTTCCAAGATACACAATATTTTTCTTATTCATTTTGATCTGGGCGACAACCGGAGGATAGAGGAGTACTAGCTGCTTCGTGTCTTGAGCCATCGAGATGGAGTAGAAATTTGGATATCTGAATTGTCTTGTCAAACTAATGTTCGTTGCATGCAGCTTGACCAAACAGACTTACTGCACTACTTTATTGCGTGTCCGAAAAATTAGAAAGTACAAGAAGTACTAGTACAGTAATGTTACATAGAGAGTTTTTTTAATGGACACGGAGATCTCCACATTCATCTTGTAGTGCCAAAAGCAGAAGTGGTGCCAATATAGGACTGTAGTATTCACGTCCAGGTTGCCTCACAGGGAAAAAATAGTATGATGAGCAACAAGATCTATCTATTTGTGTACTCCTATTTGCGTATACTAGTAGTACTACGTACTAAAGAACAACACGAGTGTGTGCTCCACTAGTGCGCCTCCGCAGATAGGGTAATCCAGTACAGAGTAGATCGCCACCGCATGGTCGTGTGATAATTATGCATTGGTCCATGCTCTAGTCGTGGGCACGTGCCGTAGCAGTAAAAAATTATAAAAAATAGATTACTCATAAATAATTACTCCCTCCATCCTAAAATAGTAGTTACTGACTTGGCTTTGTCTAGATACGCATGTATTTAGACGCATTTAAGTACTTAGATGCTCCCATATTTCTAAATTAAAAAGCATACTAGGTTTTGTCGAAGTCAATATTTATAATGTTTAATCAACTATATATACAAACATACTAACTTACATAATGGCAAATGTATATAATACAAAAACATGGTTTGTGATGATTCTCCTAACATTGAGTTGATGTCGTAGATGTCCATATTATTTTCTAGATATTTAGGAAAAATTCCAGGGCATCCTATCCTGCACGCTGAACCCACATCGATGCGTCATCCACACCAGCACAATCTCGACAGCAATCTTGGTTCAAGACTTAAATCAAGTTGAATTGACAAGTTTGGGCATAAAATTCCATAATCACTGAGTTAGATGACAAAAATCGAAGCACCATAAGAACGGATAGTGTGTTTATCTCTGCTCCATGTTGTAGAAGTGAACAATTACATAAAAGTCGTACTAAACCCCTAAATACTCCGTAATAACATTAGGAGAAAACTTAGTTTATATCCAAAATGCATCCTTCCTAGTACCAAAAGAGAACGTACACGTGACAACTACTAGTAAACTGGAGTAGTGAAATAGTACTACTAGTAGTACTATTTATCTAATAATACACCATTATAGTCTTGATCATCAGCCGTAGTTTAAGATTATTTTTTCATGTCGATGCAAATCCAGAAAGATACATAGGTGGATTGTCCAACCTTCATCAAGAACCACGGCGGCACCCCGAGGTACATCCTAAGCTTGTTGGATGGGAAGTTGGCCGACGACGATCTGCTCGTCAGCTCAATTACCGCATTAAGGCTCTCGATCATCGAAAAGTCCGCCGACCCTAGCGGGCCAGGCGCACACAGTTTCACCGTGTATCGCAGCCACAAGCACCTGTCCTGCCTGATGCACACCAAGGACACGACATCGGCCGGGCCGAGCACGTTGATGGTCATGCCGAACATGGAACCGTCATCCCCGTAGAGGAAGCGTGTGAATCTCCTTGTGCTTGTTGGTGGCGGAGTCGGGATGAGGAAAGAGAAGGCACTGCCATAGATGGCCCTGGTTACTATGACCCCGTGGGCCTCCTTCATGTGGGGAAGGAGCCCTATTGGCGAGGCAATGAAATAACAGGCAGAATCAATGCAAGAGCACAGGCCATGCGAGCACGCGATCTTGTGCTCGTCGAGCTTATCGAAGGCGACCAAGCTAAAGCAGTTGTTGTAGGGGAACTCAATCATCACCTTAGACTGGACGGCGTCCATAGCAACCGGCTCACGATCGCATCCGCCGACGCGGTACACGAACTTGTGGGAGCGGTTACAGAGGGAAGATTTGCTCGCCGACATAGTGCCTGTCGGCCATAAACCCGGGTTGGGAGGTATACTGAAGAGTATACTGATTGAGTTTCGTACTGTACTGCTATGATTGTACAGGAATATGATAGCCAATTGCGCATCAACGACGGCTATAGTTGGCCACTTTTTTCTTACACAGTGTCCACACACTATACATGCTTCGTCAAAACAAAAAGGCTGTAGAAAGTTAACAGGTGAGTAATAAAGCAGGTGTCATGTTGTACTATACCGTACAATACAGTACAGACAGAGGGAGAGATCGAGACAAGAAGATCCAGGTAAGTGAGAGGCAAGAAGATCTACTCCTGGAGAGAGACGAAAAGTCTGCGGCCTGCTGCAGGGTGTACGGTGCTGCAGGAGAGAGATCAAGGACTACATGCATGTCTTCGACACCAACCTGTAATTAACGTTTTTGGTCTTGTCAAATTTAAATGGCCTTAATAATCCTAGACAGTGGGAGTACTAGTAATAGTAGTAGTACTACATCTTATAGCAAATCAGACAAATTAGTACTGCATTTATTAGTGGTACTTCTTTTGAGAAATTATAATTAGTAGTAGTACTTATATGTGAAAAACCAATCCAAGTTACTACTCCAATAGAGAGTACGATCATTCTGTTTTATGGATTCTTGTTTACTATATGTACTAGTAGTAAAATCTAGAATGTAGATTATTTCAGATCAAATTTTGGCTCTACAATATCTAGCATACATGCAAAACTCAAAAGACACTTCATTGCTTAGTTTCAGGGATCTTGTGCTAAATGCATGGACTTGGATGTAATTTTTATTTTTATGAGGTCCTTGATGTAACTTGTACTTCCACTGACCGCGTGTTAACTAATAAAGCACCTCGCTCCTACGAGACCTACCACAATTAAAAAATAATTACTCTACCCCGATTATCAAACAAAGTGGAACATGGTTTCTTATAATTCCAAAGTTTTTAGAAATAGGATGTTTCAAGCTTCCTAGCTAACTTTGCACACTTTAGTGACTTTTTCTGATTTAACGAAATTAGGTCAAACATTTGCTACACAAGTAAGGGAAATTGATTCCTATTGAACTAAATGTATTTTTAGAGGTAGATGGGTGATGTAGTAAACAATGTCATCAGTGTTAGTTTCTAACTATCACAAAAGAAAATTTAATTCTCAATTTTTCGAGTGATGACGAGATTGTTCTTTTATGTAAATAAACTCCGAAGATTATGGATCTGAATACCACAAGACAAGTTTTCAGACATAAAGAGTGGATCAACATGTTGTACTGACGATATCCATGTTTTATGATCTTTCAAACTTCCAATCTAACTCCACCAACTTGAAATACTTTACGCCAATTATTTATCGAATTTAGGTCAAATTTGAACTACAAGTAAATTGTAGGTTGCTTTGAAAGTTTTGATGAAAACTCTTCTGGAGGTACCTATTCAGTGGACAATTAATATATCATAAACCACAGACAGTTTTGATGACACGTTCAACTTGATGCTAAGATTTTGCATCTTGACAGTTTAAGAAAATTAGGTCAAACGTGAGCTACAAGTAAGCATGAAAGATCTCTCTTGAATTAAATGTTTGTCAGTATTTGAATGACTTCCTAACTAACTCTACCCATTTGAATGACTTTATGTCGATTTATCGAAATTTCGTCAAATTTGAAACTACAAGTAAATTATAGGTTGCTTTGAAAGTTCTACGAAAAAGCTTTTGGGGGAACCCATCGAGGGGTCACAATCAATATGTCAGAAACCACCGAGAGTTTTGACGATAGTTTCAACTTCTTGCTAAGATTTTGCATCTTGACTATTTAACGAAATTAGGTCAAACTTGAGCTACAAGCAAGTAGGTGCGATAGATTTCTCTTGAATTAAATGTCTTTTCAAGGGTAGATGGGTTCATATTCTTGTAGTAAACAATGATGTCAGTATGAGCTTCCAACTATCGGGAAAGAACATTCTCAATTTTTCGAGTGATATCTAGATTATTCTCTCCTATAAAGGAAGTCTGAAGAATAAGGATCTGAATTCCACAAGCTAAGTTTTCACACATATATAGTGGACCAACATATTTTACTTATGATTTCCCGTGTTTTATGAGTTCTCAAACTTCCTATAGCTTATCGCTCTGCCACTTGAATGACTTTACATGTCGATTAATCAAAATTACGTCAAATTTGAACTATATACTACAAGTTTTGTAGGTTGCTCTGAAAGTTATATGAAAAAGCTTTTGGAGGTACCAATCGGGGGGTCACAATCAATATATGAGAAGCAACCGAGAGTTTTGACAACTGGTTGGACTTTATGCTAAGATTTTGCATCATGACACTATTTAACTAAATTGGGTCAAACTTGAGCTACAAAGTAAGCGCGCTAGATTGCTCTTGAAATATATGACTTTTCAGAGGTAGATGGTTGCATTTTCTTGTAGTAAATAGTGTCGTCAGTGTGATTTTCCAACTATCAGGGAAGAACATTCAATTCTCAATTTTTCGAGTGATGACGAGCGAGGTTGTTCTTTTCCATAAAGAAATGTCCGAATAATATTGGATCTGAATGACAGAAGCCAATTTTACGGACATATATAGTGGACCAACATGTTGTACCAACGATTTCCCATGTTTTATGAGTTTTCAAACTTCCTATCTAACTCTTCCCATTTGACCGAATGACTTTATGTTGATTTATCGAAATTAGGTCAAATTTGAA
Organism: Avena eriantha; assembly: GCA_910589775.1. NCBI lineage: Eukaryota > Viridiplantae > Streptophyta > Magnoliopsida > Poales > Poaceae > Avena > Avena eriantha. Next base: position 10,982,096 of record OU342746.1, read on the forward strand.
ACTTCAAATACATTATAGGTTGCTTTGTAATTTTACAAAAAAAACTTTTGGAGGTACCCATCAATGGGTGACAATTAATATATCATAAAACACCGAGAGTTTTGACGATAGGTTCAACTTCTTGCTAAGATTTTGCATCTTGACAATTTAGCGAAATTAGGTCAAACCTGAGCTACAAGTAATTAAGAGTGATAGATTGCTCTTGAAATTAAATGTATTTTCAGAGGTAGATCGGTGCATCTTGTTGTAGTAAACAATTCCATCAATGTGAGTTTCCAACTATCAGGAAAGAACATTCAATTCTACATTTTGCGAGTGAAGACGAGCGAGGCTAGTTGCTATTTTCCGTAAAGAGAAGTCCAAAGAATATTGGATGTGGATGCCACAAGCCAAGTTGACAGACATATATAGTCGCTCGACAACATGTTGTACTTGCGATTCCCATGTTTTATGAGCTTTCAAACTTCCTAGCTAACTCTTCCCATTTTAATGACTTTAAGTCGATTTATCGAAATTAGGTCAAATTTGAAACTACAAGTAAATTGTAGGTTTTGCTTTGTATGTTTTATGAAAAAGCTTTTAATTTGAAGGTACCCATCAAGGGGTCACAATTAATATATCTGAAAATAACAACATTTTGATGATAGGTTCAACTTCTTGCTAAGATTTTGCATCTTGACAATTTAACGAAATTAGGTCAAACATGAGCTACAAGTAAACGCGATAGATAGCTCTTAAATTAAATGTCATTTCAGAGGTATATGGGTGCATTTTCTAGTACTAAGCAGTGTCGTGGGTGTGAGTGTCCAACTACGAGGAAAGAACATTCAATTCTACGTTTTCTGAGTGAAGACGAACGAGGTTAGTTGTTCTTTTCCGTAAAGAGTAGTCCAAGGAATATTGGACGTGCATGCCACAAGCCAAGTTGACATATATATATATAGTGGATCGACAACATGTTGTACTTACGATTCCCATGTTTTATGGGTTTTGAAACTTCCTAGCTAACCCCGCACATTTGAATAACTTTATGTCGATATCTCGAAATTAGGTCAAATTTGAAACTACAAGTAAATTGTAGGTTTTGCTTTGATAGATTTACGAAAAAGCTTTTGTACGTACCCATCAAGGGTTTAAAATTAATATACCAGAAACCAGCGAGAGTTTTGATGATAGGTTCAACTTCTTCCTAAGACTTTGCATATTGATAATTTAATGAAATTAGGTCAAACTTGAGCTAGCTACAAGTAAACTCCATAAATTGCTCTTAAATTAAATGTCTTTTCATAGGTAGATCATCGGTGCATCTTGTTGTAGTAAATAGTGTCGTCGGTGTGAGTTTCCAACTATCAAGAAAGAACATTCCATTCTACATTTTCCGAGTGAAGAATAAGAGCGAGGTTGTTCTTTTTCCTAAAGAAAAGTCCGAAGAATATTAGATCTGAATGCCACAAGCCAAGTTTACATACATATATATTGGACCAACATGTTGTACCAACGATTCCCATTTTTTATGAGTTTTCAAACTTCCCAGCTAAATCTGCCCATTAGAATGACTTTATGTCGATTTATCGAAATTAGGTCAAGTTGGAAACTACAAGTACTAATAAATTGCATGTGCTATGCACGTGAGACACTGATAATAGACATCTGGCATATCATCACTATATAAAATTATAATAGGTAAAGCGAAAAAAATATAAGTGGTAAATTTTAAACTACTGCAAGTAAACTATGTAGGTTGCTTTGAAAGTTTCACGGAAAAGCTCTTAGATATACCCATTGGAGGGGGTGCGGGGGGGGGGGGGGGGTCAATTAATATACTATCAGAAACCAAAAGAGAGTTCTGACGATAGGGTCATCTTGCTATGATTTTGTGTCTTGATAGTTTAATGAAATTAGGTTAAACTTTAGCTGCAACTAAGTGCGTTAGATTGCTCTTAAATTTAATGAAATTAGGTCAAACTTGAACTACAAGTAATAAATTGTAGGTTGCTTTGAAAGTTTTATGAAAAAGCTATTTTCTTTGAAATTAAACTTATTGCTCCACCTGTTCCTAAAGCTACTTTCTTTGAAATTAAACCTGCTTTACTCAATCTTGTTATGAGAGAACAATTTTCTGGTATTGGTACTGAAGATGTTGCTTCTCAGCTTAATAACTTTGTTGAACTTTGTGAGATGCAAAAACATATGGATATAGATGGAGATATTATTAAGCTTAAATTGTTTCCTTTCGCTTTGAGAGGAAAAGCTAAAGAATGGTTGCTATCCCTAACTAGAAATAGTTTTAATTCTTGGATTAAATGCAAAGATGCTTTCATTGGAAAATACTATCCTCCTACTAAGATTATATCTATGAGAAGTGAACTAATGAAATTTAAACAATGTGATAATGAACATGTTGCTGAAGCTTGGAAAAGAATGAAATCTTTGGTAAAGAATTGTCCCACTCATGGACTAACTGCTTGGATGATTATCCAAACCTTTTATGCAGGACTGAATTATTCTTCATGAAATCTACTGGATTCTGCTGCTGGAGGTACCTTTATGACCATTACTTTGGGTGCTACAACAAAGCTTCTAGATGATATGATGGTTACCTATTCTGAATGGCACACTGAGAGAGCTCCACAAGGTAAGAAGGTAAATTCTGTTGAAGAAACCTCCTCCTTGAGTGATAAAATTGATGTTATTATGTCTATGCTTGTTAATGGGAAAGATCATATTGATCCAAATCATGTTCCCTTAGCCTCTTTGGTTGCTCAAAAAGAGCAAGTTGATGTGAACTTTATTAGAAATAATAATTTTAGCAACAATGCCTATAGAATAATTTTGGTAATAATAATTATAGGCCATATCCTCCTAATAATGGCAATGCTTATGGAAATTCCTACAACAATAATAGGAGTGCACCCTCTGAACTTCAAGTCATCTTTAAATATTTTATTAGTAAATAAACCGCTTTCAATAAAACTATTGAGGAAAAACTCTCTAATGCTGAAAGAAATATAGCATCATTGTCTGACGCACAATCTTATTTAAATAAAATAGCTGCTAAACTTGAAACTATTTTAAACCCCTTTGCTGCTACTAATGCCATACAAGTTAGAATTGATGAAAATGTTAGACTGTTAGCTGAATTGCATGCTAAGTGGGAAAGAGAAGATGAAATTACTAGAAATATTAGTTTTCTACCATCACTACCACTAATGTTGAAGCTAGTAAAACCAATGGAACCTTTTCTAATAAAAATGCTGAAATTCTTCGAAATATGGGAAACAATAGCTCTACTACTTTAGATGATAATTATGATTTTGATCTTGATGGTTGCAATATCTCTGAAGTAATTATGTTACTACAAAAGCTTGCTAAAAGTCCTAATGCTAGTGCTATGAATATGGCCTTTACAAAAGACATTACTGATGCTCTCATAAAAATTAAAGAAGAAGAGATGAAACATAAAGCTTCTATTCCTACGAAATTAGAAGATGGCTGGGAACCCATCATTAATATGAAAGTGAATGATTTTGATCTCAAAGCCTTATGTGATCTTGATAGTAGTGTATCTATTATGCCTAGAAGGATTTATGAAATGCTTGATTTACCACCGTTGGAAGATTGTTATTTAAATGTCCAACTTGATGATAATGCTAAAAAAAACTCATGGAGAGTATTAATGATGTTCTTGTTATGGTTAACAATGCCTATGTCCCCGTTGATTTCTATGTTTTGGATGTTGAATGCAATGCTTGTTGTCCTATTACTTTGGGAAGACCTTTTCTTAGAACTATTGGTGCCATTATTGATATGAAAGAAGGCACCATTAAATATCGATTTCCACTCAAGAAAGGTATAGAACACTTCCCTAAAAAGAGAGAGAAGATTCCTTTTGCCTCTCATATTAAAACAAAATTTTCTCTTAATGCTTCTTCATTTGAGAATACTTGATTCTTTTCTTGCTTCTTATGCCTAGCTCAAAGCCGTTAAAGAAAAGCACTTATTGGGAGATAACCCAAATTTCATTAGGAACCTTTTTGTAGAGTCTTGGAAGTTATTACCACTGTAATAACTGCTCCTTATCATTTTTGTGTGGTTTTTGTGCCAAGAGTAACCTATGAGAGAGAAGTAAGATTTGGGAAAGTTGCTGTCCCAAAACAGATTTTTGTTCTTAGCTGTAAAAATTCGTGAAAAATCTCTGTACGTCGGTTTGAGCTGTAATGTTTTGTGCTTCTGCCCCAGGTTGTTATACAACTTTCGTTAGTTCAGCACTTTTCGATTTGAGCAACAGAAGGTCTTCGAAAAAATTGGTTTTTACCGGCTGGCCTGTTTTGACAGATTTCTCCCATTATTTGCATTTGCCTCTTGATCTCTTTCTCTTTGCGTTCTCTTTGATCATTTGAACTTTTTAAATGAAGTGCTACAGTATCTTGTGTTTTAATGGAAGTTTTACTTGTGTTGAAACTGGACCAAAAGACTTATTATCTTGAGTACACTAGTGTTGCTAATGAAGATTGTGTGAAGTTTTGTATGAATGAAATTTTAAAGTGTAGGGAAGAGTAATGTGATAAGATGAAGTATGGATAAAAGATCAAGCTTGGGGACGCCACCCGTGTCACCCCAAGAAATATTCAAGAAGTACAAGCATCAAAGCTTGGGGATGAACAAGGCATCCCCTTCTTCACCAATAAAATCTCAGGTTTCTTCCAAACACTTCATTTTTATTGTTTGACGCACAGTTGTGTTGTTCTTGGAGCGTCTTTGTTTTCGTTGTTCTTTTTCGTTTGCTTAGTTTTCTTGAATAAGTTGGTTGGACCCCCTCATTCATACATTAGTTTTCAAATAAGTTGGTTTGGATTGGAAAAGAGTAGGAAAAGTTCATGCTTAAGTGGTTAAAAGGAGTTTGTTTTTAACAATGGCCTAGGCTTTATCATGTCATGCTTGATATTGTTTTGGATTTCTGCTTAGTGATTATTGCTGTAGCATGACTTGTTACAAACAATTGAGATTGCTTAATGTGCCTTGAAAGAATCATGCGTTGTTTTAGCTTATAAAACATAATATTGTGGTATTCTCCTTTAGTGCTTTATTTGGGTTGACTTGGCGCATGCTGACACCATGTTAAGACTATACCAAGTCACCATAGCCTCTATGATCATTTAGTTTTCAACTTTTAATATCACTTTATGCTTTAATTAACGATGTTTTGTCCTTTGCATGATTATGGCCATTATTGTTCTCTTAGTTGGTCGCTCTCAGTCTTTTGCTAGCCCCCATACCAAGTATGAGTTCCACTCATGCATCCAACTCAAAATCAAACCAAGTTATTCCAAAGAGTCCACCATACCTACCTATTAGCATTTGCTAATCCAAGTATATTCATGTTTTTGTCTACCTTCCGAATTAAACTTGTTATGTGCAAATTAGAGATTAAAGCTCTCACGAACTTGGTGGCACACTTTACTTTTCTTGCCCTTAATAAACTTGAACCATTGTGTCGTCTATGTTGTATATGCTTGCACTTATTTGTTGGGAATTAGCAAAACCATGCTTTCATGGGGAAGGCTTTCAACATTGCACCTGGTACTTGTACCTAGTTGATATCATGCTCTTTTGTATATGGATGTCGTCGGTGTGAAATAAAAGGGGAGCTTGTAAGTCCATGGAGTTATGTATGTGTGTTAGAGAAACGCCTGGGCCGCTAGCCTAAGCCATGCCTAATCATGGTGGAAACTTGCAGCATCACCATAGTGAGCAATCTATGAAGCATTCTTATTATAAAAAAAGAGATAGAGATTGAGAAAAATGATAAATTTTTTGAGAAAATAGGAAAGAGAGAAAAAGCACCATTTTCCCATGGTAAATAAGAAGATTGCTGAGATGCTAATTGTCTGCTTGCCTTGTCATTTTGATAATGGGATAGCTCATGTATCATGTGCAAGGGGTACCCCGTTGGCAGTTCTCTATGATAAACATGTACTTACTATGACAAGAACTTACCGGTAACTAAACTTGAGTAGCATGAGGAGCGGCCCTCGTATTCAAGGGACATGAGATTTCCAACTTATACTTTGTCAAGCATATACTCCATAGTTTGTTCACTTTAACCTTAATCACTTCAAGATGCTTATTATTGGGGAAATGAGAGATGAAAGCTAATAAGTACCATAATTTTTTGAAGCTCTTTATGAGACTTGAATCCCTGCTTCCTTCTATCAAGGACTTTCTTTTACTTTTATGTTGAGTCTACATCTTCTCTCTTTATGCACCTATTGAGAGAGCATAGTGGCCATTTTTAGTTTAATGTGCATTGTCCCAAGACTTGTTGATGGATTCATAACTTTGATATTGCTTGTTCTTAAACTATTTGTATCTAGTCACCCTTATGAACTTTGAAGGTGTCCTGTGCATTTATGTTTTGCTACACTATGAGGGAAAAGCTGAATACCATCCTCATTATGTTTTCTATATGTGAAACAAACAAACATCTTTGAAAGCATTGTTATTCATGAATCTTTTGTTTGTACCTTTTCATGTTATAACATAGTTGCTATGTCTTATTGTTAGAACTATATCTTTCATGCTATGTTAAAGTACTATGATCCCAGCTATCAATGTTTTACAAATACCTTGATCAAGATTATGATGGTGCATGTCACCTCAAAAATTATTCTTTCTTTTTATCACTTACCTACTCGAGGACGAGCAAAAGTTAAGCTTGGGGATGTTGATACGTTGCAAACGTATCTATTATTTTTGATATTCCATGCTTGTTTTATATCTACTTTCTTATGTTTTTTCCATACTCTAGAGTATTTTTACACATTTTCTGAACTAACCTATTAATAAGATTCCACAGTGCCAGTTGCCTATTTTCGGCTGTTTTTGGTTTCAGAAAAGCTGGTAACGAAATATTCTCGGAACTGTAACGGACAAAAGCCCAATTCAATATTTCACCAGAAGGAATACGGAGTCTGGAGGGGAGATGAATAGGGGAACCAGGGAGGCCAGCCCTAGCCGCGCCACCAGGGGGTCTGGGCCCCTGGCCCTCCACCGACCTTGCCCCTTGATACGTCGCAAACGTATCTATAATTTTTGATGCTCCATGCTTGTTTTATATCATTTGTCCTATGCTTTGTCTACACATTTTAGGTATTTTTATACACTTTCTGGAACTAACCTATTGACAAGATGCCACAGTGCCAGTTGCCTGTTTTCTGTTGTTTTTGGTTTCAGAAAAGCTAAAAAATAAATATTCTCGGAATGGGATGGGACAAAAGCCAATATGCCTATTTTCCCCGGAGCAACACGGAAACACGAAGCAAAGACGGAGTAGTGCACCAGGGTGGGAACACCCTATGGTGGCGCGGGCCAGCCCTGGTGGCGCCACCAGGGGGTGTGGGCCCCCTGGCTGCCTCCTCGCGTCACCTCTTTGCCTATAAGAAGCCTCCCGGTGAGAAAACCCTAAATAATCCAGGAGAAAGCCACGAAAACCTCCACAGCGCCACTGCCACCGAAGGAGAGATTCGGGGGACAGAAAGTCTCTATTCTGGCACCCTGTCAGGATGGGGAAGTGCTTTGCTTTGCTTTTCTTAGTATCTTCTCTGTTTAGTATCTACTTTGCTTTGCTTTGTTCACACTTTGAGGTATTTTTATACATTTTCTGGAACTAACCTATTAACAAGATGCCACTATGCCAGTTGCCTGTTATTTGCTATTTTTGGTTTCAGAAAAGCTGGAAAAGGAATATTCTCAGAATTGGACGGGACAACTGCCAAAGTCAATATTTCACCGAGGGGAGCACGAAGCCAGAAGATGAGACAGAGAAGGGCCTCAAGGGGGCCACACCCCCTGGCCGCGTGGCCTGGCCTGACCAGCGACTGGGGGGTTGATGGCTCAGTGTTCACGGCGCCAGAAAAATGCTGGTGCGGTGTTGATGTAGAGCTCGTTGGGAACCCCAAGAGGAAGGTATGATGAGCATAGCAGCAAGTTTCCCTCAGTTATGAAACCAAGGTTTAATCGAACCAGTAGGAGCAAGGAAACACCCAAAAGGTGTTGCTAGCTGAGCCTTGGCAGGGCGCACTGCCGGTGCTAGTAGCAACGTGGAGACCTCCACAACACAACCACAGAACTTTGTCCCCAACTTGCGATGAGGTTGTCAATCTCACCGTGTTTTGCGAAAAACAAAGGATTAAACGTATCGAATGGAAGGAAGTAATAGTTTGCAGCAAGTAAACACAAAGCAGTAAACAGTTTATAGATTGAATGTAAAAGAAAAGACCAGGATCCATAGTTCACTAGAGGTGGCTCTCCTTAAGATAAATAACATGCTGGGTGAACAAATTACAGCGGGGCAATTGACAAACATCGAGAAAGCAATACATGCATATACTAATCATCTTGACTCCTTTGGAACTTGATTGGGCATTACAACATTATACATAGACCGCCATCCAACTTCATCTATGACTAATAATCCACCTTCAGGTTATCATCCGAACCCCCTCCAGTATTAAGTTGCAAGCAATAGATTATTGCTTTCCGAATTGCGTGTAATGTAAACAATACGATTGTTCTATGAACAAAGGATTGTTGTTTTCTCCCTAGTAGCAACAGCACATCTAGTACCTTAGAGATTTCTGTCACTTCCCCAGATTACTAGAGGCATGAACCCACTATCGAGCATAAATACTAACTCTTGGAGTTGCTAGCATCTACTTGGCCAAGATAGCTACTAAAAATGGAAAGCATGCAAGATCACAAATAACAAAGACATGATAGAATCAATAATCAATCTGAAATAGCATCTCAATATCCATCGGATCCCCACAAACACAACATGCAGAATTACAAATAGATGATCTTGATCATGAACGGAGCTCACAAGATCTAAACATGAAATCACAAGGGAGGAGAACCAGCAATATGGCTACTACATGGATCCGTTTTCCAAGGATGAACTACTCACGCATCACACCAGAGGCTTGCATGGTGATGAAGAAGGCCTCCAGGGTGAATTCCCCTCTCCGGCAGGGTGCCGGGAAGAGCTTCAGATCCCTCCCGATCTAGGGATGGAGATGACGGCAGCTACATACTCTTTCGTGGATTTTTGATCGGGCCCCTTAGGGTTTTCATCCCGAGGGCATCTTATAGGCGGAAGGGGAGGCCGAGGGGGTGCCGGAGGCGGCCAGACCACCCCCTGGCGCGGGTCAGGCTGGGCCGCGTGGCCAGGTGGTGTGGTGGCCCCCTGGCCCCTCTCCGTCTCATACTCTAGCATCTGATGACTTCCGAAAAATAGGCACTTTGGCTTTTATCCCGTCCAATTCTGAGAATATTCATTTTCTGACTTTCCTGGAACCAAAAAAAGAAACAGGCAGCTGGCACTGTGGCTCTTGTTAATAGGTTAGTCCAAGAAATCATATGAAAAGTACTCCAAAGTGTGGACAAAACACAAGAAAGTGGATAAAACTAAGCATGGAACATCAAAAATTATAGATACATTTGCAATGTATCAACATCCCTAAGCTTAACTCCTGCTCGTCCTCGAGTAGGTAAGTGATAAAAAGAAAGAATAATTTTTGAGGTGACATGCACCATCAAAGACTTGATCAAAGTATTTGTAAAACATTCAAAGTTGGGATCATAGTACTTCAATCAAAACATGAAAGACAAGGTTCTAGCAATAAGACAAAGAAACTATGATCCAACATGAAAAGGCACAAACAAAAGATTCAAGAATAACAATGCTTTGCAAGACGTTTGTTTGTTTTACATAAAGAAAACATAGCATAATAGTATTCAGCTTGTCCCTCAATAGAGTAGCAAATATAAATGCATAGGACACCTTCAAAGTTCATCAGAGTGACTAGATACAAATAGTTTAAAACAAGCAATATCAAGATATGCATCAATCAACTAGTCTTGGGACAATTCACATAGAACTAAGAATGGCCACTATTCTCTAAAAGTAGGTGCATAAAGGTAGAAGGTGGAGACTCAATATAATGGTGGAAGAAAGGCTTTATAAAAGGAAGTAGGGATTCAAGTATCATAAAGAGCTTCCAAAAATTATGGTACTTATAGCTTTCAGCTCTCATTGCCCCTATCATAAGCATCTTGAAGTGATTAAGGCTAAAGTGACACAACTAAGAGGATATGCTTGACAAGTTATAAACTGAAATCTCATGCCCCTTACTTACGAAGACCGATCCTCATGCTACTCAACTTTACTCACAAGTAAGCTCTTGTCACTGTAAGTACATGTGTATCATAAAGAACCACCAATGGGGTACCCCTTGCAGATGATACAGGAGCTATCCCATAATCAAAATGACAAGGCAAGAAGACAATGAGCATCTCCACGATCTTTTTATTTGCTATTTGCATAGGTTTTTATTGAGGATGCTTCATAGAGTGCTCATTATGGTGATGCTGCAAGTTTCCACCATGATTAGGCATGGCTTAGGCTAGCGCCCAGGCGTTTCTCTAACACACATACAAACTCCATGATCTTACAAGTTCCACTTTTATTTCACACCGCCGGGATCCGTAAGCAAAAGAACATGATATCAACGGGGTACAAAGTACAAGTGCAATGTTGAAAGCGTTCCCCATGATACATGGTTCTGCTAATTTCAACTTATAAAAAGCGAGCATATACGCAACAAAGAAGGACCCAATGGTTCAAGTTTATTAGATGCAAAAAAAAGTAAAGTGTGCCATCAAGTTCGTGAGAGCTTTAATCACTAGTTTTCTCATAACAAGTTTAATTTTGAAGGTAAACAAAAGCATGAATATACTTGGAATAGCATATGCTAGTAGGTAGGTATGGTGCACTCTTTGAAATAACTTGGTTCAGGGAGTTGGATGCATGAGTGGAACTCATACTTGGTTGTGGAGGCTAGCAAAAGACTGGGAGCGTAAAACTAAGAGAGCAATAATGGCCATAATCATGCAGAGCGACAAAACATCATTGATCAAAGCATAAAGTGATACTACAAGTTGAAAACTAAAGGATCATAAAGTCTATGGTGACTTGAGATAGTCATAACATGGTGTGAGCATGCGCCAAGTGAAGCCAAATAAAGCATCAAAGGAGAATACCACTATACTATGCTTTAATATGCCAAAACAACACATGATTCATCCAAGGCACATTAAGAAATCTCAATTGTTTATCACAATTCATGCTACAACAAATAATACTAAGCATAAAGCCAAAACAATATCAAGCATGGCATGACAAAGCATAGGCCAGGTAAAAAACGAGCTCTTTTTACCACATAAGTATGAACTTTCCTACTCTTTTCCAAACCAAACCAAACTATTTGCAAAACAATGTATGAAAGAGGGGGTCCAACCAATTTATTCAGAAAACTAAGCAACCCAAGCAAACGAAAAACCAAAACCAAAACGAAAAAGAAGACGCTCCAAAAACAACACAACTATGCATGAAACAATAAAAAAGAAGCGTTTGGAAGAAACCTGGGATTTTTATTGTTGAAGAGGGGGATGCCCTGGGCATCTCCAAGATTTGATGCTTGTACTTCTTGGATATTTCTTGGGGTGACACGTGTGGCATCCCCAAGCTTGAGCTTTAGTCCATCCTTCATCTCATTACTCATTCCTTCCATACACCTGAAACTTTTTCCTTCATACAAAACTTCACACAATCTTTATTAGCAACATTAGTGCACTCAAGATAATAAGTCTTAAGGTTCAGTTCTAACACCAAATAAACTTCCATTAGAACACTAGCTACTGTAGCACCTCCCTCAAAAAGCTCAACTCCCCAAGAGAACTCAAAAAGGAACCAACAAGAAGCAAATGCAGAAAATGGCAGAAATCTGTCAAAACAGACCAACAGGTAAAGACGAATTTTTTCGAAGACCTTATGTTGCTCAAATCAAAAAGTGTTGAACTAACGAAAGTTAGATAACAACCTGGGGAACAAGCACAAACATTGAAGCCTCAAAAATATGTTCAGAGATTTTACACGAATTTTTACGGTGAAGCACAGAAATCTGTTTCGGGACAACAACTTTCCCAATCATTACTTCTCTCTCATTAGAGGTTACTCTTGGCACAAAAAGCAAATAAAAAAGATAAGGAGTGGTTATCACTGAGGTAATAACTTCCAAGACTCATCTAATACTTTTGGGTTATCTCCCAATAAGTACTTTTCTTTAACGCCTTTAAGTTAGGCATAAGAAGCAAAGAAAGAATCAAGTATTCTCAAATGAAGAAGCATTAAGATTAATACCAGAAATATTTTCAACAAGGCAAGGTATATCATCCAAATAAGTTTTAGAGGATACTTTCTCAATGATCTTAGGTTCAATATTCTCATAAAACGGGTTTGCAGGAATAATCCAATCAAGATTCTTTTCTATGGCATCATGTATTGCTACTAGTTTAAGGGGTGTTGGTATCTTAGGTTCCTCCCCATTAGGTTCGGTTTTGTTCATCTTTTCTCGTGTACCAACAACATCTACACATGATCCTAGCATATAGAAACGTTCAAAGACTTTTCTAGCTTCCTTGGCAATATCATAGAACTCCTTAAACAAAGTTTCTAGAATAAAATCCCTCTTTTCAGGGTCCTCGATTTCTTTAAGCTTAAGAAACATTACTTGCATTAAGGGGTTGAGGTTAACAAACCTAGCTTCTAACATGTGAATTAAAGAAACTGCAGCAATCTCATAGTTTGGAGCAAGTTCTGCAAGGGATCTATCCTCAGTATCTTCATGCTTACTAACATGATTAAAGAATTCTTCAATATTATCTTTCCCAATTATAGAACCACTACCAATTGAAAGGTCTTTCAGGGTGAATTTAGGGATCAACATGGTGAGCTAAGGAAGATGTGACAACTAAAGGAGACTTAATTTTTTTGTGTTTTCAAATAAGAAAGCAAACTAGTAAAACTATTTTTTTGTGTTTTTGATAAAGAAACAAGCAAACAAAACAAAAAGAAACTAAGCAAAACAAATATAACAAAGTAAAGAGATTGGTTATGAGGGACACCCCTTGTGAAGATGTCCTTGACTCCCCAGCAATGGCGCCAGAAAAATGCTTGATGGCCCAGTGTTGACGGTGCCAGAAAAATGCTAGTGCAGTGTTGATGTAGAGCTCGTTGGGAACCCCAAGAGGAAGGTATGATGAGCACAACAGCAAGTTTCCCTCAGTTATGAAACCGAGGTTTAATCAAACCAGTAGGAGCAAGGAAACACCCCAAAGGTGTTGCTAGCTGAGCCTTGGCAGGGCGCACTACCGGTTCTAGTAGCAACGTGGAGACCTACACAACACAACCACAGAACTTTGTCCACAACTTGCGATGAGGTTGTCAATCTCACCGTTTTTTGCGGAAAACAAAGGATTAAACGTATCGAATAGAAGGAAGTAATAGTTTGCAGAAAGTAAACACAAAGCAGTAAACAGTTTATAGATTGAATGTAAAAGAAAAGACCAGGATCCATAGTTCACTAGAAGTGGCTCTCCTTAAGATAGATAGCATGCTGGGTGAACAAATTACAGCGGGGCAATTGACAAACATCGAGAAAGCAATACATGCATATACTAATCATCTTGACTCCTTTGAAACTTGATTGGGCATTACAACATTATACATAGACCGCCATCCAACTTCATCTATGACTAATAATCCACCTTCAGGTTTTCATCTAAACCCCCTCTAGTATTAAGTTGCAAGCAATAGATTATTGCTTTCCGAATTGCGTGTAATGTAAACAATACGATTGTTCTATGAACAAAGGATTGTTGTTTTCTCCCTAGTAGCAACAGCACATCTAGTACCTTAGAGATTTCTGTCACTTCCCCAGATTACCAGAGGCATGAACCCACTATCGAGCATAAATACTAACTCTTGGAGTTGCTAGCATCTACTTGGCCAAGATAGCTACTAAAAACGGAAAGAATGCAAGATCACAAATAACAAAGACATGATAGAATCAATAATCAATCTGAAATAGCATCTCAATATCCATCGGATAACCACAAACAAAACATGCAGAATTACAAATAGATGATCTTGATCATGAACGGAGCTCACAAGATCTAAACATGAAATCACAAGGGAGGAGAACCAGCAATATGGCTACTACATGGATCCGTTGTCCAAGGATGAACTACTCACGCATCACACCAGAGGCTTGCATGGTGATGAAGAAGGCCTCCAGGGTGAATTCCCCTCTCCGGCAGGGTGCCGGGAAGAGCTTCAGATCCCTCCCGATCTAGGGATGGAGATGACGGTAGCTACAAACTCTTTCGTGGATTTTTGATCGGGCCTCTTAGGGTTTTCATCCCGAGGGAATCTTATAGGCGGAAGGGGAGGCCGAGGGGGTGCCGGAGGCGGCCAGACTACCTCCTGGCGCGGGTCAGGCTAGGCCGCGTGGCCAGGTGGTGTGGTGGCCCCCTGGCCCCTCTCCGTCTCGTACTCTGGCATCTGATGACTTCCAGAAAAATAGGCACTTTGGCTTTTGTCCCGTCCAATTTCGAGAATATTCATTTTCTGACTTTCCTGGAACCAAAAAACAGCAGAAAATAGGCAGCTGGCATTGTGGCTCTTGTTAATAGTTTAGTCCAAGAAATCATATGAAAAGAACTCCAAAGTGTGGAAAAACACTAGAAAGTGCATAAAACTAAGCATGGAACATCAAAAATTATAGATACATTTGCAATGTATCAACATCCCCAAGCTTAACTCCTGCTCATCCTCGAGTAGGTAAGTGATAAAAAGAAAGAATAATTTTTGAGGTGACATGCACCATCAAAAACTTGATCAAAGTATTTGTAAAACATTCAAAGTTGGGATCATAGTACTTCAATCAAAACATGAAAGACAAGGTTCTAGCAATAAGACAAAGAAACTATGATCCAACATGAAAAGGCACAAACAAAAGATTCATGAATAACAATGCTTTACAAGACGTTTGTTTGTTTTACTTAAAGAAAACATAGCATAATAGTATTCAGCTTGTCCCTCAATAGAGTAGCAAATATAAATGCATAGGACACCTTCAAAGTTCATCAGAGGACTAGATACAAATAGTTTAAAACAAGCAATATCAAGATATGCATCAATCAACTAGTCTTGGGACAATTCACATAGAACTAAGAATGGCCACTATTCTCTCAAAGTAGGTGCATAAAGGTAGAAGGTGGAGACTCAATATAATGGTGGAAGAAAGGCCTTTATAAAAGGAAGTAGGGATTCAAGTATCATAAAGAGCTTCCAAAAATTATGGTACTTATAGCTTTCAGCTCTCATTGCCCCTATCATAAGCATCTTGAAGTGATTAAGGTTAAAGTGACACAACTAAGAGGATATGCTTGACAAGTTATAAACTGAAATCTCATGCCCCTTACTTACGAAGACCGATCCTCATGCTACTCAACTTTACTCACAAGTAAGCTCTTGTCATTGTAAGTACATGTGTATCATAAAGAACCACCAATGGGGTACCCCTTGCACATGATACAGGAGCTATCCCATAGTCAAAATGACAAGGCAAGAAGACAATGAGCATCTCAACGATCTTTTTATTTGCTATTTGCATAGGTTTTTATTGAGGATGCTTCATAGAGTGCTCATTATGGTGATGCTGCAAGTTTTCACCATGATTAGGCATGGCTTAGGCTAGTTGATAGTGTGCACACCATGTGGCACTTTTGCTAAGGTTACATAAATACTTGTCATGAGTATAATTTGAATTGGATGTCTCTATGAGATTGTGGTGTTTGTTGGAACCATCTAGCGCTCAAGGTGACAGTGAGGGGTTATCTAGATGGGAAAGTTAACTTTGAGGTGTGATGTTATAGCCCTACCATGGATTAGAGTTATCCAACCGGAGAGTAGTTCAGAGTAGTATCATAAAGAGAACATATTTATATGAGAGTGTTCACTAGTGAAAGTATAATCCCTAGGCCTTGTTTCTAATCATTGAAACACCATTTGCAACTAGATCTGTTACATGTTTGCTTGCTTCCATCTTTATTTTAGATTGCCTTTAGTCTCTTCCTACCCGTCAAGCTCTTTTCTAGCACCGTTACCACTTATAATTATCTGTACCACTTCTATTTCACTATCTCTTCACCGAACTAGTGCACCTATACACCTAGCAAGTGTATTGGGTGTGTTGGGGACACAAGAGACTTCTTGTATCTTTATTGCAGGGTTGCTTGAGAGGGATACCTTTGAACACTTTCTCCCTGAGTTAGATAAACCTTGGGTAATCCACTTAAGGGAAATTTTCTGCTATTCTACAAACCTCTGCACTTGGAGGCCCAACAACTGTCTACAAGAATACAAGTGCGTAGACATCAAGCTTTTTTCTAGTGTCGTTGCCCGGGAGGTAAGGTAAAATGTACTGACATCCCCTGGCTACTAAGTTATCTTCTAGTATTGTAGCTGGTGTGTGAGTGCTCAAAGTTATTTCCTTTAGATTCTGCAATTATATCTTTTTGTTTCTTGTTTTTATTTTCACTAGTTAGGCTTAATGGAAAACAACAATAAAATTAGAGAGCTTTATAGTATTTATCTTGAGTTAGGACATGAAGTGTTTGAAGAGAAAATTAAAAAACCTATGGAACTTTAATTACGTGCTAATAGCAATGTTATTAGTATGAATTCTTTGAACACCATTATTGCTAATGCTATGGAAAAGTCTAATCTTGGGGAAGATAGTTTTTAGAAAATGATCTTTTTAGTCCCCCAAGCACGGAGGGGAAAATTTACTTTGATTATACTATGCCTCCAATATATGATGATTACAATGATGAATATGATATTTTCAGTCCACCTACTATTTAGGAGAAAATTAATTATGATTATAATATGCCTCCTATATTTGATGATTATGGTGATAAGAATAATAATGATAGCTATTTTGTTGAATTTGCTCCCACTATGATTAATAAAAATGACTATGTTTATATGGAGAGTAATAATGATTATATGCATGTGGCTCATGATAAGAATTTTTTATGTGATAGTTATGTTGTTAATTTTATTCATGATGCTACTTAAAGTTATTATGAGAGAGGGAAACATGGTTTCATGTATCTCAGCAATATTAAGTTTCCCCTATTTATGTTGAAAATTTTGAAGTTGCACTTGTTTTGCTTTCCTATGCTTGTTGCTTTGTGCTTTCATGACTTGTTTCTTTACAAGATTATTTTTCATTGGAAGTGGGTTAGACATAAATTTGTTCCATATTTACTTCTTAATGCTCTCTTTTACTTCAATTCATATTTCTCATGTGAGCATTATCTAAATTATCATGCCTATCTTAATGGCTATAAAGAAAGAGCTTTTTGGGAGACAACCCAATATATTTTTGCTTTCAGTTTATTTTTGTTTTTTTTAGTCTTGGAAGTTATTACTTCTGTAATAAAATCTCCTTATCCTTTCTGTGTGGTTTTTGTGCCAAGAATAACCTCTAATGAGAGAGAAGTAAGACTTGGGAAAGTTGCTATCCCGAAACAGATTTTTGTGCTTCACTGTAAAAATTCGTGAAAAATCTCTGTACATCGGATTGAGCTGTAATGTTTTGTCCTTCTGCCCCAGGTTGTTATCCAACTTTCGTTAGTTCAATACTTTTCGATTTGAGCATCATAAGGTCTTAGAAAAAATTGATTTTTACCTGCTGGTCTGTTTTGATAGATTTCTGCCATTATTTGCATTTGCCTCTTAATCTCTTTCTCTTTGAGTTCTCTTTGATCACTTGAACTTTTAAAATAAAGTGCGACAGTAGCTTGTGTTTTAATTGAAGTTTTACTTGCGTTGAAACTGAACCAAAACACTTATTATCTTGAGTACACTAATGTTGCTAATGAATATTGTGTGATGTTTTGTATGAAGGAAATTTTCAGGTGTAGGGAAATAATGATGTAATGAGATGAATAATGGACAAAATATCAAGCTTGAGGATGCCACCCCGTGTCACCCCAAGAAATATTCAAGAGCTACAAGCGTCAAAGCTTGGGGATGCCCAAGGCATCCCCTTCTTCATCAATAAAAATCCCAGGTCTTTTTAGACACTTCGTTTTTATTGTTTCATGCATTGTTGTGTTGTTCTTGGAGCGTCTTTGTTTTTGGTTTTAGTTTTCTTTTCCTTTGTTTGCTGCAATAAGTTGGTTGGATCCCAGCACGTCTTTTGGAGACAGACACACTCTGCTTTCATTGTTTAGAACACTCTAGTATTCATTCTTATTGTTTTGTGAGTGTTCTCTTTTGCTAGCACTGTGTTTAGCCTTAGTTTTCTTATGCTTTTAGCTTATAACTTTTTAGTTCTTGTTTTTGGATTTGTGAGACAAGCTCACTGATCTTTATTTATTATTATCTTTCTGAGTTCTTTCAAATAAGTCGATTGGTGTTGGAAGAGAGTAGAAAGCTTCATGCTTTAGTGGTACAAAAGGGAGCTTGTTTTGACTGTGGCTTAGAATTTATTATGTCATGATAGATGTTGCTTTGACCTTATGCTTAGTGATTATTGCTGTAGCATGACTTTTTCCAAAAAATTGAGATTGCTTAATGTGCCTTGAAAGAATCATGCGTTCTTTTAGCATACAAAATCATAATATTGTGGTATTCTCCTTTGATGCTTTGTTTGGGTTGACTTGGCACATGCTCACATCATGTTATGACTATGAACCAGTCATCTTAGCCTCTATGATCATTTAGTTTTTGACTTGTGGTACCACTTTATGCTTTGATTGATAATGTTTTGTCGCTCTGCATGATTATGGCTATTATTGCTCTCTTAGTTGGTCGCTCCCAGTACTTTGCTAGCCTCCACTTGTATTGAGTAATCTCTACTCATGCATCCAACTCCCAAGAAACCAAGTTATTACAAAGAGTCCACTATAAATTCCTATGCATGGTGTGTTACACCATTCCAAGTATATTCTTGTTTTATCTATCTTCCAAATTAAACTTGTTATGTGAAAATTAGTGATTAAAGCTCTTGCAAACATGATGGCACACTTTATTTTTATTGCCCCTAATAAACTTGAACCATTATGTCATCTATGTTGTATATGCTTGCACTTATAAGTTGGGAGTTAGCAGAACTATGCTATCACGGGGAACGCTTTCAACACCTGTAAATATCTACCCAGTTGATATCATGCTCTTTTGTTTATGGATGTCGTCGATGTGAAATAAAAGGGGAGCTTGTAAGTCCATGGAGTTATGTATGTGTGTTAGAGAAACGCCTGAGCCGCTAGCCTAAGCCATGCCTAATCATGGTGGAAACTTGCATCCTCACCATAGTGCGCAATCTATGAAGCATTCTTCTTAGAAAAAAAGGAGAGATAGAAAAAAAGAGATTGAGAAAAAGAAAAAAAAGATGAGAAAAGAGGAAAGAGAGAAAAAAGCACCATTTTCCCATGGTAAATAAGAAGATTTCTGAGATGCTCATTGTCTGTTTGCCTTGTCATTTTGATATGGGATGGCTCCTGTATCATGGGGCAAGGCGTACCCTGTTGGCGGTTCTCTATGATACACATGTACTTACTATGACAAGAACTTACCGGCAACAAAAGTTGAGTAGCATGAGGAGCGGCCCTCGTACTCAAGGGACATGAGATTGCCAACTTATACTTTGTCAAGCATATACTCCATATTTTGTTCACTTTCACCTTAAGGCACCTAAACATGCTTATGATAGGGGCAATGAGAGCTGAAAGCTAACAAGTACCATAATTTTTGGAAGCTCTTTATGAGACTTGAAATCCCTGGTTCCCTTTATGAAGGGCCTTTCTTCCACTTTTATATTGAGTCTCCACCTTCTATCCTTAGGCACCAATTAAGAGAGCATAGTTGTAATTCTTAATTCTATGTGCATTGTCCCAAAACTTATTGATTGATTCATAATGTTGATATTACTTGTTCTTGACCTATTTGTATCTAGTCACCATTATGAACTTTGAAGGTGTCCTGTGCATTTTTTTGTTACTCCATGAGGGACAAGCTGAATGCCACTATGTTATGTTTTCTATATGTGAAACAAACAAACGTCTTTTAATGCATTGTTATTCAAGAACCTTTGTTTGTATCCTTTCATGTCGCACCATAGTTACTTTGTCTTATTGTTAGAACTTCATCTTCCATTTTCATTTTTAGAGTTCTTTGATCCCAGCTTTCAATGCCTTCAAATGGTTTGATCAACATTGTGATGGTGCATGTCACCTCAAAAATTATTCTTTTTATCACTTACCTACTCGAGGATGAGCAGGAATTAAGCTTGGGGATGCTTGATACGTCGCAAACATATCTATAATTTTTGATGGTCCATGCTTGTTTTATATCATTTGTCCTATGCTTTGTGTACACTTTGAGGTATTTTTATACACTTTCTGGAACTAACCTATTGACAAGATGCCATGGTGCCAGTTGCTTGTTTTCTGCTGTTTTTGGTTTCAGAAAAGCTAAAAAATGAATATTCTTGCAATTGGACGGGACAAAAGCCAATATGCCTATTTTTCCCGGAGCAACACGGAAACATGAAGCAGAGACGGAGTAGGGCACCAGGGTGGGCACACCCTATGGTGGCGCGGGCCAGTCTTGGTGGCACCACCAGGGGGTGTGGGCCCCTTGGCTGCCTCCTCTCCTCGCCTCTTCGCCTATAAGAAGCCTCCCGACGAGAAAACCCTAAATAATCCAGGAGAAAGCCATAAAAACCTCCACAGCGCCGCCGCCACCGAAGGGGAGATTCGGGGACAGAAAGTATCTATTCCGGCACCCTACCGGGATGGGGAAGTGCCCCCGGAGCCATGTCCATCGACTCCACCGACATCTCCATCGCCGTTGCTGACTCCCATGATGAGGAGGGAGTAGTTCTTCCTCGAGGCTAAGGGCTCTACCGGTAGCTATGTGTTCATATCTCTGTCTATGCATGATCTTATTGAGATCATGAACTTTGTAATCTATAGATCTATTCTGCTACTCAAGTGCTTTAATAAATCTCTACTTATCCCCATGTGTGTGAAGTTGACAGTGTGCACACCGTGTGGCACTTTGGCTAAGGTTACATAAATACTTGTCATGAGTATAATTAGAGTTGGATGTCTCTATGAGATTGTGGTGTTTGTTGGAACCATCTAGCCCTCAAGTTGATAGTGAGGGGTTATCTAGATGGGGAAAGCGAACATTGAGGTGTGTTGTTATAGCCCTACCATGGATTAGAGTTATCCAACCGGAGAATAGTTCAGAGTAGTATCATAAAGAGAAGATATTTATATGAGAGTGTTCACTAGTGAAAGTATGATCCCTAGGCCTTGTTTCTAAGCATTGAAACACCATTTGCAACTAGATCTGTTACATGTTTGCTTACTTCCATCTTTATTTCTGATTGCCTTTAGTCTCTTCCTACCCGTCAAGCTCAATTCTGCCAACATTACCACTTATAATTATCTATACCACTTGTATTTCACTATCTCTTCACCGAACTGGTGCACCTATACACCTGACAAGTGTATTGGGTGTGTTGGGGACACAAGAGACTTCTTGTATCTTGATTGGAGGGTTGCTTGAGAGGGATACCTTTGACCACTTCCTCCCTGAGTTCGATAAACCTTGGGTAATCCACTTAAGGGAAACTTGTTGTTGTTCTACAAACCTCTACACTTGGAGGCCCAACAATTGTCTACAAGAATAGAACTGCGTAGACATCACCCCTTCGCCTATCTATTGCCCTCGGGATGAAAATCCTAAGAACCAAATCAAAATTCCACGAAAGAGTTTGTAGCCGCCGCCATCTCCATCCCTAGATCGGGAGGGATCTGAAGCTCTTCCCGGCACCCTACCGGAGGGGAGAGCTCACCCTAGAGGCCTTCTTCGTCACCATGCCTGCCTCCGATGTGATGCGTGAGTAGTTCATCCCTTGACTATAGGTCCATGTAGTAGCTAGATGGTTGGTTCTTCTCCTTTGTGCTACCATGTTTAGATCTTGAGAGCTCCATTCATGATCAAGATCATCTGTTTGTAATCCTACATGTTGTGTTTATGGGGATCCAATGGATATTGAGATGCTATTTCAGATTGATTATTGATTCTATCATGTCTTTGTTATTTGTGATCGTGCATGCTTTTCGTTGTTAGTAGCTATCTTGGCCGAGTAGATGCTAGCAACTCCAAGAGGAGTATTTATGCTCGATAGTGGGTTCATGTCTCTAGTAATATGGGGAAGTGACAGAAATCTCTAAGGTACTAGATGTGTTGTTCCTACTAGGGAGAAAACAACAATCCTTTGTTCATATAACAATCGTATTGTTTACTTTACACACTTTGCTTAATGAAATTATCTGTTGCTTGCAACTTAATATTGGAGGGGGTTCGGATGAATACTGAAGGTGGATTATTAGTCATAGATGCAGTTGGAGTACGGTCTATGTATAATGTTGTAATGCCCAATCAAATCTCGTAGGAGTCAAGATGATTATTATATGCATGTATGGTTTATCGATGTTTGTAAGTTGCCCCGTTGTAATTTGTTCACCCAACATGTCATCTATCTTAAGGAGAATCACCTCTAGTGAACTATGGAGCCCCGTCCATTCTTTTATCATCAATCTACAACTATTTACTATTTTCTGTTTACTTTCTGCAAGCAATTACTATCTTCCACACAATACGTTTAATCCTTTGTTTTTAGCAAAACCGTTGAGATTGACAACCTCACTGTAAGTTGGGGGCAAACTTCCGTGGTTATGTTGTGCAGGATTCCAAGTTGCAAACAACACCTTGGAGGTGTTTCCTTGCTCCTACTGGTTCGATAACCTTGGTTTCATAACTGAGGGAAAACTTGCTGTTGTGCTCATCATACCTTCTTCTAGGGTTTCCCCAATGATCTCAATACGAGCCGATCATCAACGTCAAGACCGTTGGAGCTTCTCCATTTGGACCGCTTCGGGCCATCAACATATGATACTCTCAGTGGAAGAAAGTATGGTATTGTCATCGTTGATGATTACTCAAGGTACACTTGGGTATTCCTTCTAAAGTAAAAGGATGAGACTTACAATTACTTCATGACGTTCGCCAAGCAAGCTCAACGCACCCATGAAGTGGAGTTCAAGACCATTAGGATCGACGATGGCACTGAATTCAAGAACTACACCATGCAAGAGTTTGTTCAAGACGAGGGGATCAACCATGAATTCTCGGATGCATATACCCCTCACCAAAATGGTGTTGTTGAAATGAAGAACCGTACTATCATTGAGATAGCAAGAATAATGTTGAGTGAGTTAAAGTCACCCCACAACTTTTGGGGAGAAGCTATCGCTACCATGGTTCACTACTCGAACTGGCTCTTCCTCCAAACTCCCTTCGACATGACTCAGTACGAGATTCTTACACAGAACAAGCCCAACGTCAACTACTTCCGCCTCTTTGGGTGCAAGTACCTCGTCAAGAACAAGAATGAAAAGCTCGGTAATTTCGAATCTAGAACTATAGAGGGTATTTTTATTGGTTATGTGGAAAACTCTCATGCCTATAGATACTACAACAAAACCAATGGTTGTGTTGAAGTATCTTGTGACGTGGAGTTTTTGGAGGATAATGGCCCCCAAGGGGGGCAAGTTGTTCCACATGTTGTAGGTGATGGAGATTCCTCTCAAGTCATCAAGTTGATGGGGATTGCGCATATCTTTCCCACCGAATATCATATCCATGATTAAGAAGTTGATGGGGGAGGATCAAGCCCAACTCAAGAAGAGCCTAGATCTACTCAAGTTGAACCATCAAGTGCGCCACATGATGAACAACTCTCGCAAACCGAAGAACAAGAACCAAGCCCTCAACCCGTTGAGCAGGACCAGGAAGACGTACAAGTTCCTCGAAACCAAGGTCAATCTCAAGAAGTTGTCAATGATCAAGGACCAAAAAGGATGAATTTGTTGATCATGAAGGGACAATACGGAAGATCAAGTATGCCTATATTGCAAGTGGACTCCAAGCAAATAATATACTTGGAAGCATATCAATAGGAATCAAGACTGGCAACAAGAAGAATCATCTCACTACTTTTTGTGGCCATCATGTATTTGTGTCTAACTTTGAGCCACTCAAGTTCCATGAACCTCTAGAAGATCCAGATTGGGTCATTGCCATGCAAGAAGAACTCGAGTTCTTCACCCACAATGAAGTTTGGTCTCTTGTGGAGAGACCAAAAGATCATCGCATCAATGTCAATGGGACCAAGTGGGTATTCAAGGACAAGCATGATGAGAACGGAACCGTCACAACGAACAAAGCAAGGTTAGTGGCGCAAGGGTATTCCCAAACAGAAGGTATTGACTATGAGGACACCTTTGCGCCTATTGCTCGCCTTGAAGCTATTCGTCTCTTGCTTGCACATGCATCTTTTCATAACTTCAAGCTTTATCAAATGGATGTGAAAAGTACATTTCTTAATGGTCCCTTGAAAGAGGTTGCATATGTATCTCAACCCCCGTGTTTTGAAAACACACGCTATCCCAACCATGTGTATCTAATCCATAAAGGCGCTCTATGGAATAAAGCAAGCAACTCATGCTTGGTATGAGCACCTTAAGGATTTCTTACTCATGAACGGTTTTAGTGTGGGTAAAGTTGATTCCACCATTTTCACCAAACGGTTTAAAGGGGGTGCCTTATTTATTTTTCAAAATTATGTTCATGATATTATCCTTGGTGGAACTAATGAAGCTCATAACAATGCTTTTGCTGAATTAATGACCAAGAACTTTAGGATGTCCATGGTAGGGGAGTTGAAGTATTTCCTATGCTTCATTGTGGAGAAACTTGCTCAAGGCACCTTCATCTCCCAAGAGAAGTACGTGAAGTACAAGCCCGCGAAGTTTGAGATGACCAATGCCAATCCCATGAATACTCCCATGCCACTCAATGGCAACTTGGTATTGGAGAAGGTGGGAAGGATGTGGTCAAAAAGGTATATCGCTCCATGATTGGCTCCTTGCTCTACCTTTGTGCTTCTAGGCCGGATATCATGTTAAGTGTTAGAATGTGTGCTCATTTATAATCCGCTCCCAAGGGGTGCCACTTGATGGTGGGCAAATGGATTTTTAGGTACCTTGTTCTCACTCCTATACTTGGGATTTGATATCCAAAGGGGTCAACTTTTGAGATTGTTGGCTATTCGGATTCCGATTGGGACGGTGACAAGGTTTACCGGAAGTTAACCTCCAGGTCTTGCCAATTCCTTGGCTGGTCGTTGATGAGTTGGTTATCCAAGAAACAAAACTCCACCGCCCTATCCACCGCTGAAGCCGAATATATTTCCGCGGCATCTTGTTGCGCTCAATTGTTATGGATGAGGCAAACCCTGAAAGACTATGGTGTGTATCTTGGTGCACTGCCTCTTCTATGTGACAATGAAAGCGCAATAAAGATAACCAATAACATCGTCCAACATTGTCGCACCAAACATATTGACATCCTCCACCACTTCCTACGTGACCATGTCGCAAATGGTGACATCAATCTCACTCATGTGGGAACAATGTTCCAATTGGCGGATATGTTCATGAAGCCTTTCGATGAAGCCCATTTTGTCATGTTGAGGCGAGAACTCGGTATTCTAGATCCAAAAAATTGGATTTATTTACTTCTTGCATTATATTCTTGTCCTTAACTTGCTATGTATCCTAGTTGTGCAGCACATATAGGGATACTAATCCTACCATGTCTTGGTTTGATGCATACCTATGTGTGCGATATTAATTAATCTTGTGTCATGATATGGGTCCAAGCATCTATCTTTGAGGCGCTATGACATGTGTGCTTAAACATAGGGGGAGAAATCCCCCACCAACCATCAGCTTCTCTTTTTGACTCTTACCATGTGTGGACCTTGATATTCTCGAATCATGCCTATTGTTGTTATTGAGTGTTTGTTTTTGGCTCTTTTCCAATAGGCATGCCTAGATCACCTGCTTCCTTTACCCCTTTGGAGTCTACTATCTTCTTGTACCTGCACATGCCATTCTAAAAAAATCTGTCTTTTGAAAAAAAATCGGAGATTTTTTCTGGGACTTCCGGTCTATGTCCTGATTCAACCGGCTCCAGGACCGGACTGTCCAGTATGTAGCCCAGTTACAACCGAGTCTATTCCGAACTACAAACAGAGGGTTCCTGAGTGAAATTCGGTGGCCAGTCTGGTTTCAAACCGAGTGCTCCAGTTCTAGAGCCGGTTGATCGGACTCCCAACCGAATCTTCCTCGCAAACACCTGTTTACATATTCGATTTGAAGTTCATTTTTCCGGCCTATACACCGGACGGTGCGGTTTGGATCTCGGTTGAACTGGATTCTACACAGGGATATTGGATTCCTTTCTCCTTCTTCTTCCTGGCCCGCCCCACCCCTCCACTAGTTACCTTTTCACTTCCCCCAACCCCATCTCTCCATTGCCGCCCCTCCCACCTCCCCCTCCTCTCCTAGGGTGATTCCACCCAATCTCCTAGAAGGACCTTTGGAGGCTCTCCACCAAAGGAATCTCACCATCTCACGGTGGTTCAAGAGCATTTTGTGTTCATCCTCTTCAAGGGATTTTTGGTGCTTTCCTCCATGGGAAGCCATGTCCTCGGGTAATCCCTTGCTCCCCTCCCTTGTGCTTTTCAAATCCCCATGTTTTTCTATACATCTTGATGGATTTGACAAGTTAGGGTTCTACCATTGTCCTTGTATGCCAACCACGTCAAACCATGGCCTACACCTCTTGAGAAGTTTGCATTTGTGCAAGTTTTGAGTCATGGGTAAATATTTTACATTGCAAATATGGGAATCTAGGTCTCCCCGACAAGTTCGGTTTCTGACCCGGTTGAACCGGCCCTGATACCGGGCGTCCGGTTCTGGAGACAGTCCAACTGGCCCTAGCACCGGACCTCTCTGCAATATGTTATTTTTTACCATGCACTTGCCCAAATCCAAGTTTTTCCTCTATTTTTCATTCTAGCATGTGTACTTATCTTTGTGCTCCTCAACCTGTCTCTCTTTTTTCACAGGTGACGGTGAAGACTATGTGGATGTAGAGTATGTGCGTGAGGAAACTGGCAGGGGCAAGAGGGCTCGTTGATCCAGTTAGTCTGTGCAGCGTGAGCCTAAGGACAACACTGGTTCTGGTCGCATCAAGATTAAGGCTAACAGGGGTAATCAAACTGTTGGGAAATCTAAAGAGGAAGATGTGCCTACCCAAAATTTGAAGAATATGGAGATTGCTTTGTACCGGACCCTTCGCGAGCTGAATCCCTGAAAGCCAAGACTCGTACCTATCCTGGCACTGACAAGAAGTTATGGACTAAGACTCAAGCTTTCATGTGGCATCACATTTACACTCAGTTCAAGGTCACTCTACGGTAACATTCTTGCTTTCAATGTGGACTGGTTCAACATGTATGCGGCCACAGATTATCATTTTGTTGATGATGCTCTAAAGAAGATGGATTTGTTTGAACTTGTGTGTATCAAGGAGGCCTACTACCCTGACTACATCCGTTAGTTCTTCTGCATCGTGTATTTCCATGATGATGATGAGCGCACTATGACTTGGATTTT
Source organism: Avena eriantha (assembly GCA_910589775.1). NCBI lineage: Eukaryota > Viridiplantae > Streptophyta > Magnoliopsida > Poales > Poaceae > Avena > Avena eriantha. The sequence goes on from OU342746.1 coordinate 11,009,675, forward strand.
TTGTGCAAGTTTTGAGTCATGGGTTTCGTGCCTCCTATGCTGACTTGGTTGATGTTATGGGCTATTCTAGCAAGGCAGGTGGGTTCTGCATTCACGGCGAGAAGGTTAAGCCTGCTAAATCTCTTGCTTTCTACTATCCCAAGGATTCTGAGCGGGCTCCTCCGTGCATCGCTAGCATGTATTTCTATTATCACACTTTGCCAGCATCTTCCGTTAGTCCCTTGTTCCCCGAGTTGGAGATACTGCAAACTGTTGTGGTTTCTTTGCCAATATTCTATACTATTTTTGCCCTGACAAGTAGAGGAAGATTGATGGCTGTGACTTTGTGTACTATGAGCTGCGGCAGGCTGCTTGGACAGGATGACCCCCACTTTCTGCATGTATGTGCAAAAGCTGCTCAACAAGGTTGTGCCTTTCGGTGTGATCGCAGGCAAGCGTGTGGAACATGAGGAGCTTACCCTTTCTCTTCATGGTCTATCACCTGATGTTCCTGAGATGAGGCCTCTCGAGCACCGCACCAAGGATGTTCATGATCCTCAGCCTCACTTTTCTACTAGGGCTGGTTCTCGTTGTCCTGTTGGTGAGTCCTCTTCACGCGCTGTCAACACCCAGATTTTTAATCCTAGATTCCTGTTTTGCCATACATCACAATCCCAGGATTACCATTTTTGCGAGACATAACAGATTGGATATCACAGTACATCATCCATTACAAACCATAATAAGGTCTTACACAAATAAAGGATCTCATGATCCAGTCTTAATAAAAACAAGTAGCGGAATAATAAGCGTAGCGGTGGGCTCCATCTTTAGTGTCACAGGCAATGCTGACGATGGGAGATAGTCCTAGTTGTCGTAGCCGTCCTTCTATCCTTCTTCCAGATAGTCCTCCTCATAGTCTGGCCACGGGAATAGCCAGTGACAAAGCCATGAGTACTCTTTAAGTACTCGCAAACTATCACTAACAAGTAAGGTAGTTCTAATACGAAAGCTAAACTCTAAGTTTATTTGCAAAAGCTAAATTGAAACCCAAGCTGAGTTCAGAAACAAAGAAAGATAAAATAAAGTTCTAAATCACCTAAGTGGGGAACTAGTTTTCATGTTCACAACCCTATTGTGGCCAATTCATGTCACAATTCATTTCACAAGTCATTTTGAAAACATCTGACAACGGAACAGTATGGCCACTCTAACTGTCCATAATCGCGGACGTGGCTATTCAAATAGTTTGACATTCAGCAGAGGTGGTACACTTTCACCACAACATTCGATACATCCATTAGGGATAACCCTGAATTATCATACTTAGTATGTGGATAATCAATCACAACCTTTCAATTACACACCCTAGTACAAGCACCTCTCCTATAAGCTTGGCCTCCCAGCCATGGCCATCTTCCATCCTGGGCACTGCATAGGTAGACAACATTGAGAGGTAGCCTCATCTCAAACCTCTCTCGCGAGGGAACTCATACTAATTCATATAAACTTCCGGCTAAGCCTTACCCAATTCAGGTATTGTGGTTGTACGGTAAAATTGGAATGGTATCGCATCCGAACCCAACCATCAGTTTTTATAAAGGGCTAAGGCTCATGCCTTAAAATTTCCATCATCATAAACCATTTGTGTTTCTCAACACATGTCAAAACATCTCAATAGAATGACTCATCATTCCAAGGTTTTCATAATCATGTTCACCAAGTATTCCCATCTAAAGTGATCAAGTTTTTGGTTTAGCTCTAAACACAAAGTTAAGAGTGTTCACTAAGGTGGGATGCTAATCTCAATCTCATGCCATAGAATGACATTAGTCTAACTAGATAGGCCAAGTTTTATACTCTTTATGCTATCTACAAATAAAGTAAAGAACTTTGGTAAAGCAAAAGAAAGTAAAGATTGCAAGTAAAACTTGGGATAGGTATAAATCAAAGAGGTATAACCAAAGCATGCCTAATGCATCTTGCTTAGGTCATTTTGTATAATTCTAGCTTGCCAATAATAGCTTGGCTTGGTTGGTGCAGTGGTTGAAATTCTCCTTGTCTTCCTCGGGGTAGAACTCCTCCTCTTCTTAGACTTGGTCGGTACTATCGTTTATAAATACAAATAGAATACACAATCACCAAACAATACTTAACTAGTCTATTTAGTACACTAATGCACACACTTGGTGATCTAGCATCATCAAATTCATCACAAGATTTAATGAACTAGTTTCATTTATTTTATTTGAGAAAAGTAATTTCTACTCATTGAAATTAATTAAGATTTAATATTCTCCAATTAAAATATGGGATCATGTGGACACATGTCATCACCACATATTCTAATGCATGGGAATGTGATTTAAATGTTTGCTCACATTTCAATAAGTTTAGGTTTATTATTTAAATGATTTAAAGTGACTAGAGATGCCAATATAGCATTATTTTGGTACTAGTACAAAGTCACTGCATGCAAACCTAAATATTATTACATATTCAGATAGGTATTATCAAATGTGATTTTTGAGATTGGGAATCAACTCAAAAGCTATTATGGTTGATTTTTGAAAAATGTTTGAATGTAGAAAAGTCTCTGCCTTGTTATTTTTTCTATGTGTGATCTCTAAATCCAATTTATTTAAATCCAACGGTCTTGGATATAGATTTTAATTATCTTTTTAACAAAATTTGAATCATTCAGTTTGGTTTAGTAGAACTCTCTGAATTGATTTTCAAACTAGTGAACATAATTGAGTTTAAACCTAAATAGAAAAACCTTTATTTGAATCTGCGGGCTAAGGCGGGAAACTAGAGGGGACGGCCCAGTGGCACTCCGCGGCGCAGAGCGCAACTGACTAGGGGTCCCGCATGTCAGCGGCTGACTCAAACGTGAAGCGGTACGGGGCGATGTGGACCGTGCGATTAGAACAGAGATCAACATCGGTGGTTCATCATCGATGACGAATAGGTCGCCGGCGAGACTGAACCCTAGCGGCTGGGTGGGGGTCGATTGGGGGCTTACCAGGGCTCCAGCTAACGTGGCAATGTGGGAGATAGAACGAGTGGATGAGGCGGACTCAGGCGTGGTCGCGGTGGCTCCTAGGGTGGTCGCAATCGACGGGCCCCTTTCTCCTCTACTGCGGAGAGCTCCGACACAATTCCGGCGACTGAGGGCTCGAGCGGCTCAGGGGATGGTGTGGGGTGGTTCTGAGAGAGAGGGGAGTGAGGTAGTGCGGCAATGGAGGCTGGGGAGGTCTCCTTTTATAGGTCGACAAGGGGACCATGAGGTGCGACAATGAGCTCATCGGTGAAGATGGTATAGGGGCAAATCGCATGGGCGAGGTAGGCGGATGGTGCTCTGCCTCTTGGCGGTCAGCTGCGGAGTAATGGCGCAGCTAGGGGCGATGGCGTTTGGTTCGGCGTGGCTGGCGCTCTGTGTGGGAGCGGCGGTATTCGACGCGGCTCATGGCGGGTGCTGGTCGCGCGGCGGGAAATGGGCATGTCTAGAAGCGTGCTGGGGTTAAGGCGGAGCTGCGCGTGCAAGCTGAGGGCACGCTGTGGCTTGTGCGAGGCTGTCGGGGGCGGCGCTCTGGCGTGGTCTGCACATGGTGCAGAGGCGGTGGGCGCGAGCTTGCCTCGGTGGTCCAGTGGCTGGCATTTCTCGGGGAAGGGACCGTGGGCGTCGGTGCTATCACACCTATCTCCCTGGTGCGGCGGAAGAGGGCGGGGCGGTCTCCTGCAAGCTGCCCGTGCTCGACCGGCAGGTATGGCTTCGGGTGGCGCGGCACTGCTGCTAAAGGCTAAAGGGTAGCCTGTTTATGGCATGGTTCGGACTAGGGGAGACCAGAAGAGTGAATTGAGGTCAAATGGCTCGACAAAACATTGATCAAAACAGTGTTAGTTAGGTAGGTTTATCTGTGATCACAAGGTGTTCGACACAATGGCCACAAGAACATTTTATTTGAATTTTGCAAAGATTTTTTGTGGGTGTGTTAGTCATATGCTTGAGCATCTGTGGTTGCTTGGGATTGTCAAGGTGAACTCAATTGAGTGGTTTTTGAAAAAGTGGGATCTATGCACATACACTTGATTCATTTTCAAATGCCATTTAAATTTAGTGTTTAAATGTTTTTGTAAGATTTCAAAGTGGGCATTGGTAGATCATTACTTGTACTAGCAAGGGGTGCAAAGGTCGAGAATTGTTTCTGTTTGAATTTGACTTCTAGGAACACCTAAAGTGTCCTAGTGGATTAAAATGGCACAAATGACCATTTGCATTTATTAATCTTATTTGATTTCGTTTTCTTTGGATTTGGTTTTTAAATGATCTAGATTATGTGGCATTCACATTTGAATCATTTTACAACCATTAGAACAATCAAACATGGCAATTCCAAATAATATTAATGCAAACACACATGCATTCATAATTGTTTTTAATGATAAAAAGTTTTTCTTAACCCTAACTTGGGTGATTTGGATCTTGATAACCTTGATTAAAGTTTTGGGATGTTACAAACCTTCCCCCCTTAAACAAAATCTTGTCCCGAGATTTAAGAAAGAATACTAGGAACTAAAGAGATCTGGAAACTCAGTCCTAATGTAATCTTCTCGCTACCAAGTGGCTTGTTCTTCGATATGGTTGCTCCATTGGATCTTGAGAAATTTGATACTCCGGGTCCTGGTGGTTCTATAAGCTTCTTCCAAGATACGGATGGGAACTTCATGATATGTCAGATCCTTGTTGATATCAACGGCTCGGTGATCGATGTTCTTGAAAACTTCGGTCTTCTTTGGCACTTCCATGCATTTGCGAAGTAACGAGATATGGAACACATCATGGATGGCTGACATCTCCTCGGGCAGTTCGAGATGATATGATACTTCTCCTCAACGATTCAGAATCTTGAAGGGTCCAATATATCCGGGGGCTAACTTTCCTTTTATACTTTGCGTTCCCTTCAACAGCGAAACCTTGAGATACACAAAATCTCCAACATTGAAGGTCATGTCTCTACGCCTGTTGTTAGCATAACTCTTCTGTCTAGATTGGGCGATCTTGAGGTGCTCAAGGACTTTGTGGACCTTCTCTTCGGCTTCTCGTAGGATGTCGGGTCCGAAAATCTGACTCTCTCCTACTTGCGACCAATTCAAAGGGGTACGACACTTTCTTCCATATAAGAATTCAAATGGGGCCATTTGCAAACTGGCTTGATAACTGTTGGTGTATGAGAATTCTGTGAAAGGCAGACAGTCTTCCCATTTTGATCCATACTCTAGGACACAATCTCTCAACATATCTTCTACGATTTGGTTGACTCTTTTAGTCTGTTCGTCGGTCTGCCGGTGATAGGATGTGCTGAAATTCAACTTGGTTCCCAATCTTTCTTGGACTTTCTGCCAAAATCTCGAGGTAAATTGGGTTCCTCAATCCGACAATATGGTCTTGGGGGTTCCATGCAAACTGACAATTCTAGCGATGTACAACTCTGCTAGCTTAGAACTCTGGTAGGTTGTCTTGACAGGCATAAAATGGGCTACCTTGGACAGTCTATCAACGATGACCCAGATTGAGTCATTTCCCCTACTAGAACTAGGCAAACTCGTGATAAAGTCCATTCCAACGGAATCCCATTTCCATTCCAGAATCTGCAATGGTTGTCACAGTCCTGCAGGTCTCTGATGTTCCGCTTTGACTCTTTGGCAGATATCACACTTGGCGATGTAGCTTCTGATTTCTCTCTTCATCTTGTGCCACCAAAATTGCTCCTTCAAATCCAGATACATCTTCGTTCCTCCAGGGTGGATAGAATAAAGAGTATCATGAGCTTCTTGCATGATAACTTGCTTCAGCTCCGAATCTACTGGCACACATATACGTCCTTTGTACCATAGAACTCCTTCTTCGTCTCCAATGAATCTAGGTACCTTTCCTGTATCAATACGACATTTGATTCCGTCGATACTTGTATTTCCCTTCTAGGCTTCCTTGATGTGGCTGATGAAAGTGGGTTGAAGTTCAATGCTAGCTAAGAACCCTTTGCTAACTAGGTCAGTTCTAAACTGTTCCAACTCCTCATGCAAACTTGGTTGCTTCTCCTTGATCATGGTGTTTAACATACACGGCAGTCTGCTAAGAGCATCCGCTACCACATTGGATTTGCCGGGGTGATAGTGAATGTCAAGGTCATAATCCTTGATTAACTCTATCCATCTCCTTTGCCTCTTATTCAGCTCTTTCTGAGTGAAAATATACTTCAAGCTCTTGTGATCTGAATAAATCTCACAGCGATTACCCACATGGTAATGACGCCATGTCTTCAAAGCTAAAACTACAGCTGCTAATTCAAGATCATGGGTAGGGTAGTTTTTCTCATGCTGCTTCAGTTGTCGAGACAGATATGCAATGACTTTGCTTTCTTGCATCAACACACATCCTAGACCAATCTTGGATGCATCACAATACACATCAAAAGGCTTTTTGATATCCGGCATAATCAATATTGGGGATGAAATCAATCTCTTCTTGAGTTCTTGGAAACTTGCTTCACATTTGTCGGTCCATTTGAACTTCTTGTATTTCTTCAATAGTTGGGTCATGGGTCTTGCGATGTTCGAAAATCCTTCTACGAACTTGCGGTAATATCCCTCTATCCGAGAAATGCACGGACTTGGGTTTGAGTGGTTGGGGCTTCCCATTCTTCAACATCTTTGATCTTGGCGGGATCAACAGCGACTCCTCCTGTCGACACAATATGTCTGAGGAATCCTACTTTTTTCAGCCAAAACTCACATTTGCTGAACTTGGCATACAACTGATGTTCTCTAAGGGTTTCAAGGACAGTTCTCAGATGTTGCTCATGGTCTTCTTCTGACTTGGAGTAGATAAGAATATCGTCGTTAAAAACAACGACAAACTTATCCAAGAAGTTCATAAAAATCTTATTCATGAGATTCATGAAATAAGCGGGGGCATTGGTTAATCCAAAAGACATGACCGTATACTCATACAATCCATATTTGGTAGTAAAGGCGGTCTTCGGAATATCCATTGCATGAATCTTGAGTTGATGATACCCAATTCTAAGATCAATCTTAGAGAACACTCTAGCACTAGTCAACTGGTCAAACAGATCTTCTATCTTCATAAGTGGGTACTTGTTCTTGATGGTGACGGCATTCAGCTTCCGGTAATCCGTGCACAAACGGTTACCTCCATCTTTCTTATCCACAAATAAAACAGGCGATCTCCATGGTGATGCACTTGGTTGAATCAAACCTTTCGCCAGCATAGCATCAAGTTGTTTCTTTAGATCCACTAATTCAGAGGGGTTCATACTATAGGGTCTCTGAGCTATGGGTCTAGTTCCAGGAATTAGTTCAATGATGAATTCGATATCCCGATCTGGGGGCATACCGGGCAATTTATCTAGGAATACGTCGGGGTATTCATAGACTACTCTGACTTGGTCTATGGTGGGTAGGGCTAGTCTCTTGTTGCATTTGAATTGACGGGGCAAGGTTTTAGATATATGCTCTACTGATACTCCAGAGCTACTGGTCATGGTGATGGATTTCTTGGCACAGTCGATCAATCCTTTGTGTTTCGACATGCAATCCATTCCTGGTACTACTTCCAAACCTTTGGTTCCAAGTACTATTAGATTGGCATAAAAATCTATCCCATGTATTCTGATAGGCACAGCCTTGCAAAATTTTCTAGCTTTGGTGGTTGAACCAGGTACTTGAACTATCATAACATGCTTCTGGTTAGTTGGGTGAATCTTACTAGTGCATGCAAATTCTTTGGTAACAAACAAGTGTGATGCTCCAGAATCAATCAACACTCTTGATAATACTGAGTTAACAGAAAACATACCCAGCACGACATCAGGAGCTTCTTGGGCTTCTTCGGCGTTCATGTGGAAAAGACGGCCATTATGGTTGTGAGGGTTCCCTAGGAAAATCTCCTTCCAGGCTGAAGACAGCGCTGCTGCTGAGCTGGGGCATTCACATTGGCAGTGGCAGCAATCTTCTTGGGACACTCATTGGAGTAGTGACCCTTCACTCCACATTCAAAGCAAGTGATCTGAGACTTGTGTTTGGCTGCAACAGGCACGGCATTGCTTCCAGTCCATGGGGCAGTATTGTTGTTGTTGTTGTTGGACTTGGGCGGTGCACAGTTGAAGTTGTTGGAGTTGCCGGGGTGGTTGTTGTTATTCCCTCCGGTCTTCACATTTCCTCTCCTACGGTTGGGGTAGCTTGGGCGAGACATTGGGGGTCTATTGTTCCGCGGGGCATATCCTGTAGATGGGTTGGGGCGATACTTCTGGTGACTGTGGGATCCACTCTGGTGCATCATCCTGCGCTTGTGGTTGTCGTTGGCTTGGTTGATCTTTCCATCTATCTAGATGGCAGAGTTGACTAGCTCTTCGAGATCATCAAAACGGATGTTGATTAACACCGTTTGCATCTCATCATGCAATCCATTTAGGAATCTCTCCTTCTTCTTGGCTTCGGTATTGATCTCATTAGGTGCATACCTAGCGAGGGACAAAAATCTGTCACAGTACTCTACTACAGTCATTCCGCCCCACTTCAGTTCTTTGAACCCATCTCTCATTCTGGTGACTAAACCTTGTGGCACATGGGTGCGGCTAAACTTGGTCTTGATAGCTTCCCACGTCATCACTTGACCATGGTTCATGGTACGGGTGCTGTTCCACCATGCTATTGCATCTCCTGCCAGGTAGTGGGTGGCAAACAGAACTTGCTCATTTGCGTCAACTCCTGCTAACTCTAGGTTATTCTCCATGGTCTGTAACCAATCATCAGCATCCAGTGGATCTTCATACTTGCTAAAGCTAGGGGGATTCGTATTCTGGAAGTTTTTGAGCTTGGATCCATGATGATCCTGATTTCCTTGGCCTTGATTGTTGTGGGCCATCTGGGCGATCTGCTGCAGGGTGGCTAAATTTGCTTGGTGCTCTTCTCTACCAACTTCGCGGTCCGAAACTAGCATCTGCAGAATCTGCAGCATCGGGTCCTACGATGAGCTGCTCCCTCCTTGGTTTCCACGAGTCATCTGAAGATTGAGATAGATAATGGGGTAAGAGGGAAAGTTCTAAGGTTTATGGTTTTGTTTTCAAAGCTAAAACTTTGAGGTTGAGTCAGGTTTGGCAAACTAACAACTTCTCATTCATTAATTCATTCAAGCAAAGCACACAATACAAACACACACAAACCACAACAAAAGGAAACCAGATGATTTTAAGAACCATTATGTGAGCTAAGATACAATGGGACCGATACATCTCCTTCCTATGATAGTGATCAGGTGGATCTATTCATCATCGACGAAGTCGGAGTCATCATCATCGGTGTAGAATTCCATGTCATCATCCTCCAGGTAGTGATCATCATTGTTGAGGTACGAGTGAATATCCCCTGGATGTCTTCACCTTCTTCATCTTCTTCTTATTTTGCTGCAAGCTGAGATTCTTGCTCCTTGAGGGTCTTCTCGAGGTCGGCCACCTTCTTGCAAAGACGGGCGATGGTGAGATCCTTCTTTGCGCATTCACGATGAAGTGATTGACGATCCTTGATGAGCAGTGAGAAAGTCTGGGCCTTCTGGGCGGCAATGGTAAGGTTTTGCTTGGCATACTCTCGAGCATTGACCAATTCCTTCTGTCTATCATACAGTAGGAAGTCAAGGTTCTCCACTTGGCGTCTCATCTCCGGGTGACCTGGCATCTCCAGAGGCATTCCCATAGAATCACGCCTTGCATAGTGTGCAAAGCGGATTCCATGGATCAAGTTGACGTTCTGTCCGCAAATACGGGCGAGAGCTTCATGCATGGCCCTAGCTAATCCATCTAGCTAGTTTTTCTCTCTCACGGTGAACTAAATCTTCTCAAAAAGTTGTGCCTCCAGCTTGCCTCGAAGATCAGCAACTATCAGCCATTGTAAATCTCCTCCTAGGTGGTCATTGAGTTGAGCTCCGAAGAATTCCGGATGCGGGCGCTCAAGGTACTCAGACAGTGCACCAAGATCCCTCTCGAAGATCAATTGGCCTCTATTGCCCAACTGGTAGAACTTGCAGTACTGAACTTCCATCTATAAGAATTTAGGATGAGAAAGTTAGTGAGGTGATCAAGTGTGTCAAATTTTGTCAGAATTTTTGAGGAACATTAATCTTTTTGAAAGAATCTCAAGGATAAGAGTGGGAATAGGTTTTCATAAATACTCACTTCTTTTGTCTTGAAACTAAGTTTTTGTTTGCACGTCCATTCTAACTAGGGTCTCCTATGGTCAAGATGGCTCTGATACCAACTTGTAAACACCCGGATTTTTAATCCTAGATGCCTGTTATGCCATACATCGCAATCCCAGGATTACCATTTTTGCGAGACATAACAGATTGGATATCACAGTACATCATCCATTACAAACCATAATAAGGTCTTACACAAATAAAGGATCTCATGATCCAGTCTTAATACAAACAAGTAGCGGAATAATAAGCGTAGCGGTGGGCTCCATCTTCAGTGTCACAAGCAATGCTGACGATGGGAGATAGTCTAGTTGTCGTAGCCGTCCTACTATCCTTCTTCCGGATAGTCCTCCTCATAGTATGGCCACGGGAATAGCCAAGGACAAATCCATGAGTACTCTTTAAGTACTCGCAAACTATCACTAACAAGTAAGGTAGTTCTAGTACGAAAGCCAAACTCTAAGTTTATTTGCAAAAGCTAAATTGAAACCCAAGCTAAATTCAGAAATAAAGAAAGATAAAATAAAGTTCTAAATCACCAAAGTGGGAAACTAGTTTTCATGTTCACAACCCTGTTGTGGCCACTTCATGTCACAATTCATTTCACAAGTCATTTTGAAAACATCTGACAATGGAACAGTATGGCCACTCCAACTGTCCATAACCACGAACGCGGCTATTTGAATAGTTTGACACTCTGCAGAGGTGGTACACTTTCACCACTACATTCGATACATCCGTCAGGGATAACCCTGAATCATCATACTTAGTATGTGGATAATCAATCATAACCTTTCAATTACACACCCTAGTACAAGCACCTCTCCTATATGCTTGGCCTCCTAGCCATGGACATGTTCCATCCTAGGCACTGCATAGGTGGACAATATTGAGAGGTAGCCTCAGCTCAAACCTCTCTCGCGAGGGAACTCATACTAATTCATATAAACTTCCGGCTAAGCCTTACCCAATTCAGGTATTGTGGTTGTACGGTAAAATTGGAATGGTATCGCATCCGAACCCAACCATCAGTTTTTATAAAGGGCTAAGGCTCATGCCTTAAAATTTCCATCATCATAAACCATTTGTGTTTCTCAACACATGTCAAAACATCTCAATAGAATGACTCATCATTCCAAGGTTTTCATAATCATGTTCACCAAGTATTCCCATCTAAAGTGATCAAGTTTTTGGTTTAGCTCTAAACACAAAGTTAAGAGTGTTCACTAAGGTGGGATGCTAATCTCAATCTCATGCCATAGAATGACATCTAAGTCTAACTAGATAGGCCAAGTTTTATACTCTTTATGCTATCTACAAATAAAGTAAAGAACTTTGGGAAAGTAAAAGAAAGTAAAGCTTGCAAGTAAAACTTGGGATAGGTATAAATCAAAGAGGTATAACCAAAGCATGCCTAATGCATCTTGCTTAGGTCATTTTGTATAATTCTAGCTTGCCAATAATAGCTTGTCTTGGTTGGTGTAGTGGTTGAAATTCTCTTTGTCTTCCTCAGGGTAGAACTCCTCCTCTTCGTAGACTTGGTCGGTACTATTGTCTATAAATACATACGGAATACACAATCACCAAACAATAATTAACTAGTCTATTTCGTACACTAATGCACACACTTGGTGATCTAGCATCATCACATTCATCACAAGATTTAATGAACTAGTTTCATTTATTTTATTTGAGAAAAGTAATTTCTACTCATTGAAATTAATTTAGATTTAATATTCTCCAATTAAAATATGGAATTATGTGGACACATGTCATCACCACATATTCTAATGCATGGGAATGTGATTTAAATGTTTGCTCACATTTCAATAAGTTTAGGTTTATTATTTAGATGATTTAAAGTGACTAGAAATGCCCATATAGCATTATTTTGGTACTAGTACGAAGTCACTGCATGCAAATCTAAATATTATTACATATTCAGATAGGTATTATCAAATGTGATTTTTGAGAGTGGGAATCAACTCAAAAGCTATTATGGTTGACTTCTGAAAAATGTCAATGTAGAAAAGTCTCTGCCTTGTTATTTTTTCTATGTGTGATCTCTAATCCAATTGATTTACATCCAACGGGCTTGGATAGAGATTTTAATTATCTTTCTAACAAAATTTGAATCATTCATTTTGGTTAAGTAGAACTCTTTGAATTGATTTTCAAACTAGTGAACAGAATTGAGTTTAAACCTAAATACAAAACCTTTATTTGAATCTGCGGGCTAAGGCGGGAAACTAGATGGGCCGGCCGAGTGGCGCTCCGCGCGCAGAGGCCAACTGACAGGGGGGTCCCGCATGTCAGCGGCTGACTCAAATGCGAAGCGGTAAGGGGCGATGTCGACCGTGCGATTAGAACAGATATCAACAACGGTTGTTCATCGTCGACGACCAACAGGTCACCGACGAGACTGAACCCTAGAGGCTCAGTGGGGGTCGATTGGGGGCTTAGCAGGGCTCCAGCTAACATGGCGATGGGGGCGATCGAACGAGTGGACGATGGAGGACTCAGGCGTGATCGCGGCGGCTCCTGGGGTGGTCGCAATCAACGGGCCCCTTTCTCCTCTGCTGCGGTGAGCTCTGGCACAATTCCGGTGACTGAGGGCTCGAGTGGCTCCGGGGATGGTGTGGGGTTGTTCTGAGAGAGAGGGGATTGTCGTGGTGGTGTCACGGCAGATGCCATGTATAGGCAGAAGGTGGGGACTAATATGCGCTAGGGGAACCTAGGGAGGGATAGCGAAGTGATTCTCCACACCAAAACTCGTATTGATTTTCTTCCAAGGTTACAAGTGCTCCTAGAGCTGTATTGGCGAGAGGAGGAAGAAGAAGCTCTCTTACTCTCACCCACAGACCTCACCTCAAACCCTAGACCTTAAACAGAATTGTCCAGAGAATAAAAATCCAACCCCCACTACTGAAGCCCTAGCCCCCCTTTTATAGGGGAGGCTCGGTTTCAACCTAGGGCATACGTGGAGGCATATTCCTAAGAATATGCCCTCTCCCAAAGTGGTAAACCGACCGGGGTGCTTTTTCCCCCTCGTCAGCTATGCTTTAGCTACGTGAGCCATGACGACGCCCTCGTCAGCTGACACGGGCATCGTCACGCTTGTCGGCCACGCCCCGGTGGTCCAGTCCTCGCTCGCTTCGCTCAGGCAGTGCGTACCGAGGCTCCTTTTGACCAGCGAGATTCCTTCCTTCTCCTAGAAGGTTACTGCGACCCGGACGATGGTTCATCCGGCCACACCCTTTTCCTGCATACAGGTTAGACATACGCTTCCGACTTACCGCTTAAGTCGGATTAGGGCTAATTAGGCGAACGCCCCCAGGTCCGGGTTACCCCGTGACTCGGCCTGCCTTGAGGTGACCCGGCCAGTACTTGCTTTGATCTTGCCGGACCTCGGCTAACTCGGCCTTTCATACCACGGCGTGACCCTACCCGGGGGTATCCCCCCAACATTAGTCCCCGAAGCTGGCGCGGTCTTAGCCGCCTTGGCCGCTAAGGCCACACCAGGTTCCATCTCGTGCTCCTGCCGCTATTTGCCGAGTTACCTCTATACCTCGGACGGCTTGGATTTACGTTCCCTTCGCACGTTGCAAGTTTTCACTTGCCGGCCAGGTTACCACAGCTCTATCCAGGTCTTACTTCCTTCTTTCGTACGCTAGCCCATGTGAAGGGTAATCATTGTGTTGTCTTATTTTAAGGGACGGTACAGTAATCGCCGCAGTAACTGTCAGTCTTCACTGTGCGCGGGTCACGTCACGCCTGCCCCCTCGTTTACCGCATCAGTGCGTCACGTCCCAGGATCCTTTCCGCCCTGAGGCCTTCCGTGTGGCTCCTTACTGATTGGTCCGGACGGCTAATACACGGCCACAGCGCGTGGCCGGTCCACAGGGCACGATCCCACTCACCGCTTACGTGGGTGGTTAAATAGCAGAGGGTTGCATTCCTTAGGATTTTTCCCCTCCGCACGCCTCTGCCCGCTGCTACTCTCCTTCGTCTTCCTCGCGACTGCGCCGCCGCCAGCACTGCCCAAAAACAGCGTCGCCGCCGCACTTCTCCGTTTCACCTCTACGTCTCCATCACTGCGACGTCAATCTCCCGCTACGGGTCCTCGCCAATCCAAGCCGCTGTCCCCCGCCGCCTCCAGCGCTAGCGAGGGCTTCGAGGAGCAGATGACTGAACAAGAGCCCGCCATTGCTAAGCAAGAGATGGAGGAGGACGCCGGCGCTGCGGACCGCGGCGCATGGGCCGGCTCCTGGGTCTGCTAGGACGATCTGGATTGGCTCTACCGGACCAGGCGGCTCCCTGCCGGCGTCGCCGCTCGCCTCGCCTCCGCCGAGCTAGCTCCTTCGCCCAACCCCGGGGAGTTCGTTGTGTTCCTGTCTCATTTTCAGCGGGGCTTCGGACTCCCGGTGAGTGATTTCTTCCTTGATTGGCTCAGCACCTACCATCTCCAGCCGCACCATCTTCCGGTCAATGCCATTACTTCCCTCTCTGCTTTCGCCTCTACGATTGAAGGCTACGCCGGATTATGGCCCACAAAGGAGCTGTGGATCCGGTTATTCGCCCTTCGCCGCAACGTTATCCGCGACATTCACACTGACCCGGAGGACAAGCGACTCACGCAGTTCGGAGCAGCCTCTATCTCACCCCGGAGGTTTTCTGTTTTCCCTCGGGTCACAGGGCTAGAATCCTGCAAAGGTTGCGCCCGGACGTTCTTTTATGTCCGGAACACAGGCACCGAAGATTTGATCCGGTTGCTTCCCTATACCCTGGGTCCGCCGAACCCGGATCTGTGGGACGCCGTTCCAAAGAAACCTACGGCCCTGGCCAACCAAGTGAGTAAGAGGTTCGCGGAGCTGAAGGAGCTCGGGTTGCGCAATGAGGATGCGATGACCACTTTCGTGCGCAACAGAATCTCCCCTCTCCAGAAGCGCACCCACAAGGTGTGCCATATGAGCTACGGCCGCGATCCCAACCGGACTTCATCTTTCGAGCTGAACAATACGGAGATCTTCCGCCGGGTTAAGGCTCTTTTCACCACTCAGAAGGATTTCTCCTCTAACTGGATTTGGGGGATTGAGCATTTCTGCCGTGACCGGCTTCCTCCCATGGTAAGTTTCATGTAGCAAACTTACCCTGGACCAGTTACTTGTCTATTATTGTTGCATTTTTGATACGTCTGTTTACTCTTTTCCTCAGCTATTCCTTCAGCAAACGCTCGAGGACGGCACTGATCCGACCCTTAAGTGGGCATCGGACCGGGAGACTTCGGACGTGGAGGAGCCGGACCAAGAGATGTTTCTCCCCATGACTGACGCCACGAAACGACCCACGGGTAACTTCTTTTCTGCCAGAGATTGGCCCGATGATGAAGATTACTCGGATATCGAGATAATTAAACCGTTTGAGGCTGTCCCCCTTTCTTTTGCTTTTCTGCCATCAGCTCACACCGGTGGCCATATCCACGAGGATCCTCCCCTCGCCACAGGAGAGCCAGTTCCGGTGGCGCCGAAGAAAAAGCGTGCGGCCTCCGCAAGCTCTTCCTCCGGACCTTCCGAGCCCGTTAAAAGGCGAAAGAAGGCCCTAGCATGAAGGGCTCGGAAACCTAGAGCAGCCGAAACCTCGGATGCATAAGTCCTTCTTTCTTCTGTAACTCGTTCTTCCTTACTTCGTCGTAACTTTCCTTCTGACGTTACCTGGTCTCACAGGGCTCCGGTGGAGGTCCCTCAGAGTGGGTCCAGTATCTCATCGCCTCTCCAGGCCAGCCCCTCGCCC
The DNA here is from genome assembly GCA_910589775.1 of Avena eriantha. Lineage (NCBI taxonomy): Eukaryota > Viridiplantae > Streptophyta > Magnoliopsida > Poales > Poaceae > Avena > Avena eriantha. The sequence continues at coordinate 11,025,720 of OU342746.1, forward strand.
CGTCGTGACGAGTCACGTCCGCTGAGCCCCATTCCGGAAAGCTCTGCGGCCACTCCGGATCATCCTGGGGCGGGGGAAACTGGCCCAACCAGAACAACGGCAGCTACTACCTCGGCGACACCACAACCAGCAGCTACTAAAGCTACTTCGACTCCAGCATCTGTTCTAGTACCAGCAGCCAAAACAGCACCAACTCCAGCCTCGTCAACAGCACCAACCCCGGCAGCGAAAACGTCAGCGCCGGCACCAAGTCCAGCAACGAAAGTAGCAGCACCCAGTTCCTCTGCATCTTGCGAGTCCTCCCAACCTCGGCAGGGGAAAACCGCTGCTACGGCTTCTTCTTCCTAGCAAGCCAAGGGTAAGAAGACTCAAGACGTTACCAAGCCCAGCACTGCCGAGCCTGGGCAATGTACCCTTGAATCCATGCTCCCCAAGAAGACACCAGCGGCAAAGGACACGTTTTCCGAGCCAACTGAGTCTCAGTAGTTGGTTCTGCATACCAGCCCCGCCCTTGCCTTGGTGGAGAGGAACGAAGCACACGCTAAGGGTTTGGTGACGCCACACATGCTCTCAGGCGAACAGTACCCCCCAAGCCTGATGGAGTTCGTCATGAACTGGAACAAGGCCGAGGTAATCCACGAATCGGATCAAGTGAATACCGCCACCATGGCCATTAACCTCGCTGGGCGGATGATGGAGGTACGCTGTTTCACCTTCGTAAATTGTAGATAATAACCATTAGTCCCCGAGCCTCCGGGGGAGTAACTTGTTACTCGGCCAGATGCTTTTGTATAGAATTAACGTAGCTCCATAATAATTTCGAACATGCACACACCTAGAGCCGGGTTAAGTTCCACTTGGCCTGGATCTTAGTACACTTCGAACATGCACACACCTAGAGCCGGGTTAAGTTCCACTTGGCCCGGATCTTAGTACACTTCGAACATGCACTCACCTAGAGCCGGGTTAAATTCCACTTGGCCCGGATTTTAGTACACTTCAAACATGCACACACCTAGAGCCGGGTTAAGTTCCACTTGGCCCGGATTTTAGTACACTTCAAACATGCACACACCTAGAGCCGGGTTAAGTTCCACTTGGCCCGGATCTTAGTACACTTCGAACATGCACACACCTAGAGCCGGGTTAAGTTCCACTTGGCCTGGATCTTAGTACACTTCGAACATGCACACAGCTGACTTAAGTTTCTATATCTTTTTCAGGTGACCACCAACCGTCGAAGTGCCGAATTCCAGCACTTGTGGGATACACATAAAAATCTTCGCACGAAACAGGCTGCACTCATCGCCGAGTATGAGAAAAGGGGTAAATTTCTTTCTCACTCCTTTCCTCATTTTTCTTCCACTTTACTTGCCGAATGAATCTGATTGTTCCGTTCCCGCAGCTGGGGTGGAAGCTGAAATCAAAATAATGCGAAAGAACTTGGAGCAGATCAAGTGTACGTCCTTCTTATCTGTTCCTACTGTGCTTCTTATCCTTTTACCTCCTTGGCTCGGCAAATATTCATACCTCGGCTCTGCCGGGCCAACACACGGTTTCAGCATTGCTTGAAGAAAGTGTGCATGTGCCTGACATGATGCTGCATCTTCTCGAACAAGCAGGACAACATCAAGCCGAGTTGAAGAAGAAAGATGATGAGCTCGCCCTCCTCCGGACCAAAGATGACGACATAGCCAAGCTCAAAGCTGAAATGGCTAAGATGAAGGCGCAACACCAAACCGAGCTGAAAAGGGTTGGCCAGGACTTCACCGAGGAACGCGAGCGCCTCAAACTCCAAAGTGCTCAGGATCGCGAGCTCCTACAGGAAGCCGAGGTCAAACTTGGGTCGGCAAATGCTGAGCTCGAGCAGCTTCGGAAAAGGCATCATGCTTGCATCAAGGAGCTGACCCGGATTCACAGTCACATCTCTCGTAACTCCTTTTCCTTTATCCGCCTTACTTCTCCGGGTTACGTCTCATGTCTTATTTTCTCAACTTTTTCCTTTGCCTTGTTTCCCAGGCCACTTTCCAGAGGGTACTGCCATTGCACGTGCTGCTGTTGCCAATTTCCGCCGAGAGAGAGGTACTCCGGTCACTGCTGAGGGTGACCGCATTCCCTTTGACATGGAGGACCTGTTGGTCAGCCTGTCATCTCGCGTGGAAATTATCAAGAACTACGGTCGGGACCTCCTCGATGTTTCAGTCCGGATCTTCCACACCTTCTGGCCCGCCGATGACGCTCTGGAGAGAATCACGCTGCTCGCTGAAAAGCTTTTAGGAGTTGAGACCCAGCTCGACCTCTGGCGAGAATCCGCTGGCCGCGCTGCTGCCAATACCGTCCTTCACCACGTTTTGACGTGGTACGAAAAGATAGATCTCAGCCTCCTCACACGGCTGCGCACCGGTCCAAATGGACAGATGACCCGGAGTGGGTAGCTCGGCGCCAGGCTTGCGCCCACAGCCTCATTGAATATGCCCCCATTCATGAATGGACTGAGGGTCCGAGCTTCCTAGAAGCCGCAGGCGAAGAGGAAGTTGAGAACATTGAAGATGACTCGGGTGAATCGGAGGAGGACACTGCCTCGGATATCGAAGAGGGCGATGATGATGCCGAACTCCGTCCTGCTGCTCCTAAGTAAAAACACTTGAAAATTCATGAGATCCCCGGTATGCCGGGTGGAATTGTATTCCAAATACATGTGATATTTTTCTACTGAGTACTTATGCCGGATTAACGTGGGCATAGTCCCCAAGTTTCTTTTTCTTGTTCGTTCAATCTTTTGGCTCGGGCCGTGTCTACAATGATTCGGTTTTACAACTTACGAATCCGAGCCTAAAATTGTCTTAACAATACTGGGAAACTTTTAGACTTAGCTCGAAAATAAATACGGGATTAGTCCGTAAAATAAACGTCGGCTCGAATAAATTCTTTTCCTTAGTCGTTTTTCATGTGCTACGCAATTCCAAACTTGTTCTCTTGCTTGCCATGAAGCCAATTCTTGTTGGACAGCAGCAAGTCGAAGAGTTGGGTTTTTGGTGCTCACACACTACTAATCCGAGCTAAGTAGAATAACCTATACCAGCCGACGCACAAATAACAAAAGACAACAAATATTATTAAGGCAGTCCCCGAGTTACTGCTCGAGGTGCCAACATTTCATTGATAAACTCATTGCCGACATACATACCGACATATGAGATAACCCGGATACATACACTTCTTCGCTAAGTGTAGAAAGGACGAAGGAGAGCTACCTTCCATGGACGCTTGGATTCCTCACCAGATCTGTCCGCCTTGTTCTTTTCCTGTGGCTTTGCATCTATAAGATAATAAGAATCATTGTGCAATGCTTTGCTCACGATGAATGGCCCTTCCCATGGGGGGATAATTTGTGCATTCCAGTAGTACGTTGTACCAACCGAAGCACCAGATCGCCTTCTCGAAAGACTCGGGGGCACACTTTCCGGCTATGATAGCGTCGGAGATTTTGCTGATATATGGCGGATCTGGACAGTGCCAGTTCTCTCGCTTCTTCCAGCAGATCAACATCATTTTGCCGGGCTTCTTGCACTTCGGCTTCTGTGTATTGGCTGACTCTGGCGAATTATGCTCTATGTCGGCTGGTGATACAGCTTCTGCCCCATATACCAGAAAAAACAGCGTATAGCCTATTGATCGATTCGGAGTTGTCCTTAAACTCCACAGTACCGCTGGTAGTTCTTCTATCCAGCACCCCGCTGATCTTTGCAGCGGCTCAATGAGCCGGGGTTTTATCCCGGATAATACTAATCCGTTGGATCTTTCCACTTGCCCGTTCGATGCAGGGTGGGCTACCGAAGCTACGTCAAGTCGGATCCTCTTATCCCGGCAGAAACGAGCAAATGCTCCTTCCGCAAAATTTGTGCCATTATCAGTTATGATACTGTGTGGATAACCGTACCTCAAGATGATATCTTTGAGGAAAGTTACGGCCGTAGCTCCATCACATTTTCTTATAGGCTTTACCTCGATCCACTTCGTAAACTTGTCCACCATTACCAAAATGTGAGTCATGTTTCCTCTTGCTGGTTTGAACGGCCCACCATATCCAGGCACCATACGGCAAATGGCCAAGTGATTGGGATGGTCTTGAGTTCCGACATTGGCATATGCGTCTTTGTGGCGTACCTCTGACAACCATTACATTTTCTCACCAGATCTTCTGCTTGCTCTAAGGCGTTTGGCCAGTAGAATCCATGTCGGAAAGCTTTCGCTACCAAGGCTCGGGATGAGGCGTGATGCCCGGACTCCCCCTGATATATATCTCGGATGATTTCAAGCCCTTCGTCCGGGTCAACACACCGCTGGAGGACATTGGTCACACTTCTTTTGTATAACTCGGAATTGATGATCGTGTAAGCCTTTGCCCTCCTCTGTGTTTGCCTGGACAACACCTCCTCAGTGGGTAACATTCCATCTTTCAGGAATTGAAATATAGGGAGTGCCCAAGCCGGTATTTGTCGCACGGGGAACACGTCCTCGTCTATCTCCATATGATCCACCGGCATAACTTCAACCGGACTACGCTGAGCAGTCCCTGGGTTTTGCGAAGCAGTCCCCGGGTTTGCCGAAACAGTCCTTGGGTTTTGCGCACCACTCCCCGTGTCAACGTCCATGGGCGCTGCTCCAGACTCTGTGTCCTCCGGGACGTAGATGGACTCGGATTCCGGGGATGGCCTGATGGATGGTTTATTGAGGTGCTCTAATGCTACACCCGGTGGAATTGCTTGTCTGGTTGACCCGAGCTTCGACAGCATGTCGGCAGCCTCATTTTCCACCCGGGGTACGTGATGAAATTCGCATCCCTCAAAGTAACCAGAAATCTTCTGCACGTGAAATCTGTATAGTGCCATGTTTGGATCAAGAGCGTCCCATACTCCGGACACTTGCTGCACCACTAAATCCGAGTAGCCAAAGCATATAATCCAACGTATACCAATTTCCTTTGCTACCTTGAGCCCATGCACAAGTGCTTCATACTCAGCGACATTATTTGATGCGGTGAAGTGGATCTGCAGCACGTATTTCAACTGGTCCTTCTTTGGCGACGTGAGCATGACTCCGGCACCTAGCTCGGTTTTGGTTTTTGATCTGTCAAAGTGCATCCGCCAATAGTTCGGATCTAGAAGTGGTGGTTCGTACTGTACCTCGGCCCAGTCCACGAAAAAGTCCGCCACAGCCTGAGACTTTATGGCTTCTCTCCGGTCATACTGCGTGGCGTAAGGAGCTAGCTCGATTGCCCATTTTGCAATCCTGCCGCTTGCATCCTTGTTACTCATTATCTCGGATATAGGGGCCTCACATATGACCCGGATGGGATGTTCTTCAAAGTAATGCTTCAATTTCTTTGCGGCCATGTACACGCCATACGCCACTTTTTGATAGTGTGGGTAGTTCTGCTTTGAGGTTGACAACACTTCACTCAAATAATACACCGGCCTTTGCACTGACTTACCTTCCTCATCACGCTCCACCACTATCACTGCACTTACAACTCGGTTGGTTGCGGCTATATAGAGTAACATTGGCTCTTTTGATAGTGGGGAGGCTAGCACTGGCGCCGTGGCTAACATTTTCTTTAGGTGGATAAAGGCATCATCCGCCTGCGGCGTCCAAATGAACTTATCCGACTTTTTCATGAGTTGATAGAGAGGCAATGCCTTTCTCCTAACCGACATACAAACCGACTTAACGAGGCCAGGCAACCTGTAAACTTTTGGACATCGTTAAGACACTTCGGCAGTTCCATTTGTTCGATGGCTTGGATCTTGGTTGGATTAACTTCGATACCTCGGTTGGAAACCAGAAAGCCGAGCAATTTTCCAGCCGGGACACCGAAGGTGCATTTTTCCGGGTTAAGTTTCATCCGGAACCTCCTTAGGTTTGCGAATGTTTGCCTGATATCGTCAAGGAGCGTTTTGCTTTCCTTGGTCTTGATAACCACATCATCCACGTATACCTGTACATTTCGACCTATCTGGTCATGCAAACATTTTTGCATACATCTCTGGTACGTTGCCCCTGCATTACGTAAACCAAATGGCATGGTGCGATAGCAATAAGCCCCATACGGGGTAATAAACGCAGTCTTTATTTGATCATCCGGATTCAAAGGTATCTGGTGGAAACCGGAGTAAGCATCGATGAATGACAACAGTTCACATCTCGCAGTTGAGTCTATGACCTGATCTATTCTTGGCAGCGGGAATGGATCTTTCGGACACGCCTTGTTCAGGTTCGTGTAGTCGATATACATGCGCCAAACCACTGCCACGTTCGGACCATCTTTCTTCTTTTCCACCAGAACCGGATTAGACAGCCAATCCGGGTAAAGAACTTCCATGATAAATCCTGCAGCTAGCAACCGAGTTATCTCATCCCCAATGACTTTTCTCCTATCTTCGGCAAAGCGGCGGAGAGGTTGCTTCACCGGCTTAGCTCCGGGTCTCACGTTTAAAGGGTGCTCGGCCAACTCCCTCGAAACACCTTGCAAGTCCTGAGTGGACCAAGAAAAAATGTCCCGATTCTCACGGAGAAAGCTGACGAGCTCGCTTTCCTATTTATCACTTAGCCCGGCACCAATTGTTACGGTGCGCTCTGGAACATGTCATCAACAGGAACCTTCTTGGTATCTTTCGTGGCCTGGAAGGAGACAGTTCCATGGGGGTTACTCAGCGCCGGCATACACTGTTGCACGGACTGAGCCAACGCAGCCACCTCTTGAATTTTCCTTTTTTCCTGTGCGATCACAAGTGACTCGGCTAAGTTTGATCCGGTCGACGCACACTCCATCGAACGCCGGAAGTCCCCAACAATTGTAATTACTCCATTTGGTCCGGGCAATTTCATTTTCAAATAGCTTATATGACAACTTGCCATGAACTTGTTCAGCGCTGGCCTTCCGAGCAATGCGTGATACGCGCTTTCCAAGTTCACTACTTCGAACTCCAGATTTTCAGTTCGGCAATTGCCCCTCGTGCCGAACAAGACGTCAACCCGGACCTTGCCTATGGGCTCGCAAGAAATGCCGGGCACAATGCCATGGAAAGTTGTCCTCGTGGCCTGGAGCATGTTCTCCGAAATACCCAACTTGCGCATTGTGTCCGCGTACATGATATTTATGCTACTGCCATTGTCGATCAGTACCTTTGAGAATCTCACGTTGATGTCAGGCCCAATGAATGTAGGATCCAGCACCAACGCATACGAACCAGGGGTCGGCATGAGCTTGGGGTGATCCCTAATGCTCCAAGTGATTTCCTGATCGGACCAAGGCATGTACCTCGTCACTGCCGGCATTACCGCATTCACCTCCATATGCCTACGCTGCAAGCTTTTTCTATCAGTTTCTTCTGTGGTAAATACACAGTAGCTCTGGTGATGCTCCCTGTACTCGTTTCTCCCCTCATTTCCGGGGTGCCTCTGATCCGGCTGCTGCTGATTTTCTACTCGGTGCACTGGATCCCTTCTTTCATTGTTATCATACCTCGGCGGAGGGGGAGGCAACATCAGCTGTTGCGTGTTCGCTCCGGAGAGCAATTGCTGCCGGGGTAACTCCTGCCGAGGCTGATCATTCCAGGGTGCCCGAGCATTCCCCGAACCACCTTGCTCGATCTTGCGCATCCACTCGCATTGCCTCGTTGTATGACCCGCTGGGTTGTTCGGATTTGGCGTGTGAAACTTACACGGCTGGTCCAACATCGACTCGTAAGTATACCTCGGACGGTCTTTCCTTTCTTGCCATTGCTTCTTTTGCTCCGGTGTCCAAGTTTTCTTCCCATCGTTCCTTGGGGTCCATTGACCTCCAGTTTTCTGGCGCTGACTACCCCCTGCTCCGGGTTGATCTTGACTCACGGCCGCTACTTGGTGCGAACCGTACCGATGGTCCGGTCGATCATCTCTCCTTTTTCCTCTGTAATCATTTCTCCAGGATGATCCGGATCCATCCCTCTGATAGTACTCATCGCTTGACTCGTTCGATGCGAGCCTTGGTTGGGTCGGGTCACCCAATGCATACGAATCTGCGATCCGGATCATCTCTGCCAACATTGCCGGCATTTTCCATTGCAACTTCATCCATAACTCGCTTCCATACCTGCACCCCTGTGCAAACCATGCTATGGCCTGTGATTGTATCACGCCCTCACACGAATTTCTCACGGTACACCACCGGGTCAAGAACTCCCGGTCCGTCTCATTGGGTCTTTGCTTGCACATAGCTAGGGTCTGTGGCCTATTTGGCCTTTGATACGTACTCGAAAAATTGCTAATGAACATCTCCTCGAAATCAATCCAGCAGTTGATGCTTCCTGGCGGCAAATTGTTCAACCACACCCTTGCCGGACCTTCCAACATCTGGGGTACATATCGTACGGCCCATCTCAGGTTGCCTGTGGCAATTTTTATAGCAGTAACATAGTTTATCAGCCAATCCTCTGGCTTGGTACTTCCGTCATAGGTCTTGGTCCCCCTGGGCAATTGAAAGTTCGGGACTGGTGGCTCTTTCATGATCCGGGGTCCAAAACATGCTGGACCCGGTGGACCCTGACATTCTATCTGTTCCGACCTATATAGTCGATCCAGTTTCAACCTTGCATCGTCCGGCATCAAATCCCTGCTTCCCAATCTCGACCCTATCACATGATAGTCCGGTCTCGGATATCCCGCATTCGCCATCTCCGAATCACCGTCATTATACCGGTTTTGCTCGTGTGGTGCGCCTTTATGTTGGATACCTCGGCCGGCACTATGCTCTTGCCTCGGCATGTTCCGCTGCTGCGGTTGTCTTGCCCCTGCTGAGTTTTGCTGCCCGGCATTGCCGTTGACAACGTTCTTCCGACCGGCATTGCCTTGGTCACGGTTACCTTGGCCAGCTTTGCCTCGGCTCACACTCCGTCGATCATCATTTTTCTGCGCTTCTTTTTCTTTCCCCGCCTGTGTCGGGTCATACGGGACAATCTGTTTGTTCCGTCTGGCCGAGGTTACCACCTCCTCTCTCCTTGGGTCGCCATGAGGGGACGATGCTGCTCCAGCGGATTTCTCCGGGTTACCCATCGCCGAATGGACGATCTTGGAGGCTCCAGCCCTCTCCGGGTTCGCCCTGAGCAGCTCCTCGTTTTGCCTATTCGCAATCTGAACCAGCTCGTTAACTCGGTTTTGCTGCCTTTGCCGGGCTTCACCCGTCAGTCCTTCTAACTCGGATGCAGCTGCATCCGCCGCTCTGAGGTTCTTGGCCGGGGTACTATACCTCGACAGCCACACAGAAAGACAGTTCTCCGATTCCTCGATTTCGACATCGCCTTCTCTGTTCATCTCGCTCATGAGATTCCTCCCTTTAACTTTTACAGCATCAACTTTGTTCGCCTTTGCGTACTCACGCAGTGTCATGTTCAACGACCGCTGGGCCGCGGCTATTTTCTTTGTGCCCTCAAGTATTTTCTGCCGAGTTTCTTCTAGCTCGGCCTGTGCGCGAGCCGGATCTACCGCTGCTACTACAGGGTTTGCCAAGCTATCTATTGCCTCTCTCAGCACGTTCTCTCGCCTCTCTAGCGGAGGACCCCTACCTTTCCTTGGTGCCTTGGGTGTCACCTCCGGATCTGGCGCCGGATCCTTGCTCGTAACCGCTCCCGGCGCTGTCATCATTACCTCGGCATGGTCCGGGGAATGAGCGATACGTCCCCCGCGAGCCACAGTGAGGGGCGGTTCGCCTGCTTCGACAACGTGGCGCGGATGAACGCCTGACACGTCCACCACGACGTAGACCTTGCGTGCGCCGAGCTTGAGGAAGACGCCGTTGCGCGGGAGAGGGCGCGTGCCGAAGCAGCCCGCGTTGTCCCTGACGAAGTCCCGCGCATCAAAGCGCTGGACGAGTCCGGAGACGATGCGCTCTCCAGTGGTGATGAAGTTTCCCGTCTGGATCTTGACCCCTGCTAGTGCCGCTAGCCCCACGGTGGGCGCCAACTATCGTGGTGGTGTCACGGCAGATGCCATGTATAGGCAGAAGGTGGGGACTAATATGCGCTAGGGGAATCCAGGGAGGGATAGCGAAGTGATTCTCCACACCAAAACTCGTATTGATTTTCTTCCAAGGTTACAAGTGCTCCTAGAGCTGTATTGGCGAGAGGAGGAAGAAGAAGCTCTCTTACTCTCACCCACAAACCTCACCTCAAACCCTAGACCTTAAACAGAATTGTCCAGAGAATAAAAATCCAACCCCCACTACTGAAGCCCTAGCCCCCCTTTTATAGGGGAGGCTCGGTTTCAACCTAGGGCATACGTGGAGGCATATTCCTAAGAATATGCCCTCTCCCAAAGTGGTAAACCGACCGGGGTGCTTTTTCCCCCTCGTCGGCTATGCTTTAGCTACGTGAGCCATTACGGCGCCCTCGTCATCTGACACGGGCATCGTCACGCTTGTCGGCCACGCCCCGGTGGTCTAGTCCTCGCTCGCTTCGCTCAGGTAGTGCGTACCGGGGCTCCTTTTGACCAGCGAGATTCCTTCCTTCTCCTAGAAGGTTACTGCGACCCGGACGATGGTTCATCCGGCCACACCCTTTTCCTGCATACAGGTTAGACATACGCTTCCGGCTTACCGCTTAAGTCGGATTAGGGCTAATTAGGAGAACGCCCCCAGGTCCGGGTTACCCCGTGACTCGGCCTGCCTTGAGGTGACCCGGCCAGTACTTGCTTTGATCTTGCCGGACCTCGGCTAACTCGGCCTTTCATACCACGGCGTGACCCTACCCGGGGGTATCCCCCCAACAGGGATTGGGGTAGTGTGGCAATGGAGGCTGGGGGAGGTCTCCTTTTATAGGTCGATGAGGGGACCATGAGGTGCGACGGTGAGCTCATTGGTGACGATGGTATAGGGGGCTAGTGGCATGGGCAAGGTAGGCGGACGGTGCTCTGCCTCCTAGCGGTCAGCTACGGGTTAATGGCGCGGCTAGGGGCAGTGGCGTTTGGTTGGGCGTGGCTGGCGCTCTGAGCGGGAGCGGCGGTGTTCGACGCGGCTCACGACGGGTGGTAGTCACGCGGCGGGAAATGGACATGTCTGGGAGCGTGCTGGGGTTAAGGCGGAGCTGCGCGTGCAAGATGAGGGCACGGCGTGGCTTGTGCAAGGCTATCGGGGACGGCGCTCTGACGTGGTCTGCGCATGGTGCAGAGGCGGTGGGCGCGAGCGTGCCTCGGTGGTCCAGTGGCTGTCATTGCTCGGGGAAGGGACTATGGGCGGCGCTGCTATCAGGCCTATCTCCCTGGTGCGGCGGAAGAGGGCGGGGCGGTCTCCTGCGAGCTGCCCATGCTCGACCGACGGGCGTGGCTTTGGGGTGGCGCGGCACTGCTGCTAAAGGCTAAAGGGTAGCCTATTTATGGCATGGTTGGGACTAGGGGAGACCAGAGGAGTGAATTGAGGTCAAATGGCTTGACAAAACATTGATCAAAATAGTGTTAGTTAGGAAGGTTTATCTATGATCACAAGGTGATCGACACAATGGCCGCAAGAACATTTTATTTGAATTTTGCAAAGATTTTTGGTGGGTGTGTTATTCATATGTTTGAGCATCCGTGGTTGCTTGGGATTGTCAAGGTAAACTCAGTTGAGTGGATTTTGAAAAAGTGGGATCTATGCACATACACTTGATTCCATTTTCAAATGCCATTTAAATTTAGTGTTGAAATGTTTTTGTAAGATTTCAAAGTTGGTCTTTGTAGATCATTACTTTTACTAGCAAGGGGTGCAAAGATCCAGAATTGTTTCTGTTTGAATTTGACTTCTAGGAACACCTAAAGTGGCCTAGTGGATTAAAATGACACAAATGATCATTTGCATTTATTAATCTTATTTGATTTCTTTTTCTTTGGATTTGGTTTTTAAATGATCTAAATGATGTGGCATTCACCTTTGAATCATTTTACAACCATTAGAACAATCAAACATGGAAATTCCAAACAATTCTATATTAATGCAAACACACATCCATTCATAATTGTTTTTAATGATAAAAAGGTTTTGTTAACCCTAACTTGGGTGATTTGGATCTTGATAACCTTGATTAAAGTTTTGGGATGTTACACGCCCAAGGCACAAGGGTGGTGCTGCAGCGTTCTTCAGGAGTCTATTTCAAATGTGTCGCTTGTCCTACGATGTGAGCCATAAGGCTCTTGAGATGAGCCAAGAGACTCGGCGCCGGCACAATGAGTTTCTCGTGACCCAGAATGTCACTCCTCCACCTGATTTTCCCGAGATGACTCCCGTTCCCTTTGTCAACTATGATATGCCGCCAATTGATGATGCTATGTTCTTTGGCTACATCCCCAGTCAGTTTCCTCCTATTGGCCCCAGTGGTTCCTCTGCTGCTCCTCATAGTTCTGATGATGATGAGGAGGAGATGAATGAAGCTGAAGATGCCCCCGTTCACCCTCCTCCGACACCTACGCTCTTGTAGTTAGGTTTCGTTAGCATCACCCTACTTCTCGCGCTTTTTGGTGTTTCGATGCCAATGGGAGAGAATAGTAGTGTTCATTTAGATATCTACAGGTTCCTTGTCGGGTTTTTCTGAGGTTCGCTGTTAGCACAATTCCCCCTTGCTTTCTCTTTGCTTCTTCTGGCATTGTGCTTTCCATTTGCTTTCGTGTTGGAACTATTTGCTCTGCTTCCGTGTGTTGGACAAGTTTGTGCTATGTGTTTGAACCATGTATATGTCTATTGTGCTATGACTATGTGTACTTCTATTATTTGTCTAGCTTTGTGTAGATATCCATGCTTTATATCTCGTCATACTTTGCTTGCTTCCATGAAGACATGTGGGAAGCTTTCCATATACTATTTAGGTGCGCCTTGCATTCAAATGCAAATTCAACCAAGTGCATACTTTATGGGGAGTTCACGTATGTCTTTATGGAATCCCTCGGTTTATAGCTCTCTATTATATCCTTGTGAACTCTAGCTCGGTTTGTCATCGCCAACCAAAAAGGGGGAGATTGAAAGGGTAGTTTACTCTCTACTGTTTTTTGGTTGACAATGACACCATAGTTAGAGCGGACTAATGCTACCTACTAGTGTCTTAAAAAGGTTTTAGTCTGCTGGTGTGTTGGAAAATCGTCGGAGACCCCCCCCCCCTCCCCATTTTGATAACGAAGATATGTGCCGTATTTTTCTTTTTATATGTAACTTGAGTCTTTAGGAACTCCACACTATTAAGAGGGGTTATCTCGATGAGATTGTTGGGGATGAATTCCTAAGCCATATACACATCCCATACACCCACTTGTTCCGTCACCAAAGAGAGAGGAGAGGGAAATCTGCTTTTCATAACATTTCTGCAAAGTTCGGTGTACAAGCCGGTTATACCGGGTCCCATACCGAGTGGTCCAGTACTAGCATTCGAAAACCGAACCTAAACCAGGATTGTCGGTTTGCTATACCGGGTCTATCCGGGTTTGCGCACAGGGACCTAACTCGGTTTGGATTCCGGTATTTCGGCCTCAAAACCGGGTTGTCCGGTGTGAGGGTCGATCCAATTGAACTTAAAACCGGACTTCGCAAGAATAATCTAAACGGCTAGATTTCTCCCTTGGGTATAAATACGACTTCTTCCACCTTGAGCAGGTTAAGCATTCAGTTCATATTTCATCTTTGAAGATCTCTCTCTCCCTCTTGTTGAAACACAATTCCTTGAGGATGTCCCATTTTACCCAACCAATTCCAAATCTCTTTGGTAGAAAGCAAGAGGAGGTCCCGATCTACGTTTCCACCAAGCCAAAGTTCATCCCCCTTGAGTTCATCGATCTAGCTTGTTACTCTTGGGTTTGTGGGAAACCCTAGGCGGCTAGGGTCTCCCGAAGGCATTCGTCTTGTGATTTGCTCCATGGAAAGTTTGTGATGGTTTGTAGACTACCTTAAAGTCTACCACGAGTAAGTGAACTATTCCTTCATGGGATAGGCTCGGAGAAGAAGGTGAGCCTTTGTGGCATTGGGGAATCCTTCGTGGAACCTCACACCTCTCCAACGTGACGTAGCCCCCTTCCCAAAGGTTGTGAACATGGGAGTACATCTTTGTCTCCGCGTACTTTGGTTATTCCTTAACCAATCTCTTATTTGTGTTGTTTACTTTGTGATAGCCTTCGTTCTCGATGTATCTTGTATTGTCATCTAGGTTGCCTCACCTAGTTTGCATTTAGGCACACTTATATTCCGCAAAGCCTAAAACTTGCAAAGGATTATAAAGAATTTTGTAGAAACCTATTCACCCCCTCTATGTAAACCATCTTACACTTTCATATGGTGGTGTATTTAGCTCGTATTTCATAAGAATCAAACCCGTGTTCATGGTGAAACCTTAGTTCAACACCAGGACTACATTATGGTGGAGAAGAACATGGTAAGAAAAATACTTTTGGATTTGTATGTTTCAATTTAGTATTATTTCAAATGTGTAGGATATGCTGAAATACTCTAACTTGTATGTTTACAGAAGCTTGGACCCCTGAAGGTTCAGTCTCACGGTGCCTCATCGACTGACATGTCGTACGATGAGCGGTACACTTCGTACATCGAGACTCTATGACTCATCCCGTTCTTCTAGCTTGTGAGTTGGTCGACGCCAAACTTGAACTCTATGGCAATCACCGCACTTGTGGACCGGTGGAGGCTGGAGACACACACTTTCCACCTCCGGCCCGGGAGATGACCGTGACACTTCAGGATGTTTCAATGATCCTTGGACATCCTATAGAGGGCAAGCCTCTATGTATGAGCACAGATTATGACGGGCACGAGCAGATGTGGGTCCTTATTGGTATGGTTCCTGACATAAGTGGAATCAAGACTGTCCCAACCGGCGCTACTTATAAGTGGATCGTACAGAACTTCGTGCATTGCCCTGTCCTAGCAATTGATGATTTGATCAGGACTTACACTAGCGCATACGTGCGGTATGTTATCTCAAGGGACTCTTTTTGCAGACGGCAATGGGAGGACCACTCGATGGATGTGGCTTAAGGCATTGATTGTCTTGGACAACAAATTTAGCCAGGGTTCGTGGCACTGTCCTAGGACCGGCAGGTAATCAAGTATGCACTCTTTGTTTATTTGTACATTACCACTGCCAACATGGTCTAACTGAATCTTACTTACCTTTTGTGTAGTTGGACGATGCTTGTCGCAGGCCCTTAGACAGCGTCGGAAATGGTGGTCCTATGCTCCTACTTTTGGTATGGAGAGAACGCTTGCCAATTGGACACACCAAAGAGGTATCGTATCGGACTTGGGATGATCACAACAACCCTCTATGCCTTCCCACATGGGCTTACAAGAAGGAGCGATGTGGAGACCATGTACAAGCACTACATGAACGAGATGGACAAACTTACCCTTGAGTAGTAAATATTATCGTTACATCACTGACTCACATGCTCTCTATCGAAACTCCACATCAATGTTGTGATGCTATGTTGCAGGTGAAATGGCAGCCATATGGTGAAGGGACCACACTTTGGTTAGACATACCAATTCCAGCCCAGCTGAACCGGAAGTGCTGATATGAACCGGTGCGGGGTTGTGCAGAGCGGCCGGCTGCACGGCCTTTTCCTAAGTGAGGGCTTAGGGCCTAAGGTTCAGGCACCATATCAAGATATATGGATTAGGGTCAGATCTGTAGGCTGTAAGCTCTAGTAGCAGGCCCGGCCTAGCCGATCACACCACACCAGCAGCAGGCTTAGCACCTGCCAGATCGGCGCTAAGAGAAAGAGATAGAATCTGAAAATTCTTCCGACGAGAGTTTATTTTTCGAATGACTTTTTTTCAGATTATTTTTGTTCATTTTGCCGGAATAACCAGTTGATGGCTTTTTAAATAGCGGTAGCCGCCACAGAAATTAGATTAGCCTTTCCATTTATGATGGGACTTAAAAAGGCTGATCTATACGAACAGCGCGAGATAATTAAGGAAAGAGATTTCCCTCAAAAAGATAATTATAAGTAGTACTCTCTCCGTTCTAAAATAAGTGACGTGAGTTTGTCTAGATTCGGATATATATAGACACGTTTTAATATATATAGATATATTCAAATCTAGACAAACTCAAGTCATTTATTTTGATACAGAGGGAGCACGTAAAGAGATTGGTCGGTGACTATACTTAACCTGCAGGCATGTCTGCTATCTGTATCCGCAATAAACAAGTGAGAGAATAATTATCTTTTGGAAAATTTTGCTACAAGACACCGTTATTTTTCGGTCTTTGCTGGAACACACCACTCAAATGTGTTTTTGCTAGGTACCATTATACTTTTATGTCACATTTGCCAAAACACACTATATCGCCAAAAATGGAAAGTTTGACATATTTTGCTTGGGATGACCGCCTTATTTCTAGTTTTAACAATTTTTTATCTAGTTCAAAGTTCGGAGGGAGAAGAGTCTGTATATTTTAAATTTAAGACATTTGACGAAAAAGTCTCAGCCAACCACCTCAACCTGAACCACGGTTTTAAGTACCAGGACGCCACACTTCTGGCCATTATCACCAAATTCAGCGTATGCAGACACCCATGTACTAGTTCAAGTAGCTGAACTATCGTACGCAGATTGACAGGGTACGACCGGTTTATATCTTATAGGAATTACTTTTGAGCAAGAAATTGACCCATCGGGCACCCGGGCAAGTCAGCTACTAGAATATGCGTTGTGGCGGAGAGAAGCTACGTTGTGGCTGCGGGAAGCCAGAATATGCTAGGGTTCATCGTTAGGTGAAGAGCTCGGTTCGTCCTGGACACAAAATGCAAAAGACAGGATTAATTTTAGAGTGACAACATCAAACTTTCCGTTTTTAGTGGTGTGGTGTGTTTTGGCAAACGTGACACAAAAGTGTAATGGTACTCGGCAAAGACATATTTGCGTGGTGTGTTCCAGCAAAGATCGGAAAATAACGATGTCCTACAGCAAATTTTCCCTGTCTTTTTGCTCTCTGCTCCCTGTGCTGCGAGATCGGCGGAATCACTCGGGCGAAAACTAGCGCACAAGATCCTACAGAAATCTCTCGGGTCGCCGCCATCCCCAGCAACCACATGCAAGGGTTCAGTGAGTAATCTATACGTTCTTTCCACCTAACAACTGGAGTACGTAGTAGTAAATTAAGTTACTCCTGGTTAATCTAACTGTGCAAGTGGTTGCTTTTCAGGCCAGGTCGTGCATATACAGTGGCTGTGGCCTGTGGAGTAGCCACGTACCACGCGTGTATCACCGCGAAGGAAACGAGTATTCCCAAGATTAATTAACCCTATCTGTGTGGTACGACTACTCCCTCAGTTTAGAAATATAAAATATTTTATTTTTATGAAATAGATGTATCTTGATTTTTTTATTGTATAAAAAAATCTAGATATATTAAATTCATAAAGCTAAAAGGTTTATATTTATGAATGGAGGGAGTATAAGAGTATACTATATGCATGGGTTTGTACTGGTCCTCGCTTGTGACGGTGCCCCGACTGGCATCATCGCTTTGTCGATAAAGTTGTTTAGGTACGGCCGGTGTCTCGATGTGTTGAGGTCTGTTGGCATCTTGCTGCGCATGATTGGTTGCACCACGGCTCGATCGATCGTTTATTTATAGTAGGAGATGTACGCAACATTATCAGAGCACGCTAGTGTCTAGTGTATCCGGTACTCTAAATCAAATATAGACCACTATGCTAAAAATCCGGTGATCTAAAATTTAGACATTTTTCAAACTAGCTACTCATTGTTTATATTTGAACAACCGAGTCACCATGTCTAAAACAAAGTTGATCGCTCAGGAGCTCCCACGCTAAATCAAAGCATTTATTATACTGAATTCTGTTATATTGACTATTTATTTGCAGATGGTCATATAAACTATTAAATTTAGACTATCCACTACTAGAAAACTAAAGTTGTGTAACAAAGAATCCGTTTACACCATTATCTATGTGAAGATGTAGGCTACCAAATTTAGAACAAGCCACTAGAGATGCTCTTAGCCTGACCTTCTCATCATCCATTAATAATTCACTTAAAATTAGCATATGCCTGTGCATTACCAGCCGAACGATTGGTTCATGGCTGCACAAGTGGGTTGCAAGGTGAGCAGTACACTAAAAACGTTGAGCTGATGATGTGTGCGATCGAGGAGACGGGGATGGTTTTAGTGCCAATCGTTGCATGAATGATGGGTCTAGCTATGGATAGATGGTCTTAGATACTGTACCCATCTGGAGCTACATGTACAGATGCTCCCGCATCATGCAGAGACCATTAGTTCTGATTTGCTAAAGTTGTTACAGGTCGAACATGAACAAACTACTTGTGTCCGAATACGATGCTTACGTGGTACTACATCAGTATATATGTGTCACCGTGTCATCATCCGGCCACCCATGTCTCCACGAGCGAGCCAGGGTACAAATTATTGGGGATATGTAGGGGTACTAGCAGGAATCTACCAAGAACATCAACAAATACTACTTCCAACGATACATGCATATATGCAATTACTCGCTTCATCCTTGGAGAGAACTCTCTGTCCCGTGCAACCACCTTCTTCCTCTCACGGTTGGAATTAAACCTTTGGACGCAAAGAATCCTTATCTTTTCTTCTCGATCGGTGTCTCGTCTCTAGCTGTGGACCAATTATTAGTACTCCCTCCGTTTCAACATATAAAGATGTTTTTAACTTTGTGAACGAGTGTATCTACACCCCTGTTACACCCTGTTACTCTGTAGATTCATTCTAAATCTACATAAACCTACACAATAAAAGGAATCTAGATACACTCTTTTCAAAAATCTAAAACAACTTATATTTTAAAACGAGAGAGTACTACGTACCTAGCTATCAACATCCGGAATTTTAATCTCAGATGCCTGTTATGCCATATACATCGCAATCCCAGGATTACCATTTTTACGAGACATAATAGATTGGATATCACAGTACATCATCTATTACAAACCATAATAAGGTCTTACACAAATAAAGGATCTCATAATCCAGTCTTAGTACAAACAGGTAGCGGAATAAATAGCATAGCGGTGGGCACCATCTTCAGTGTCACAGGCAATACTGACGATAGAAGATGATCCTAGTTGTCGTAGCCGTCCTGCTGTCCTTTTTCAGGGTAGTCTTCTTCATAGTCTGGCTACGGGAATAGCCAGGGACAAAGCCATGAGTACTCTTTAAGTACTCACAAACTATCACTAACAAGTAAGGTAGTTCTAGTAGGGATGCTAAGCTCTAAGTTTAATTGTAAAATTAAGTTTGAAACCTAAGCTGAGTTCAGAAACAAATAAAGATAAAATAAAGTTCTAAAATCACCTAAGGGGGAACTTAGTTTTCATAGTCACAACTCTGTTGTGGTCAAGTCATGTCACAATTCATTTCATAAGTCATTTTGAAAACATCTGACAACGCAACAGTATGGCCACTCCAACTGCCCATAACCGCGGACGCGGCTATTCGAATAGTTTGACACTCTGCAGAGGTGGTACACTTTCACCAGAAAATTCGATACATCCGTCAGGGATAACCCTGAATCATCATACTTAGTATGCAGATAGTCAAACATAACCTTTCCTTTACACACTCTAGTATAATCACCTCTCCTATGAGCTTGGCCTCCCAGCCATGACCATCTGCCATCATGGGACTGCATAGGTGGACAACATTGAGAGGTAGCCTCAGCTCAAACCTCTCCCGCAAGGGAACTCACACTAATGCATATAAACTTCCGGCTAAGCCTTACCCAATTCAGGTATTGTGGTTGTACGGTAAAAATTGGAATGGCATCGCATCCGAACTCAACCATCAGTTTTTATAAAGGGCTAAGGCATTTTCACCAAGTATTTTCACCAAGTATTCCCATCTAAAGTGATCAAGTTTTGGTTTTTCTCTAACTACTAAGTTAAGAGTGTTTACTAAGGTGGGAAGCAAATCTTCAATCTCATGCCATATAATGACATCTAAGTCTAACTAGATAGACCAAGTTTTATACTCTTTATGCTATCTATAAAATAAAGTAAAGAACTTTAGTAAAGTAAAAGAAGGTAAAGCTTGCAAGTAAAACTTGGGATAGGTATAAATCAAAAAGGTTGTAACCAAAGCATGCCTAATGCATCTTGCTTAGGTTAACTTGCTTAATTCTAGTTTGCTGACAATAGCTTGCTCAGTTTACTTGAAGTGCTAGGCTTGCATTGTTAATGATGGCTTGACTTGGTTGGTGAAGTGGTTGAAATTCTCCTCTTCTTCCTCGGGGTAGAATCCCTCCTCTTCGTAGACTTGATCGGTACTATCGTCTATAAATACATACGAAATACACAATCACCAAACAATACTTAACTAGTCTATTTAGTACACTAATGCACACACTTGATGATCATCACATTCATCACAAGATTCAGTGAGCTAGTTTCATTTATTTTATTTGAGAAAAGTAATTTCCACTAATTGAAATTAACTAAGATTTAATATTCTCTAATTACAATATGGGATCATGTGGAAACATGCCATCACCACATATTCTAATGCATGGGAATGTGATTTAAATGTTGGATCATATTTCAAATAGTTTAAGTTTATTATTTAGAGGATTTAAAGTGACTAGAAATGCCTATATAGCATTATTTTGGTACTAGTCCAAAGTCACTGCATGCAAACCAAAATATTATTATATATTCAGATAGATATTATCATATGTGATTTTTGAGAGTTTGAATCAAATCAAAAGCTATTATGGTTGATTTTTGAAAAATATTTGAATGTAGAAAAGTCTCTGTCTTGTTATTTTTGCTAGGTGAGATTTCTAACTCCAATTGATTTAAATCCAACGGGCTTGGATAGAGATTTTAATTATCTTTCCAAAAAAAATTGAATCATTCAAGATGGTTTAGTAGAACTCTCTAAATTGATTTTTAAACTAGTGGACAGAATTAGGTTTAAGTCTAAATAGAAAAATCTAAATTTGAATTCTAGGGCCAGCGCGGGAACACTAACGGGCCGGCCCAGTTACGCTCAGCAGCGCAGCAGGGAGCTGAGAAGCAGGGTCCACATGTCAGCTACACAACTCAAAGCGAAGCGGTACGGGGCGATGTGGACCGTGCAATTAGAACCTAGATCGACGGTGGTGGTTCATCGTCGATGATGAACTGGTCGCCGGCGAGACGGAACCCTAGCGGCTCGGTGGGGGTGCAATGGGGGCTTACCAGGGCTCCAGCTAATGTGGCGATGGGGGCGATCGAACAAGGAGACGATGGCGGACTCAGGCGAGGTCGCGGCGGCTCCTGGGGTGGTCGCAATCGACTGCCCCCTTCCTCCTCTGCTGCGGCGGCTCCGGTGGAAATTCCGGCGAACGGCTGCTCGAGTGGCTCCGGGGATGGTGTGAGGTGGTTCTGAGAGAGAGGGAAGTCAGGTAGTGTGGCAATGGAGGCTAGGGGAGGGCTCCTTATATAGGGTCAACGAGGGGACCGTGCGGCACAACGGCGAGCTTGTCGGTGACGTTGATACATGGGTCTAAAGGCATGGGCAGAGTAGGAGGACGGTAGCTTGCCTCCTGGCTGTCAGCTATGACGTAAAGGCGATCCTAGGGGCGGTGGCGTTTGGTTGGGAAAGGGCGACGCTCTACGTGACAGAGGCGGTGCTCGACGCAGTTCACGGCGGCTGTTGGTCGCGCGGCGAGGAGAGGGGTTGTTTGGGAGTGAACTGGGGTTAAGGAGGAGCGGCGTGTGCAAGCCGGGGTCGAGGCGCGGCTTGTGCTGGCCTGTCGGGGACGGCTCTCTGGCGTGCTCCGTGCATGGCGCATAGGCTCGGTGCGCGGGCGATTTGTGGTGGTCCAGGGGCTGGCACGGCTCGGGGAAGGGACCAAGGGCGGCGGTGTGATCACGCCTACCTCCCTGCTGCGGCGGAAGAGGGCGGGGCTGTGTACTACGATGTGGGCGTGGTCGGCCGGCGATCATGGCGTCGGGGTGGCGCGGCACTGCTGCTGGGGGCTAACTGGTAGCTTGTTTTTGATCTGGTTAGAGCTAGGGAGACAAGGGAACAAGATTGAGCCCAATTGGCTCGACAAAGCATTGATCCAAATAGTGTTACTTAGGCAGATTTATTTTTGTCTGCCAAGTTGTAGCACCCTGCTAAAACCACTACCATCATGACATCATCATGCATGTTTGTTCATAAAAGTACTTTACAAAACCCTATTTTGTTTTCTAATTAGCCCTCCGTTAATTTCAAATCATAAAACCAGTTCTTCCTGGATATTTTATTTGTAAAAACTATTTATAAAATATTTTAAAAGTTAAATAAAAATAAAATATTTTCAGTGGGGGAGGCAGCCACCGACCAGGCCCAAAAGGCCCAACCGGCAGCCACCTACCACCCCACTGCCCTAACCCTAGTTCTAGCGCTAACCCACCCCAGCCGCCGCCGCTGCAGCGGTACACGCTCACCTACACATCACCGTAGCACATGCAGTCGCGCGCGACACGCCTACCGCACGCGGTACACGACCCCGCAGACCACCCCGACCCAGCCGCGCGCAAGCCACGCTGCAGCAGCACGCAATGCGCGTGTGTCCCGCGCAGAGCCCCAGCCCCGCGTTCCCTACTCGCGCACGCCTCCTCGCTCACCAACCATCGCTCTGCCCCACGCACCGCGTACACAACGCGTCCGCGCACGCGGGCCCCACCCCGCTCTCTTCCTCGTGGCTTGTGCCTCGTTTCCATCCCCACCTAACCCCGTGTGCCCTCGATCCCGAGCAACCACCGCCGCAGGTGCCCTCTGCCACCGTCGGTCGGCCCACCTCGTCCACCACGCCGCTGAGGCTCCACCGTCGTGCGCCGCCACCACCTCGTCCCGCCTTGGCCGTGCGTCAATGTTGCCGCCGTGGCCACCCGCGGCCGTGCTCGCCTCCTCCCGTCCGTGCTAGCGCCTCGAGGTCGCGCGCGTCGCCGCCAGCGACCAAGCTCTGTCGTCCCGACCTCGCCCACTTTTGGGCCTCTCTCTGCCTCACCGCCTCGAGCGCCTCCTCGCCACCGAGCCCACCTCGATCCGCGGCCATGGAACACCGCCACCAGGAGCTCCACCGTCCTCCGGCACCCTGCTGCCTTCCTCGAGCCCGACAAGCTCCAACTGCCCCTACCTTACCGCCTCCTTGCATCGAGCTCCTCGCGCCCCACCGTACCTTGCCGCCGTCCTTTCCCCTCTGCGGTGGTACCCCTGCGAGCAGCATCACCATCGCCGTTCGTCGTCACCTCGCCAGCCCGCCAGCCTCGTCTCTCGGATCGTGCGGCACCCCATTCTCTGGCGGCCGTCCGAGTCGCGCTCGCCACCGCCATGAACGCCGCCTCCACGAGTCTCTGGAGCATGTCTTCCGTCCGCGGCCTCTCTGCCGTTCTCCGTCATGCGCGTTCTTCCTGCGCTCTGCATGCCTTCTGTGCCTGCATTTGTTCCTGACCACCTCAAAGTGTGTGACGCCGTGGCCGTGTTGTTTTCTTTCCGCTGCAAGCACAAGGCCACCTGTTACCTGTCGTGGTCTTCAGATGCTTCCTGCAGTATACCTCTCGTCTGGACATGCTCGTCTCTCACAAGCTCGCCTGACCTGTCAAGTTTCGCCATACCCGCTTTAGCAGCCAATCTAATGCCCGGCGATGTGTTGCCGATGCGTATCCAAATTCGTCAGTGAGACCCGACGCCCGAAACAAGTCCGCCAGTGTTGATCAAGATGGAACACCAAGATCTCCATCTGTTCCATGATGTGCCATGGACGCCAGGATCTACTTCTGTTTCGTCGACCGACGCCGCGACCGATGGTTGAGGTGGAGTTTGGAAACCGAGCCCTCCTTCGACGTGGACCCTCAAGATCTTCCACCCAGATCCGAATACCAAACCCTGAAGCCCTGATCCCGAAGACCGATCCGGAGCGCCAAGGCCTTCGACATGGAACTGACAAGATCTCCTTCCTGGAATATCAAGATCTACCGGCGCCGAACCCAAGACCGACAACGTCACCCGAGAACTCTGACAAGGATGCCAAGTTTGTCGAGAACCCGGACGGCAAGTTCTCCATCCTAGAACGGCCAGATCGACCGCACAGAGCACCAAGATCTTCTAGCGCCGATACCCGAGTCCGACACCGACAATCGAAACTGCGGACCTGACGAGATCTTCGTGACGACAAGATCGACACCGACCAGGGCAAATCCGATGATCCTCCGACGCCAAACCAAGTCCTTCTTCCCGGAACGCCAAGCTCTCCTTCCGTTGTCCAAGACCGATCCCATTGAACTGTTCCTCGTCGAACCCTGAGACCCTGAGACCGACCCCGAACCCCCGGAACCCAAGATCTTCTGAACCCAGAGGTGTGACCCTAAGCCCCTATTTTTATAATATGACATTCTCATTTGTCGCATATAAAATAGTTCATGCATGCATACCTGTATGTGGTTTGGGGGCATTATGCCGATTCACCTCATAATTAAATATGGAGTCCATCTGCGGGATATCTTTGTCTTATTCCAGACTCCATTTAAATTGATGTAGCGAACCGGTGCCATGTTTTGCATTGTTAAGAAAACATTTAATTTGCGGGGTATCTGAATAACTTGAACCGTTTAATTAATTATCGGGACCCCGGTTCCGCTTAATATTGCCTAATTGCACCGCATCTGTGCCATGCCATGCATCATATCATAAGCATGCCGGATCTTTTGCCGTAGTATTAAATATTGCATCCGGTGCTTCTTCTAGTGTTTGCTTCTTCGCGGATTAGGCCAATGAGTTAATGCGAGTATCGACAAGTTCTCCGGTGTATCTTCTGCAGTGTTTCCCAGGAGAGCATCTTCCCCTTTCTACCTATTTTGCATTTATAGTCTTTACTTCCTCCTGTTGATCTACTGCTATCCGTATTGTGATGCTTTAGTTTCCGTGCACCATTTATATTCCTTGTAGCCCTGTATTACCTTGGATACATCCTATTGCCTATTGTTTGATAGATAGTCGGCCTTGCGAGTCGTAGTTGCTTGCTCAGGTGCTCCTTCGCGTAGTTGTTGTTCCACCATTATTAAAAGGTTGGCACATGCTTAATGGTGGAGATGCTTAATGGTGGAGAGGATCATGACTTTAAATACAACTATTAAATTGTTGGGATAACTAATGAAAGAGGCACCGGTGGACAATATATGCTATTTGGTTTTTCCTGTCCACTTGTGTCCCGTAGGCCCTGAGTACCTGATACCTATTCCTTGACTATTCGCACTATCCACAACCGGGAGAGTCTATGAATTCCCCTTAGCTAGAGCTTGATTCATTTCTATTTCTTGGGGCCACAAACTAGTTTGGGGTTTTATTTACTATCCTGTACTTATAACATGTTACTGCTTTATTTAAGACTGTGCGTGGAGCACCTATACTGTTTAGGATTGCGGAGTGTTTTCGCGGTATCGACAAGCCCAGTCACACTTTCGGGTTCCCAATTGTTTACAGCCATTGGCGCAAACCTTGGGTCCATCTCGGAGCCAGCCAACTTCGTTGCGGGTATCTTAATGGGGTGCCCCCCTGAAATATTTTATTAATCCTGTGATTGCTTTGTCATGAAAGCCTCATTGGGTTTTGAGTTGGTTTTTCTGAGGTTGATCGTGTGTGTGTTGCTATTTGTGCACCCCTGAAGGGTAAATCTTTCTGAAAGCCGTGTCCGCAGTTATGGACGACTTGGAGCACAGTATCTCGATCATAGACAAGCATAACTAAAGTAGTGCTATGAATTTGACTTAATGTGTGACTAGTAATCAGCTTTACTACAATGGAATGGATAATAAAAGTGCCAACAACTGGTGGAGCTGGTGTGTATCGTGTCATGTTATACCTGCCTAGTAAGTATCGCAACTCCAATGGAATGAAATAAAAGTGACAACAACTGGTGGGTTGGGATGTCACATGCTAATTGTATCTGACTAGTAAGTACTGCAACTACAACTGAATGGTGATTAAAACTGCCCACTACTTATGCTATCAGGATGACTCATGCTATCTATATCTGACTAGTAAGTGCCTCAACTATAATCGAGTGAATAAAACTGCCAACTATGTGAGTTCCTTGGTTTGACTTCCTCGTTTGGTCTCGAGGGGGAATACCAGGATGGGTATGTTTGGTGTTACTATCAGGTTGGATCCGGATAGGTCTTTCTTATCCCTCTCTAATAGCCGATAGTTGTATTGAGTCTCTATAGGTTGTTTAGTGCATGCTTCGCTGCCGCTTCAGTCCACCATACCTATGTAGGCGAGAGCCGCCAAATTCTAGCCTCGCCGTGTACTGGCCTCAGTACTGACGCTCCTATTTTTCCTTTGCCCTTTGTCGGCACCCCCTTTTGTTTTAGCAGGTTTGCAATCGACGTTATTAGCAGGGTTACCCTTCCGGCTTGGCCTGGGCAGGGTTATGGACGCCATTGGTTCTTCTCCAGGGCTCTTAGCCCCATTTGCATCTTGTTCGTACTCGGACGCTGTATCGTTTTCAAGGTGATTTGGATCTTTGTATTGTATATCTATATTCTTGACTCGTTGAGTCGCTGTTGTATATATATCTGTTCTGTGGATCCCATCGAGGACTGTTGTGTAATGGTATTACTTCATTTTCCACCCGCACGAAAGTTCCTGGTGGGCGTCCTTGAATCGTTTCTATGCGGGTTTGGCAGAAGGGCTAAAACTTGCATAGGGCCGATTCGAGGGTGTTACACAAGTGTTCGAAAAAATGGCCGCAAGAAACTTTTTGTTGAATTTTGAAAATATTTTTTGTGGGTGTGTTGATCTTATGCTTGAACATTTGTGGATGCTTGGGATTGTCAAGGTGAACTCATTTGAGTGGTTTTTGAAAAAGTGGGATCTATGTACCTACACTTGATTCCATTTTCAAATATCATTTAAATTTAGTTTTTAAATGTTTTTGTAAGATTTGAAAGTGGGCCTTGGTAGATTTTTACTTGTACTAGAAAGGGGTGCAAAGAGTTAGATTTTTTCTGTTTGAATTTGAGTTCTAGGAACACCTAAAGTGACCTAGTGGATTAAAATGGCAAAAGTGACCATTTGCCTTTATTAAGTCCATTTGATTTCTTTTTCTTTGGATTTTGCTTGGGAATGATCTAGATGATGTGGAATTCATCTTTGAATCGTTTTACAACGATTATAACAATCAAACATGGCATTTCCAAACAATTCCATATTAATGCAACACACATATGCATTCCTAATTATTTAAAATGATAAAAAGTTTTTGTTAACCCTAAATTGGGTGATTTGGATCATGATGACCTTGATTAAAGATTTGGGATGTTACACTAGCTCTCCTTTTCTCCTACCCTACATGTACCTCGCGTCGCTTAGACTAGCCATAGTGGAAAGTATCATATAGTAGCATCATGTATATGTACTAGTATATTGTACCATGTCCATAATGCATAATATCATAGTTTTAGTGTATTTATTGTTTTATAGAATCTCTATGTAACTTGTGTATAAGATTTATTTGAGATTTTTTTAGTTCTACATGTTATTTTTTTAGTTTGTTTTGAAGAGAGCATATATTAATATCAAAAGATACTAATTAGATTCAGTCTCTGCAACAACGTATTGCCCTAGCGGCCATACGGATGCACAAAAGCCAAAAAAATTACAAAAAAGAAAAGTCCCGGTACAATGACCCATTCATTGGAACAATAGTACTACCATCACCAAGACAATACCAGAAATCTAGCTTCTCCAAAAACGATGCCTCCAAGAAGGGAACAGTGCACAAATACCGTCATCGCCCGAACAAAGATCTTAGGTTTTCACCCTGAAGAAAGTTCACACTCTGAAAACAAAGCCATAAACAAGGGCATTACCAGACACAAACAATTAAGACCATACCCTAGGTTTTCACCCTAAAACATATGACCATGTGGTGGGTTTCCGCGTATGAAAACAATAAATTTTATCCTACACCCCTGAACCCCTAAAGCTGCCAGGACCTATCTATTAGTAATAGAGTAACGGGAGGGGCTTTTCGCGAACTTACCCTTGAAGACCGAAAAGCGTTGTCAACACCCAGGAGAGCGTGGTTGATGTAGACGACCCGAAGCCGACCTCAAGGTCGTGCTGAAGTCATTGCGCTCCTTTGGCTCCAACGACTTGAGTGCCTCAAGTGTGACACCTCGCGGGGAGTTACACACGTCCGGTGCCTAACGATGACTCCTGCTACCCCGATCCAGCAGCAGTTGCGGAAGTAGAGCTCCCAGATCCGAATCCAGCAGCACGATGGCGCTTCGCGGTGAAGATGTCTCTCATTCGCGCAGTCCAGACTTGGGACCACGGTCACGAGAGAGACAGGGGAGGAGAGAAAATATCAATTAGAGGTCCTCCCAAAAGTGAGAAGACCTTTATTGATTATTGGTGTATTTTATTTGGCCAAATACCCCCACTATATATAGGGGGAGGGGACGTACTACCTCCCTCAAAGTTCCGGAGTGGGACTAAAGAAGAGGAGGGGGAGGGGTGGCACCGACGGCCACCCCCATGGGCCCCGCGCGGGGGGTGGGGGCCACTAGGGCGCGGGCCACCCCCTTGGCCCCTTCTCCCTCTCTCCTTTCCCTAATGGGCCCTCTCCCCTCCGAGAATTGGCCCATTAAGCCTTTGACCATTTAATTGATTTTTCTCTTTATTAAATAATTATGAATAAATGATTAAATCAATATTTAACATTCATTCACATATTATTCAACCTCTGTGGCTATGGAAAACTTCCGCTGCCACTCCGTACATCCTCCGGACTTACCGAAACCCTTCCGGTTTTCTCTCTACTATTCTTCGGTGATTCCACCGATCCTATAAACACTCTCTAAGCATCATCAAGCCCTTAAGCATGATACCCCACGGTTCGGGAACACTCCAGACATGGTCGGGACACTCCCGCCCCAATGATCGACAGAGGGACCTGGATGGCCATGTGACCCCTGTGCGTTCCATGAAGATCTTTCGTCGTTTGAACTGAGACAGTCGTGTCTTATTCCCTTTGTCACTAGATTCTTGCATTGACCGAGATCTGATCAATGACATCACCATGCTGTGGTTAATCTTGTTACCGAACAATGCTACTTGACTCGTTACGACAAGTGATATCCCCGTGATCAAATCACACGCTGTGCAGCTATTGGATATAACTTCCCCGAGTAGGCCCTTTGAGTATCTTTCCGTCACATGGACGGACAAATCCCGCTCTTGACATATATTGCCTCTACGGTTTCCTCCGAGTACCTGAACACACCTTTATAACAACTGTATTACCAAGTGGTGCTTGATTCTATCTAAGCACTCTCGGGAGACAGTGATTGATATAGCCTCACGGTCTAAGGAATAGTCTACGAGGATCCATTTCTAATCATCGTAACTTGAACTTTGTGACATGATCGGGTCACGATGTTTAGGTTGTGTATTGGTTCATCATCTCATTCTCGGAATGAGGTGAATCCATTTCCAACTGGCATAAATGCCACATGATCAGGAAACATGATCATTTGTTGACCAATGAACCAGTGACTAGAGTTTCATTGGGAACCCCTGGTTGTTTATAAATCACATGTGTATTGATGTTTCCACTCAATACAGTTATAGCATGATATAAAACTTAATCATAAACTATATGAAATATGATAATAGTCCTGACTACTATTTGTCTCTAGGGCATATTTCCAACACCATGAACCTCTCCTATGCAGCCGCCCCACTTGCATGCCACTCCTCCAAGTCATGAATCATCAAGTCAATTCGTCATCAACACACAGACTCGAACCACCATTGTCAGTCCATAGATCTTGGTCTCCATGACATTCTCCGTCAGAACCATGGAACGAGAACTTGGTGTCGTCGGATTGATGACAAGTAC
The DNA here is from genome assembly GCA_910589775.1 of Avena eriantha. NCBI lineage: Eukaryota > Viridiplantae > Streptophyta > Magnoliopsida > Poales > Poaceae > Avena > Avena eriantha. The sequence continues at coordinate 11,055,675 of OU342746.1, forward strand.
GCCATGAGGGGGTCCTCGAGGCGTGTGGAAGAGAGGGGTGTGAGACGTACGGGGTTTCAGGACGGTGAGCATACAAGTTTACCTAGGTTCGAATCCGCTGGCTTTGGGCGGATCCTACTCCTGCTAGCAATCCAGTAATATGGCAGAGCCAGAATATGGGTTACAAGGGTTTCTCCTGTGCGAGTTGAGATTGTAGACTATTGTGAGGGTGCCCTAAAGGCTCTCCCTAGGATGGCTTATATAGATATCCAGCCTAGGGTTTACAGGAGAGATCTATCCTGCAATGACTAAGAGTCGGTTACAGAGTACATCTTGGACTACAAGTAACACTATGGGCCTATGTGGGTAAGTCATCTGTGCCTTCCCGTAGCCGGACTGGACTCCGTCTCTTCTCCCTGACTGGGCCGCCCGTGAAGCAAAGCTATAACCTGAAGTAGGCCACCCTGGTCACTGAGGCATGGTGAGGATACCCGGAAAGTATATCCCCAACAACAGCCCCCGGAAGCCTCCAAGATCTAGAGTCGGATTTCATCATCGTCTAGCTTGATCTTCGACTTGCAGAATCTTGAAGGGTTCCTGAAACTTCAAAAGAAAGGATAGGATCCGAGTCTCAAATGAGCCGTACCTATGAATATGTTATTCGGGTTTCCAGCTCGAAATTCAAACTAAGCCTTAATTTGGTCTCTAATGTAACCTGACACTAGTCATGGTCAAGTCACGTCACTGGCAGACATTCTTGTTAGCATGACCATTGGTGGGTCCGCCTTTCGTGGAACCGAGGCGTCGTTTTAATGCGTGCGCTGAGATCGAGGCAGCGTAATCATCTCGTGGGGGTTACCTAGATCCTTCCGCGACGCATGGCGCATTCACTGTTGCATTTACACGAATATTGACGCGGCTAGAGGATGTAAGTGGTTAGGATTGTTTTCCCCATCTTCTTGACCATCACTTGCGTCGTTTCCATCTCCCCAACGCTTCCCACGAACACAGAGCTTCCCTGCTCCTAGAACCCTCCAACGCCACCCATCCTAGGTCACCGACCCACGAGGAAATGGCTTCAGCATAATCCTCCGGCACAGCGGTGACAGAAGCGACTGCGGAGAAAGAGAGCAACCACGGGGTCTGGATCCCGTGCGTCCTTGACGACGCCAAGCTCCGCGTCATGGAGAACAAAGGGCTCCTCCGTGTCGGCGACTGGCGGAGCAGCTTCGGCGAAGCCGTCCCCAATCCCCGCACCAGTGAGCGGGTACACTTCAGCACCCACCTCGACAGAGGTTTGAGTTTCCCTCCCTCAGAATTCTTTTCTGAGGTTATCGATCATTATGGAGTTCAACTCCATAATCTTCCCCCGAACTCTCTCTTAGAGATGAGCGCGTACGCATCTTTGTGCGAGGAGTACCTCGGCAATAGGCCGAGTCTCACTCTTTTATAGTTTTACTTTCATGTCCGAAGAAACTCTATCACCATCGGTAATCCATACATTACCGGTACTATTAGTTTTTCTATTAGAAGAGAGCGGGTGTATCCCTGGATTAGGGCCACTGAGTCGGTCAAGCAATGGCCATCCACTTTCTTTTATCACAAGGATATTCCTGCTCCCGGCAAAGCTACTACTTTGATGGATTTTGTTGATGCTGCTGCCACACTCCAAGAGTCCTGGGACGCAGATGTGCCGGCTCTCAGTGACAATCTGCTTCTTGCCAAGAGGCGGATCGAATATTTGATGACGCACAAGGGCCTAAAGGGGTCCCACTTAGTTCACTGCTGGGTGGCACGCCGAATCTAGACTCTTCAACATCATGGAGACTGCTGACTCGTGTACTAATGAGCTCGTTCGAGAACCCCAAGAGGAAGGTATGATGAGCACAGCAGTAAGTTTCCCTTAGTTATGAATCCAAGGTTATCGAACCAGTAGGAGCAACGAAACACCTCCAAGGTGTTGTTGCCAACTTGGAATCCTGCAGAACACGACCACAGAACTTTGCCCCCAACAATCTCACCGGTTTTGCTGAAAACAAAGGATTAAACGTATCGTGTGGAAGAAAGTAAAAGCTTGCAGAAAGTAAACAGAAAACAGTAAACAATTGTAGATTGATGGTAAAAGAAAGGATCGGGGTCCATAGTTCACTAGTGGTGGTTCTCCTTAACATAGATAACATGTGGGATGAACAAATTACAGTGGGGCAATTGACAAACATCGAGAAAGCATACATGCATATACTAATCATCTTGACTCCTTTGAGATTCGATTATGCATTACAACATTATACATAGAACGGAATCCAACTACATCAATGACTAATAATCCACCTTCAGGTTATCATCCGAACCCACTCCAGTATTATGTTGCAAGCAACATATAATTTGATTACGCATTGCGTGTAAAATAAACAATACGATTGTTCTATGAACAAAGGATCGTTGTTTGCTCCCTAGTAGCAACAACACATCTAGTACCTTAGAGATTTCTGTCACTTCCCCAGATTACTAGAGGCATGAACCCACTATCGAGCATAAATACTAACTTTGGGAGTTGATAGCATCTACTTGGCCAAGATAGCTACTAACAACGGAAAGCATGCAAGATCACAAATAACAAAGACATGATAGAATTAATAATCAATCTGAAATAGCATCTCAAAATCCATGGGATCCCCACAAACATAACATGTAGGATTACAAATAGATGATCTTGATCATGAACGGAGCTCACAAGATCTAAACATGATAGCACAAAGGAGAAGAACCAGCCATCTAGCTACTACATGGACCCGTAGTCCAAGGATGAACTACTCACGCATCACACCGAAGGCTTGCATGGTGATGAAGATGGCCTCCAGGGTGAATTCTCCCCTTCGGCAGGGTGCTGGGAAGAGCTTCAGATCCCTCCCGATCTAGGGACAAATACAACGGCGGCTATAGACTCTTTCGTGCAATTTTGATCGGGTACTTAGGGTTTCTGTATCGGAGGCATCTTATAGGCGAAAGGGGAGGTCGAGGGGGTGCCCTGGATGGACGCACCACCCCCTGGTCGCGCGGCCAGGTGGTGTGGCCGCCCCCTGGCACCTCTCCGTCTCGTATTCTGGTCCATGTCCCCCTCGGTGAAAAACTGACTTTGGCTTTTGTCCCGTCCAATTCCGAGAATATTCATTTTCTAACTTTCCTGGAACCAAAAACAGCAGAAAACAGGCAGCTAGCACTGTGGCATCTTGTTAATAGGTTAGTCCAAGAAAGTGTAGGTAAGTGATAATAAGAAAGTAGATAAAACCAATCATGGAACATCAAAATATTATGGATACGTTAGCAACGTATCAACATCCCCAAGCTTAACTCCTGCTCGTCCTCGAGTAGGTAAGTGATAATAAGAAAGAATAATTTTTTAGGTGACATGCACCATCATAAACTTGATCAAAGTATTTGTAAAACATTGAAGGCAGGGATCATAGTACTTCAACATAGCATGAAAGATAAAGTTCTAGCAATAAGACATAGCAACTATGTTGCAACATGAAAAGGCACAAAACAAAAGATTCATGAATAACAATGCTTTGCAATATGTTTGTTTGTTTCACATAAAGAAAACATAGCATAGTGGCATTCATCTTGTCCCTCATAGAGTAGCAAACATAAATGCATAGGACACCTTCAAAGTTCATAAGAGTGACTAGATACAAGTAGTTTAAGAACATGCAATATCAAGTTATGCATCAATCAACAAGTCTTGGGACAATGCACATAGAGCTAAGAATGGCCACTATGCTCTCAAAGTAGGTGCATAAAGATAGAAGGTGGAGACTCAACATAAAAGTAAAAGAAAGGTCTTCATAGAAGGAAGTAGAGTTTCAAGTTTCATAAAGAGCTTCCAAAAATTATGGTACATGTTCCCCTATCATAAGCATCTTTAAGTGATTAAGGTTAAAGTGACACAACTAAGAGGATATGCTTGACAAGTTATAAGCCGAAATCTCATGCCCCTTACTTACGAAGACCGAACCTCGTGCTACTCAACTCTAGTCACAAGTAAGCTCTTGTCATTGTAAGTACATATGTATCATAGAGAACTGCCAACAGGGTACCCCTTGCACATGATACAGGAGCTATCCCATAATCAAAATGACAAGGCAAGCAGACAATGAGCATCTCAGCGATCTTTTTGTTTGCTATTTTCATAGGTTTTTATTGAGGATGCTTCATACAGTGCTCATTATGGTTATGCTGCAAGTTTCCACCATGTTTGGGCATGGCTTAGGCTTGGCGGCCCAGGCGTTTCTCTAACACACATACAAACTCCATGATCTTACAAGTTCCACTTTTATTTCACACCGCCGGGATCCATAAGCAAAAGAACATGATATCAACAGGGTACAATGTACAAGTGCAATGTTGAAAGCGTTCCCCATGATACATGGTTCTGCTAATTTCAACTTATAAAGCGCAAGCATATACGCAACAAAGATGGACACAATGGTTCAAGTTTATTTAAAAAAGGAAAGTAAAGTGTGCCATCAAGTTCGTGAGAGCTTTAATCACTAATTTTCACATAACAAGTTTAATTCGGAAGGTAGATAAAAACATGAATATACTTGGAATAGCAAATTCTAATAGGTAAGTATGGTGGACTCTTTGGAATAACTTGATTTTAGGAGTTGGATGCATGAGTGGAAATCATACTTGGTTACGGAGGCTAGCAAAAGACTGGGAGCGACCAACTAAGAGAGCAATAATGGCCATAATCATGCAGAGCGACAAAACATCATTGATTAGAGCATAAAGTGATATTACAAGTCGAAGACTAAAGGACCATAAAGGCTATGGTGAATTGGGATGGTCATAACATGGTGTGAGCATGCGCCAAGTCAACCCAAATAAATCATCAAAGGAGAATACCACAATACTATGCTTTAATATGCTAAAGTCAAAACAATACCAAGCATGACATGACAAAGCATAGGCCACAGCCAAAAACAAGCTCTCTTTACCACTTAAGCATGAACTTTCCTACTCTTTTCCAATCCAAAACCAATGTATGAAAGAGGGGGTCCAACCACTTTATTCAGCAAACGGAGAAAACCAAGCAAACTAAAACCAAAATGAAAATGAAAAAGAAGATGCTCCAATAACAACACAATTGTGCATGAAACAATGAAAATGAAGTGTTTGGAAGAAACCTGGGATTTTTATTGATGAAGAAGGGGATGCCTTGGGCATCCCCAAACTTTGACGCTTGTACTTATTGGATATTTATTGCGGTGACATGCGTGGCATCCCCAAGATTGAGCTTTAGTCCATTTCTTCATCTCATTATATCATTCTTTCCATACACCCGAATTTTTTCCTTCATACAAAACTTCACACAATCTTTATTAGCAACATTAGTGCACTCAAGATAATAAGTCTTTGGGTTCAGTTTCAACACTAATAAAACTTCCATTAAAATACAAGCTACTTTAGCACTTCCCTCAAAAAGCTCAATTCCCCAAAAGAACTCAAAAAGTAACCAACAAGAAGCAAATACAAATAATGGCAGAAATCTGTCAAAACAGACCAGCAAGTAAAAAAGAATTTTTTCAAAGACCTTTTGTTGCAAAAATCAATAAGTGTTGAACTAACGAAAGTTAGATAACAACCTGGGGCAGTAGCACAAAAATTCACACCTAAAAACAGCGTACAGAGATTTTACACGATTTTTTACGGTGAAGAACAAAATTCTGTTTCGGGACAACAACTTTCCCAAGCATTACTTTTCTCTCATTAGAGATTACTCTTTGCACAAAAGCAAATAAAAAGGATAAGGAGCGGTTATTATAGAGGTAATAACTTCCAAGAATCATCTAAAACTTTTGGGTTATCTCCCAATAAGTACTTTTCTTTAACTCCTTTAAGTTAGGCATAAGAAGTAAGAAAAAAGATCAAGTATTCTCAAATGAAGAAGCATTAAGATTGATACCAGAAATATCTTCAACAAGGCGAGGTATCTCATCCAAATAAGTTCTAGAGGATCCTTTCTCAATGCTCTTGGGTTCATGATACATTGCAAATGTATCTATAATTTTTGATTTCCCATGCTTGGTTTTATCTACTTTCTTATGTTTTGTCCACACTTTGGAGTACTTTTCATATGATTTCTTGGACTAACCTATTAACAAGATGCCACAGTGCCAGTTGCCTGTTTTCTGCTATTTTTGGTTCCAGGAAGTCAGAAAATGAATATTCTCAGAAATGGACGGGACAAAAGCCAAAGTTGATATTTTACCGGAAGACTCACGGAGCCAGAATACGAGACGGAGGAGGGCCAGGGCCTGGCCACACCATGTGGTGGCGCGGGCTAGCCCTGGTCGCGCCACCAGGTGGTGTGGGCCCCTTGGACGCCCACCGACCTTGCCCTCTGGCCTATAAGAAGCCTACCAATGCGTAAACCCTAAATAATCAAGCCTCCAGCCATGAAAAGTTCCGCAGCGTCGCCGCCACCGAAAAGGAGATTCGGGGGACAGAAAGTCTCCGTTCCGGCACCCTGCCGGGACGGGAAGTGCCCCCGGAGCCATCTCCATCGATCTCCACCGCCATCTCCATCACCGTTGCTGATTCCCATGATGAGGAGGGAGTAGTTCTCTCTCGAGGCTAAGGGTTCTACCGGTAGCTATGTGTTCATCTCTCTATCTATGCATGATCTTGTTGTGGTCATGAGCTTTGTAATCAAGTAGATCTACCTTGCTACTCAAGTGCTTTATTAGATCTCTGCTCTCCCCATGTGTGTGAAAGTGACACCGTGCTCACCATGGTGGCACTTAGGCTAGAGATTACAAATACTTATTATGAGTTATATTTGGAGTTGGATGTCTTTATGAAATTGTGGTGTTTGTTGGACCTATCTAGTACTCAAGGTGACAGTGTGGGGTTTTCTAGATGGGAAATACTTACTTTGAGGTGTGATGTTATAGCCCTACCATCGATTAGAGTGTTCAACCGGAGAGTAGTTAAGGGTAGTATCATAAAGAGATGATATTTATATGAGAGTGTTCACTAGTGAAAGTATGATCCCTAGGCCTTGTTTCTAAGCACTGAAACACCGTTTTCTATTAGATCTGTTACATGTTTGCTTGATTCCATCTTTATTTCAGTTTTGCTTTAGTCTCTTCCACGCCATCAAGCTATTTGTTGGTACCGTTGTCTTATATCCATACCACTTGTATTTCACTATCTCTTCACCGAACTAGTGCACCTATACACCTGACAAGTGTATTGGGTGTGTTGGGGACACAAGAGACTTCTTATATCTTGATTGCAGGGTTGCTTGAGAGGGAATACCTTTGACCACTTCCTCCCTGAGTTCGATAAACCTTGGGTGATCCACTTAAGGGAAAACTTGCTGCTGTTCTACAAACCTCTGCACTTGGAGGCCCAACAATTGTCTACAAGAATAGAAGTGCGTAGACATCTGTTCACTATTTTCATCAAACGGGTTTTCAGGAACAATCCAATCAAGATTCTTTTCTATGGCTTCATGCATTGCTACAAGTTTAAAAGGTATTGGTATCTTAGCTTCCTTCCCATTAGTTTCGGTTTTGTCCATCTTTTCTCGTGTACCAATAACATCTACACATGAGCCTAGCATATTAAAACGTTCAAAGACTTTCGTAGCTTGCTTGGTAACAACATAGAATTCCTTAAGCAAAGTTTCTAGAATAAAATCTCTCTTTTCAGGGTCCTCAATTTCTTTAAGTTTAAGAAACATTACTTGCATTAAGGGGTTAAGGTTAACAAACCTAGCTTCCAACATGTGAACTAAAGAAGCTGCAGCAATTTCATAATCTGGAACAAGTTCTGCAAGGGGTCTTTCCTCAATATCCTCATGCTTACTAACATGATTAAAGAATTCTTTAATATTATCTTTTCCAATTATATAGCCACTACCTATTAAAAGGTCTTTCAGGATGAACTTAGGGGTCAACATGGTGAGCTAAGAAAGAGGTAACAACTATAGAAATACTTAATTTTTTGTGTGTTTTTTATAAAGAAAGCAAAACTAGTAAAACTAAATTTTTTTGTGTTTTTGATAAAGAAACAAGCAAACAAAGCAAGAAAATAAACTAAGAAAAACAAAAACAACAAAGTAAAGAGATTGGTTATGAGGGACTCCCCTTGTGAAGATGTCCTTGACTCCCCGGCAACAACGCCAAAAAATACTTGCTGACTTGTGTACTAACGAGCTCGTTGGGGAACCCCAAGAGGAAGGTATGATGAGCACAGCAGTAAGTTTCCCTCAGTTATGAAACCAAAGCTATCGAACCAGTAGGAGCAAGGAAACACCTCCAAGGTGTTGTTGCCAACTTGGGATCCTGCACAACACAACCACAGATCTTTGCCCCCAACTTACAGTGAGGTTGTCAATCTCACCGGTTTTGCTGAAAACAAAGGATTAAACGCATCGTGTGGAAGAAAGTAAAGGTTTGCAGAAAGTAAATGGAAAATAGTAAACAGTTGTACATTGATGGTAAAAGAAAGGATCGGGGTCCATGGTTCAGTAGTGGTGGTTCTCCTTAAGATAGATAACATGTTGGGTGAACAAATTACAGCGGGGCAATTGATAAACATCTAGAAAGCATACATGCATATACTAATCATCTTGACTCCTTTGAGATTTGATTGGGCATTACAACATTATACATATACCATAATCCAACTGCATCTATGACTAATAATCCACCTTCAGGTTATCATCCGAACCCCCTCCAGTATTAAGTGGCAAGCAACAGATAATTGCATTACGCATTGCATGTAAAGTAAACAATATGATTGTTCTATGAACAAAGGATTGTTGTTTTCTCCCTAGTAGCAACAACACATCTAGTACCTTAGAGATTTCTGTCACTTCCCCAGATTACTAGAGGCATGAACCCACTATCGAGCATAAATACTAACTCTTGGAGTTGCTAGCATCTACTTGGCCAAGATAGCTACTAACAACGGAAAGAATGCAAGATTAGAAATAACAAAGACATGATAGAATACATAATCAATCTGAAATAGCATCTCAATATCCATCGGATCCCCGCAAACACAACATGTAGGATTACAAATAGATGATCTTGATCATGAACGGAGCTCACAAGATCTAAACATGATAGCACAAAGGAGAAGAACCAGCCATCTAGCTACTACATGGACCCCTAGTCCAAGGATGAACTACTCACGCATCACACCGGAGGCTTGGATGGTGATGAAGAAGGCCTCCAGGGTGAATTCTCCCCTCCAGCAGGGTGCCAGGAAGAGCTTCAGATCCCTCCTGATCTATGGACGGAGACGACGGCTGCTACAGACTCTTTCGTGGAATTTTCATTGGGTACTTAGGGTTTCTGTATCGGAAGCATCTTATAGGAGAAAGGGGAGGCCGAGGGGGTGCCTTGGGTGGCCGCACCACCCCCTAGCGTGGGCCAGGCTTGGCCACACGGCCAAGTGGTGTGGCCACCACCTAGCCCCTCTCCGTCTCGTATTCTGGCTCTGTGTCCCCCTCAGTGAAAAACTAACTTTGGCTTTTGTCCCGTCCAATTCCGAGAATATTCATTTTCTGACTTTCCTAGAACCAAAAACAGCAGAAAATAGGCAGCTGGCACTGTGGCATCTTGTTAATAGGTTAGTCCAAGAAAGTGTATGAATAGTACTCCAAAGTTAGAATAAAACATAAGAAAGTAGATAAAAACCAAGCATGGAACATCAAAAAATTATGGATACGTTAGCAACATATCAGAGACCGGCTTATGCACTCCATTACAGCGTCCAAGAAAGATTCCCTTCGAATCTGCTCCCAGGTTTACACGGATAAGGATGAGTCTCAAATCAAGTGGGTGATAAGGGAGCGGGTCGAGAGGAAAATCCCTTAGTTGTCTTTGGACATGCATACGGCTGAACATCCTATGGTACCGGTAAGCTTTCAGCAGTAACTCGAATTATGTGTTCATCTTTACATTGTCATTTCTTTTCGCAATACTGAGATATCTCTTCTTTTCAGCTTGTTGACCTCCCTGAGTCGGAGCTTTCTCCTGTCGAGGGATATCCTCCTGAGATTTCTCAGGACAACGGAGAGTTGGTTCCACTGCCGAACATAATTCCTTAGAAGAGTAAGGCTCTGACAGTTGCTATTACAAAGGAGGTGCCCATTGTGAAGAGGTAATCTTTTCTCACAAGGTCTTTGTATTATATGCCTTAATTCTTTCCGAGATGTAATGTTCTTTGTTCTATTACTTCAGAGCTAGATAGCTCACCAAGGGTAAAGGGAAAGGAGGTCCGTCGAAGCCCCTTCGCCATTCAAAGTTAAATTTGACTTCTCCTGCCATAGTGCCTCTAACTCCTGCCCCTCAGCCTTCTGCAGCGTTGGAGATTACTCCATCTCTGACCGTCGCAGAAGATTCGGCTCATCGAGTAGAGCCAGTGATCCTCGGATCGCAAACTGAAGTCACCATGGGTGACTTAGGTGATGATAAGGGTGAACCCTCTTTGGGTAATGATCCCTCGGCAGAGGTCTTCGCTGAAAACCTCCTCAACAATCCGGGTCTTGCCAAGCTTCGCATTACTCGGAAATCAACGGAGGAGATCCAATGGCTAGCCCAACAATTCTTGGAGAGCCGGAATATATCTGCGAAGAAGAAGCACAAGAAGCATAGGACGTCAAGTGCTCTGAACTTCTTGATCAAGACCGTCTTTGTGACAAGAGGCTGAGAACTAGCGAGCTTCCACCACCACCAATGATCCCGCGAACCCTCGCCGAGAAGGTTAGCACTGAGGTGTCCATCAGCCTGAGAATGCTCACCCATGAACATCATGTAAGACGAATTCCAACTTATCTTTTTTACTTTATTTCATATCATATCCTCTAGCCCCCAAGCATGAATTTGGATAGATAATCCGGATTTATGCTTCCTTAGGATGCCAAAGAATGAACTAGTGTAGCCCCAAGGCTCGTGCTAATATTAGTAAAAATATTAGCCCGAGTCTTTAGTAGACTTCTGACTCTGGGTATTCTGACTTACAGAAATTTAATTCATATAACCAGGAATTATTGAAGAAAGTTTGCAACAAGCAGAGAGAAATCAGAGCTCTTCAACTTGAAAATGCTCAACTGAAAGTGTCCAGGGATGATGCTGAAGGTAAACAATTCAGTACTCAAACCTTGCCTTTTATTTCATAGTTGAATTTTTATTCAACTGATGTTCTTTTCACTACAGCACGGGTAAAGCAATCCTGTGCTATGAGTGAAGAAGCCAAAAACCTGAAGACCCTGGAGGTGGAGAACACCGACTTACATCGGGAGCTGGAAAAGCTAAAGGAGGATCATGAACGGAGCATTGCTCAAGTTCTTGAATCCTCCTCCATGTCCACCGAAGAACGTGATCGAAGGATCACGGCCCATGATCAAAGGATCTTGGATATCAATGATGAGATGTTCAGAGAGAAGGACATTACTAAGGCACTTCGGGCTGAACTCCAGAGTCTTCGTGAAGAGAAGACCAAAGTTGACGATGTCATCTTTGGTATGCTTCCTCCTTTCTGAATTCTTATCTTTTCTGACTTTTGGATTTCGGATATATTTACTAACCTTTTGCATTACATGCGCAGGTCCTCTGGATTTACTGGATTCAGCCTCCGCCGAATCTTGCACTAGCCGGCTTACCCAAGTCGGCGAGTTACTTCATGATTTCCGCCAATCCATTGAGGATATTGGCGAAGTTCTCAAGATTCCGGGCATGCATAGAATGTCCGGCTTTGAAGTACGAGACAAGGCCAAGTAGATGCCCCAGCTCATCCAGGACTGGAACATGTCCTACGCGTGGATCGTAGCGCAGAATGTTGTCACCATGGTCATGAGCCACCATGGAAGCATGGAGATCTGGCAAGTGACCAGAGGGTATTCTACTGTGGATGAAGACAGTCAGGAGCAGGACATCAAAGCAATCATGGACTCTTGTGCCGGATATGGGTGCCACGTAGCTGACTTGACCAGCTACGACACTCCCTTCTTCACTCGCATAGAGATGCCGCCTCCACCCGCCGAAGAAACTAGTGAAGCTTTCGACGACGAACAAACCATCTCGCATTTGAACGTCTCGGAAAGATATCGAGGCGAGGCTGATGTCTCCAGTGAGCCGGTAGCTCCTTCTTCTCCCCCCGCATCGTAGAGCATCAGAACAAACAATGTATTATTCTGAAAACAATTTGTGTTGTAAATCAGTAGTATGATACTTTTGCTGGTGCTAAGTTTTATTTTATCTACTTAGCACTTTTGGCTTTATAATTTTCGTGCCTGAAATGTTTACATAAGCACTTATGTTTTTTGTTTATACTTATCGTTTATCTGGCTTTCCGCCTCGTCCCTTTCGTGAGGTGGCCAACCTTTAGCATGAAAACTTTGCCGAGCAATGGAGCTCAATTTCTAAACCAGTTTAAACTCGGAAACAAAGCCGGCTTCCAGTACCAACAATTCACTACTCGGAAAATGCCCGCATCCGGTAATCAGATAAATAACCAAAGTATAGACTAGAAATTTTAGAGTTATACACGAAGGTAGCAATTTTAGAATCGGAAATCTAAATCAAAACGAACATGAGCATAAAGTACTTTCAAGTATTCTGAGATTTTCGACTGTGACATGATCATTCAGAAATGAGATGGTAAAAAGCTTCTCAGAATTTTTTTGAGGCGACCAATACTTTATTTCTCATTGAACATGTAGACATATATGATTACAAAGAAAGATAAACTAAGAATAAAAGGGACGTAGCTGAGCAATATTCCATGGTCTGTCTAATTCTTCTGGGTCTATACTGCCTCGAGCTCTCTTTCTTTTCTTAGTAGTAGGTCTTTCCTTGACTGGCTGCATATCAGTTAGATAGTAAGAACCATTGTTCATTACTCAGCTAACTAAAAAGGGCCCTTCCCGTATTGGGGAAAGTTTGTGCTTTCTTTTCTGCACAAGCCGGAGAACCAAATCGCCTTTATTGAAAGACCGGTTTCTGACTCTCTGGCTATGATACTTGCGTGACTTTTGTTGATAGCCTGTTGATCTCATCTCAACAACCACGCGAACTTCTTCGACTAAGTCGAGATCATTTTGTCAAGAAATTTTGGCATCCTCTTCAATATATGCGGCAACTCTAGGAGACGTGTGAATCAAATCACTAGGAAGAACTGCTTCTGCGCCATAGACCAAGAAGAAATGTGTGTATCCGGTTGACCTGTTCAGAGTTGTTTGTAAGCTCCATATTACAGAAGGTAATTCCTCTGCCCAAGCCCCTACAGCACATCGTAGTGGTGCTTCGAGTCTTGGTTTTAGGCCTTGTAGGATTAAACCACTTGCTCTTTTGACTTGTCCATTAGCTTGTGGATGTGCGACTGACGCAATGTAAAGCCGGATATTTTGTTCATTGCAGAATTCAGCAAGCTCTCCCATAGAAAAGTTACTCCCGTTGTCCGTGATAATGCTATGCGGATAACCGTATGGGATTATGACATCCTCAACAAATCTTCTGGCCTTTGCTCCATCACAACTAGTGACGGGTTTAGCCTCAATCCATTTTGTGAACTTATCCACCATCACTAAGAGATGAGTAAATCCACTTGGAGGCTGTTTAAATGGTCCTACCATATCAAGCCCCCAGACCGCGAAAGGCCATGTTATAAGTATTGCTCGCAGTTGATTAGCCGAAATGTGAGCTTGTTTGGAGTACTTTTGGCAGCCTTTGCATGTCTTGACCAGTCGTTCAGCATCTGCCTTGGCTGTAAGCCAGAAAAAACCATGTCGAAAAGCTTTTGCCACTAGATATTTGGCTGCAGCATGGTGACCACACTCGCCTTCGTGGATTTCCCATAAGATTTCCACTCCTTCTTCCAGAGATACATGGCACTGAAAAACCCAGACACGCTCCGCTTATAGAGATCACCACTAATTATAGTGTAGGCTTTTGCTCGTCGGACGATCTGCCGGCTCAGAACTTCGTCTTCGGTTAATTTTCCATCTACCAAGTAATCAAGGTAGGGTTGAGTCCAACTGGGAATTATAGCCAGAACTGCTACTAAAGGTGAGTCAGATTTGGTCGGATATTCCTCATCCACTCCTTTTATAGAAGGAACTTTGAGGTGCTCCAAAAAAGCGCCATTCGGAACCTTTTTCCGTGCAGAGCCTATACGAGATAGTGCATATGCTTCCTTACTTTCTATTAGAGGGATGTGTTGAACTTGAAACCCTTCAAACTATTTAGATAGTTCATCCACGACAGCTCTATATGCTGCCATGTGTTTATTCGCATTACAGATGTCCGACACTTGTTGGGCAACAAGATCCGAATCTCCATAACACATTAAACGTCGGATGCCGATATCCTTAGCAATCCGGATTCCATGCAGTAGTGCTTCATACTATGTTATTCGTCGCCGTGAAGTGGATCTGCAACACATAGAAAAGTTTTTCTCCTTGGGGTGATTTGAGCACCATGCCAGCCCCCGAGCGCCTTAGACCCGTCAAAATGTAAGGTCCAGTATTCCGACTCTGGCAGGGTCATATTATCCGTTGTCTCTGTCCAATCAGCGAGGATTTGGGATTTGATTGTTGTACGAGGTTTGTACTCAATGTCGAAAGCTGAAAGCTCTATGCCCCATTTTGCGACACGTCCTGTAGCATAGCTATTGTTGATTATCTCTCTCATGGGAGCTGTGCTCACCATGGTAATGGATGTTCCTGAAAATAATGCTGTAACCTACGAGATGCAAAAAACACACCATAACCCAGCTTTTGATAGTGCGGATACCGCTGCTTTGATTCAGTTAAGACCTCACTGAGATAATAAGTCGGACACTACACCAAGTCTTCCTGATTTTCCTCTGGCCTCTCCACTACCATGACGACACTAACGACCCTGATTGTTGCAGCGAGATAGAGCAACATCGGTTCCCATGGTTCCGGTGCTGCAAGTATCGGAGCAGATGAGAGTACTGCTTTCAGGTCTTGTAGTGCAGCTTCAGCTTCGTCGGTCCAAACAAACTTTTTGGTCTTTTTCACGAGCTTGTATAGTGGTGCGGCTCTTTCACTGAGCCGGCTTACAAACCGACTGACTGCCGCAATGCAACCAGTTAGTCTTTGAACGTCTTTCAGACGAGTTGGCCTAGAAATATTGAATATAGCCTTAATCTTGTCTCAGTTTACCTCTATGCCTCTTTGAGACATGATGGCCCAAAATATATCGAGCTCGTTGGGGAACCCCAAGAGGAAGGTATGATGAGCACAGCAACAAGTTTTCCCTCAGTTATGAAACCAAGGTTATCAAACCAGTAGGAGCAAGGAAACACCTCCAAGGTGTTGTTTCCAACTTGGAATCCTGCACAACACAACCACAGATCTTTGCCCCCAAGTTACAGTGAGGTTGTCAATCTCACCGGTTTTGCTGAAAACAAAGGATTAAACATATTTTGTGGAATATATTAATAGCTTGGAGAAAGTAAACAGAAAATAGTAAATAGTTGTTGATTGATGGTAAAAGAAAGGAACGGGGTCCATAGTTCACTAGTGGTGATGCTCCTTAACATAGATGACATGTTGGGTGAACAAATTACAGCGAGGCAATTGACAAACATCGAGAAAGCATACATGCATATACTAATCATCTTGACTCCTATGAGATTTGATTGGGCATTACAACATTATACATAGACTATAATCCAACTTCATCTATGACTAATAATCCACCTTCAGGTTATCATCCGAACCCCCTCCAATATTAAGTTGCAAGCAACTGATAATTGCATTAAGCATTGTGTGTAAAGTAAACAATAAGATTGTTCTATGAACAAAGGATTGTTGTTTTCTCCCTAGTAGCAACAACACATCTAGTACCTTAGAGATTTCTGTCACTTCCCCAGATTACTAGAGGCATGAACCCACTATCGAGCATAAATACTCCCTCTTGGAGTTGCTAGCATCTACTCATCCAAGATAGCTACTAACAACGGAGAGCATGCAAGATCACAAATAACAAAGACATGATACAATCAATAATCAATCTGAAATAGCATCTCAATATCCATCGAATCCTCGCAAACACAACATGTATGATTACAAATAGATGACCTTGATCATGAACGGAGCTCACAAGATCTAAACATGGTAGCACAAAGGAGAAGAACCAACCATCTAGCTACTACATGGACCCGTAGGCCAGTGATGAACCACTCACGCATCACACCGGATGTAGTCATGGTGATGAAGAAGTCCTCCAGGGTGAATTCTCCCCTCTGGCAGGGTTCCAGGAAGAGCTTCAGATCCCTCCCGATCTAGGGATGGAGATGACGGTGGCTACAGACTCATTCGTGCAATTTTTGATCGGGTCCTTAGGGTTTCTGTATCGGAGGCGATATATAGGCGAAAGGGGAGGCCGAGGGGTGCCCTAGGCGGCCACACCACCCCCTGGCGCGAGACAGGCTGGCCGCGCGGCCAGGTGGTGTGGCCGGCCTCTGGCCCCTCTCCGTCTCGTCTTCTCGCTCCATGTCCCCCTCGGTGAAATATTGACTTTGGCTTTTATCCCATCCAATTCCGAGAATATTCATTTTCTGACTTTCCTAGAACCAAAAACAGCAGAAAACGGGCAGCTGGAACTGTGGCATCTTGTTAATTCGTTAGTCCAAGAAAGTGTATAAAAATATCCCAAAGTGTGGACAAAACATAAGAAAGTAGATATAAAACAAGCATGGAACATCAAAAATTATAGATACATTTGCAATGTATCAACATCCCCAAGCTTAACTCCTGCTCGTCCTCGAGTAGATAAGTGATAAAAAAAGAATAATTTTTGAGGTGACATGCACCATCATAAACTTGATCAAAGTATTTGTAAAACATTAATAGCTAGGATCATAAACTTTAACATAGCATGAAAGATATAGTTCTAACAATAAGACATAGCAACTATGTTGTAACATGAAAAGGCACAAACAAAAGACTCATGAATAACAATGCTTTGCAAGATGTTTGTTTGTTTCACATAAAGAAAGCATAATGAGAATGGTATTCAGCTTGTCCCTCATAGTGTAGCAACATAAATGCATAGGACACCTTCAAAGTTCATAAGGGTGACTAGATACAAATAGTTTAAGAACAAGCAATATCAAAGTTATGCATTAATCAACAAGTCTTGGTAGAATGCACATTAAACTAAGATGGCCACTATGCTCTCTCAATAGGTGCATAAAAATAGAAGATGGGGACTCAACATAAAAGTAAAAGAAATGCCTTCATGGAAGGAAGCAGGGATTCAAGTCTCATAAAGAGCTTCCAAAAATTATGGTACTTATTAGCTTTTAGATCTCATTGCCCCTATCATAAGCATATTTAGGTGATTAAAGTTAAAGTGACACAACTAAGAGGATATGCTTGACAAGTTATAAGTTGAAATCTCATGCCCCTTGCTTACGAGTACCGAACCTCATGCTACTCAACTTTAGTCACAAGTAAGCTCTTGTCATTGTAAGTACATATGTATCATAGAGAACTGCCAACAGGGTACCCCTTGCACATGATACAGGAGCTATCCCATAATCAAAATGACAAGGCAAGCAGACAATGAGCATCTCAGCGATCTTTTTGTTTGCTATTTTCATAGGTTTTTATTGAGGATGCTTCATAGAGTGCTCATTATGGTTATGCTGCAAGTTTCCACCATGTTTGGGCATGGCTTAGGCTAGCGGCCCAGGCGTTTCTCTAACACACATACAAACTCCATGATCTTACAAGTTCCCCTTTTATTTCACACCGTCGGGATCCATAAGCAAAAGAATCATGATATCAACAGAATATAAGTGCAATGTTGGAAGCGTTCCCCATGATACATGGTTCTTCTAACTTCAACTTATAAAGCGCAAGCATATACGCAACAAAGATGGATACAATGGTTCAAGATTATTAAGTGCAAGAAAGTAAAGTGTGCCATCAAGTTCGTGAGAGCTTTAATCACTAATTTTCACATAACAAGTTTAATTCGGAAGGTAGATAAAAACATGAATATACTTGGAATAGCAAATGCTAATAGGTAGGTATGGTGGACTCTTTGGAATAACTTGGTTTTATTTGGACTTGGATGAATGAGTGGAACTCATACTTGGTTATGGAGGCTAGCAAAAGACTGGGAATGACCAACTAAGAGAGCAATAATGGCCATAATCATGCAAAGCGACAAGACATCATTAATTAAAGCATAAAGTGATATTACAAGTCGTAAACTAAACAATCATAAAGGCTATGGTGAACTGGGATAGTCATAACATGGTGTGAGCATGCGCCAAGTCAACCCTAATAAAGCATCAAAGGAGAATAGCACAATACTATGCTTTAATATGCTAAAACAACGCATGATTCTTTCAAGGAACATTAATCAATCTCAATTATTTATAACATGTCATTTTACAGAAAAAATCACTAAGCATAAATCCAAAATAATATCAAGCATGACATGACAAAGCATAGGCCACAGTCCAAAAACAAGCTCCTCTTTACCACTTAAGCATGAACTTTTCCTACTCTTTTCCAATCCAAACCAATCTATTTGAAAAATAATGTATGAATGAGGGGGTCCAACCAAGTTATTCAATCAAACCAAGAAAACCAAGAAAACAAAGACGAAAACGCTCCAAGAACAACACAACTGTTCATGAAACAATAAAAATGAAGTGTTTGGAGGAAACCTGAGATTTTTATTGATGAAGAAGGGGATGCCTTGGGCATCCCCAAGCTTTGATGCTTGTACTTCTTGGATATTTCTTGTGTGACACGGGTGGCATCCCCAATCTTGAGCTTTAGTCCATTCTTCATTTCATTACATCATTTTTCCCTACACCTGAAATTTTTCATTCATACAAAACTTCACACAATCTTCATTAGCAACATTAGTGTACTCAAGATAATAAGTCTTTTGGTTCAGTTCCAACACAAGTAAAACTTCCATAAAAACACAATATACGGTAGCACTTCCCTAAAAAAGCTCAATTTCCCCAAAAGGAACCCAAAAAGGAATCAACAAGAAGCAAATGCAAATAATGGCAGAAATCTGTCAAAACAGACCAGCAGGTAGAAAAAGATTTTTTCAAAGACCTGTTGTTGATCAAATCGAAAATTGTTGTACTAATAAAAGTTGGATAACAACCTGGGGCAAAAGCGCAAACAAACACAGCTCAAACCGACGTACAGATATTTTACACAATTTTTTACAGAAAAGTACAGAAATCTGTTTCGGGACACCAACTTTCCCAAGCATTACTTCTCTCTCATTAGAGGTTACTCTTGGCACAAAAAGAAAATAAAAAGGATAAGAAGAGGTTATTACTGAAGAAATAACTTCCAAGACTCAACTAAACTTTTGGGTTATCTCCCAATAAGTGTTTTTCTTTAACGCCTTTGAGCTAGGCATAAGAATTTCGATGATGCTCACATAAGAAATATGAATTGAAGTAAAAGAGAGCATCGAGAAGAAAATTCAAAACATATTTAAGTCTAACCCACTTCCTATGCATAGGAGTCTTATATGCAAATAAATTCACAAAGAACAAAGCGAGATGCATAGGAAGATAGAACGAGAGTAACTTCAAAACTTTCAGCAAATAGAGAGCTGTTTCAGTGCCATGAAAACTTTTACAACCATATTTTCCTCTCTCATAATAATTTTCAATAGCCTCATGAATAAACTCAACAATATAACTATCACATAAAGCATGCTTTTCATCATCTACAAACACATAATTTTTATCAAGCTCAAAAATAGTGGGATTAAAACCTTCACACCCACTTTTAACAATTTTATAACAAGATGACTGATCAATCTCATTTTCAATAGTAGTACAATTAATATTATCAACCAATTTAGGACCATCATCTAGAGCTTTATTATTAAAAAAATTCAAAAGAATCCATAGGAACATAACATTCATCCTCCTTTGGTAAGCATGGAGGACAATCAAATAATGTAATGGGTAAAGACTTACTCTCATTAGAAGGTAGGAATGGGTAGATCCATTCTTCCTCCTCTTGATCATCTTTCTCCTCCTCTTTTTCATCCAATGAGCTTCCATTTTCAGCAATTTCTTCTTCCATAATCTCCTGCAAGGCATTAGTCTCTTTCGTTGGTGGAGAGCATCTATTAAGATATTCAAGAATATATCCATTCTCTACCTTGTAATTATCAAAGAAAAATTTAATTATATCATAAACCTCATATTTATAATGTGCATCATCAGTATTTTCAAGCAAATAAGCAAGTTCGAATGCACCCTTCCAAGCAATAAATTCTTCAATTTGTTCCACATCATAGAACTCATAATTTCCCTTAACATAAGAAGATATGGTAACATCATCATTATACTCACATTGAAAAGGGAGGTGTTTATACCTCCTACAGCAACAATATTTATCAAAGCAATAAGTAACATTATAAGTAGAGCACATGTTTCTAGCAATGGTACACAATTAATCAAATTGTTCCCATAAGAGTTTCCCTTTTTGTGACAAGCGGTGTTCCTCATAATATTTGTGTTGTTCCATGAACCCATCTTGCCAATAAGATCTAGTTTCAAAGAAACCCACCATTGATAGAAAGCATGATAAAGCAAGACAATAACAGATCAACAGAAATAACAACTATAGCAAGAACTAATTTTTGTGTGTGTTTTTTATAGAAAGAAACAAGCAAACAAAGCAAAAATAAACTAAGCAAAACAAAAAACAAAGTAAAGATATTGGTTATGAGGGACTCCCCTTGTGAAGAAGTCCTTGACTCCTCGGCAACGACGCCAGCAAAATAGCTTGATGGCCCAAAATATATCGAGCTCGTTGGGGAACCCCAAGAGGAAGGTATGATGAGCACAGCAGCAAGTTTTCCCTCAGTTATGAAATGAAGGTTATCGAACCAGTAGGAGCAAGGAAACACCTCCAAGGTGTTGTTTCCAACTTGGAATCCTACACAACACAACCACAGAACTTTGCCCCCAACTTACAATGAGGTTGTCAATCTCACCGGTTTTGCTCAAAACAAAGGATTAAACGTATTGTGTGGAAGATAGTAATAGCTTACAGAGGAATTTGACGAGCACGCTTTCCTCTGCTCTTTCTAGGCCTACACCTATCTGAGTCACCTTGGAGGGGTCATCATCCTTCAACGGCGTCTTCTTCGTCTCTTCTGATGCCTTGAACTCCGGATTCGGCTTTGTCACCTCCTTCTTCGTTGCGGGCATCTCGGACGAATCGATGGTCTTCTTGATCTCCTGGTAGTACTGGGCATGCAGCATGGCTTCAGCAAAGGCGGCATTTCCGTCCTTGCAATCTCGCGCCTTCTTCAGGTCTCCCCTGATTGTGATCACACCTTTGGGACCTAGAATTTTCATCATATTGTAAATGTAACACGGACGAGCCATAAAAGCCCAGTAAGCCGGACGTCCAAATATAGAGTGGTACACGCTCTTGAACGGGACCACTTCGAAGGAAAGTGCCTCCGTTCGATAGTTCTTTGGAGTTCCAAAGGTAACATCCAAAGTGATTTCTCCCAGGGAATTTGCTTGTCTTCCTGGGACCACTCCGTGAAAGATCACAGAGCTATAATTTCGCTGAGTCTCCGAGATCCACATATGGCGTAGCGTTTCGACATACAAGATGTTAATGTTGCTACCACTGTCCATGAGAGTCTTGGAGAAACCATAGCCATCAATAAGTATATTGACGACTAAGGCGTATTTTTCTCGCCTGTGCAACTTAGGCGGATGATCAGCACGGTCAAAGGTGATTGCCACTTCCGACCAATCTAGGAATTGGGGGACAGCCGGAACTGTTGCGTTGAGCTCATGCAGAACTTCTTTCTTGATGTTAGCTGGTTGAGATCCGAGGAAGGTGACGTAAGTTTCTTTCTTTGTTGGGAAATTTTTCTTTCGCTCCGGCTTGGGATTTGAAGGATCAGCTTCCTCCATGTCGGAATCTTCCTTGGTCTCTTTGTCTTTCTCGGGATTCTTCTTTCCCTTCTTCCGCTTAGCCCTGTAGCCAGTGGTATCGTCTTTCTTGATGTCGTCATTAAAACGACACTCGGCGTTTGTGTGAGACGAGCCCACATTGGCATCTAAGTGATGCACACATGGTTTATTGGCAATGTCCGCCCAGGAGTAGGTTTTGCCAAGTTGCTGGTCTCCTCTACCCTGGACACTTGATGTCCCACGACCGCGTCCGCGGCCACCACCACGTCCTCCTCGTCCTCTAGACCCAAAAGTAGTAGTGACCAATACCGTTTCTACGTTGGGTTTTTCTTCTAAGGTGTTCTTGCGCTTCTAAGCTTGCTGCTTTGGTTGTTTTGCCAACTGTGGCACAGCTAGGTGTTCAATAATCCCTCTGCATTGTCGTCAGCATCTGCATACTTGCTCCCTATTTCTATCATCTCTCCCAGATCAGTGACCTTGTCACATTTCAAGCGATGACGTAGTAAACCAATTCAATCGCAGTTTGGTCATTTACTCCTTCACATGAGTTCTTAGTGTCAATCCATCATCCGAGGTAATATCGGCAAGTTTCTCCGGCTTTCTGGGTGCAACGTTGTAGGTCTCCTACCACACAGGGCCTCTGATATGTGCCTTCAAAATTCCGAAAGAACGCACTTTGCATGTCATACCAGTTGTGGATGGTGTTCTCTGGAACTTCATTGAGCCATGATTGTGCCGTATTCCACAACATAAGTGGGAGATATCGGGTTGCGACCAGGCTATTTCCGCCTTTGGCGATGCAGCAAGCTTGGAAAAAATCCCGGAGCCAAGTATCTGGCCGAGCTACACTGTCATAGGGTTGGATGTGCCTTGAGATAGCAAATCCTTCTGGGAATCTTGTTGCTCTTATGCGTGGTCCGAAGCATTTTGGGCCCACATATATATCATCGTTTTCATAGCGTTGCACCTCTATATTGGAGTTAATCCGGTGTCTCGCGTCACTTGGTAATAGAGATCGCCGTCCTGATTTCTGGTTGTGGCTACGGTGCCTTGGAGCCGGACTTCGGCTTCTGCCACCACCTCCTTCGGCACGACGCCCTCCTTGGCCTCCTTGAGAGCCGTTGTGATGGCTACTTGGTGGAGAGGGTGGAGCAGCTGGATTGTTTCTGGCTGATCTCCGGCCTCCGTCTGGAGCGTCATTATTCTGGTTTCGGGGAGGGTCTGCATTATGACGAGCCCCCTGCTGGCTTGACTCGGCACGGTGTCCGTCGTTCCTTCGTCCGTCATTCCCATCGCGGTGAGGTTCATCCGGACGGCTTGTATGTCTAGGAGGTGGCATTCTTTGTCAGTCCTCCTCCCGACGTTTCTCCTTGTCTTCTTCCCTACGATCGTTCAACTCTCGCCGGAAAGGATTTCTCGGATACAGTGTAGCAATTGCCTCTTGCTCGGCGGCTGGAGCAACATTGCGCCAGTCACGTGCAGTTCTGTGGTGCTGCCCTAAAGATCTGGTTCTTCAGTGGTTGTCTTCCGAGAGCATCTATTTTCATTTCTCCAAATTGGAGGAATCTAGCCGCTTGTGTCTTGACTCGACATTAGTACTAGCTTGAACCGTGGCCTTCTGGGGTGACGGAGGGATCGTACCATTCGAGCCTTGTTTTCATGCTTTTCTCGGCGGTCTGGAGAAAGCAGCAATCAATAGGACTTTCCTAATCCTCCCTTCCTTTCAGGAGAATGAAAATCTCTCTCTTTACAATAAAACGCGAACCACGCGGAGCCTACCCTTTTTCATTTTTTGCCGCCGCTAGGTGGCCGCAGGGGAAACACAGCCCGGCCGCCTATCGGGAAAGGGGGTGGGGGATGGGCATCAATGAAATGGTCCTGGAGAAAGGAATCAGTTTCTTCAGTCTGGCGCATGCCTCAAATGCTTTTTTCCTTTGAATTACTCATTTTCTTGAATTTCGCACCAGAAACTTTTCTAGGAGAAGTTCGAATCTATTCCGTTCGGGGAATCGAACCTGTGACCTCAAGGTTATGAGCCTCGTGAGCTACCAAACTGCTCTACTCTGCTCTAGAGTACCAAAAACTGGTTGACAAAGAAGGTTGATACAGGGTGGAGACAATGGGGTCGGTCCATGGATTTTCCTTCCTTTTGCTACATTTCGCTCAAAGGGTTGAAGGGAGATAGTGCATCAAGTTATTCGCAAGGGCCAGCTCCTTCCTATCTACGTTATTCTTTCTTTGTTACTCTCGTAATGACGTTCCGAAAGAAATCAAGGTTCCCAGGTCACAGCTCTAATTCTTCTTCCCTTATAGAACCTTCCCGCAAGAAATCAGTGGAAGTGGGTCCTGTCCTTTAGCATCCCAATGAAGGAGTTGACTTACTTCCAAATGAAGCGAACTCTGAATATATATAAGGTTTTCAGATCAACCAAAAAAGAGATTAGCGATCAAATTCGAGTTCGAGCCAGTAGATACTATTGATAACTAGATAAAACTAAATATAAAGAAGGTATAAATAAAAAATAAACGAAATAAAAAGAGAAAAAAATAAGTTACGACTTGATAAAAGGATCTTATGACTATCAGTAGAAACGATCTTTACCTTGCGTTCGGCTATAACGGAAACCCTCGAATCTAGAGCTGTTTGGCGTTCCAATCCAGTTCCAACAATGCTAGACACACTCTAACTAAATACTGGTGACGAAAAAGATACATTGTACATTGGAGTGGATGGTACTGCATTTCTTGAAAGCCAAACTAATACTTTCTTGGAGCTATCTCCCCATCCCTCCGGCGAGGTTGCAATGAGCTATCAAACGCCAATAGAGGACAGATCCTATTGTCCGTTTGTTTCAGCACCACAATCTTTGCCTGAGAGGCGGTGGTTTACCCTGTGGCGGATGTCAGCGGTTCGAGTCCGGTTATCTCCAGCCCGTGAACTTACCAGGTACTATAATAGCACCGAATTTTGCCAATTCGGCACCTGCAGCAGTACCTTGACCAACTCCAGGCCCAATATAAGCAAGCCCTACGGCTAATCCAGCAGTAATAACAGAAACAACAGCAATTAATGGATTCATGGTAAGTTCGTCGTGTCAAAAAAAATTTAAGGATACAATCAATCAAGCGACTGTAGAAAACACTCTATTTGAGGACGGTGATGGTGCAAATACCTTCCACGCCTTTAACCCAACTTAAGCTGAAGAAACTTATTCAACGGTTACTGCTAACCGCTTTTGAGCTTGAAATATTTTTAAAGAAAGTAGTAATGAGTGTATCGAACGGTTGGTTCCACCGATTGACACTGTGAGAAGAAGCTTATGTGAGGCCTCTTTGACCCTGCCCTTCGTCGACGGTCGGAACGGTGATGCTGTTCCGGAACCAGTTGGGGTCTTAAGTCGTTCCAGGTTGGGTCCATGCGACATTGGTCAGATTGAGAGACCAGTTTTCCGCTTCTGGATTTTGCGACCTTCTACTGCTCCAGACCCTTGGTGAGTACCTTAATGCCCAACCGAACCTGTTCTAGGGTTGGATTATTAGTCAAGATATCTCGGGCCGCAGCGGTGTTTTGCACTGGTGTTGGATGCACCAGATCTCCGTTACTATCGAGCCAAGGCATCCTGGATCTCCCTCGTAGAGAACTTTGCGTACTTCTGGAAATTGATTGTCACGTGTGTGCCGTTTCCGGTTCTTCTGATGTTGCAGAGAGATGAGCTTCTCCGCAGCAGCCATGCGCTTCTTCTCTTCCTCGATATTTTTGGCTTCATCTAGGAGTACTTGGAGACACGCGTCTAGGGCTTGAGCCCTTTCGTCCAATTCCGCAACAGTGAGTTCTGCCGCAGTAGGAATAGGTGTGGTTAATGCAGCATCGATGAATTTATGGGCACCTGCGGTGACCACGTTCCATCCACCGGTTCTTCTTTGGGCTCGTCTGGGATAAGTGCTCCATCTGAGTCTTCCTCGTATTCCTCAGCAATCACCTCCTCTGCTGGAAGTTCTTTTGCCTGGGTCTTCTTCTTCTTGTTCTTCTTTGCCTTCTTGGCAGCACCGGTAGAAAAGACGGCTTTGGGTCCGTTTCCTAGAGTCAAGCTCTGATCGGTACTTTCGGACATCTAGACCTCGGGATTATCTCCGAGATCCATGTCATCCTGCGCTTTGAGAGAGTTTTCTCCAGATCCTTCATCCATGGCTTCTTCTTCTTCTACAGCTTTGGAGTTGAACTCCTCCTCATATTCCGTGGAGAACTTCTGAAAATCCGCCGACGTCATCGAGTCATCCGAGGATGCAGGTAAGTTGGTGCTTGTTCTGATCGCCTCCAGCATCGAGTCTTCGTTGTCTCTAGCATCGGCTGAGCCGGATCCGAATCCAACATATTCGACAAAGTGCGACGTGTGGGTCCTGAGCTAGTTGCGGCTTTCCTCGTGGGATTCCTCGAAAATCCTGATGGTCTCGAGAACCTCATCCATGTTTGCACCTTGCAGCATCATGCGCCTCAACGTATGCCTCAAGAAAGGTTGGTTTGGTCCGGTGTTGGCAGAGCCGGAACCAAGGTTATTGTTTTGCTCCTCCTGGACTTCGACCTTAGTGAGTATATCGATCTGGGATTCGGCCTTGCTAGGGAGATCCACTCCAGATTCGACTTGAACCGCCAGATCAGCCTAAGGTTCGGCTTTCTCCACCATCTCCGCAACGGGTGCGGGCTGGGTGGGATTATGGTTTTCTGAGATCCGGAACTCTGCCGCCTCCACGGACAAAGGGGACCCAGAAATTTCTTCTGCCTCTATCATCACCACTAGGGTGGGTGGGACAGGTTCAGCGAAACCGATGTACACATCGATCTCGCCAAAGGACATGATGGTGTAAGCAGTCACGGCCTCCGTAGCCGTAATCTAGGTCTCGTCGAGAACGATGAGAGGGACGTGACTCGCGTAGAGGATGAGACCGACGGTGATAGTCTCGCCGATTCCAATTCTTGCAGATTCCGCTCGGAACATAGATCCGAACCTCACTTGCCCCACGGTGAGCGCCAACTGTCGATGACAAGTACGCCATGAGGGGGTCCTCAAGGCATGTGGAAGAGAGGGGTGTGAGACATACGGGGTTCCAGGACGGTGAGCACACAAGTTTACCTAGGTTCGAATCCGCCGGCTTTGGACGGATCCTACTCCTGCTAGCAATCTAATAATATGACAGAGCCGGAATATGGGTTAAAAGGGTTTCGCCTGTGCGAGTTGAGATTGTAGACTATTGTGAGGGTTCCCTAAAGGCTCTCCCTAGGACTTCTTATATAGATATCCGGCCTAGGGTTTACAGGAGAGATCTATCTGGCTACGACTAAGAGTCGGTTACAGAGTAAATCTTGGACTACAAGTAACACTATTGGCCTATGTCGGTAAGTCATCTGGGCCTTCCCGTAGCCGGACTGGACTCCGTCTCTTCTCCCTGACTGGGCCACCCGTGAAGCAAAGCTCTAACCCGAAGTGGGCCACCCTGGTCAGTGAGGCATAGTAAGGATACCCGGAAAGTATATCCCCAACACTTGCCCCATGATCTTAACATCCAACAAAGCTTCGAAGCGCACCCTCTGAAACCAAACAGTCAGAGTAAAAGATGGTTGCGCACGACCAAATCCCATCCGATCCAGCAATCTCTTGGTATGATCGCACTTATGGAGTATGCCGACGGAGCCTTCACGAACACGACACAGTAACCAGATCAATGTAGATAAACATAAGCATATCTTCGTCTTGGCTTGAGAGGGATCAAGGACCTCCATCTTTATTAGGCAGATCGTCACCCCCCGCGCTGCCACCCGCTGGCTCCCGATGGACCGACCGCCCTATTCTAACCAGCAAGGCCGATAGAGGAGTAGGCATCCCAGGCCGCCAAGACCGCAACCTGGCACCAAGAGACTTGTGGAGATCCTCCGAAATCCGAAGATCAGATGCGGGAGCGGGTGCCTCTGGGCCAAGGGCCAGGCGACCACACCCAACAGAGCTCCACCGGTCATCCCATCCCCACCGTCCGCCATGGCGCCCACCACTAGCCTCCACCTACGCCTGCCACAGCGGCGGCAGCCCGCACTCCCGGCGGCAACGACTCTTGCCGCACCACCAGCCAGAGGAGAGGGATCCCTGCCGCCACCCTCCTTGGGATGCCTGGGATTTGCCCACTGGCCCCTCGGGCAACGGCGAGAAAAGGGAAGAGGTAGCGGTGGCACCTAGGTTAGAGAGGGGGTCATGATACTGTAAACCTGTGATACCAATGTAATCTCTTCATCATTAGTTGTAGTGACACATAACCATTTGGCATGCATGATACCCCATATGATATTCCATTTGGGCTAGTCTTATGCACATTGTCGCGGTTCTAGCCTCCCTACATGCATATATTGAGCAAAGTATATTTTCTTTGTGAATAGCTTCTTTTAATTCAAAGTCTCATTACTACTTTACTTATTTCTAGGCTGCTACACTTGATCTTGCTTTCTTTTATTTTCTTCTCCTTTTTTCGCACTAGTCCTATACGACTTGAGAATCATCATAAGAATTTCGAACACAAAAGTGGTATAATATTGCCACAACTATACAACCTATATTGTATGAAGGGTAAAGGTGGGGGGTTGGCCCTCTTTGTTAGCGATCAGGTCCAATTTAACCTCATCAGCTTTGGTCCGCATCATATTGATGCGAATGTCACTGATTCTAAGGAAATAAAAACGAGACACACCTTCATCTATGGTGAACCTCGCCCTTAGGATCGCCCTGAGTTCTAGAAATTGTTGAGGAGAATCAAGACCATGTCAGCTGAGCCTTGGATTGTGTCTAGGGACTTCAACGAATTCTTATTTCAATCTGAGCATATGTCTGCTGCAAGAAGATGTGAAAGTCGCATGAGGGATTTTAGAGAAACTTTAAATTTCTGTAATCTGCATGACCTAGGCTACTGAGGGACACCCTAGACCTTTGACAATAAACAACAAGGGAGGAAGAATGTGAGAATTCGGTTGGACCGAGCAGTTGCTTCTCCAGCTTGGTCTCCTATCTACCCCCGGGCCTCTGTGCAGCATGTAGTTTCTTCAAGATCTGATCACTACCCAGTAGTGATTACTCTAGAACCTGACAACCACAGTCCAAAGAATCGACCTCTCAGGTATGAAGCTATGTGAGAGCGTGAGGCTTCTCTGTTTGATTGTGTCGATAAAGCTTGGTGCCACCTCAAACCTGCTAATACCCTTGGAGAGATTCAAGAGAAGCTGACACACACTATGTCCTCTATGGGTACGTGGAGTAAGGACAACTTTGGATTGGTGAATAAAGAAATCAACTTTTTAAAAAAGAAGCTTGGGAATCTTCAGAGGAGGAATTACAGTCAAAACCACAAGGACATCAAAGCTGTTGCAACTAGACTGGATGAACTTCTTCATAGGGAGGAGATTATGGGGAGACAATGGTCTAAGGTGACATGGCTAAAAGAAGGTGACCAAAACACTTGTTTTTTCCATAGGAAGGCTATAGGAAGAGCAAATAAAAACAAGATCTCCAAACTCAAGAAAGCGGATGGCTCCGAAACTGACAATGAAGAGGATTTTCTGAACATTGCTAATAATTTCTTCAGCGCTCTTTATACTGAAGACCCAAATGTCAGTCCGTCGAAGCTGATTGAGTCAATCAAACCTGCGGTTTCTGAGCAAATGAACCAGTCTCTGCTTGTTATTTTCTCTGATGAGGAAATAGGTGATGCCCTATTTCAAATTGGGCCTTTGAAAGCTCCAGCCCCGGATGGCTTACCTGCGAGATTTTTTCAACGAAATTGGGGTTTGCTAAAAAAGGAAGTATGTGCAGCTATTAAAAAATTCTTCCAAGATGGCGAGATTCATGATAATTTTAATATGACGAAGATCATTCTCATCCCCAAAGTTGATAATGCCACGGATCTGAAGGATTACAGGCCCATCGCACTTTGTAATGTCATCTACAAAATCCTCTCCAAGTGCCTTGTCAATCGCTTGAGGCCACTTCTTCAGGGCCTGATATCAGAAACTCAGAGTGCGTTTATTCCTAGACGCATCTTATCTGACAATGCCCTTATAGCATTCGAATGTTTCGATGCCATCCATAGAGAAAAGAAGGATGAGAGCTCTTTTTGTGCTTATAAAATGGACCTGTCCAAAGCTTACGACAGTGTGGACTGGGTTTTCTTGGAAGGAGCGTTGTTGAGATGGGGTTTCGATAGTAAATGGGTAAGCTTGGTCATGACCTGCGTCAAATCGGTAAAGTTCTCGGTCCAGATTAATGGCAAGCTTAATGAGAAGTTTACCCCAACCCGAGGTCTATGACAAGGGGATCCTTTGTCCCCGTATCTATTCCTCTTTGTGGCTGAAAGTCTCACTTTGATCATCAATGAATCTATAAGGACTAATACTCTTCATGAATTCAAAATCTGCAGGGGAGCCCCTGGTGTTTCCCAACTGATGTTTGCTGATGACTGCCTTCTCTTCTTCCAAGCGAATGAAGAACAAGCTTCATTCATTAAATCTGATATCGCCTTGTTTGAGGAAGGATCGGGTCAGCTCTTAAGCGCAAACAAATGCTCTATCCTATTCAGCGACAATTGCCCAGAACAGGTCCAGCAACAAGTTCGACAAGTCTTGGAAGTGACTAAGGAAACTTTTTAGGACAAGTACTTAGGGTTCCCCACTCCGGAAGGTAGAATGAGAAAAGGAAGATTCCAACCTTCAAAAGACCGTCTTGCAAAAAGACTGACGAATTGGGCTGAACGCTTCATGTCTATGGGAGCTAAAGATGAACTAATAAAATCAGTGGCTCAAGCTATTCCAAACCACATCATGAGTGTCTTCAAGCTCCCTGCTGGGTTTCACGAAGAATATATGAAGATGGTGAGGAATTTCTGGTGGGGAGAAGATGGCAGGAAAAGAAAAGGTCACTGGGCTTCGTGGGATGTTCTCACTAGCCCGAAGAACCTTGGAGGTGTGGGTTTCAGAGATCCCAAACTGATGAACCAAGCCCTCCTTGCCAGATTGGAGGATCATCAATCAACCAAACAGCCTATGTGCCAGACTACTAAAATCCATTTACTTTCCTCGCGGAAACTTCTTGAACACTGTATTTAAACATGACGCCTCCCCTTCTTGGCATGGGATTGAGTTCGGTCTGGAGCTCCTAAAGGAAGGTCTTATTTGGAGAGTCGGGAATGGGAAGAGCATTAACATTTGGAGAGATAATTGGATCCCGAGATACTACAATCTTAAAGCTGCACCAAAGGAAACGAGCGCCCGCATCAGACGTGTAGATCAACTACTCACAAACCAGAGTAAATGGAATGAGGCGCTGGTAAGGAAGATTTGTGCCCCCGAAGAGGTTGACTGGATTGTAAACCAAAAGCTCCCTTGTTAGCCGTGTGATGATCTTTTGGCCTAGCATTATGATGGTACTGGAGTGTTTACGGTCAATAGTGCATACAAACTGGCTTACAATCGGCGCCATGGAACCAGGTGGTGCGCGGGTGCGAGTTCGGCTCAGGATAACAACAAGAATAAATGGAAGGTTATCTGGAAGGAAAATGTTCCAAGTAAGGTGAGAATCTTTGGTTGGAGATTATCTCGCGAACACCTGGCGACTAAGAAGAATAAATTTAGAAGGAATCTTGAACTCGATAGCACCTGTAGCTTGTAAGAGAGGAGGAGAGCAAATTTCATGCGACGGTCAGCTGCACCAAACCAAAAGCTTTAAGATGGGAGATGAGAAAACACTGGAACCTACCTTCTGAACAATTCTTCTCCTACTCTGGACCGGACTGGCTACAAAATCTCTTGTCTGTGTGCGACAATGTTCAGAGAATTATGATTTTGTGGAGATCATGGCACCTTCGTTGTACTGTTACTCATGGAAAAGGGGAAGAGACCATTGCTATGACAGAGACTTACAGACCCTGCCAAGCTCTGCCAAAGGTACTACTAATAATTGTCTTGTACCTGCTACTAACTCGAACTGTGCCACAAATTGTTTGGACATGAAGGAATGTGTAAGTTGGCAAAAACCATGCGATGGAAGACTGAAATTTAATGTTGATGCGTCCTTTGACCCAAACTCGGGTGAAACTACTGTTGGTATTGTTGCTAGAGACCATCGTGGGCTGATCTCGATAACTGCCAGCTTCGCCATCGACAAATGCAGGGATGCGGTAGAAGCAGAAGCCTGTGCCATAAGGGAGGGCTTCAGGCTGAGCCTGGACCACAACCTGATGCCATCCTCGATCGAATCTAACTGTGCAAATGCTGTGACTGCAACCAACAAGCCTTCTGCTTGTGCTTCCAGGAGCTGGGGCGTGTACAAGGATATTGAGCGCCTAAGAGCTATTGCTTCTGCTTGTGAGGTTATCAGAACCAGCAGGATGTGTAACTCTGTTGCCCATCAACTTGCTAGGATAGCAAAGTCTGACAGGATTAACAAAGTGTGGTTGCCTCCCGTTTCTTTGTTTATCTCTGATCTCTGTGTAAAAGATTCTGGTATGAACTGGGTGATTAATGAATGAGTTTGTACCCCCTCAAAAAAAAACTATACAACCTATATATCAAGAACCTCAGGTGAAATTCGATGGCTCGTGATACGCTACTCAGAGAGACGCACGGACAGAGAGAGATAGATGGAGATTGTTTCCAATAATTAGAGGAAAGCTATGGGGCATATTCTTGGGAATACTATTTCACTTTATTACAATTTTTAATTATAGATTAATCGTTGTGGTCTGATGATTGGCCATCAAGAATGAGTGTATCATGCACCTCGTGCTGAAAAAGATGTGTTAGATTTGCCTAAATTTAGTTATATCTAGATACTATTTAGTATAAAGATTTTTTTTTTCAAGAACACGCGCGAGCCTCGAGTCTCTTCATTCATTAAGGTAGAGAAAAAAGAGTTTGGATTACAACATTGCCATCAATTGGCGCCTGACGTGGCCACCAGAGCAAGCCACAGAAAATAGTATAAAGATATATTTGAATTTTGACAAATTTGTGGCGTCCTTTTCACGACCGAGGGAGTATATGTTGTTGTTGTCAAGAAAGTTGCAACAGAAAATGTTGACTGGACACGTTTTACGGTATCATCATCTACGTAAAACAAATATGTTTCTAATGTCATTCATAATAGTTACAGCGCCCAATTCCGTAACAAAAGATTGCCAAAATGTCGTGTTCCGAGTAGTATAGCTTGTCACAATTTGTTCAGCCAGTTTCCAAGATTGGCGAAAAGGCACT
Organism: Avena eriantha; assembly: GCA_910589775.1. NCBI lineage: Eukaryota > Viridiplantae > Streptophyta > Magnoliopsida > Poales > Poaceae > Avena > Avena eriantha. The sequence goes on from OU342746.1 coordinate 11,088,934, forward strand.
AGAACAAAGGAACTGTCATTTTGCCTTCCCGGACACGCTGCCACATGCCCATTGGCATGCCTGCAGCTTATTAATCATAGGGCCAAATCTTGCAGACCACTTTTGTATCCGTGTAAATCAGGGAAGAATATTTTTCTTAACGGTTCAAGAGTATGTAACACTATCGGCCTCCACTTGCGAACAGCACATTTGCATTGAGAACTGAAAAGCAGAAGCTTTAGCATAGATTAATCTGGGCCTCTTTACGCAGATCATCTTATATTTGTTCTTTACTACGGTTAGCGCGCGGTATCTGGAAATCTTGCTAGATTCTAGCTCCCGATCGCTATGGGTCGTTTTGAATAAGCAGGCACTAGTGAACCAATCAATTCAAAAGCTGAACAGCATAGTCGTTAGGCGCAAATCTAGCATAAATGATTGCGCAACAGAATACGTAAAAGCTAATATACAAAAACTAGGGACCTGCCGATACTAGCACAATGTTGGCTACCGTGCAAGTATAACATGATCGCACTAGCAAATATTTTATTTTCATAAGCAACATCGAAACAAAAACATAATTTATGATCATGATAGGGGCTCGGAGGATCATGCCGATCACAGATGCCGAGGTGTGAAAATCACACGGAACGGTAACAAAATTTCTACAAACCGACTAAGGGCTTCGTCAAGATCATCCACCAGCTACGACAACTTAGGATTTCCGACCGCTTCCTCCTTCAAGGCCTTCAACGTTGCCGCCTTCCGATACGCATGGAAGGAGGGCGACAACTCCAACCGCTACTCACACATGCTGGAACTCCAACCGCTACTCGATGCGATCTCATCCTCTTCAGGGGCAGGGGCGACAACCTTCTCTTTCCGTCTCACCGCTCGCACCAAGGATGGGTCGGACCAAGACAAGCCAGATAGCGAGAGCCCCTCATCACCACCAGACATTGCTACGGAGTTGGGTCTGCACCACCAGGCATTGCTAAGGAGCACAATGTCAGAAGAAGCGGGAGGTGAGAAGGAGGTCTGAGCGCAAGCAGGGACTCACTCTCACCCCCTTTAAAGGATTCCAAGCGTTAGCTCCTCCGTGGCGACGCTTATGAGGTCCTCCCCGCTTCCCGCATGCTTCATCTACCAAATGCCATGAGCATTCAAGTCATCGATGCAAGCATAAGGGCAATAGAAATCAAGGAGCACCCTCAATAATTCCCGAACACGTGCCAGCTAGAGTAAATCACGCAACCTCTCTTTAGGGTGTTAGTTCATGTCAAACTAATTTGCTATGGAGGTCTGACCGACTGATGCATGTAAAATGCGAACATGTTCTTTGTAGTTGTTTCTTGTATCATATTCCATCATATTTGCATCAGATATGTTGTTATAATGATGTTTTATATTTATTTTGGGGTGATAACCCACAAGAGCAGGTGATCACTGTAGTACGTCTCAATGTGGAAGTAGCGTATCGTTCCGCAAGAGCAAGAAGGAAAATATATTTATTATATCCAACTAAAATGGCATAAGTTTTAGTTATTCATGCACTAAAAAAGTTATAGGAATAAGGAGGTTGATTTAATATAACAAAAGTGCAACAAAACAATAATATTAAAATGTCCCAATCCTCTTCCATGCAAGAGTAGAAGACAAAAGTTTTTCCTTATAGGACCAATGGACATGAGTTCATGAGTTCACTCTGTCCCCTCTCTCTATCTATGGTGGTGATCATGCTATAGACAATAAATTACACATGATTGTCATATTTTAATGATAACTTTTATGATCGCTACATGTCCAAAAACACATAGTTGAAATAAGTACCCATATGTGTGATGAAAATATGCCCTAGAGGCAATAATAACTTATATTATTCTATATTTACTATTCATGATTAAGTTTATTATTTCATCCTATAATTGTATTGGTTCCGGATAATGAGTATTTGGAGAAAAACCTTAATACATGTGTGGAATTATAAACATCAATAAGACATCCTTGGTCTTGCCTTTGAGACTAGCTCATGTATCAATGATAGTCCTAGTTTCCTGACTATAGGAAAAACGACAAAGTGTTCTGGAGTTGCTAATGATTTATGAGATCAGAATTGTTGGGAGAACAATGACGATGGATAGCCACAACATGATATACTGTGAAACGCATCATCAATATATGTTATCGGTAGTTTCTCGAAAACAATGTATTGCCTTTACTAAAGATTGTTATACCACGAGACACATGTGAACTTGGATACAATATGAATGTGGCAGGATTCTTCAAACGTTGCTCCAAACATGAGTAATCATAAAGTTGGTACTTGCTCTTAACGGATGGTATGCCAATAATTCACATGTGCTACTCCTGACGTTGGAGACATACACTCTGGACCCAGTCATATGCTATGATTTTTGTCATCATCTGGCCAAACACGTGATCAAGTTTTTGATCACAGGAATATCGATAGTACGGTATGAGTAAATAGTACATGACATGTAACGAGAATAACCTAGCATTTCATCTTGAGCAATGTAAAGTATTGACGAATCAATGCGATATTATCGCTCTAATAGCACGGTTCACACGATAAAGATCTTAGTATTATTTGCGGGGATTACTACATGTATCAAGACACCAATAGTAATCATTGTCATGGAAGTAGTTCCGTACATGTTCTTAAATATCTGAACCCACATGGTCACACACTTAAGATTTCAGTGGCATTTAGAATGTGGCTGCAAATTCAGATTTAGTACAGAAGTAATTCTAAAGGTGTTCGAAGTGTCTCGTAATACATCAGAGGTGTCTGAAATATTACCTATACTGTTCGAAATAAGTTTTGAGCATTAATGAGATGATAGCAGATTTCTGAGAGTGTCTTAGTTGGTCTCAGAATCATTCCGAGAGGTCCTAGATGATCCCAGAAGTGTTCGGAATGGTTCCGGGAGTGTCTGAAATGGTTCCGGGTATATATGAAAGGTTTAGAGGACCGGAACGTTCCAAAAGGTTATGGAAGGTTCCACAAGTTACCGTGGTGCTCCGAGTCATCTTAGGATGACCGGAAGGTTCGATAATAGGTGCAACCATGTTTACCCAAGGGGCAAGGAAAGTTTCCCTACCCCAATTCGGATTGGTCTAGAGAGGCCATTCTCTAGTAGGTTTCAGTTGACCTAAACCTACCGGACCTTGTGCAAACCTGGGGGCTGGGTCTTGGACAACCCAAGGGGCTTGTAGACAAATAAATGGAGACTGAAGGGCACTCCAAGAGGGTTGCGAGTCGCAGCCCTTGCCCCTCCAACCCGTAGCACCCACTGCCTCCAAACTCTAGTGCGCCACCGCCGCCCCACGCGCACCACCGACCATGCTCCGTCGCCGCCTGTGCGCCGTGCCCCCGCCCTGCGCTGGTGCCTCCTCTCTCTCTTACCATCTCCTACATGGTTATGATCTAAACCATAGGGCGGGCGTGCCCTAGGTTCTTCTTATTCTACGATGCTAGAGCGTTGTCCAAGTTCTACCTCCGTTTATATGCAATCTAGATGGGACCGCAAAAGCACTATTGGATCTTCATCGACATGTTACCTCTCCCCTTGCATATGATCCTAGTTATGCGCTAGAATTTTTTGTTTTCCATAGTGCATTCCCCAACAGTGGTATCAGAGCGGTCTATACGTAGGTACGTGTACAGATAAAGGAATCATCGAATTCCGGCATTACTGATCTTGTTTTTTCTGCCTAGTTGTCACAATTTTGATCTTGCTGTTATTGCATGATTAGCAGCCAGATCCAACTTCATGATCTTCAGATTAAGACCGGTTTGTGAAGTGTACTTTGAGTTGGTTTTTTCATAGTAGTCGAGAAATATATTTTGCATGTTGGGGTTTGGTGGATTTGGTGAAGTTCGCACAGTGGTCATGCATATAGACGAAGTTTGTTGAACCTATTATACTATTTATAGTGTAATGGGACACAACCCGGATAAGTTACAAAGCAAACAACTGAATCATGATGCTTACTTACCACGTAGGTAAAAGAATGGTTATCTACGTAACCATAGAGCCTCGTAATCTAGCAAGGTGTGTTAGAGGCATCTAACTTATTTTTGCACGAAGTGATCTAGTATAGCTGAAGTTTGCAATGTGATCTATGCGATGTGTTATGTTGTAATCTCATTGGGCATGAGTGGCTGGAGCCGCGATTATTTTCATATTATTATTGTAAAAGTCATAGTTTTTTGACTTTATTAGCTAGAGTATCAATAGTTATAAAATAAAGCACACAGCATGTGATGTTATCCCTTTTATGCACTTTATTTGTTGCGTGGTAGTCATAATAAATAGAGTGATCTCTCACTAAAATTATCAAGTTAATGTGTTACCCCTTGGTTAGGCTCCACATAATATGGGCTTCGAATTGGTGTGGGTCATCTAACATGGGCACACCTAGCAACATTCGTAATGTGGGTGTGACACTGTGGCCCTGCTGGCATACTAAGGTTCAGTTGACATACTTTATGGAATATCTAAAGTATGGAACACAAGAATCAAAAGATTAATAAGTCATCTAGTGATGTGATTGGTATGATTATCTATCGGTTTTGCTTCTCGACATGCGGTGTAACATTGGTGTTGAGAAAGCGAGACGTGGATCTTGAATCACTAAGTATCAATTACGAGGGATAATTATATTAGAAGGAGATGCATAACAATTAAGATATTAATTTGAGTAGATCATTAAATCATTAACTATTGATCTAAGTGAATTTGCATGGTTTGACATCTGTTATCTACCCTACACTTAGCTTGTTAATTGAGATAGAAATATTGTAGATATATGATAATTACTTTATAGGCTGGTGCCATAATGTTAAAATGAAAATTAAAGATTGAGTCCTACTGCAAACTTTTGGTAAACTCTCCCGTGCTCGATATGATTTAATAAATTGTATGAATTCAAGATCAATCATTCCAATTTAGTGTTAAGGGTCATACTTGTCTCCATGAAACTTGATCTTCAAAAGATTTTTTTTGTGAATCAAAGTGTTCTAGGAGCTGAAAGGAATTTTTCAGAAACAAGCAAGGAGTGAAATATATTTGATATCTAAAACCTTGTTTAATTGCAAGATGATCGACAAAATTTTCGGTGCGAGGACATGTGCTCATATTGTATGAGTGTATGAGAAGATTAAAGACGATAGGCGCCTTGATCACCTAGATGCACTAATCTTATTCTTATATCCATTCTTCGAGCTATAGTAGCTTTGTCATGAAATAGTCATGATAAGATCGATAAAACTATGGCTAAATTGTTTGCTATACTTGAATATTCTAAGATTAGAATCATGAAGAACACTAATCATGAGATGATAGTGACATCAACTTCAAAAGGGCCAATCCAATGTTGCTAGTACGTGACTAACACGCCTATGATCATATTCTAGTGAAGCTGGCGCCACTATTGATTTTGAGTGTTTCTTCTACAAAGAGAGAAAAAACCGTAAGAAAATTGCAAAAATTATATGGCATAAAGTAAGTCTAGAAAGATCCATCTTAGGAGTATATGGAAAGATATAAAATTTATAGATGTAATTATTGGGTATTGGATACCGGATTGGTTGCTATGAAGTGTCATACAAAGCAACACAATGGAAGAACTACAATGGACTAAATAACTAGCAAAATGATGTGGTGATTATGCACGCTAGGGACAAAATAAACTGTTATTGAGTTCATTGTCAGCATCTTACCTAGCCTATGAGATTTATTATAAGAACTTAGTAATTGTTGCATAGTTCCGACTTTATGAGAATAGTGGTTGTTCAAGTTAAAGTTGTGATCCATAGTGGATATATTATTTATTATAAATCTTGATGGTGATACAAACATCATAACACTTACGCTAAATGTTGCAAGATAATGATTTAATTTCACTTAATTTTGACGCCACCATTTAGTTCATATTAGAAACAAACACATAAAGAAAATCCATACTGATGGATTTCTGGAGTCATTTGACTTTGAATCAATTGACACTTGTAAGACTTATCTAAAAGTCTAAAACTCTGTTCACATGCCAATATTGAACGGACAACTAACTTGTTAGAGATCATACGTGTTGATGTGTGTAGTCCATTATGTGTATCCGTGTGTGGTGGATTCTTCTACTTCATATACTTTCACCGATGATTTGAGTGGATATATATGGGTATATCTATTTGATGAGAAAGAAGTATGAGACGTTTGAAAATGTTCAAAGTGTTTTGACATTACATAGAAAATCATTGTAACAAGAAAATCAAGAATCTATGATTGGATCATAGAGGGAAATATTTGAGTTACGAGCTTAGCAAGCATATAACAGTTGTGGAATTGTTCCACAACTTGCACCTCCCAAAACACCAGAAGAGTGTGGAGTGTTCGTGAGATGTAATCGAACCTTGTTGGACATGGTTGGATCTATGATGAAATTAATAAAACTACTGATATATTTTTGTAGATTATGCTTTAGAGACTACTGCTTTTACACTGAATAGTGCGCCATTATAATTCGCTGAAAAGGCACCATATGAGTTATGGCATGGGAAGAAACCCAAGTTGTCTTTTCTAGTATGCTAGGCATATGTGAATTTTTCATAAACCAAAATCGTATGAGTGCGTCTCTGTAAGTTATCCTAGGATAACATATGGGAATTTCTTCTACCTTAAACCAAATACAAAAGTGTTTGTCGCCAAGTATGGCATATTTCTCAAGAAGGAGTTTCTTGCGAAAGGTATAAGTGGGAGGACAATAGAACTTGATGAGGTTATTAAAACCTGAGCAAGATGAGCAAAGTAGCGTAGCAATAGAAAACGTTCTTGATATAACTATGGCGCCTGAGGCTCCTGCACCTACAAAATGTTGTACTCCCAGAAATCGAAGTGCATATTGAACCAAGTAGGTTGGATGAAGTTCGTACTCAAATATGATAATTTGAGAATGAAGTATTATTGTTAGAAAATGATGAACCGGCTACATACAAAGAAGCGATGATGGGCACTGACTCCGTTAAATGGCTATATGGTATTAAATCTAGGATAGTATCCTTATACGAGAATCAAGTTTTCAAACATGGTAGACCCTCTAGAAGGCATGGTGCCTATCGATCGTTAATGGATCTATAAAGAAACATACATGAATGTTTACATCCATAGAAGCTCGACTTGTAAAAAAGGAGTTTACAACAAAGTTCAAAGAGTTGCTATGATAAGATTGGATCTTTCATAGCCAAGCTTAAGTCTGTAAGGATTATTCTAGTAACCACTACATATTCTGAAAATATGGTAATTGAATAACAAAACAAAGTTCCTTTCAAGGAGTGTTAAACTAGGATGTGTATTGACATGACCCAAGGGTGTTGTTAGTTCATAGGATGCTAGAAATTGGTGCAAACTTCAATCGTAGAAGTTACCATCATGGAGTTGGAATCTTAAGTGGGAGTGCTGGAGTTGGAATCTTAAGTGGGAGTGCTGTGATGAAATTGAAAGAGTTTAGTTTCATCAGGAACGATGAAGATGCTGGTATGTTTACAAGAAATTAAGTGGGAGTGCTAAGACATATTTATAATACTTTAAGGTGGATGATATAATGTTGATTGGAAATGATGTATCTTTTCTTGACACAAGTAATATTCACTAAGATTAAAATTTTGTGTCAAGGTCTTAGGCAAAACTTGAATATTGGGAATCAATATCTATATGGATAGATTTAGGCGCCTAATATAGTTGTGCAAAAGTACATAGATGAAATATTGAATTGGTTCAATATGGAAATGACAAGAAAGAGTTCTTGCCACAGGGAATAGGTTCAAGAAAGAATCATGTGTTATGACACTTGGTGAGTTAAACCGCATGTATGATTTTATCAATCATGTAAGCCATGATATGTACACAACCAAATATTTACCATGCTATAAGTGTTATGAGCATATACCAGAGTGATGTATATGATGATCATTCAACAAAAGTATGAATATTATTTTGTGCTTTAGAAGAGCTAAGAATATATTTTGTATGTGAAAGTGACAAACATTTCAATGTAAGGTATTACATGAATACTAGTTTTGTCACATATATAATTTTTTTATCTCAATTAGGGTATGTGTTTTATAGAAGGTGGCGCAGTGGGATGGAAGTAAATTCCATGTTGGATTTGGATGAGTTCCAAAATTAAACACTAGGATGGATACTACTATGAAAGGCTGAGATATTGTTGTCATGACAATGACAAAGGAGGGCGTTATAAGTCAAAAAGTTCATCATTGTACTTGTGTAGTTCCGAGTGTGCTAGTACTATGAATATATATTTTATGATAATAGGGGCAACATAGTTTTGACCGTGGAACTAAGGTCCCACTAGTTGACCAAACATATACAATGCCATTTCATTGAAAATGAGTGATGTGTGAAGACATGAAGACATGCAAATATGCACAGACCTGAACTTGTCAGATATGTTGTGTAAGCTTACCACATGCAACGCATGACAGACACCGGTGTGCCATAGGTGTTAAGTGATGAGATATTGACTAGATTATTGACTCTAGTGCAAGTGGGGGGACCGATGGAATATGCCCAAAATAATAAGTTGTATTATTCTATATTTCAGGTTCATGACTAAGTTTATTATTCTATGGTATAATTGTATTGGTTCTAGATAATGAGCATTGGAGGAAAACCCCAATACATGTGTGGAATTATAAACACCATTAAGACATCCCCGGTCTTGCCTCTCAGACTAGTTCATGTATCAACGATAGACCCGGTTTTCTAACTATGGGAAAAATGACAAAGTGTTCAGGAGTTGCTAATGATATATGAGATCGGAGTTGTTGGGAGAACAACAATGATGGATAGACCCAACATGATATACAGTAAAACGCATCGTTAATATATGTTACTGGTAGTTTCTCATACACAATGTTTTTCCTTTACTAAAGATCGTTAGACCACGAGACACATGTAAACTTGGGTATACTATGGACGTGGCAGGATTCTTTAAACGTTGCTCCGAATAGGAGTAATCATAAAGTTGGTCCCTGCTCTTACTATATGGTACGCCAATAATTCACATGGTGTTCTTGCGAGAATTTCCACTCCTTGCGGTGGAAAGATACACTCTAGGCCCACTCATGTGCTATGATGTTCGTCATCATCTGGCCAGACACGTGATCAAGTTAGTGATTACAAGAACATCGATAGTACGGTATGAGTAAAGAGTACATTCCAAGTAAAAGAGAATAACCTAGTATTTCATCTCAGGCAATGTAAAATATCGATGAAGTAATGCAAGATATATCGGTCTAATACTATGGTTCACATGATAAATATCTACGTCTTATTTGCGGGATAACTACATGTATCGAGATGCCAATAGTAATCATTGTCACGGAAGGAGTTTAGGACATGTCCGTAAATATCCAAACCCACATGGTCACACACTTAAGAGTCTAATGGCATTTCTAATATGGATGCGAATGAAGATTTAGTAGAGAAGTAATTCTGAAGGTGTTCGGAGTGTCTCGGAATATATCGGAGGTGTCCGGCATATTACCGAGAGTGTTCAAAATAAGTTTTGAGAATTAATGAGATGAGATAAGGGTTTCAGGAGTGTCTCATATGGTCTCGGAATGGTTCCAAGAGGTATTAGATGACCCAGAAGTGTCTAGAATGGTTCAGTAGTGTTCAAAATGGTTCCGGACATATATGGAAGGTTTTCGGAGAATCAGAAGGTTTCGAAAAGTTAAGGAAGGTTCTAGAAGGTATCGAGGTGATGTGGCCCATTTTAGTATGACTGAAACGTTCAATAATAGGTGCATCCGTGTTGCCCCAAGGGGCAATGAAAGTTTCCCTATCCCAATTTGGATTGGACAAGGAAGGATGTTTTATAGTAGGTTTCGGTTGACCTAAACCTACCGGAACTCATCCAAACTTGGGGGCTGGGTCTTGACCACCAATGGGGCTAGGAGAACAATAAAAGTAGACACAAGGTCACTCCAAGAAGGTTTCAAGTCGCGTCCCTTGCCCCCTCTAACCTGCCGCCTCCAAATCTTAACGCGCCGCCCGCGGCCCCACGTGCACCGTCGCCCATGCATGGTTGCTGCCGGCGCCCCACACGCACCAGTACATGTGATCCGTCGCCACCCGTGCACCATGTCACCACCTCGCGCTGGCATCTCTTCTCTTGCTCACCATCTCCTACATGGTCATGATCCAAACCCTCGGGCGGGCGTGCCATAGGTTCTTCTTCTCCTTCTAAGATTCTATAGGGTTGTCTGAGTTCTACCTCCATTTAGATGCAATCTAGACGGGACTGTGGAAGCGCTACCGGATCTTCATCGACATGTTCTCGCTTCGACCATGTTCTTGATCACACCTCGACATGGTGTTGCTGATCTCGTACGTGTGGATACCGGTGGAGGTGCTACACTTGGACCACTTGATCATGTGGATCTTCGCGAGGGAGAAATCTTCTCACGAATAATCGACTAGCTACATGAATCGATGAACTGACTACTTCGACAACAAAGTTTTCATCATTGCATGTTCATGAAAGCCGTCTGTGAGATAATACATCTCCTCGTGACTCGCTAAGGCTTGTTTCAAGGATCGACGCTCGTTCAACCTAATCATCAATAAATTCCACTAGCTCGATCTTCGAGGGTATGATCCATTGCATGTCCCCTTGCATATGATCCTGGTTATGAACTAGATTTGTTTTTTTTTGCATAGAGTGTTCCCTGACAATGTGTTGTTGTGTCACCCTCATAAGGCTAGCGTGTGATTATTGTCACTCCACCACGTCATACTTTTGTATTTGTACCCCAGATAAAGGATGTTTGGTTCTATTGTTGTCGCTCGGTGCATATGCCATCTGTCACTTGGCCAACCCTTAAATATATACATCATACTCCTTAATTGTAGTCACTCTAAAAAACTAGTGCAATGATTTATTTGTTAACCACATTATCACATCCCTCCCATCTACCTACACTTGGCTTTGTCAAGCACCTCATGGTATGGATAAACAAGGCATTATGAATAGAAACCATTACATGTATCATAGAAGTATATCAAAAGTATTACAAACCACAAAAGTCCCAACACAACGGTAAATGCATAACAAGTATCATCTCATACCACATTATCCACCATAGTAATTATGTAGATAGATCCATGACCATGCAAGGAACACAATATGGACTTCAAAAATGATCATACATAGAAAGATTAGATCAAGTTACCACCACAAACACATTGTAAAGGTGGTGGATTACTCCCTATCATTGTGGAGAGCGACGAGGAGGCTTTTGTGAAGGAGGATAGGATATTGGAGGCAATTCCGGCAGTGGTTCCCCTCTGATCTTCCTTTGGTGGCAGTCTATAGACTCTCTGTTTCGTGGTTTTCGATCTCCACCACGTGTGTTCTGATATCGTGTTGGGGACAATTTTTATAGATGGTTTTAGGTCAATATGAAGAACATGGCGGTGGAATTGATGGCATGAGAGCAACAAGGTTGAAACGAGTGGTGGTGGTGCGACCTGGGAAGTACCCATGCCATGGGCCCTCATTTTCATCCTATTAATCTCCTGGTGAACCACATTATCTATTTTTGTTTTTCCCTCAGTTTACGAAGCATGCTCTCTGACCTTGCCCTTTTCGAGTCTCATATCTCCCAAAAAGTCCAAAGTACTAACATAAGGTTTTTCTACCAGGCAGAGTTAGAACCAGAGGAGAGAGGATTGTTTACAAAATCCCCGAAATCATTAAGAACATTAATAATAACTACTGATATGATGCAAGTATGTTGAAATATGTGACAATAAACTAAAAAGTTCATGTATGCATTTTACATGCATCAACAACCCCAAGCTTAACCTATGTTCGTTCTCGAGCATAAAGGTTATAAAACTAAACATGGACTTTGGAGTTTGTTGCTATGTTTATATTATAAGTCATGATCATTACTACACAAATTTAAATGGTCCATTCTTTAAAGAATAGAAACAAGCAAATAAATGATAAAGTGATATCTTATATAAACTTTGTAAATGCTTATCAGTATGTTAGTATTGAATAAAAACAAATTCATCAAGTATTATGGACCAATAAGCATAATAAAATGAAAAATTAAAAATCCTACATTGGTCTTATAACTATTAATATTTTTTATAAATACACTTGAAAAAGATATGTAAGGAGGGATTAACATGCATAAGAGATATTTAGCTTCCAAACATAACCGCTTAAGTTTTTGGTTGAATCATATTACTTCATTAGTATTTGGTTCCATTGCCCCTCATCTCTCTTATTCTTTTGGTATTCTTATTTTTGGGCACGTTTTGCTTCTTTCTACTTATCACCTAAATATCATCATTTTTCTTTCTTTGATACCTTCTGATAACTTTCCTGCACACTCACTCTCTCACCTTTCTTTTCATAGAAGGGTTTTTATCCTTATCTTAGCGTTAGTACCCTACTTGGAGGGTTTCTGTCTTCATCTTATTTAGTATGCATATTTGTTTCTACTTGCAAGGGGTACTTCTGCCTTATGAGTTTGTGGTAACCACAAATAACTTCTCTATGATAACCATAACCGTAAACAATACTCTTTGGAACCTAAATAAAACTCAGACATGAAAATGTACTTGGAATAGCATAAGCTATGTAGGTAGGTATGGCAGTCACTGCTGGAATAACTTGGTATAATGGATTAAGTATGCACAAGTTTTTATATCGTAGTTGTATTAAGGCTTATCAAGAGGGAGATAATCAACCATCTATAATTATGCAGAAGTTTCCATAGTAATATTCACCTCTTAATAAACAATGTTAACATAAATCCAATCACCTATGTTGTATATAAAAGCTAGAATTAAATGAGGCACTTGAAAATAGCCACATAATAAAACAAATAAACAAAGTAACAAGATGTGACTACATGCATAACTTGTAATGCAACTATTATCTCCCTTTCCCCTTATTATTTTAGCATCCAAATTTAACTTCCTTTTTATTCTTCTACCTCTTTCATATTCATTAAAAATATCTCCATAATGTGGTCTATTTATTACAAATGCAAAAATGTAGAATTAATCATAAAACTAGATAAAGATGCTCTAAGTTTATGTAAAAAGTATTATGTTCCTCTAAAAACAAAGTTTAGACGTGTGCAAACCATGTGTTTTATTGTTCTAGTGGGGTGCCTTGGGAATCCCCAAGGTTATGGTTTTCACAATCTTTGGATAACTCATGGTCTGATATTCCTCTATTCCTGTGAAAAAACTTCAACACAAGATTTTTCCATGTCTTTTCTAAGAGGTGCCATAGGTGGGCACAAAGATATATTGCTAGGTGTCATAGAAATCCCAAATAAATTTTAGTTTGAAATTTACATAGAGTATATTGAGTTTCCAAGATGAATAAGATCAAAAGATTCAAAAGTAATCAAACTGAAACAAAAAAATAATGACTTAAACAACAAAAGGCAGAATATATCTAGAAAAACAACAGCTACGAAACGTAATTATTTACCATACTTTTGGTGAACACCATATAGAGGATGAAAAGTTGTAAGAATAGAAGACACTTTAGCTCAGTCGGAGTTATAGAAAAAGTCAGAAACATCTTTTGGTGAACATCAACTTGTAGTAATTTGCAACTCCATATAGTTTTGTAAACTTTAAAACATCCAAATGGGTAAAACTTGGTACTTTATTAAAAACTATAAAAAGTAAACTAAAATAAAACTATCTTGCTATAGCAAGAGTCCAAAAAAACAAAAAACAAAAACCGAATTTCCTCCGGAAAAGAACTTTCTTTATAGCCAGATCGCTAGGCTCACATACATCTGTTTAAGATGAGTGGATATCATGAGGTATCTTGTACCCGGGTGATATCTCCTTCTTCCTTGGAAAGTGTTTCATTACATAATACTAGGGTCTCATGGTGTGGTAAAACCAATCAAAATAATAATCAAGTCAGAACATGAAAGAGAGCAACACAAAGTATAAAACCAATAACATGGAAGTTTAACTTTCTTCCTATGCATTGGAATTTTATATATGAATAGATCACAACAAATATAAGTGTACCAATGCATATTAATAGTAGGTACTTGAATTTTAAAATTAACATAGGCATAAGGAGTGCACTTATCGCCTCCGCTTTCATAATAGTTGCAAGTACTAGAAGAATATTAAACAATAGACCCATTGGAAGCATGCAATTTTGTGAAGTTTAGTTTATAAAGAGGATCATTAAATTTATTAGACATTAATTAGCATTCTTTCCTATTTAAAAGTAGTTAGTAGTACTATTTTCAATCATAATATTATGACTGTAATAATATTTTTCATAAGCATGACATAATTGCAAACCATATAAGTACTTATCAACATAAGCATATTTCTCCTCTATGGTGTAATTAGGAGAATTCAAAAATATAGCAGTAATCTCAGTAATAAGAGTTATCTGAACAACAAGTATATCAGTTTAATCCTCCCATAAACTAGTAAAAATTTCTAAACATGGAGGATTATCAAGCAAGATAGTACCATTCATCTAAACATTTATCATATGGCATACCAAAAACACACTCATTACTATTAAAGTCATTATTTCTAACTTCAAAATTTATAGGCATATCATCATTAGCCCCATCATAGTAGCAAGTTCCGTAAAAGACCAACGAGTTCCGAGTTTAAGGTTTACTATCATCTTTGAGGGCTTCTCATTCTTCTTTGATCCACCTCACTAGCTCCCATGAAAGCAATAAATTGATCAGCTAGTCTCGTGTCAAAGTCACCACAATGATTATCATGATATGAGGAAATTATTATGTTACTGATACATTTGCATCGATAGTAGAGATGGCTATCATTTTGTTTTGTATAGCAAGACACATTATGTAACTCACATAGTTTTTTTGCAATATTATTTAAACATTCATTAAAATCTTCCATGCTTGATATTTGTTGAGAAAAGATATAATCAACATCTTTTAATAATCTATGTTCCTCAGCTGAAAGCTCATCCATATCATCGAAGTCAACAATAGCGCATGAAAGTTTTGGTCAAATCTACTATCCTCGTCTCCACGATTCTTCCTAGCCATGGGATGGAGGACGAGGAGGACATGCAGCAATATCACCATGGAGCCCATCTCTCCCGGTGACGTGGGTCCTGCATCCCTAGATTACCTAGCGTGGACATGCCAAGCGCACTTTCCTGTCCCGCGTCGCTAGGTAGTGGGCCGTGCGCATATTCTGGGCCCTTTCTCAGCGGATGTGGGTGATAATGGGATACATTAGGGCATTTAGGAGACTGGTGCTCTGCACCCGTCGGGTCATGGGGATCGTTGGGTGCCGACATGGACACGAAAACCCTTGCACGTCATTGGTTCTCGCTACTAAGAGAAGACTTGGACGCGCAGATGCTTGCCCTTCGCAAGTTCTCGTGGCCAAGAGCTGAGGTGGCCATGGAAACCCTCGTTGTACACATGAGAGGAAACCCTCGGCGTATGGGTGGTGGGTCCCAACACATTTCCCCTAGGTGACTCCATGTCGTACACGCACGTGGATCCTCACGCTATTCATACGTGTGTATCTGGTATAATGACATGCCTCCATTACGCGTATGTCATATCGAGAAACGTCGAGAGCCATGAAGCTAGGTTGCTGCACTATCAACTATCTCTCCTTCTTTTCCATGCGTATAAATAGCCCTTCTTGTGTTTTTATCTTTCTCCATTCTTTCCGTCGGGTCTTTCCACGTCTACTCTCCTCTTTCGCTCGCATGTCTATGCGGCGGGACTATTATCGACCACGGGGAGAGGATATATTCTGCCACCACGCATTTGCATCAGCGTGTCAGTACAATTAACAGGGGTGAGTAGAAACATGCCGCACTCCCCGGTAAGTTGCCGCACGCCTCTTTCTTACTTCACATTTGAATATTTTAGCTAACGGTGTTTTGACCTTTACTTCCTATTTTTTGCGTCTGTAAATAGTGGAACACATCTTGCCGTGAGCTTGTAGAAACATGTGCATTGTATTTTTTGTCGCTTTCGACATACGTGTGCCATTCTTGCTACATCAATTCATTTAGTCGTACTTTATTTTTGTTTTTAATGTTTGTTCGGATCTTTACTGAAGCTCTATTGCGATATTTTCATGTGTATTTTGAAGCTTACGCTTCTTATCAACATGGATTCCTTCGCCTACATTCGAGCCAACTCCAGAACTCCAAGCTCGATCATCACCGGTGCTCCTTGCCCAATCATCACCGAGAAGGAGTCTCATGTTGCACTGCTTGTATGTGTGTATGCGAAGCTGGGTGCACCACGTCTTCTACCAGCGCATCTATTCTATGCCAACAACGGTGATCATGTTCAAGGATAATAGAAGATGGCAACGTCAGGTGCTAGATAGGCTCATTGTGCACCACCAGTATGTGTGCAGTCGAAGTCGAACAATCGGCGCCCTCTACCGGCACAACTATTCTATGCGAATAACAACGGCTATGTTCACGATAGCGACAAGAAGGCGATGTTTGGTGTTTTCCTCTCTCATCTAAAAAATGTGGGTTCGCTACCGTTTAGTACACTTGCTGATACACCTGCAACCAACGTGTGCACTAGTGATGCTGCTACCTTTGAATGTATCCCTTTATTCTTTCCTGTGGCTGCTAAGCCTACAACCAACGTGTGCAGCAGCAACCCCGCTACCTTTGATGGTATCCCTTTGTTCCTTCCTGAGGTCTCCGTTGGGAATACTTTCCGGGTATACCCACTGTGACTCGCTGACCAGGGTGCCCTACTTCGGCTTAGAGATTTGCTTCACGGATGACCCAGTCAGGGAGAGAAGATGGAGCTCCATCCGGCTACGGGAAGGCCCCGAAGATTTACTGACTTATGTCTGTTTAGTTATTTGTAGTCCAAGATGTACTCCATAACCAACTTTGTAACGTAGCCGGATAGGTCTCTACTGTAACCCTAGGCCGGATATCTATATAAGCCTTCCTAGGGACCAGCCTTTAGAGCACACCATAATCTACAACCTCAACTCGCACAACAGAATCCCTCTTGCAATCTGTACTTTTGGCTCTGCCATATTACAGGATTGCTCGAAGGAGTAGGATCCGTCCAAAGGCGGCGGGTTTGAACCTTTGTAAAGCTTGTGTGCTCACCGTCCCGGAACACCGTGGCCTCACACCCGCTTTCTCCATACGCCTCGAGGACCCCCTATAGGCGTACACGTCTTCAATCCGACGACAGTTGGCGCCCACCATGGGCCAGGTGAGTTTCGGATCTGCATTCCAGGCAGAATTTGCACGAATCGGGATCGGCGACACAATCACCGTTGGCCGGGTCCTATGTGCCAGTGACTTCCCTCTTGTCCTTCTCGACAAGACTTGGATTCCGGCCAGGGAACCCGTGACCACCTACACTATCTTGTATTTTGGCAAGATCAATGTTTACCTCGGTTTCATTGAACCTACCCAACCCACCCCAGCGGTGATGAGAGGCGGAAGAAATTTTTGGATCTACTTTGTCTGTGGAAGCAAGAGTTTCGGATCTCAAAAAACCCTAATCCCACCTAGACTGCACCTCAAGAGGAGATAGTGGAGAAGATCGGATCTGAAGAGGACCTCACCAAAGAAGTTGAACCTAAAGCAGATCTCCCCAGGGAGGTTGAATCTCAGGAGACTCTCCCTAAAGAGGTTGAATCTTAGGAAGATCAAAGCAGCAACAGCTCTGTATCCGGCTATGCCGATGCTGAAGCATCAAAATCACTCCTGTGGCACGCGTTGAGGCGGATGATGCTGTGTGGAAATGCCAGCATGGAAGAGATCCTTGAGACCATGAAATGTTTCAAGGAAGCCAATGAAGAGAACCGCAATTACCTCAGGGCGCACACATCGCACTTCATCGGATACGTTGGATCTGGATTCGACTCTGCCAATGCTAGGGACGATAATGACTCGGTGCTGGAGGCAATCAGAACAAACACCGACTTACCGGCATCCTCGGATGACTCCATGACGTTGGCAGATTTCCAAAAGTTCTCCGTGGAAATTGAAGAGGAGATCAACTCCAAGGCTGCGGAAGAAGGAGAAGTTATGGATCAAAGCCCCTACAACAATATGAATGAAGGATCCGGAGAAAACTCTCCCGAACCGCATGATGATATGGATCTCGGGGAAAATCCCGACGTCCAGATGTCCGAGAGTACTGATAGAAGCTTGACTCCAGGAATCAGACCAAAAGCCGTCATTGCTAATGGTGCTACCAAGAAGGCAAAGAAGAAGAAGAAAACTCTGGCTAAAGATCTTCCAGCTGAGGAGGTGATAGAAGAATAATATGAAGAGGACTTAGATGGAGCATTGATCCCTGATGAGCCAAAAGACACTCCGTTGGATGGACACGTGGTTACCCCTAATGCCCGTAAGATCCTCGGAGAGACCCTCACTACACCCATCCCGACAGCCACCGAACTTACACCTGTGGAGTAGGAGGAAATGTCCCTAGCCCTAGAGGCGCATCACTAGGTACTCCTCGATGAAGCCGCTCATATCTTCGAGGAGAAGCAGCGCCTTGCAGTGGCAGGACAACCTAGTTCCCTATAGCATCAAAAGAACCGGAACAGCCCTGAGTTGGATAACAAAAATTCAGAAGTTCACAAAACCCTTTTCGAAGGAGATATAGCTGTAGGAAAACCTCAGATCGACAACAAGGGAAACCGGGTGTATGACACACTAGTGGAAAATTCTGCTGCGGCGCGAGATCTCTTGGCAAATAATCCATGTCCAGACCAGGTCCGACTAAGTGTGAATCTACTCAACAAGGGCCTTGATCAACAGAAGGTCGCCACGTCCGGCAGCTGTAAGCTGGTCTATAATCTGACCAATGCCACACAGACACGACTTGAAATCAAGATGTAAGGCCCCGCCAGGATCTGCAGCGACACTACCATTCTGACCCTCGGGAGGACAAATATTTTAGAACCGGATCTTCAGGACTCGACACAAACCCGCACGAAGCTGGAGTAATGTCACTCCAGCCGCAGAGCGAGACACTGTTGTAGCAATGGTCCAAACCGTCCGGCGATAGTCGAACAACCGCATGGAAGATGAAGAAGAACAACGTTGGGACCAGGACTTACAAAGAATGCCCCCTCCTAGATATACAAGCCGTTCAGCTAAGCCATGTCACAATGACGAAAATCACGGACGAAGGATCGACGAACACTACACTGGATCAAGCCAACATGTGGACCGTCATCACGAAGCCCTAACTGGGGCAAGAATCCACCACCACCATCTCAACCAAGTAGCCACCATAGTGGATCCCATGGAGGCTAGGGGCTTTACGGCGGAGGCGATGGAGGAAGAAGCAGAAGTCCGGCTCATGGGTACCGTAGACATAGCGAACAACCGAGATGGCGCGCCTTGTCACCAAGTGACACTAGACACCGGATCGCTCCAACATAGAGGTGTGACGCTATGAGTACGGTAAAATCTATGTATGTCCAAACTGCTTCGGACCGCGCATACGACAAACAAACTTCCCAGAAGGATTTGATATCTCAAGGCACATTCAACCCTACAACGGTGTGGCTCGGCCAGACACCTGGCTCCAGGACTTCTTCCAGGCCTGCTGCATTGCTAAAGGAGGAAATAGCTTGGTCGCGACTCGGTATCTGAAGCTTATGCTGAGAAAGATGTCTCGATAATGGCTCAATGAACTTCCAAAAAATACCATCCAAAACTGGTATGACATGCAAAGTTCTTTCTTTTGGAACTTCGAGGGAACATGCAGGAGGCTCTGCATGGTCGGAAATCTGCAGCGGTACACCAAGAAACCTGGAGAAACATGCTGGGACTACCTCGGATGATGGATCAACATGAAGAACTCATGTGAGGTAGTAAATGACCAAACCACGATCGGAGCATTCATCGTGGTACTCCCAATTGGTTTGCTGCGTCATCGCTTAAAGTGTGACAAAGTGACTAATTTAGGGGAGATGATAGAGACGACAAGAAATTACCCTAACACGATGACGATTATGAGGGACAGCTAAATGTACTAGCAGTGCCATAGTCGGTAAAACAGCCAAAAAAGCAGGCCCCAAAATGCAAGAACACCTCGGAAGAAAAACCCAATCCGGAAGCAGCGATAGTCAATGCTACTTTCGGGTCTAGAGGACAAGGAGGCCGCGATGGCGGCCGGGGACGAGGCCGTGGAACTTCCAGAGTCCAAGGTAGTGGAGACCAACAACCTAACAAAACCTACGCTTGGGTTGACATTGCCAACAATCCGTGTGTGCATCACCCGAATCACAATGGGGGCTCGTCCCACACCAATGCTGAGTGTTGTTTCAATGATGACATCAAGAAAGACGAATTCGATGGCTATAGGGCCAAGTGATGAAAAGGAAAGAAAAATTCTGACAAAGCCAAGGAGTCCAGGTAAGATTTCGACATGGAGGAGGCAGAAGCTTCAAATCCCAAGTCGGATGGAACCAAGAAAGACACATATGTCTGCTTCCTTGGATCTCAACTAGCTAAGGTCAAAAAGGCAGTGATGCATGAGCTAAACGTAGCGGTTCGAGCTATCCCTCAGTATCTGGACTGGTCAGAAGTAACAATTACCTTTGACCGAAGCGATCATCCGCCTAAACCACACCGGTGAGGAAAGTACGCTCTGGTCGTCAATCCACTTATTGACGGCTATGGGTTCTCCAAGACCCTCATGGACGGTGGCAGTAGCATCAACATAATCTACTTTGAAACACTACGCCAAATGAGGATATCAGAAACACAGCTGAATCACAGCTCCGTGACTTTTCATGGTGTTGTCCCCAGAAGAAAGGCGAACTCTTTGGGAGAAATCACTTTGGATGTTACTTTTGGAACTCCAAAGAACTACCAGACGGAAGCACTTTCCTCCAAAGTGGTCATGTTCAAGAGTGCATACCACGCTATCTTCGGGTGTTTGGCTTACTAGGCTTTTATGGCTGGCCCTTGTTATATTATCAACATGATGAAAATTCTAGGTCCCAATGGCTTCATCATGATCTGGGGAGACCCGAAGAAGGCACAAGAATGCGAGCACAGAAATGATGCCTTTCCTAAAGCCGTACTAGACGCCGAGGAGTACCAGGAGATCAACAAGAACATCAACCTGCCCGAGATGCCCGCAACGAAGAAGGAGGTGACAAAGCCGACTCCGGAGTTCAAGGCATCAAAAGATATGAAGGTGGCCCCGTTGAAGGAATGACCCCTCCAAGGTAACTCAGATAGGCGTAGGTTTAGGCCACGCATAGGAAAGCGCTCATCGAGTTCCTCAAAGCCATAAAGATATCATCGCATGGCAGCCCCCTAACATGGCCGGAGTATCTAGGGAACTTGGCGAGCACAGCCTAAATGTATACCCAAACGCTAAACCCGTCAAAATAGTCCTTACGATGTTTCAGAGATGAAAAGTGCAAAGTAATAGCTAAGGAGCTAGCCCAGCTCGAGTTAGCTAGATTCATAGAAGAGGTCATCCATACTGATTGGTCGGCCGATCCTGTAATGGTCCCTAAAAGGGATACCACTGATTTAAGGATGTGTGTTGATTATACTACCTTGAACAAGGATTGTCCCAATGATCTGTTTTCTCTACCTAGAATCGATCAAGTCATCTACTTGATAGCAGGCTTGGAACTCCTATGTTTTCTCGATGCATATTGGAGATACCACCAAATTCAGATGAAGGAGTCAGACAAAATAAATACTTCGTTCATCACTCCTTTCGGAACCTTCTGCTATGTAATGATGCCTTTTGGGCTAAAAAACGTAGGAGCTATGTCAACACCCGGATTTTTAATCCTAGATGCCCGTTATGCCATACCTCGCAATCCCAGGATTACCATTTTTGCGAGACATAACGGATTGGATATCATAGCACATCATCCATTATAAACCATACATAAGGTCTTACACAAATAAGGATCTCATGATCCAGTCTTAATACAACAAGCAGCGGAAATAAAAGATAGCGTAGCGGTGGGTTCCATCTTCAGGGGCACAGGCAATGCTGACGAAGGCAGATAGTCCTAGTTATCATAGCCGTCCTGCTGACCATCATCTTGATAATCTCCTTCATAGTCTGGCCATGATAATAGCCAGGGACAAAAGCCATGAGTACTCTTTAAGTACTCGCAAACTACCACTAACAAGTAGTAGAATTCTAAGTTAAAATACTATATCTAAGTTTAACTATAAAGATAAGTTTGAAACCTAAGCTGAGTTCTGAAGCAAATAAAGATAAAGTAAAGTTCTAGAATCACTTAAGTTGGGAAACTATTGTCATAAACACCACCCTGTTGTGGTTAAGTCACGATTCATCATTCATTTCAAAGTATTTAGAAAACATCTGACAACGAAACAGTATGGCCATTCCAACTGTCCATCACCGCGGACGCGGCTATTCGAATAGTTTGACACTCTGCAGAGTTGGTACACTTTCACCACAAGATTCGATACATCTGTCAGGGATAACCCTGAATCATCATACTTAGTATGCAGATAATCAAACATAACCTTCCCTTTACACACCCTAGTATAGGCACCTCTCCTATGAGCATGGCCTCCCAACCATGACCATCAGTCATCTTGGGAACTGCATAGGTGGACAACACTGAGAGGTAGCCTCAGCTCAAACCTCTCCCGTGAGGGAACTAATACTAATGCATATACATTTCCAGCTAAGCCTTACCCAATTCAGGTAATGTGGTTGTACGGTAAATTTGGAATGGTATCGCATCCGAATCCAACCATCAGTTTTATTAAAGGGTTAAGACTCATGCCTCAACATTTTCCTCATCGTCAACCATTTGTGTTTCTCAACACATGTCAAAACATCTCAATAGAATGACTCATCATTCCAAGGTTTTCACAATTCATTTTCACCAAGTGTTCCCATCTAAAGTGACTCAAGTTTTTGATCTACTCTAAACTACTAAGTTAAGAGTGTTCACTAAGGTGGAACAGATGGGTTCAATCTCATGCCATAGAATGACATCTAAAGGGTTCTAAATAGGTCATACTTTTTATGCTACCTTCAAAACCAGTAAAGGACTTTGTATAACCTAAGAAGGGTAAAACTTGTAACTAAGACTTGGGGTATTAATAGTCAAAAGGGAGTGTGATCAAAGCATGCCTAGGGCATCTTTGCTAAACCATCTAGTTTAATTCTAGTTTGTTAAGTACTACACTTGCAAGTACTAATTTGCAAGGGTTAATCTTGGATAGTGCTAGCTTGCCTTGGTTGGTGCAGTGGTTGAAGTTTTCTTCTTCTTCTTCTTCTTGGTAGAACTCCTCCTCTTCGAGAGCTTGGTCGGTACTATCGTCTATAAATACATAGGTAGTCCACAATCACCAAACAATACTTAACTACTCTAAATAGTATTCTAAGACACACATTTGATGATCTATTATCATCACAAACATCACAAGTTTAAATTTCAAAAGCTTCATCCTTTTTATTTTAGAAAAGTAATTTCTACTCATTGAAATATTAACTAAAATTTAATTTCACCACCAAAATATGGGATCATGTGGACACATGTCCTCACCACATATTCTAACATGTGGGAATGAAATTTAAAGGTTGGATCAACATTACTTTGGTTCAAGTTCATTAGTAAATGATTTAAAGTGACTAGAAATGCCTATATAGCATTGTTTTGGTACTAGTCCATACACCTTAATATTATTACATATTTGGATGGATATGGTAAAATGTGATTTTTGAGAGTTGGAATCAACTCAAAAGCTAACTTGGTTGATTTTATAAAAATGTTGCAAGTTGCAGAAGCTTCTGTCTTCTTATTTTTATTAGGAGAGATCTATAACTCTAAATGAATTAAACCCAATGGTCTTAGATAGATCATCTTAATACCTTTCAGGAAAAATTTGTTTCATGCAATTTGGATTTGTAAAACTCACAGAATTAAATTTTGAAATACTGGACAGAAACTAGATTTAACTAAAAAGAAAAATTCAGATTTGAATGGATGGGCTAGCGCGGGAAAAGAAATGGGCTGGCCCAGTGGCGCTCCGCGGCGCGGGGCTCAGCTGACAGGGGGGTCCCGCTTGTCAGCGGCACTTAACACGCGAAATGGTATGCGCGCTGTGGGCCGTAGTATTAGAAGCGAGATCTACGGCTGAGGGTCATCGTCGACGACGAACAGGTCGCCGGCGAGCTCGAACCCTAGTGGCTCGGTGGGGGTCTACTGGGGGCGTACCAGGGCTCCAGCGGGGTCGGCGAGGCAGGTAAACAACGTGGAAGACGACGGCGAGGCGAGGCATGGTCGCGGCGGAGCTTGAGGTGCTCGCAATCAACGGCGCCCTTCTCCTCCTGCCGCGGCTGCTCCGGCTCCAATTCCGGCGAGGCAGAGCTGCCTTGCTCCGGCTAGAGATGGGGGAGGTTCAGAGAGGTGAGGGGAGTGGAATGGTGTGGGGTGGAGGTGCGGGGAGGGCTCCTTTTATAGGCTCGACGGTGAGACCGAGCGGGATGGGCAGTCGACGGTGGCAACATGGCTACGGCGGGTAGAGGCATGGCTGAGGGTGGCGATCGACGTGCTGTCCCCTGGCGGTGCTCTAGGCATTGAATGCAGCCGTAGGGGAGGTGGCACGCGGTCTGGGCGAGGTGGCGCTCTGCGCGGCAGAGGCGGCGGTGGCCACGGCGAGCGGCGGCTGTGAGGCGTTGGGCGGCCAGCGGGGGTGTCTGGGGTGTTCTCCAGGTCGAGGCGGGGTGGTGGGCGTGGGCTGGTGCCAAGGGGCGGTCTGGGCGAGCGGGGACAGGGCGTGCTATGGGGGTGGCGTCAGCATGCTCGACCAGCTCCGGGCGCGGCGGTTCCTAGCCGCTCTGCCCTCTGTCTCTGGCCTAGGGCTGGTTGGGCGGTGGAGGTGGACCACTGGCGATGTGCTAGACATGGCGAGAGGGGTTGACGGCTGCTGTGGCGTGATGTCGCCGGTGGGGGTGCTCATGGTGCTCGGCCTTAATGGCCATGACCATTTGGTCGTGTGCACAGGGTGTGGCTAGGCTAGCAAAGGGTAGGGCTGGTACTGAGGGAACAAGGGGACAAGGTTAGGCACAAATGGTGACCAAGATCACTGCTCAAAATAGTGTTTTAAATTTGGCCAGATTTGTGCACATAAGCTGTTTGATGAAATGGCCGAAATAGAAAAAGTTTTGAATTTTGGTTTCAAAATTTTTGAGTGATCTCCACTAGTGATAGGTAGTCTCTGGTTTCAAGGGTTTGGAAAGTGGAGCTCAAAGAGATGGTTTTTGAAATGGGGGTGATCTATGCATATGCATTAGATTCAATTTTAAACTGTCATTTAAAATAGTTAACAGAATGTTTTTAGCATATCAAAAGGTGGGACTTGGTACCTCATTATGTGTACTAGCAAGGGGTGCAAAGATCAAGAATTGTTTCTGTTAAGTTTTGAGTACTAGGAATAGCCAAAGTAGGCATGAGGGTTAAATTTGCCAAAATGACCATTCCTCCTTTTTAATTCTTTTTGAATTGATTTTCTTTAGGCAAGGTTTGGGAATGATATAGATGATGTTTAAATCACCCAAGAATCATTTTTCAAGCATTGGATCACTCAATCATGGCAATTCAAACAACTCCTATTTTAAATGCACACATATGAATGCTTTCATATTAAATTTGGAAAAGTTTTTGTTAACCCCATTTTTGGTTGATTTGATCTTTGATAAACTTGGATTGAAGTTTTGGGATGTTACAAACCTTCCCCCCTTAAACAAAATCTCGTCCCAAGATTTACAAAGAAAACTTGGAACTAAAGAGATCTAGGAACTCTGTCCTAATGTAATCTTCGCGCTCCCAAGTAGCTTCCTCTTCGGTATGGTTGCTCCACTGAATCTTGAGAAACTTGATACTCCTGGTCCTGGTGGTTCTATAGGCTTCTT
This sequence comes from Avena eriantha, assembly GCA_910589775.1. Classification (NCBI taxonomy): domain Eukaryota; kingdom Viridiplantae; phylum Streptophyta; class Magnoliopsida; order Poales; family Poaceae; genus Avena; species Avena eriantha. The sequence goes on from OU342746.1 coordinate 11,114,939, forward strand.
CCAAGATACGGATGGGCACTTCCCGATAGGTCAGGTCATTGTTGATTTCCATAGCTCTATGATCGATGTTCTTGAAAACTTCAGTCTTCTCTGGCACTTCCAAACATTTGCGAAGTAACGATATATGGAACACATTGTGGATGGCTGACATCTCTTCAGGCAGTTCCAGTTGATACGATACTTCTCCACGACGGTTCAGAATCTTGAAAGGCCCGATATATCTGGGGGCTAACTTTCCCTTCAGACTAAAGCGTTGAGTTCCCTTCAATGGTGAAACCTTGAGATATACAAAATCTCCGACATTGAAAGTCAGGTCTCTCCTTCTTTTGTCAGCATAGCTCTTCTGTCTGGATTGGGCGGTCTTGAGGTGCTCACGGACTTTGTGAACTTTCTCTTCTGCTTCTCGGAGAATGTCGGGTCCGAAGATCTGACTCTCTCCTACTTGCGACCAATTCAAAGGGGTACGACACTTTCTTCCGTATAGGTATTCAAATGGTGCCATCTGCAAACTAGCTTGATAACTGTTGTTATATGAGAATTCTGCGAAAGGCAGGCAGTCTTCCCATTTTGATCCATATTCCAACATACAAGCTCTAAGCATATCTTCTAGGATTTGGTTGACTCTCTCAGTCTGCCCATCTGTCTGCGGGTGATACGTGGTACTGAAAAGTTCAACTTGGTTCCTAAACCTTCCTACACTTTCTGCCAAAATCTTGAGGTAAACTGGGTTCCTCGATCTGATACGATGGTCTTGGGGGTTCCATGCAGACTAACAATCCTAGCAATGTATAGCTCTGCTAACTTTGCACTCTGGTAAGTGGTCTTGATAGGTATAAAATGGGCTACCTTGGACAGTCTATCAACTATGACCCAGATTGAGTCGTTTCCCCTACTAGAAGTAGGTAAACCGGTGATAAAGTCCATTCCGACGGAATCCCATTTCCGTTCTGGAATCTGCAATGGTTGCAACAGTCCTGCAGGTCTCTGATGCTCTTCCTTGACTCTTTGACAGATGTCACATTTGGCGATGTAGCTTCCGATCTCCCTCTTCATCTTGTGCCACCAAAATTGCTCCTTCAAATCCTGATACATCTTTGTTCCTCCGGGGTGGATAGAATAAAGAGTATCATGAGCTTCCTTCATGATAATTTCCTTCAGCTCCGAATCTGCTGGCACATAGATATGTCCCTTGTACCACAGTACTCCTTCTTCGTCTTCGATAAATCCAGGTACCTTTCCTGTACCAATACGACGTTTGATTCCGTCGATGCTTTCATTCCCCTTCTAGGCTTCCTTGATTTGGCTAATCAAAGTGGGTTGAAGTTCAATGCTTGCTAAGAATCCTTGGCTAACTAATTCAGTCCTGAACTGCTCCAACTCCTCATACAAACTGGGTTGATTCTCCTTGATCATGGTGTTAAGCCTACACGGCAATCTGCTAAGAGCATCCGCTACCACATTGGCTTTGCCGGGGTGATAGTGAATGTCAAGGTCATAATCCTTGATTAACTCTATCCATCTTCTCTGCCTCATATTCAGCTCCTTCTGAGTGAAGATATACTTCAAGCTCTTATGATCTGAGTAAATCTCACAGCGATTACCCATCAAGTAATGACGCCAGGTCTTCAGTGCTAGAACTACAGCTGGTAGCTCAAGATCATGGGTCGGATAGTTCTGCTCATGTTGCTTTAGTTGTCGAGACAGGTACGTGATGACTTTTCCTTCTTGCATCAATACACATCCTAGACCAATCTTGGATGCATCACAATACACATCAAAGGGCTTCTTGGTGTCCGGCATGACCAAAATTGGGGCTGATATCAATCTCTTCTTCAGCTCCTGGAAACTGGCTTCACATTTGTCTGTCCATTCAAACTTCTTGTCCTTCTTCAACAATTGGGTCATTGGTCGGGCTATGCTCGCGAATCCTTCTACGAACTTGCGGTAATATCCCGCTAATCCGAGAAAAGAACGGACTTGGGTTTGAGTGGTTGGGGCTTTCCATTCCTCGACATCTTTGATCTTGGTGGGATCAATAGAGACTCCTCCGGTAGACACAATATATCCTAGGAATCCTACTTCTTTCAGCCAAAACTCACACTTGCTGAACTTGGCATATAGCTGATGCTCCCTCAGGGTTTCTAGGATGATTCTCAGACATTGCTCATGTACTTCTTCTGACTTGGAGTAGATAAGGATGTCGTCGATAAACACAACTACAAACTTATCTAGGAAATTCATAAAGATCTTATTCATGAGATTCATGAAATAAGCAGGGGCATTGGTTAATCCAAAAGACATAACCATATACTCGTATAAACCATAGCGAGTGGTAAAGGCGGTCTTCGGAATATCCGTTGCACGAATCTTAAGTTGGTGATAACCAGTCCTAAGATCAATATTTGAGAATACCTGAGCTCCGGTCAACTGATCAAATAGATCCTCTATCTTTGGCAAAGGGTACTTGTTCTTGATGGTAACATCATTCAACTTTTGGTAATCTGTGCACAGACGGTTGCCTCCATCCTACTTTTCGACGAATAACATTGGTGATCTCCATGGCGATGCACTTGGTTGAATTAAACCTTTGGCTAGCATAGCATCCAACTGCTTCTTCAGTTCCACTAACTCTGATGGGTTCATGCTATAGGGTCTCTGGGCTATAGGTCCGGTTCCGGGGATTAGTTCGATAATGAACTCAATATCCCTATCCGGGGGCATACCTGGCAATTCATCTGGGAATACGTCAGGGTATTCACAGACTACTCTGACTTGGTCAATGGTGGGCAAGGCTACACTCTGGTTGCACTTGAATTGACGGGGTAAGGTTTCAGAGATATGCTCTACTGTGACTCCAGAACTACTGGTCATGGTGATGGCTTTCTTAGCACAGTCTATCAATCCTTTATGCCTTGACATCCAGTCCATACCTAGTACTACTTCCAATCCTTTGGTTCCAAGTACAATTAGGTTGGCATAAAAATCTATCCCATGTATTCTGATAGGTATAGCTTTGCAAATTTTTCTAGCTTTTGTTGTTGAACCGGGGATTTGAACTATCATGACATGCTTCAGGTTGGTTGGACGAATCTTACTAGTGCATGCAAATTCTTCAATGACAAATGAATGCAATGCTCCCAAATCAAACAATACTCTTGCTAAAACTAAGTTGACAGAAAACAAACCCAGCACTACGTTTGGTGCTTACTGGGCTTCTTCTGCATTCATGTGGAAGAGACGGTGTTCCCTTGGGCAAATCTCCTTCCTGGCTGAACAAGGTGCTGCTGCTGAGCTGGGGCATTCACATTGGCATTGGCTGCAGTCTTCTTGGGACACTCATTGGAGTAGTGACCCTTCACTCCACACTCAAAAAAAGTGATCTGGGACTTGTCCTTGATAGCGATAGGCACAGCATTGCTGCCAGTTCTGGGTGCAGTGTTGTTGTTGTTGTTGTAGTTCTTGGGAGGTGCACGGTTGAAATTGTTGGCATTACCGGAGTTGTGATTGTTTCCTCTAGACTTCACATTGCTTCCGCTACGATTGGGGTAGCTTGGGCGAGAATTTGGGGGTCGGTTGTTCCTTGGTGCATATCCTGGTGAAGGGTTGGGACGGTACTTCTGGTGATTGTTGGATCCAGACTGCTGCATCATACGACACTTGCGATTGTCATTTGCCTGGTTAATCTTCTCTTCCATCTGGATGGCAGAGTCGACTAGCTCTTCGAGATCCGTGAAACGGATGTTGACTAGGACGTTCTGCATCTCATCATGCAGTCCGTTCAAGAATCTCTCCTTCTTCTTGGCCTCCGTGTTGATCTCATCAGGTGCATATCTGGCAAGTGACAGGAATTTGTCACGGTACTCCACCACAGTCATTCTTCCTTGCTTCAATTCGCAGAACTCATCTCTCATCCGGTTGACTAGACCCTGCGGTACATGGATGCGGCTGAACTTGACTTTGAATGCTTCCCATGTCATCACTTGACCATGGTTCATATTGCGGATGCTATTCCACCAAGCTCTGGCATCTCCCGCCAGATAGTGGGTGGCGAAGAGAACTTTCTCGTTTTCATCAACTCCTGCAACTTCGAGGTTGTTTTCCATGGTCTGCAACCAATCATCAGCATCTAGTGGGTTCTCAGATTGGTTGAAGATTGGGGGATTAGTGTTCTGAATTTTTTTGAGTTTGGATCCATGGTGGTCCTGATTTCCATGTCCTTGGTTGTTGAGAGCCATCTGGGCAATATGTTGAAGTGTTGCTAAGTTGGCTTGGTGCTCTGCCCTGCTTTCTTCACGGTATGCGATGAGATTCTGCAAGATCTGCAGCATTGGGTCCTGCAATGAGCTGCTCCCTCCTTGGTTTCCACGAGTCATCTGAGGATTGAGATAGATATAGGGGTAAGAGGGAAATTCTAAGGTTCATGGGTTTGGGGTTTTCAAAGCTAAAACTTTGAGTTAAACTCAGGTTTTTCAACTAACTTCATTTTCATTCATGCAAGCAAGCACACGATACAACACACACCACAACAATCAAAGGGAAAACAGATGGTTTGAAGAACCATTCTACAAGCTACGATACAACGAGATGATACATCTCAGACTACGATAGTTCTCTAGTGCATCTACCCATCGTCGATGAAGTCGGAGTCCTCATCATCAGTGTAGAAGTCCACGGCATCCTCCTCCAGAAAGTCATCATCGTTGCTGAGGTAAGAATCCATGTCTCCCTGGATCTCTTCACCCTCATCTTCTTCTTCTTTTGCTGCAAGCTAAGCTTCTTGCTCCTTGACGGTCTTCTCGAGGTCGGCCACCTTCTTGCGAAGATGGGCGATGGTGCGATCCTTCTTGGCATGTTGGCGGCAAAGAGACTGACGGTCTTGGACAAGCAGTGCGAAAGTCTGGGCCTTCTGGTCGGCAATGGCACGGTTCTTGTTGGCTAACTCTCTGGCATTGTCTAGTTCCTGTTGTCTGTCGTGAAGCAAGAAGTCAAGGTTCTCCACTTGACGCCTCAACTCGGGGTGGCCCGGCATTTCCATTGGCAGTCCCATGAAGTCATGTCTTGCATAGTGAGCAAAACGGGTTCCTTCGGTCTTGTTGACGCTGAGGGCACATAGACGTGCAAGAGCTTCATGCATTGCCCTGGCTAATCCATCTAGCCAGTTGTTCTCTCTCATGGAGAACTTAATTCTTCCAGAAGTTGGTGCTTCAGTGCTTCCTCTAAGATCTGCTATGACTAGCCACTGTAGGTCTCCTCCTGGGGGTCCTAGAAGTTGAGCTCCAAGAAACTCCGGATGTGGGCGTCCCAATAACTCCGATAGTGAATCCAAATCCCTCTCGAAGATCAGCTGACCTCCGTTTCCCAACTGGTAAAACTTGCTGAACTGAGTCTCCATCTACAAGAATTAAGGATGAGGAAGTTAGAGAAGTGATCAAGTGTGTCAAATTTTAAGTAGTAGTATAAGTGTTTTGAGGAACATGAATTTTTGAGAAGGAAGAATTCCCAAGGGTAAGAGGGGAGATAGTTTTTCATAAATACTCACTTTGGTTTTGAAACTAAGTTTTTGTTTGACGTCTGTTGCGACCTCGGATCGTTAAAGATCCTAAGTCCCTATGATTAACATGCTAGTCCCTGGATCAATAGCTAGCACTCACAGTCGATGAAATATCATGTAAAACACAAGTCATTATTACATGAATAATCCAGAGTATAATTATTACAACTTGCATAGCTTATAGCTAGCTCAAATAAAACAGCGGAAACTAAATAAAACTTGAGTCCATCAATGCCTCAGGCTAGCTGCGTGAAGACCCGCGATCCCTACGCACATTTCAATCTTCGGATTCTGCACATAAGACGTGCAGCCAACAAGTTGGGTCAATACTTTGAATGTATTGGCAAATTACACCAAGGAAGGAACAATACTAACTCTACATGCAAGGCTAAGAGTAGGCTCTGGGGTTCATTTGCGTAAAGCCAATTTTTATCAAAGTAATAAGAAAAGAGAGGAAAGTTTTCCCTACTTCGTAAACTTTGATAAGTAGTATAGGATTGAATGGAACACGTGGATATTACTCACCAAGTGCCCAAATCAACCTAGCACTTGGATATTACGCACCAAGTTCCCAAAATTACCCAATGGCGATATTACTCACGCCCTGGGGTTTATAAAAACTTTAAGTTTGGAAAAGGGAGAGAGGAAGATCTTTCAGAGGCTCCATCCTTCAGATGCTCAATGTTGTTCTGTTTCCGTGAACACGGCTGATCGATCAGATTGCAATACTCTCGAGAGGTTGTGCACTTTCCCCACAATCCACGATCAAGTCCTTTTACAAACAAGACCATGGCGAAGCCTTCCCTTAGTAGCCCCTCTACCAGCTGGATCCAACCGTGCCAAGAACCTCCATATGTTGGTACCCGGTGAGGTTTCCCACTAAGTACTAAGCCAAGACAGAGCCCATATGTATTGTGGTTGCACGGGAAGCTTCTGAATTCTGAAACATGGCAGACTTCTTTGATTCCTGGGCGGCCGTCCTCCACCAAAATCTCACTCGTTGTCCCGACAACCATTCCGCCCAGAAGAAAACTTAGTTTTATTTTGAAGGGGTTTTGGAGAAGAAAAGTTCGCTCGAGAGAGCTATCATACTTAGAAAATTCTTGAGTCTTTCGAACCCTCCCAACGGTATTTGATATATATATATAGCATAGCAAGGAATACTTAGCAAAAATAGGGGGAACCTATTAGGACGGAAAATCCTAAGTATAAATCTACTCATGGCATACTACAAAACCGCACTTGCAAAAATAGTAATAAGAAAGCTACTAAAAACCTACACATGAATACTACAAGATTTGAAGAGTAAGACATGCATAGTCAAAAACTGGGACATAACATGAACAAGTGGTGTAACTTGCCTTGATCCGAGCAGCAATCTACACAACAAAACTCCTCAGCGCTCTCCGAGCAATCTAACAAAACAAACATGGATTCAATCACGTTTTGCACAAAACAAACCACGAAGTCAAATATGCATGCATGCAACATGGTAATATGCAAGGGTGGATTTGATTTCGACCAAGGATTTTAACCAGGGGTGTTGTTGAGTTGGGGATTTCATTAGACTCGATTTCTCACAAATTTTAAGTATTTTGAATTAAACCCTAATTAACCAGGCTTGAAACTAGATCTACAGCTCTAATTCTATCTCGAAACGGATCTAAACACCCTAAGCATGATATGACAATTTTCTACAGAAGGTATTGTCAAAACAAAGCCAACGCAACAAGAATCAACTAAAACGGAGTTACGGATAATTTTCTAGAATTAAAATACTCCAATCTAAACTTTTAATTCTACTGCAAGATTGCTGTGGAAAAACAGTAATATTATTGTATATCTGTGTTCTACTCGAAAATATGAATCCAACGGTATATTATACGCAATTTTTGGGCTATTATTCGAATTACTATGAATTTTACAAGATTTCAGCTATTTCTGCCTATTAAAAAAAGGGAAAAAGGGCCAGCGACGCGGCGACACGTGGCGCCACATGAGTGGGCCAGCGGGGCGCGCGTGACGCGACGCGGGGGCGACGCGGCGTCGACGTGGCGCTGCCATGCGGCGCGACGCGGTTGGCCCGTGTCGTTGACCGATCTGGGTCGTTGGATCTAGATCCAACGGTCGGCGAGGGGGGGCGGCGCGACTTACGGCGGCGGCGACTGGCGGGCGGCGGCGCTCCTCCGGCGATGGTCGGCGGCGGCGGTGATGCTCCTCCGGCCCGGCGAGCTAGACGACGGGGACCGGCTCCTCGTCGCGGTCGCGTTCCCAGGGGTGGCGGCGGCCTTCTCCTCCCGAGGCGACGGCGGGCGGCGGCTGCTGGCGGTGGCGCTCCGGCGAGCAATCCGGCGGCGCTCGGTGGTGGTGGCGGCGGAAAAAAAAGCTAGGGTTGCTTGGGGAGGCGTGCCCGGCTTATGTAGGCGGAGACTTGGCGCGGACGTCGCGGAGTCCGCGCCGGAATCGGCGGCGGCGGTTGCGCGCTGGCGGCGGCGGCGGACGGGGCCGAGCCGGACTCGGCGGGGAGTCGGCTGACAGGCGGGCCCCGCCTGTCAGCGGCTGCGGGCGCGCGCGGGCGCGGGCCGGCGGCTGCGGGGCTGCTGGCGGGCGCGGGCTGGCGGGCTGCTGCGCATCGCCCACCCGGCCAGGCGGGCGGCAGATAACCCCGGGCTGGCTCGGCCGGCCTAGTTAGAATAGTTTTTTTTATTCTTTTAATAATTTCTGAAATGCTATTTGTTTGATAACTTTTGCAAACGGACTCCGAATTAGACGAAATTGGTCTCTAAAATTTTGTAAAAAGAAGAGGGTTGGGATAGGATTATAAAATAACACTTTTGCAAAGGTTTTACCCCCTTTTGTCCATAAGTGACTATGGGGTTTGAGAATTACCTGATGCAAATTTTTCGATATGCGATGCCATGATGCTATGATATGATGCATGCTTACTAGTAACATATGAATTTACCAAATTTGGGATGTTACAAACCTACCCCCCTTAAGAAGAATCTCGTCCCCGAGATTCAGGTTGGTTAGCAAATAGGTGTGGGTGTTCTTTCTTCAGATCTTCTTCACGTTCCCATGTGGCCTCTTCCCCGGAATGGTGATTTCATTGAACTTTGCAGAATCTGATAGTCTTGGTACGAGTAATTATCTCGGCTGTTTCCAGGATCCTGGTGGGCTTTTCCTCATAGGTGAGATCGTTATCCAATTGACCTTCTTCCAATGGAACTGTATCATTTAGTGGGGTTTCAGCCATTTCTGGGTGACACTTCTTTAGTTGCGACACATGGAAGACATCCTGAACTATTAACATTTCGGGTAATTCCAACTGATAGGCAACTTCCCCTCTGCGACCCAAGATTTTGTAGGGCCCTCTGAATCGGGGTGCTAGCTTACCCTTGATTCCGAATCTCTTAACTCCTCGTAGTGGTGAAACTCGGAGATACGCACGGTCTCCCACTTCATAAGTCACATCCCTGCGCTTGGAATCAGCATAACTCTTTTGTCTGGATTGGGCTATCTTTAACCTGTCTTGAATCTGTCTCACCTTTTGTTCGGCATCCTTGATCAGTTCAGGTCCAAACAGACTACGTTCTCCAACCCCACTCCATAGCAGTGGAGTCCTACACTTTCTGCCATAGAGAACTTCAAACGGAGCCATCTTGATGCTAGTTTGGTAGCTGTTATTGTATGAGAATTCCGCATATGGCAAGTTATCATCCCAACTAGACCCATAGTCTAGCGCGCAGGCTCTTAACATGTCCTCCAAGATCTGATTAACTCTTTCCGTTTGTCCATCTGTTTGTGGGTGGAAGGCAGTACTAAACTCTAGTCGCGTCCCTAGAGACTCGTGTAGCTGTCGCCAAAACTTAGAGGTGAATTGGGTACCTCTATCAGAAACAATCCCCTTGGGCACTCCATGAAGACTTACGATCCTTGACATATAAATCTTGGCAAGTTTAGCACTCGTATAGGTGGTCTTTACGGGAATAAAGTGGGCCACTTTTGTGAAGTGGTCGACCACTACCCAGACGGAGTCATACCCAGATCGAGTCCGAGGTAGTCCTGTGATAAAATCCATGCCTACCTTGTCCCACTTCCATTCGGGCACAGGTAATGGATGCAGCAGTCCTGCTGGTTTTTGGTGTTTGGCCTTAACTCTGTTGCATACGTCACACAAGGAGATATATTCAGCAATTTCTCTTTTCATGTTGTTCCACCAGAATTTATCCTTCACATCCATGTACATCTTTGTATTACCGAGATAAATTGAGTAGGGTGAATCGTGAGCTTCCTGAAGGATTAACTTCCTGATATCAGGGTCATCGGGAACACACAGACGCTTCTCATACCAAAGTGTTTCTTGTTCATCCGTGTGAAACCCTCTTGCTTTACCCTTGCTTATATTAGCTCTTATTTCTTCCAACTCTTTGTCCCCTTTCTGGGCCTCTTTGATTTGGTCCAGAAGTGTTGGCACTATCTCCATAGTGGCTAAATATCCCTCCGGCACTATTTCCAACCTGAGGTCCTTGAATTGTTCACACAAATCACTTGGAAGTTCTCCCACGGTAAGCCCATTTACATAGACTTTCCGACTTAAGGCGTCAGCCACAACGTTGGCCTTTCCAGGATGGTACTGCAGGTCCAAGTCATAGTCCTTGATGAGCTCAAGCCATCTCCTTTGCCTCATATTTAATTCTTTTTGAGTGAAGATATACTTGAGACTCTTGTGATCCGTGAACACATCACAATGTTTGCCCATTAGGTAGTGTCTCCATACCTTGAGCGCATGCACAACTGATGCTAGTTCCAAATCGTGCGTGGGGTAGTTATTCTCATGGTTCTTAAGTTGCCGAGAGGCGTAAGACACTACTTGTCCTTCTTGTATCAGTACACTACCAAGTCCTTGCCGGGAAGCGTCACAATAGACCTAGAAGTCCTTTTGGATGTCAGGGAGACACAAAACTGGTGCCGTTACTAGACGCTTCTTTAATTCCTGAAAGCTTGCCTCACAGGCCTCGGTCCATTCGAACTTCTTCTCTTTCTTCAGCAACTCTATCATAGGCTTTGCTATCTTAGAAAAGTTTTCAATGAATCTTCGGTAATACCCCGCAAGGCCCAAGAAACTCCTAATGTCGCCCACATTCTTAGGAGACTCCCATTCTGTCACGGAAGCTACCTTACTTGGGTCTACGGCAACACCTTTAGCTGATACAATATGACCAAGGAATCCCACTTCTTTCAACCAGAACTCACATTTGCTAAATTTGGCATATAACTTGTGTTCCCTTAACTTTTCCATGATTAGGCGCAGGTGCCTCTCATGTTCCTTCTCGTCCTTGGAGTATATGAGTATGTCATCAATGAATACTACAATAAACTTATCCAAGTACTCCATGAACACCTTGTTCATCATAGTCATGAAGTATGCTGGGGCATTGGTTAAGCCGAACGACATCACGGTGTACTCATACAATCCGTATCTCGTGGTGAAGGCTGTCTTGGGTACATCCTGTTCTCGAATCTTTAGTTGGAAATATCCTGGCCGGAGATCAATCTTAGAGAACACACTAGCTCCCTTTAATTGGTCAAACAGGTCATTAATATTGGGTAGAGGGTACTTGTTCTTGATTGTTACTCCGTTCAATGATCGGTAGTCCACGACTAGTCTCTTAGTTTTACCCTTCTTCTCCACGAATAAAACAGGTGCTCCCCAAGATAACGCACTTGGTTGAATGAAGCCTTTGTCCAATTGCTCTCTAAGCTGTTTCTTAAGTTCCTTCAACTCATCCACATCCATCTTGTACGGTCTCTTGGCTATTGGTCCAGTACCTGGCATCAAGTCAATGAGAAACTCGATGTCACGGTCGGGCGGCATCCCTGGCAATTCTTCCGGAAACACGTCTGGATACTCCTTCACAATTGGCACATCCTCCAAACTAACCCCCTTAAGAGAGTTCACCAAACTTCCTTTGAGCACGAAAGCTGACTTAAAGCGGATCCTCTTCTTTTCCGGAGTCATGAGTGCGATAGTCCTTTTGGCACAATCTATGACTCCCTCATACTCGGTCATCCAATTCATGCCCAAAATTATGTCTAGGCCTTGGGATTCTAGAACGACTAGGCTGGTGGGAAAGGTGTGCGTCCCAATTCTTAGTTCTAACCCACGGCATCCATAGTTTGCCACTATTTCTCCTCCAGGAGAACTTACCCTTAGGGGAGTACTAATAGTCTCCGTAGGTATCTTTCCTCTATCCACAAATACCCTTGATATGAATGAATGCGATGCACCAGTGTCAAAAAGAACAACTACAGGTGTGGAGTTAAGCTTGAACTTACCGACCACGGAGTCAGGTGCCTCACGAGCATCCTCCACGGAGACAAGATTCACCGTGGCTTTGACGAACGGGTTCGGCTTCTTCCCATTTCCATTACCATTGCTATGGTTGTGTCCGTTGCTGTTTCCATTGCCATTCCCATTTTTCGCCTTTTCGGGGTAAGTAGTTGCATAGTGCCCTGTCTTGTTACACTTGAAGCATGTCACTTCACTCAGATCCTTCCCATTGCCATTTCCATTGCGGTGCTTATGGCCATTGTGGTTATGTCCTCCATGACGATGACCATTGTGATTATGGCCATTGTGGTTGTGGGGTGGTGGTGACGAAGTGCGTTGCTTCTGATATGGGGCAGAGTTGTGCTTGTGTGAGGTGGACTTTCTCTTCCGGTTCTCTATACTCCTTTGCTTTGCTTCAACTACTACTACCCTATCCAGAAGTTCCTGATAGCTATCAAACTTCAGAGCCACAAGCTGAATAGATATTTCGTCATTAAGTCCTCTCAAGAACTCCTCCTGCCTCTTGGCATCAGTGGATACATCATCAGGTGCATAACGGGCCAGATTGTTGAAAAGGTCCCCATACTCGGAGACAGAGCGGTGTAGTTGTTTCAAGTCGCGGAACTCACGTCTCTTAGGTGACATGACTCCCGCGGCTACGTGATGAGTATGAAAGGCTGTTTCGAACTGGTTCCAGGTGATAGCTTCAATATCAGGGTGGGTGACCTAGTAGTTATCCCACCATTCGGCAGCTCGTCCCTCAAGTTGGTGCGCGGCAAAGCGCACCCTCTCAGCTCCAACAACTTGGACGGTGTCTAATTTCTTGTTGATGGTGCGGAGCCAGTCGTCTGCCACAATTGGCTCAGCACTACTTGAGAAGGTTGGAGGGTTCAACCTCAGGAACCGAGTCAAGCGATCCTGTTGGGGCGGTGGAGGTGGCGGGGGCGGCGGGTTGTTGTTGTTGTTGTTGTTGTTTTACATGTTTTGAGTGAGGAGTTGGATCAGCTGATTCTGGGAGTTCAAAAGTTCTGCTATCTCTGGGGGCATGTTGTTATTGTTGTTTCCATGTCTCACCATCTGGAGGGTTTGAGAGGCAAGTTAAGAAATAGATAGAAAGTCTAAGGAATAAACTCCTACCCTTATGCAAACAAGAAAACACACGAGAAAAGCAAGGCACACATAACACAAAAATCCACACACTCAACCAAGTTTAACCAACCAATATAAGCTTTTTGGTACTCATTACAATCGCGAATAACGTTCGACTATAGAACTAATGGTGGTCCAACTACTCTACTCATCATCCACTTCCTCATCCTCAATGATGAAGCCTTCCTTTTCCAGTAGTGACTTGTATAGCTCCATGTCCCTTGTCATGGCTTCAAGCTTCTCTTGAAGTTCCTTCATCTCCTGTGGCTCCGGTGTCGCAGCTTCGAGCCTTCCTTGAAGTTCCTTCACCTCTTGCAGTTCCTGGGTAGCAGCTTCTAGCTTCGCTTGGAGTTCCTTCTTCTCCTTCTGTAGATTCTTGATCAAACTTGACCCCATAGTCACGGGTGTGATCTTCTCCTCCAAGCTCCTCTTAGCCGCTCGCAGGTCCTTCATCATGGTGGCAAGGTTCTTGAACTCCAGCTCATTCTTTGCGAGCACTAGACTTTGCTCCCTAATCCTCTTATTCTTATCTTGCACCCTCTTCTCTTGATTAGCGAACCTCTTGTCTTGGCGGTGAGCTCCCCTCCTAGGGACTTGATCTTATCTTCCAGCTCTTCGATCTTCTTGTCCTTTTCCTTCACTAGGGCACAGAGCTTGTCATTCCTCACGATCTCAAGGCAGCTCCCCTTCTGAAGGTCATTGATGTGGAACTCCAAGTCTTGATATTGGATTCTTCGACGCTTGCATGTCTTCCTTTCCTCCGGGGTTAACTAGATTGGGACTCCCTTCTCATCACGTCTTCCAAAGAGTTTGATGTAGTTGCCTTCAACCTCTTCATGGTGGCGTCCGCAAAGGCGTCCAATGAGCTCCTACAAGCAAATGCTAAGTCCTTTCTCCTTGGAGTCGCTGGTGACGTTGAGTACAATGGCCTCTGTCTTGGGTTCTATCCGACTGCACCCTGGGTGGATGACTTCAATTGCCCAGCATCCTTCCTTGTGCATCTTCCTCAACTCGCCTCCCTTGATTGATGGCATGGGTAACTACAGTGTCTTGATGATGTCCAGAAGGCACTCCCCGAAGCGCAGGCACTTGATGTCTTCGGCGGTGTCGTAGTAGAAGGCCGTCATCTTTAGGTTGAGAGAGAAAATTAGACACAAGGTGGTAAAGAAAAGAAATACTACGAGAGTACAAATAACTTAGAAGAATATAGAAAGCATAACACACATGGTAAAGGTGGTTTCCAATCCTAGGGGTCACGTCCTACAGGCAACTTTGTGCTCTGATACCATCTGCTGCGACCTCGGATCGTTAAAGATCCTAAGTCCCTGTGATTAACATGCTAGTCCCTGGATCAATAGCTAGCACTCACAGTCGATGAAATATCATGTAAAACACAAGTCATTATTACACGAATAATCCAGAGTATAATTATTACAACTTGCATAGCTTATAGCTAGCTCAAATAAAACAGCGGAAACTAAATAAAACTTGAGTCCATCAACGCCTCAGGCTAGCTGCGTGAAGACCCGCGATCCCTACGCACATTTCAATCTTCGGATTCTGCACATAAGACGTGCAGCCAACAAGTTGGGTCAATACTTTGAATGTATTGGCAAATTACACCAAGGAAGGAACAATACTAACTCTACATGCAAGGCTAAGAGTAGGCTCTGGGGTTCATTTGCGTAAAGCCAATTTTTATCAAAGTAATAAGAAAAGAGAGGAAAGTTTTCCCTACTTCGTAAACTTTGATAAGTAGTATAGGGTTGAATGGAACACGTGGATATTACTCACCAAGTGCCCAAATCAACCTAGCACTTGGATATTACGCACCAAGTTCCCAAAATCCCACCCAATGGCGATATTACTCACGCCCTGGGGTTTATAAAAACTTTAAGTTTGGAAAAGGGAGAGAGGAAGATCTTTCAGAGGCTCCATCCTTCAGATGCTCAATGTTGTTCTGTTTCCGTGAACACGGCTGATCGATCAGATTGCAATACTCTCGAGAGGTTGTGCACTTTCCCCACAATCCACGATCAAGTCCTTTTACAAACAAGACCATGGCGAAGCCTTCCCTTAGTAGCCCCTTTACCAGCTGGATCCAACCGTGCCAAGAACCTCCATATGTTGGTACCCGGTGAGGTTTCCCACTAAGTACTAAGCCAAGACAGAGCCCATATGTATTGTGGTTGCACGGGAAGCTTCTAAATTCTGAAACATGGCAGACTTCTTTGATTCCTGGGCGGCCGTCCTCCACCAAAATCTCACTCGTTGTCCCGACAACCATTCCGCCCAGAAGAAAACTTAGTTTTATTTTGAAGAGGTTTTGGAGAAGAAAAGTTCGCTCGAGAGAGCTATCATACTTAGAAAATTCTTGAGTCTTTCGAACCCTCCCAACGGTATTTGATATATATATATAGCATAGCAAGGAATACTTAGCAAAAACAGGGGGAACCTATTAGGACGGAAAATCCTAAGTATAAATCTACTCATGGCATACTACAAAACCGCACTTGCAAAAATAGTAATAAGAAAGCTACTAAAAACCTACACATGAATACTACAAGATTTGAAGAGTAAAACATGCATAGTCAAAAACCGGGACATAACATGAACAAGTGGTGTAACTTGCCTTGATCCGAGCAGCAATCTACACAACAAAACTCCTCAGCGCACTCCGAGCAATCTAACAAAACAAATATGGATTCAATCACGTTTTGCACAAAACAAACCACGAAGTCAAATATGCATGCATGCAACATGGTAATATGCAAGGGTGGATTTGATTTCGACCAAGGATTTTAACCAGGGGTGTTGTTGAGTTGGGGATTTCATTAGACTCGATTTCTCACAAATTTTAAGTATTTTGAATTAAACCCTAATTAACCAGGCTTGAAACTAGATCTACAGCTCTAATTCTATCTCGAAACGGATCTAAACACCCTAAGCATGATATGACAATTTTCTACAGAAGGTATTGTCAAAACAAAGCCAACGCAACAAGAATCAACTAAAACGGAGTTACGGATAATTTTCTAGAATTAAAATACTCCAATCTAAACTTTTAATTCTACTGCAAGATTGCTGTGAAAAACAGTAATATTATTGTATATCTGTGTTCTACTCGAAAATATGAATCCAACGGTATATTATACGCAATTTTTGGGCTATTATTCGAATTACTATGAATTTTACAAGATTTCAGCTATTTCTGCCTATTAAAAAAAGGGAAAAAGGGCCAGCGACGCGGCGACACGTGGCGCCACATGAGTGGGCCAGCGGGGCGCGCGTGACGCGACGCGGGGGCGACGCGGCGTCGACGTGGCGCTGCCATGCGGCGCGACGCGGTTGGCCCGTGTCGTTGACCGATCTGGGTCGTTGGATCTAGATCCAACGGTCGGCGAGGGGGGGCGGCGCGACTTACGGCGGCGGCGACTGGCGGGCGGCGGCGCTCCTCCGGCGATGGTCGGCGGCGGTGGTGATGCTCCTCCGGCCCGGCGAGCTAGACGACGGGGACCGGCTCCTCGTCACGGTCGCGTTCCCGGGGGCGGCGGCGGCCTTCTCCTCCCGAGGCGACGGCGGGCGGCGGCTGCTGGCGGTGGCGCTCCGGCGAGCAATCCGGCGGCGCTCGGTGGTGGTGGCGGCGGAAAAAAAAGCTAGGGTTGCTTGGGGAGGCGTGCCCGGCTTATATAGGCGGAGACTTGGCGCGGACGTCGCGGAGTCCGCGCCGGAATCGGCGGCGGCGGTTGCGCGCTGGCGGCGGCGGCGGACGGGGCCGAGCCGGACTCGGCGGGGAGTCGGCTGACAGGCGGGCCCCGCCTGTCAGCGGCTGCGGGCCGGCGGCTGCGGGGCTGCTGGCGGGCGCGGGCTGGCGGGCTGCTGCGCGTCGCCCACCCGGCCAGGCGGGCGGCAGATAACCCCGGGCTGGCTCGGCCGGCCCAGTTAGAATAGTTTTTTTTATTCTTTTAATAATTTCTGAAATGCTATTTGTTTGATAACTTTTGCAAACGGACTCCGAATTAGACGAAATTGGTCTCTAAAATTTTGTAAAAAGAAGAGGGTTGGGATAGGATTATAAAATAACACTTTTGCAAAGGTTTTGGTGGTTAAAAAGGTTTTACCCCCTTTTGTCCATAAGTGACTATGGGGTTTGAGAATTACCTGATGCAAATTTTTCGATATGCGATGCCATGATGCTATGATATGATGCATGCTTACTAGTAACATCTGAATTTACCAAATTTGGGATGTTACAAACCTACCCCCCTTAAGAAGAATCTCGTCCCCGAGATTCAGGTTGGTTAGCAAATAGGTGTGGGTGTTCTTTCTTCAGATCTTCTTCACGTTCCCATGTGGCCTCTTCCTCGGAATGGTGATTTCATTGAACTTTGCAGAATCTGATAGTCTTGGTACGAGTAATTATCTCGGCTGTTTCCAGGATCCTGGTGGGCTTTTCCTCATAGGTGAGATCGTTATCCAATTGACCTTCTTCCAATGGAACTGTATCATTTAGTGGGGTTTCAGCCATTTCTGGGTGACACTTCTTTAGTTGCGACACATGGAAGACATCCTAAACTATTAACATTTCGGGTAATTCCAACTGATAGGCAACTTCCCCTCTGCGACCCAAGATTTTGTAGGGCCCTATGAATCGGGGTGCTAGCTTACCCTTGATTCCGAATCTCTTAACTCCTTGTCTGCGGCACTTAACACGCGAAACGGTACGCGCGCTGTGGGCCATAGGATTAGAAGCGAGATCTACGGCTGAGGATCGTCGTCGACGACGAACAGGTCGCCGGCGAGCTCGAACCCTAGCGGCTCGGTGGGGGTCTACTGGGGGCGTACCAGGGCTCCAGCGGGGTCGGCGAGGCGGGCAAACGACGTGGAAGATGACGACGAGGCGAGGCATGGTCGCGGCGGAGCTTCGGGTGGTCGCAATCAACGGCGCCCTTCTCCTCCTGCCGCGGCTGCACCGGCTCCAATTCTGGCGAGGCAGAGCTCGCGTTGCTCTAACTAGAGGTGGGGGAGGTTCAGAGAGCTGAGGGGAGTGGAATGATGTGGAGTGGAGAGGCTGGGGAGGGCTCCTTTTATAGGCCCGACGGTAAGACCGAGCGGGATGGGCAGTCGACGGTGGCGACATGGCTACGGCGGGGTAGAGGCAAGGCTGAGGGTGGCGATCGACGTGTTGTCCCCTGGCGGTGCTCTAGGCATTGAATGCAGCCATAGGGGAGGTGGCACGCGGTCTAGGCGAGGTGGCGCTCTGCGTGGCAGAGGCTGCGGTGGCCACGGCCAGCGGTGGCTGTGAGGCGTTGGGCGGCCAGCGGGGGTGTCTGGGGTGTTCTCCAGGTCGAGGCGGAGCGGTGGGCGCGGGATGGTGCCAAGGGGCGGTCTGGGCGAGCGGGGACAGGGCGTGCTCTGGGCGCGGCGGTTCCTGGCCGCTCTGCCCTCTGTCTCTGGCCTGGGGCTGGTTGGGCGGTGGAGGTGTACCACTGGCGATGTGCTAGACATGGCGAGAGGGGTTGGCGACTGTTGTGGCGTGATGTCGCCGGTGGGGGTGCTCATGGTGCTCGGCCTTAATGGCCATGACCATTTGGTCGTGTGCACAGGGTGTGGTTGGGCTAGCAAAGGGTAGGGCTGGTACTGAGGGAACAAGGGGACAAGCTTAGGCACAAATGGTGACCAAGATCACTACTCAAAATAGTGTTTTAAATTTGGCCAGATTTGTGCACACAAGCTGTTTGATGAAATGGCCGAAAGAGAAAAAGTTTTGAATTTTGGTTTCAAAATTTTTGAGTGATCTCCACTAGTGATAGGTAGTCTCTGGTTGCAAGGGTTTGGAAAGTGGAGCTCAAAGAGATGGTTTTTGAAATGGGGGTGATCTATGCATATGCATTAGATTCAATTTTAAACTGTCATTTAAAATAGTTAACAGAATGTTTTTAGCATATAAAAAGGTGGGCCTTGGTACCTCATTATGTGTACTAGCAAGGGGTGCAAAGATCAAAAAAAATTTCTGTTAAGTTTTGAGTACTAGGAATAGCCAAAGTAGGCATGAGGGTTAAATTTGCCAAAATGACCATTCCTCCTTTTTAATTCTTTTTGAATTGATTTTCTTTAGGCAAGGTTTGGGAATAATGTAGATGATGTTTAAATCACCCAAGGAACATTTTACAAGCATTGGATCACTCAATCATGGCAATTCAAATAACTCCTATTTTAAATGCACACATATATGAATGCTTTCATATTAAATTTGGAAAAGTTTTTGTTAACCCCATTTTTGGTTGATTTGATCTTTGATAAACTTGGATTGAAGTTTTGGGATGTTACAAGCTACCTACCAACACACTATGTAGCGTTGCCGCCACGATCAAATCGGATGCAACGTACATGCATATGTGGATGACACAGTTGTGATGTCCAAAAATAAGGAAACACTAATATCCAACTTGGAGGAAACATTCAGCAATCTACGAAAATACAATATAATGCTTAATCCGAAGAAGTGTTTCTTTGGAATACCAACTGAAAAATTGTTAGGTTTCATTGTGTCTCAAAGAGGCATAGAGGTGAACCGAGACAAAATAAAGGCTATACTCAATATTTCTAGGCCGACTCGTCTGGAGGACATACAACGGCTAACTGGCTGCATTGCCGCGGTCAGTCGGTTCGTCAGCTGACTCAGTGAAAGGGCCGCACCACTATATAAGCTCTTTAGAAAGACCAAGAAGTTTGTCTGGACTAATGAAGTTGAAGCTGCACTTTAGGATCTGAAAGCCATACTCTCATCTACCCCTATCCTTGCAGCACCAGGACCACAAGAACTGATTTGCTCTA
This sequence comes from Avena eriantha, assembly GCA_910589775.1. Taxonomy (NCBI): domain Eukaryota; kingdom Viridiplantae; phylum Streptophyta; class Magnoliopsida; order Poales; family Poaceae; genus Avena; species Avena eriantha. Next base: position 11,134,810 of record OU342746.1, read on the forward strand.
CTTAGCTGTGAAAAATAGAACAGTAAGTGTCGTCATGGTGGTGGAACGGCTGGAAGAAAAATAGGAGCACCTGGTGCAGTGTCCAACTTATTATCTCAGCGAGGTCTTGACTGCAAAACAAAGGTATCCCCATTACCAAAAGTTAGCCTATGGTGTATTCTTCGCATCTAGAAAGCTACAACATTATTTTCATGAGCACAAGATTACTGTGGCGAGCACAACTCTCATGAGAGATATAATCAACAACAGCGATGCCACATGACGCCTCGCTAAGTGGGGCATTGAGCTAGCAGCTTTTGATATTGAGTATAAGCCTTCCACATCAATCAAATCCCAGATTCTTGCTGACGTTGTTGCTCATTGGACAGAGGCAGTAGAAAACACAGGTCTCCTAGAGACGGAAGTTTGGACCTTACACTTTGACGGGTCTAAAGCGCTCGGGGGCTCATGGGCTGGCATGGTGCTCAAGTCACCCAAAGGTGATAGACTATTCCATGTGTTGCAGATTCACTTCACGGTGACAAATCACATTGCCGAATATGAAGCCATACTGCATGGAAGTCGAATTACAAAAGACATTTCCATTCGTCGACTCATGTGTTACGGAGACTCGGATTTAGTTCCCTAACAAGTATCCGATATATTCAATGCAAACAAACACATGGCAGCATACAGAGTTGTCGTGGATGAACTGTCTAAATCATTCGAAGGGTTTGAAGTTCAACACGTTTCGTGAATACAAAATGAGGAAGCATATGCTCTGTCAAGAATACGCTCTGCGTGGAAAAAGGTCCCGAATGATGGTTTTTTGGAGCACTTAAGAGTTCCCTCTATGATATGAGTTGATGAGAAGTATCCGACCAAATTTGATTCACCACTCATAGAAGTTCTGGCTGCAATTCCCAACTAGACACAACCCTACCTTGACTTCTTGGTAGATAGAAAATTCCCTGAAGACAAAGTTCTAAGCCGACAGATCATCCGACGAGCAAAATCCTACACAGTGGTGGGAGGCGAGCTCTATAAGCGGAGTGTGTTTGGGTTTTTTTTCAGCGATGTGTTTCTCCGGAAGCAGGAGTGGAAATCCAAAGGGAAATCCATGAAGGTGAATGTGGACATCACGCGCAACCAAATCTTTAGTGGTAAAGGCCTTTAGAAATGGATTTTTCTGGCTTATAGCTAAGGCAAATGCCAAACGGCTGGTCAAGACGTGCAAAGCTTGACAAAAGTATGCCAAACATGCCCATCTTCCAGATGATCGGCTGCGAACAATTCCGATTATATGGCCCTTTGCGGTGTGGGGAATTGACATGGTAGGACCGTTTAAACGGGCTCAAAGTGGATACGCTCACCTTCTTGTGATGGTGGATAAATTCACAAAATGTATTGAGGCAAAACCCGTCACAAGTTGTGATGGAGCAATAACCAAAACATTTGTCGAGGATGTTATAATCCAATTCGGGTATCCGCACAGTATTATTACAGACAATGGGAGTAACTTTTTCATGGGAGAACTAGTCGAATTTTGCAATGAACAAGGGATCTGACTTGATATTGCATCAGTCGCACATCCACAAGATAGTGGACAAGTCGAGAGGGAAAATGGTTTAATTCTTGAAGGCCTGCGACCAAGACTCGAAGCACCACTTCATCGTGCTGCGGGGGCTTGAGCAGACGAATTGTTGTCTATGATATGGAGTTTATGAACTACTCCTAACAGGTCAATTCGATATACACCTTTCTTATTGGTCCACGGTGTAGAAGAAGTTCTTCCAAGCGTTCTTATTCATATTTCTCCCTGAGTCGCTGCGTATGTCGAAGAGGATGACGAAGTCGCTCGACAAGATGACCTCGATATGTTCGAGAAAGTTTGCGTGTCTGCTGAACAGAGATCTACAGGCCATCAGCAGAAATTATGCAAGTATCATAGTCAGAGAGTGAGAAATTGGTCTTTTAGGAATGTCGATCTAGTTCTACGGCTAGTGCAAAGAAGAGAGCACAAAGTTACTCATATATGGCAAGGGCCCTTTATGGTTAGTCGAGTATTGCACAATGGTTCTGACTACCTAACTGACATGAGGCCAGAAAAAGAAAGACCTGCTACTAAGAAAAGAAAGAGAGCTGGAGATAGTACAAATCCGGATGAAATAGACCGTCCATGGAATATTGCTCAGCTACGTCCCTTTTATTCTTAAAATTCCTTCTTTGTAGTCATATCCATGTACATGTTCAAAGTAAAATAAAGTATTGGTCTTCTCAATGTTTTTCTGAGATGTTTTTTATGTGCCATCTTATTTCCGAATGATCATGTCATATTCGAAAATCCCAGAATACTTGAAAGTAATCTATACTCATGTTTCTTATGGTTAGATTTTTTATTCTAAAAATGCTACAATCGGGTATAAGTCTAAATTTTATAGTTTATACTTGGGTTTCTGTCTAGTGAATTGTTGGTACTGGAGGTCGGCTTTGATTCCGGGTTTAAACTGGTTTATCAACTGATCTCCATTGCTTGGCAAAGTTTCCGTGTTGAAGGTTTGCCGTCTCATGAGAGGTACATGGCGGAAAGCCAGATAAACAAAAATTATAGACAAGACAGTACTTAAGTACTTTTCAAGCAGAAAAATATAAATGAAAAAGTGCTAAAGAAGTAAAGCATGAGTTCTTACAAACTAGCACATCGAAATAATATTCTACTTATTACAAACGGATTGTTTTTCAGAATAACATATTGTTTTTCTGGTACACTCTAGGATGCAGGTGGAGATGAAGGATTTGACGGTTCACTAAAAACATCACCCGTATCACCTCGATATCTTTCCAAGATTAGTATGTCAGAATCAGTCTGCTCGTCGTCTTCGGAAACTTCAGCAACTTCTTCCCTAGGGGGAGGTGGCACTTCAACGGGCGTGACAAACGGATCATCATAGTTGGTCAGCTCGGCCACATGATAGGCATATACGGCACAAGCATCCCAGATCTCTTTGATGTTTGTGGCTTGCCGTCTTCATCAACAATCAAATAACCCTTGGTAACTTGCCATATTTCCATGCTTCTAGGGTGGCTCATTACCATTGTCAGGGTATTCTGTGCCGCTGTGCATGTATATGACATGTTCCAATCCTTTACCAGCTTGGGCATATCCTTCGCCTTGTCTCGTACCTCAAAGGCAGACATTGAGTTCAAGCCGAAGTGCTGGACGGATTCACCAATTTCCTCCAAGGACTGGCGGAAGTCATGGATCAAGTCCCCAATGGCAACAAGCCGGCTGGTATGAGACTCAGATGAAGCAACATCAAGATTGTTGAGAGGACCTACAAATAAGAAAACAAACGTCAACAATATATCCGTGTAGTCAAAGTCGAAAAACAACAATTCTGATACAGTGAACTTACCAAAGATAGTGTCATCTACTTTGGTCTTCTCCTCTTGAAGACTTCGAAGTTCATTACGAAGAGATTCGGTGGTATCCTTCTCCCTGTCCGGCTCATCCTTCAAGTTCGAGATAGTTTGGTCTTATTTGGCTATTTTGAGATCACGCTCTTCAGCAGTCATATTACTAGATTCAAGAACACTGGCGATGTTGTGCTCATGGTCTACATTGAGTTTGTCCAGCTCAGCACGCAAATCAGCATTTTCAGTTTCCAAGACCTTAAAATCATCGGCTTGCTCAATCAGCTTGCAGGACTGTTTCACAAGTTCTGGAGCCACAAGAAATAAAGTCGAATAAATATTCGGCTACAACTCAAAAAACATACTATGAAAATGAGGCCTGAAATGCTTACCTTCATCTTCATCTTTTGCAACATTAAGTTACCCATTGTCAAGTCGGAGAGCTCTCATCGCTTGTGACATATATTCTTAAATAATTCTTGGTTATAATCATTAACTTTCTATAAGTCAGAATGGTACACAGAGTCAGAAGTCTACCAAGACTCAGGCTAATATTTTAACTAAGCTAAATATCAGCATGAGCCTTGGGTGTCTATACTAGTTCACTCTTTGGCATCCTATAAAATCATAAATCCAGATTCCTATCCAACCTCATGCTTGGGGGCTAGAGGATATCATATGAAATACAATAAAAAGAGTTGGATTATGACTTACATAATGTTCAAGAGTCAACTTGTTGAGGCTCATGTTCACCTCAGAAGAAACCTTCTCGGAGAGAGTCAAAGGAATCACTCATGGTGGCGGAGCCACACCGGCCTTCAACTTCTCATCACAAAGAAGAACTTGATCAAGAAGCTCCATGAGTTTGATGTCCTAGGCTTCTTGCGCCTCCTCCTCGGCTGTGATATTCTAGGTCTCTAGGAAATGGAGAGCCAACTTCTGGATCTCTTCTGTGCTCTTCTGAGTAAGGCCAAGTTTGGCAATACCCGGATTTTGCAGAAGGTTTTTCGCGAAGGTCTCAGTTGAGGGATCATTGCCCTTTGCGGGTTCACCCTTATCAAGTCCCCAGTCACGCATGGTGACGTCGGTCTGCGAGCCAACGTTCGATGGATCTGAAGAATTATCCAAAATATCTTCAACATGCGGAGAGGAAGTACCCTCCGATGCTGATGATGGCTTTGGGGTGGGAGTCGGAGGCGGGGCAGCAAGCGAGGCTAGACTCAATTTCTGCTGGCGCAAAGTCTTCCCCTGATTTCCTTTTGCCTTACCCTTGGAAATTGTTTTCGCCCTGGATGATAACACAGTAAGACCATTGCAATTCAAAAAGAAGATGAGTTAATACACAAAACCATGTGAAGAACTTTACCTCTTTACAATGGGCACTTTATGAGTATCCATAGAAACAGACGGAGTTTTACGCTTCTAGGTAAGCGCCTCCAGCATAATTCAAGATCTTCATTCTCCCGAGGAACCGGATCCTCAGGCGGATATCCCTCGAGAGTAATAAGCTCTAACTCCGGGAGGTTAGCAAGCTGAAAGGTAGATTATATCAGTATTGCAAATAACAAAGTATAGATGAGAAAATCATTGAGTGTGAAAGATTCAACCGGAAAACTTACTGGTATCAAAGGCTTATCAGCAATCTAATATCCAAAGAAATCTCTAGAATATTCTTCTCAACCCTCTCCTTGATCAACCATTTGATCTGAGTCTCGTACTCCTTATCTGGGATTGGGAGCGAGCTGATCCTCATGCTATCTTTCTTACTCTTGGTGACCGTATGCATGAGACGATCACCATGGTACTGTAGGGGTTGAATTCGACGTGCCAGCCAACAGTGGACTAGGTCGGATCCCTTTAGGACTTTGTGCTTCATCAAATATTCAATCCGCCTCTTGGCGCCGATCAAATCTTCAGTGAGAGCCGGAGCATGTGAATCCAAAGACTCTTGGGTGGTGGCGGCACCGTCTACAAAAGACGGAAAAGCTTCTTACTTGGCGGGAGCTGGCTTGCCCTTGTGATAAAAGAACGTGGATGACCACCTCTTCACTGACTCACTAGCTATAACCTTGGGGTAGACTCGGTCTCTCCTAAGGGCCAGACTTAGTGTTCCGGTATTGTAAGGATTACTAGCAGTGATGGAATTTCTCTGGGTACCGAAGTAGTACCTGAATAGAGGAGGCCTTCCTTCTCGACGCCACGCAATTTCTCGTCATCGAGAACATAGGAGATCCAGACCCCCTGCGGAAATTCTCTTTCTTCGCCGCCGCAGTTGTCACCGCCGTTGTTGTTTCCATGCCAGATGAAATGCGTCAGCCATTTGGTCAGGGGCGGTGACCTTGGGTGGGCCGCGCTGTAGGATTTGGGGAAGGAAAAGGAGGTAAGGGCGCAGTGTCGCTTGGAGGAAGAAGAGGCCAAAGGTGTTGGTGAGGAGATCTAGACCCCTTATAAACCTCACCTGCGCTAAGATTCGTGTGAATATATAATATCTCGTGACAGGCATCGCAGAAGGAGTTGGGCAACATTCTCGGGGAGATTACACCCCCTCGATCTCCGTGCACGCATTACACGGTGCCTCGGTTCCCCGCTAAGCGGACCCACCAACGGTCACACTAACAAGAATGTTTGTCAGTGACAAGACTTGATCTTGACTGATGTTAGGTTACGTTAGAGACCACTTTTCGGCTTAGATTGAAATCAAGCTGGGAAAGACTGTAATGAAATACTCACAGGTCTGACTTAATTTGAGACTTGGATCCTACTTTTCTTTTGGAGTTTCAGGAACCCTTCAAGATTCTAGAACTGAAGAAGAACCAAGCTAGATGACGAAGTCCGACTCTGGAACTTGGAGGCTTTCGGGGGCTACTGTTGGGGATATACTTTCCGGGTATACCCACTATGACTCGCTGACCAGGGTGACCCACTTCGGGTTAGAGGTTTCCTTCACGGGCGTCCTAGTCAGGTAGAGAAGACAGAGGTCCATCTGGCTATGAGAATGCCCAGAAGACTTACCGATTTAGGCCTGTTTAGTTACTTGTAGTCCAAGATGTACTCTATAATGTAGCCAGATAGGTCTCTCCTGTAACCCTAGGCCGGATATCTATATAATCTATCCTAGGGACTAGCCTTTAGAGCACACCATAATCTACAACCTCAACTCGCACATGCGAATCTCTCTTGTAATCTGTACTTCCGGCTCTGCCGTATTACTGGATTGCTAGCAGGAGTAGGATCTGTCCAAAACCGGCGGATTCGAACTTGGGCAAAGCTTGTGTGCTCACTGTCCTGAAACAACGTCGCCTCACACCCCCTTTTCCATATGCCTCACACCCCTTTGTCCATACGCCTCAAGGACCCCCTCTCGGCGTACATGTATTTATCAATCCGACGACAGTCACTCTTATCCCTCCACTTTTCTCTAGCCCGTCTTCTTCGTTTTTCTCTCTTGATTCTCTGTCGGGCAGTTCCTACATGGCGACCTGCATCGTACTTCTCTTGGTACCCCTAAAATTCATGTTCATTCTTCGCAATTTTTCCGTTTCTTGCGGTTCCTTTGTGTCCTCTTTTTCATCCTCCTTTCTCTCGACGCTCCCGTCTTTGTGATTCTCGGTCACGTGAAGCTGTCCAGCTCAACCCAAAAAGGTACCGACTCGAGCACGGATAGGCCGTCTCACGACTTCCCGTGCATGAGCGGCTTCGGAGTCGTTGGAAGACGCGAGCAACAACGCAGCGTACCGCGCACAGGCGACTACTAGAGCGGCTTCAGAAACGGTGGAAGACACACCCAAGGACATCATCTACGTTGGCGGTCATGATGTTCATGTCAGTGAGGTAGAAGCGGGAAGCATCGGGAGTGGATGCGGTAACGCAATCGTCTATACGATGGATGATGTTGTTCTTCATACGTGTCACTTACGATGGATAATGTTGTTCTTCATACGTGTCACTTCTATGGTAACTCCAAGTAAGACGCACCAGTGTGTAAGCTAGATTTGGTTAGATTTAGTTTTTAGATTGTTAGCTTTTTTTTATCTTTGGTGTACGGATATAACAAAAATATCTTTATTTTTTATCTTTCCTTTGCGTCGATGTACTTATCTTAGACGTGTATCCTAGAGTTATTTTAGAATTTGTTTGTGAACTATTATCTGTGTAGTGCTTTAATAATCGTATGTTCATTCATGACTTCTCGGTGACATATTGATTTTTTCTTTCTTATTCACATGCGTTTGTTCTTCCGTACCTTATGGGTTATGATTCGACGAGACACCGGCTTACCCAGATAGACCTCGAGTTAGGAGCATGATGTCATGTCGTTCAAGACGACTAAATACGTGACAGGCATAGCCTAACTATCCCACACATCGACGATCTCTTCATACCGCGAGGCTCCAGGCGGTACGTATAATACGCTTAGATATGCATGCATGCGTACATATATCCAAACTATGCCTAAATGTTGCGCTCGTTAGCAATCTCTTTCCTTATATTATGAGTTTGTGTGTACGCATAGACATCTTCCTAGATGCGGTGACCAGCAGATTTTTTTTCTACCAACCGCCTGTGAGCATATTATCAGAAGTTTTGTCTAACACTTTGTAGGTCGTGTCATGGTTACCGAACGTGTGCGAAGATGTATCTTATATCGTTCTACGTGTCTTTTGGGTCCCACGATCGGTATGGGTTCTGCGTGTATGGGTTTCCCGCTCGATCGAAATAGGTGTCATATTTTTTTTTTTGAGCTTGGAACAATTCTCATGTCGTTTCCAGTTTCATCTACTACTAGATGGACCTTATACGCTTTGCCGTGCCATTCTTTTTTGTTGTCGTTTAATTTTACGATGCGATCTATATGTTTATAATGGTCCAAGCTCCAATGGAGAAAAAAGACAAGCTCCAGTGGAGAAAAAGGATCATTTTAGCTAGAAAAGCAGGGTACATATCACAACATCTTGAGACTTTAGACCATACAGAAAAGCAACAGGGGCAACCTAAAATGACATGGGACAGTAAGAAATAATTATAGTTAGCAATATATAAACATATCATAAACGTAAATAAATAATAATTGTACGATACACGCAAATACATCATACTTATCATTAACTCAAGTCATTCTGAACAAACAATACCAAGGTGAAATCTATAAACATAAGTATTAATGCTGGTTCCAGAACTATGTAATATAGTGCATGTTTCTCAAATTAGCCTATTTGCAGATCATGAGAACTAATGGGATTGCAGATTCTTTTCCTGACATGAGATCCTCCCTTGAAAAACTAAAATGAATCTAACTCGAGAAATAGACTACATAAAAATGAGAGAATAAAAGTAGGGCTAATTAGCAACATGCAGCTGGAATTAGGAGGCATTCCATCCAATGGGAATCCTGAATTGATTGTCAGATATTACCATCTGCAAACTAAACATGTTAACCAACAAGCCTATCTAATAGCTAGCACCGAGATACCAACTTAGGTTAGCAACGTACAGCTGGCATGTACCTCACTATACAATCGTTGGTATGGTACTCCCTAATACATGTATCTTTGCTTCCGGATAAAAATTCAAAAGCAACTAAAGGAGAAAATGGCCAAAGTTTTTTTTAAGTAAAAAGAGCACTTGGCACAATAGGTCCAATTTCACTGAGGGTATATTGAAGTGTATATTGCAAGTTGTCAGGCTTTATGCTCATTGTCACAAATAAATGTCTAGTCTTGGAACAACATCATAATGGGAAAATTGTGCTTTTTCTATGAACTATCGAGTTCCTTCCTTCTACTCTCCTTGTCATGTAGATCTCCATCCAAAGCTCTGGTCGTTCAACTTTAGTCTCTAACATGGTTGTAGATCTATATTCCTAGGTTGAAAATCAATAGATGTGGTCTCAGGAAAACACTGTAATAAGTGTAGATCTATTTTTATGGCACTCTTGCAGCATATATGAAAGCTTTCCAAGAATCTGCGTCTGAAATATTAATTAGCATAACAAAAAAGTAAGAGAGATATCCTAATTTGCAATGGGACATATAAATCCACTCGATCATCTCACATCAAAGGTAGTTCAAGAAGTGTTCGGCAAAAAAGTCCTATCAAGTTTGAAATCCATAGTATGACAATCATGTGAGGAAGGAGACCATTGAATACTATCAATATGAGTATATGAGCGTTGTGATCTCATACCGAGGAAGTTTAGGACTGGTAGATCAAGAACACGGTATGCATTCTAAAATATAAAGCCGACTATTTTAATTCAGTTCATCTGAGACAGGACGTGAACACTTTGCCAATTTCCGAAAACAATACATCAGTTATCTGTCATGAAAACAACTGTGCTAGTAAGAAAAAGGGCTAGTCTTGATTCAACATCTGGGAATAATTCTTCATTGAAAAACAGTTTATGTCCTAGTTATTTATATTAGTAAGTAAAATAGAGTAGGATACTCTAGTATTACTTCCAGAAAAGAAGATATAAAACTTTATACTTCACATTATCTATCATATTTGAGACTGCTTTTCAAGTTCATCCACAATTCTGCTTAACAATTCAGTGATGAGGCCAACAATATACTACAAATACAAAGTTAGCATTTTGTACATTTGGGCATTCTAACACAAAGTTTTGTAGAGAGTTGTGTCTCAATTCTCTGTTCAACTTCACCAGGATGTTTTCATACCGTTCAAAAATATAAAATGTGGATCACCAATCTAGCACAAAGTTTTGCACAATGGCTTCCTTCCGTAAATTGGTGTTGGGAATTTTAAGATCATTGACCAATCACCATGTACACTATCTTACCTTGACATGGTGGAGCCTCACAGTTAGAGTTGGGCATGGGAAGAAGACAATCGAATCGGCATTGGCGTGTGGAGGAGATGCAGGCAAAGACGCGCCGCATGACTTTGCTTAGAGAGTGAACCATCATCTCTTTTTTACACATCAAATTGCAATCTTCGAATCCCATGGTCCTTCTTTATTTCTGCATACAACATTAAAGTTCCGATGGCTAAGTCTTTTATTTTCATATGACAAATAAAAATATCGAAGAATTAGTATCAAAGAAGAAACTACCCACATCTTTATCTTGAAAACACTAATATCTTGAGTGTCGTGTCACACCTGTTGGTACCTCTTATGGACTTCAAACTCATCTTTATCCTGGAAACAAACGTGGGTGTAAAGCGAACCATTTGTGTTAGCAGACGTCTCCTTTTCATGGCCATAGCTGAATGAATTTGTATCAGCCTAATTGCAGGGGACCAGCAATGTTCGAGTAGTATATCAGTATCTGTGCATATACAGATGAGATTTGCCTATGATAACTCAATGATTAAACTCACAAAACCTGAGAACGAATCGACGCACACATGACTTTGTGATAAAGCAAAAAGATAGGGTTTCTGAGTTGGGCCCTGGCAGTAGCATCAAGCTAGGACCGGATGAGCACATACCGTGAAATCTGAGATCCAATGGCTCAAGCACTGCTTACCTTGCATCCTAGATACCAGATGTTGTGCAGGCCTGAAGGAGCCCAATGGCCTTGTCCAGCGCAAGCACGTAGGGGGAAGAGCAGATGCGCTAGTAAATGTCTCCAGCGCCCTGCACACACATGCGCTCAATCCCAACGGGGTCGAGCTCGACAATAACCTGTCACGACAGCGGCATTGCGAGCGGGCGACCGATGTCAACGAGGACGGCGAAGAACTCAATTCGGACCCCGATGGACGGGTCCGTGACACGGGAGAGGAGCGTGACGCATACGACCTTGCATCCATTCAACCGGATGATGGGCGGTGGCACACATCCAGTCCAGCACTGCCGCAACACGTCTTCATCGGCAGAGCGACATACGGCGAGGGCCCTGGCGGTATCCTGTGTATCCCACACCGGCTGCTCCTCCAGGATACTATGTGTCGCCATCGCCGACAATTCCCTCGCCATGAGAGGGGGGAGGGGGAGGGGGAGGGTGCGGCATGGGAAGAGAAGAACGGCGGCCGCTGAAAGGGGAATGGAAGTTAGGAGGCGTAAATTACGAGGTGGAGTGATAGTCTGTTTGCACCGAGTCATTATTTTCGCTGGGTTAAGTCGAGTCGGTCCACAATTAATGCACGTAGAACCAACCGTGGTCTCACCCCGAGCAACCGCTAACCCCTCAATTCCAGGGAGCTTAGAGCTCCTTAGAGCAAGTTTAATAGTGTAGCCTATTGTTGGCTATAAGATGTTGTCACATCATCTATAGTCAGTCTTATAGTTAATACGTACAATAGTTGAACAAAGATGTACTACTTTATTAAAGTGTGGCCCATATTTCACTCTCACAAAACACCTAGGAGCACATGCTAGAGCTGGCTCTTAACATACAGCCAGTTCCTCTTCTCTCTCTTCCAACTCAGCACAAATACTCTATTTTACTTCCTATAGTCAGCTGGCATGGCTCTATTGTACTTACTCTTAGGGATATGTTTAGTCACACCTCGATAAATTAGAATGGTTTTAGCCATCTTATAAAGCCAAAAACAAATCTCGGTTTAGCCAGATTTGAGACTTTACCTTAGGGACTATAGACCCAATGGGAATGCCTCAAATATGGTTTTTAGCTTTATTTTAAGATGATGATACTTTGTTACGCCGGAGCAACCGTTCTACCTACTAGCTCCACCCCAAAGGGCAATAAGAGAAGTCTAGTCCATAGTAAAAGTTATCGGGGTTCTAGTAACTAGGGTACTATGACCCGACGGTCGATGGGCCCACCACTTGAGTGGGAATGGTCCAGAAGAGCCATCGCCCCACGACATGTCGCCTCACGAGCCAAGAAATGAGGGACCAACCCCAAAAGAGCCTTGACTAGGCCACCTCCACATTGGCTGCCTCGCGAGGGTAAGACTACTCTCCTACTTAGCTTCCTAACAGGCCTCAAATGCGTTGGAACTCGCCCTGAGAACACGACAGTAAACTCACAGCGAAAGGGGAAGAAACCAACAAAGCCTGGCGGGCGGCGCTAGAACAACGCAGACCGCCTTGGTAAAGATGAGTTAGTCCACCCTCCTTAGTGTAAAAGAGGCATTGGTGACCTCGGCGCTAGCAGGGTCGTTCCTTGCCACTTTGGTGCAAGGAAGGGTGCGGGAGGCATCGCGTGGCGGCAGAGGTCATCAACAGCCTCAGCTTTATGAAGGATCGGTGGACCGCGAGCAATGATAGACCTAGTCCACACAAAGTAGACTAGTGCACTAGGCACCCTTCGGGCGGCAATGTGGTGACCCTTCCCGCCCACAGTTTAGGGGGGAAGAGGCCCAACACCCGTATAAAAGGGGAAGGTACCCAAACCTTTGAAGGGATCGATCATTCTCCAACCCTAGACACTCATCCACCTTTATACCATCGTGAAGCACATGATCAATACAACCAAGCAGGAGTATGGACTTTACCTCCTCACCAGGGTCGTAAACCTAGGTAAAAAAAAACCTTGTGTAGGCCGGAGGCCGCCAAGCACATGGTGCGGGAGCTACTACAACTCCCACCCACTGAATCCGGGAAGAAGAAGTGGCACGAGCACATGGCCCAGCTTCTTGACATCACTGCACCAAACAAGGCGCAATAGGGGGACCCACCGAGAAGCCAACAAACAGGACTACGGGTTCACGCCCACCTCCAGGATCCGACAATGCTCCCAACCCTAGCGAGATGGCCTCGCCACTCTACAATAGCTGCCAGATCGTCCTGCCTCCCAAGACCACCCCATGCGGTCACCGCACCCTCGCGGTGATGAGAGGACCTCTTCGTCAAGGAGATCATCATGGCGGGCCAGCAAAACCGCACGGCTCTCGCCAACGGCAAGGAGTGCAGAGCAACGACTGCCTCGCATTCACCAAGGACTTCCGTCGTGTGGTGTGGTCACAAAAGTTCTGCCCGGAGATATCGGCACGCTATGATGGAATCGCCAACCCGTGCGAGTTTCTGCAGCTTTACACCACCGGCATTGAGGCCACAGGAGGTGATGTCCACGTCATGGCAAACTGGTTCCCCATGGCCCTGAAGGAGGCGACACGCACCTGGCTGATGAACACCCCCAAGGAATCCATCATCTCGTGGTCCGCCCTCTATGCACTCTTCATCGCTAACTTCAAGGGAACCTATGAGTGCCCCCTCGCCTACTACAACCTCTACCAGGTAAGACTCTCTTCAACTTCCTGCAAAGGTTCAGCCAGGTCCGCAACAATATTCCCAATATCTCAGACTCTAACATCATTACTGCCTTCTCCGAGGGAGTCAAGGACGTCAGGATGAGAGAAAAGTTCTTGTGAGGACGTCAGGATATGAGTTAGGAGTCACCTTCCAAAAAGCGGGGTAGTCTGTTGCGCTGCTCGCATAGGCTTGTCCACTTCTCGAGTGCTTGATGCAGCCTCCTAGGCCACGCTCGTCAGATGTTGTCGAGGAGGCAGTCCATGGGGAAGTCGGGAGCCCCTTCTCCCCACCTCCCTTGTGTGTGTCCTCTGTGCCATCGAGGGCCGGTTTAGGTGGCATTGACCTCCTAGCATGATCGTGGGCACCGATGGTGACCAGATCTTTGTCGGGTGGGTACCAAGCGGCATCAGCACTTTTGGTCGGGGCATTTTTATGGGCCACCATCTGCCTCTTCCTTGTGGTACCCCCAATATAGTCAAGGGAATCCATGTCTTCTGGATATGCTATGGTTGTGGTCTTGTAGGCATGCTGGAGGGAGCGCAATGTCTCTTTCACGTCGCAGCGGAACATGATGGTCTCGTCGCTCCCCCGGCATCTTAACAATATTGTAGGCATGATGGGTGACTGCCATTAACTTGGCCAGCGCGGGGTACCCTAGGATGTCATTGTAGGGTAGGCCGATGTGCGCCACGTCAAAGTCGATGAACTATGTTATGTAATTGTCGACGGACCCGAATGTCATCGTGATTCGCACATGCCCGATGGGTATGGTGGTCCCATTTGTCACGCCGATGAATCGCATGGTAGGCATCAGCTAGTCATAGGGAACCTACATCTTGGCGAAGGTCTTAGTGGAGATGACGTTCAGACCGGAAACACCATTGGTGAGCATCTTGGCGACTGTGATGTTGTTGATGGTAGGGGTGCAGATCATGGGTAGGGTTCCCACAGCATTGGTGGAAGTAGGATGGTAGTTGGCATCAAAGGTGATGGCATATTGGGACCACTTGAGCTTCGGGGATGGGGTCCCAGGTCGGGCGGCCGTGACCTCGCGAGTGAGATGCTTGAAGTTCCTATTGGATGCTAGGGTCTAGGAGGCGTCGAGGATGCACGCAATGACCCTTGTGGGCTCCTTATAGCCCTCGGTGTTCTCGTGGCCTGGACCTTTTCTACGTTGCGGTGATGCTACTGGACGGCGTTGGCCTGATGACCCCCTGAGGTGTATTGTTACCCCCATAGTCGTTGTTCCAATGCCCAACATTTTGGTGGCCAGCACGGCCGTTGTTCCTCTCATCACCCTGCCTCCCTTACCTCTCGCTGTTGTGCTAGTCGTGTAGCCTCTTGATCTCGTAGCAGTCATTGGTGGGATGCCCATGCTTCTTGTGGAAGAGGTAGTTTGGGCAGTGCTCGTGCTCCCGTTCTCCGTCGTCCTCACGAGATCTCTTCCTCCCGGGCTCCTCTTGTAGCAGTCATTCCGCGGAGCCCGAGAGGAAGAGCTCTCGTGAGGATGAAGGAGAACGGGAGCACGAGGACTGCCCATACTACCTCTTCCACAAGAAGCACATGCATCCCACCAATGACTTCTACGAGATCAAGAGGTTACGCGACTAGCACAACAGCGAGAGGAAAGGGAGGTAGGGTGATGAGAGGAACAACGGTCGTGCCGGCCACCAGAATGTTGGGCATTGGAACAACGACTATGGGGGTAACAATACACCCCAGGGGGTCATCAGGACACCGCCGTCTAGTAGCATCACCGCAACACGTAAAAGGTCCAGGCCGACGAGAACACCGAGGGCTACAAGGAGCCCACGAGGGTCATCGCGTGCATTCTTGGCGCCTCCCAGACCCTGGCATCCAATAGGAACTTCAAGCATCTCACTCGTGAGGTCAGGGCCGCCCGACCTGGGACCCCATCCCCGAAGCTCAAGTGGTCCCAATACGCCATCACCTTCGATGCCAACTACCATCCTACTTCCACCAATGATGTGGGAACCGTACCCATGATCTACACCCCCACAATCAACAACATCGTAGTCGCCAAGACGCTCATCAATGGTGTTGCCGGTCTGAACGTCATCTCCACTAAGACCTTCGCCAAGATGTAGGTTCCCTATGACCAGCTGATGCCTACCATGCGATTCATCGGCGTGACAAATGGGACCACCATACCCATCGAGCAGGTGCGAATCACGGTGACATTCGGGTCCGTCGACAATTACAGAACATAGTTCATTGACTTTGACATGGCGCACATCGGCCTACCCTACAATGACATCCTAGGTACATCGCACTGGCCAAGTTCATGGCAGTCACCCATCATGCCTACAATATTGTCAAGATGTCGGGGGGAGCGATGAGACCATCACGTTCCGCTGCGACGTGAAAGAGACCTTGCGCTCCCTCCAACACGCCTACAAGACCACAACCATAGCATACCCAAGAGACATGGATTCCCTTGACTATATTGGGGGTACCACAAGGAAGAGGAAGATGGTGGCCCAGAAAAATGCCCAGGCCAAAAGTGTTGATGTCGCTTGGTACCCACCCGGCAAAGATATGGTCACCATCGGTGCCCACGATCATGCTAGGAGGTCAACGCCACCTAAACCAGCCCTCGATGGCATAGAGGACACACATGAGGGAGGTGGGGAGAAGGGGCTCCCGACTTCCCCATGGACTGCCTCCTCGACAACACCTGATGAGCGTGGCCTAGGGGGCTGTATCAAGCGCTCGAGAAGTGGACAAGCCTATGCGAGCAGCGCAACAGACTACCCCGCTTTTTTGAAGGTGACTCCTAACTCATATCCTCTACATATTTATCTATCAAAATACCCCGTGTAGATCACAACAGCGTTGTAATAAGCTTGGACCTCCCTAGTTGTTTTTGGATCTTGTGCCTTGTGCCAAACTTGCAATTCGGCTTTGCTGGGAAAACATTTTGGTCATGCATTGCAAGAGCTCTCCTTCATATGTCACACGGGCGGGGGGCTAGGCACGGTACTCATCGCTAGGCCACTCTCGTCAACTCCAAGGACAGAAGTGTCAAGCTTTGAACTTGCATACTAGCTCCCGTGATAAGTCGCCTCACCCATGGTTCTTGGTGTTCAACTCCAAGGCATAAAGGGTCGAGCTCTGAACTTGCAGCCTAGCTCCTCCGATAAGTAACCCCACCTACCATTCTTGGTGCTTGAAACCCTCGCGCAACATATACATGGAAACTAAGAAATGCGCACATTTCATGTTATACCTACGGTCCCTCTTCGAGGGTCCTACAGGATAAACATTTGCCCTAGCATTCTCTCCTCGAGAGTCTTACGGAGCAGCTCGTGAGCATACTCCCCTCTAGCAGCCACCTTTCATGTTATACCTATAGTCCCTCTTCGAGGGTCCAATAGAATACACATTTGCCCTACGGCTCTCTCCTCGAGAGGCTTATAGGGCAACTTGTGATGTTACTCCCCTCTAGTGGCCACCTTCTATGTTATACCTATGGTCCCTCTTCGAGGCCCAACAGGATAAGCATTTGCCCTACGGCTCTCTCCTTGAGAGGCTTACGGGGCGGCTCGTGAGGGTACTCCCCTCCAATGGCCACATTCTATGTTATACCTATGGTCCCTCTTCGAGGGCCCAACAGGATAAACATTTTCCCTACGACTCCCTCCTCAAGAGGCTTACGGGGCAGCTTGTGAGGATACTCCCCTTTCAACAGCCACCACCACGGTACTTCCTCAACAACCCAATCACATATATGCTGCCATATGGTCTTCCACTCGAGAAGCCTATGGGACGGCTCGCGAGGGCATTCCCTTCAGGAGCCAAGGTCCACGCGGAACCTATTGATTTCCCCTCTAGAAGTTAGCGGAGCATGCAGGGGGTCCCTTAAGGATGACCCTCTCTATTTGCTAAAGTCGGGGGATATCTGCCACCCCTCTCTAGGGGACGTGGGAGGCGCCTTGGAGAACCACCTCTTCCTGATGGTCAGGAAAGGCATGAGACTCCCGACCCTCTCCCCCGGAGAACCTGAGCCAGAGGATACCTCACAAGCACTGCGACGGGGCCATGGGACAAAAGCATGTTCAGAGGAGCACGTTTCCGGAGCGGATAAAGAGTACGCGAGGCCCTGGGGTTATCTTTCTCAAGGATTCTGGCAGACGGGCACTTGTGACAAAGGGAATCACTAGAAAACCATCGGCACATGGTATCAACAGAACACATAAAAAAAGACAATGAGTGGAAAGATCAACTAAAAGGAGTTAATTATAGTCATGGCCACAAGGCAAAATGCTAAAATAGCACTATGACATATCTACACCAGCAAAATAACTACGGCCTGCCGGTGGCGCACCCACGACCGCAGAAGCCCTGCTCAGACCATCTAGAAGTGGTGAGGGGTACTAGACGTGGCACATCAGCGGATGAAACACTGACACGGAGAAGCCCCCCTCGCTGAGGTAGCAGAACCATAGTACAGATCCACACACGATGTTGTGGTCGCGGATGAAGCGCTCCCAGTCGACGGTGAGGTAGATCTTGCCCGACGCAGGGACCTCGACATTCACGTTCCACTTGTTGCCGCCACCAGAGTGCTTTAGTAGCACACCTCTAGGGATGTCACCAACAACTCCAAGAGAGATGTGCTGGGGAAGCTTCACCCAGGCAAACCAGTCTGCATCCCAAAGGATGAGGATGAAATCGATGACCCGCTCTGGCTCAGGGTTGTCCTCAACCTTGATCATGACCACCGGAGGCGCTGGGGGGAGGGGAGCATGGAAGGATCCGGGCCATCGCTACGGCTACTACCGTGCTCGTTGCGACGCCCCCGGCCACCTCAATGAGGGCGGCCACGAGCTTGCTTCCTTGATGCCTCCCCCCATGCCCGACACGGATCCGGAAGAAGAGGCACAAACCTGGTCGACACCGCGACCACCGTGCCTCCTGCGGCCTCAACCGCCGTGCCTCTCGTGGCCGCTTCCGCATGGCCTCCTATAGGGCGGGCCCTGCAGCATCCAACGACGAAGAGGATGCCGCCCTTTCACGCACATGGCCACGACGCATCAGTGGCAGTTCAATGTTTACCAGGACATCGACATGGCCCACCGAACATTTGGGCCCTTACCCCTTCGTTTCCACGGGGGGACATGTGTGTCATAAGTGACTAGGGCCTACTGTCAGGGTTCTAGTAACCAGGGTACTATGACCTGATGGTCGATGGGCCCACCGCTTGAGCGGTATGGTCCACAAGAGACATCACCCCATGACGCATTGCCTCACGAGCCAAGTAAAGAGGGACCAACCCCTCGAGAGCCTTGACTAGGCAACCTCCACACCAGGTGCCTCGCAAGGGTAATACTACCATCCGACTCAGGTTCCCAACGGGCCTCAGATGCTTTAGAACTCGCCCCGGGGGCACGAAGGTAAACTCATAGCAAAAGGGGATGGAGCCAATAAAGCCGGACGGGCGGCGCCAGGACAACGCAAGACACCTCGGTAAAGAGGATTTGGGCCGCCCTCCTGGGTGTGAAAGTGCATATGTGACCTCAGCGCCAGCAGGGCAGTTCCTTGCCACTTTGGTGTAGGAAGGGCATGGGAGGCATCGCGCAGTGGCACATGTGATTAGCAGCCTTAGCTTTTTGGAGGATCGGTGGACCGCGAGTAGCGATAGACCTAGTCCGCACAAAGTAGATTAGTGCACCGGGCACCCTTCGGGCGGTAATGTGGTGACCGTTCCCGCCCACTGTTTGGGGGGAAGAGGCCCAGCACCCCTATAAAACAGGGAAGGTACCGCAACCTTAGAAGGGATCAATCCTTGCGATCTCCAACTCTAGACACTCATCCACCTTTGTAACCTCGCGAACCACGTGAGAAATAAAACCAAGGAGTAGGGACTTTACCTCCTCACGACGGTCCTAAACCTGGATAAAAAACCTATGTCAATCTATATCGTGTGTGAGCCCCGTTGCCTTTGTCGCCATCGACCAGACCTAGACACATGTTCAGCCCCCTCACGAACTCAGGGCTCGTTGGAACCCTTGTTCCTTCATGGGATGCAAGTCTTGGACAAAAGTAACACTAATATTTATGTGTCTTTGATATAAGGAAAGTAAGTAAAAAAGTGAAAGTAAACTAGTCTAATATGGAAAACTAAAATAAAACTAAATAAAAATCACAACCAAGCAATTTAAGGAGGTAAGTCTCCCCATGTTTAGATGATTTCAATACATAAAACAAACTGAAAATAAAACTAGATGCAAAACTGAAAGTAAATCTAATGTCTAGTGTACACAAGAATAAAAGTCTTAGTACACGTTCCCCGGTAACGGTGCCATAAAAGTACTTGATAACCCTCAACAACAGGGGATTACTATAGTACATCTCAATATGAAACTACGGTATCTATCCGCAGGAGAAAGAAGGAAAATCTATTTATTCTCTCCAACTAAAGTGTCGCATGTTTTAGTTGTTTATGCACTAAAAGTTATAGGAATAAGGAGGTTGATTTAATATAATAAAGTAAAGTGCAAAACATGTAAAAGTGTCCCAGTCCTCTTTAGTGTAGCAGGACAAAACAAAGGTTTTCTCTTATAGGAATAATGGACATGGGTTCAATCAATCTTCTCTCTCTATCTATGTCGAAGATCATGTTATAGATAATAAAATACACACAATTGTCATGATTTAATGGTAAATTTTATGATGGCTACATGTACTATAACATAGAGTTGAAAGAAGTACCCATATGTGTTGTTGTGTCACCCTCGTAAGGCCAACATTTGGTTATTGTCACTCCACCACATCATACTTCTCACTTTTTAGACCCAGATAAATGATTTTTTGCTACATTGCTGTCACTCAACGCATATGCCCTACGACTCGGTCA
This sequence comes from Avena eriantha, assembly GCA_910589775.1. Taxonomy (NCBI): domain Eukaryota; kingdom Viridiplantae; phylum Streptophyta; class Magnoliopsida; order Poales; family Poaceae; genus Avena; species Avena eriantha. Next base: position 11,155,266 of record OU342746.1, read on the forward strand.
ACCCTTACCAACATACATCATACTCCTTAATGGTAATACCTCTAAACACTAGTGCAATGATTTTTTTGTTGTGTGCATTATCGTATCTCTCCCATCTACATAACTTGGTGTCGTTAATCATCTCATGATATGGGTAAATAAGGCATTATGAAAAGAAACCATTACACATAGAAGTATCTCCAAAGTATGACAAACCACAAATTCCCAACCCAACGGTAAATGCATAACAATTATCATATCGTGCCACAATATACACCATAGGAATTACATAGATAGATCCATAACCATGCAAGGCACACAATATTGACTTGTACAATGATCATACCTAGAGAGATTGGATAAGTTACCACCACAAACACATTTTCAAGGGGGTGGACTACTATCATCTCATGGTGGAGAGCAGTGAGGAGGCGTTGGTGAAGGAGGAAATGATACCGGAGGCGATTCCGGTAGTAGTTACCCTCCAATCTTCCTCTAGCAGCGGTCTTCAGACTCTCGGTTTCGTGGTTTTTGATCTCCACAACCGTGTGCTATGAGATCACGTCAGGGAATCTTTTATAGAAGGTTTTAACTCAACAAAAAGATGATGACGATGGAATTGACGACATAACAGCAACGAGGTGGAAACGGGTGGTGGTGGAGAAGCCTGGGTAGTACCCCGCGCCATGGACCTCCATTTTTAGCCCATTACCCTCCCAGTGGCCCATTTTAGCTCATTTTTATCTTGAAATTTTCGAAGTGTTCTCTCTGACCTTCCCTTTTTCGATTCCCGCAGCTCTTGAAAAGTCCAAAATACTAACAAAAGGTTTTCTGCCAGACATAGTTATAACCAGAGGAGAGGGGATTGTTTAGAAAATCCCCGAAATAATTATAAACATTGATAATAACTACTAATATGGTGCAAATATGTTAGAATATGTGACAATAAACTACAGAGTTCATGTATGCATTTTACATGCATTAGGGGGTTATCCAAAGATCCCTTTTTGGGTTTATAACTCATTGGAAGAAACGTGTGTATGATGGAATTTTCTTCCTTCGCTGGCTACCCTGTTCTAAAGTTGATAGCGCTGCTCGACGCATCTACCGTTTAACTAACCTCTTGAGCCCCACATGTCATCCTCTCATTAGAAGAAACATGTGTATGATGGATTTTTTTCGTTCGCTCTGCTACCCTGTTCCGAACTTGATAGAGTTGTTCGATGCATCTAATGTTTAATCCGCTGCTAGGTCCCACATGTCATCCTCTCATTAGAATAAACGTGTGTATGATGGATTTTTTACCGTCTGTTGCGCCTTCGTGTTCCAAACTTGATAGCGTTGGTCACTGCATCAGCCGTTTCTTCTGTAGCACTACCCTGTTCCGAACTAGATAGCATTGCTCGACGAATCTACCATTTGCTCACGCTGCTGGGTCCCTCATTTCAGCCTCTCATTACCAGAAACGTGTGCATGCTGAACTTTTTTCTCGCTCGCGCCTCCCTGTTTCGAACTAGCAACGTTGCTCGATGCAGCATCTGTATAAGGTCGCACTGTTGGGTCCCACATATCAGCCTCTCTATAAATGAAATATTGATTGCTCAATGCAATATATGTATAAGGTCTCTGCTAAGTCCAACATGTCAGCGTCTCTGCAAATGCAATGTGTGTATGATGGACTCCGATGTTTTGACCTTGGCAATGTTGCTAGGTCCCAGATGTCATCCTTCTATGCGTAAGAAACGTGTGTATGCTGGATAAAATGTAAAAGAACGACAGAGATTATACTATATATTATATATTTATATTGAAAAAACTAGAAATCTAACTCAAGACTTCAACAAATGGGAACCGCATGTGCTTCCACTAAGCTAGAACCATCTGTGCCACTACTAGAAAAGATTACATTTAGAAATGTTGAAATCACTTAAAATAAAAAGGAAGCGACCCTAACGACTTGCCATAAAAAATGCTAAATGCTCTGTATAGATACAACATGGGTAGGAGAAGATTGTCCTATACTTTATCAGAATGAAAAGGAAATACTAAATTAAGACGATTTTGGGCGATACAAAAAATAACTTGGGTCCAATCTTGTGAACCAATGGGCTTCTTATCGTGGGATCCTTACCGAAACTTCTTTAGTGTGATTCATTCTTAAAAAACCAAGTAATAATGTGTTGATGGTTGGCGGCCCATGGCCAACCTGAACCCGGAAGGATAAATTAGCGAGGTTTTGGGCCACAGTTGGGTAGAATGTAGTACTACTTTCTCATAACCTCCTCACTAAAAATTCAATGTACTCAATATGTCGGGGGTTGGCAGTCCATTGACCCGACAGGCTAAATTTTCAAGGTATTGGGCCAGTGTTGGGTCAAATGTGTAACCTTTCTCTAGGTCCTTAGTGAAAATTCAATGTAGTTCGTACCCCATCCTCAAAAAAATGCAGTTGGTACCCTAAAATATATATACTCTGCTCACCACGAAAGGCTAATTAAGGTTTTTTTTAAACAAGAATATGGGAAGTTTTTTGTCCGAAGTGGGGTTAAATATTCATTTTCATAGGCTAAGTAGTAAAAATATATTGTACTCAAGGTCGATGGTCCACCTGACTTGGCTGTACCTACGCCGGATCCAAAAGAATGAAGTTGGAAATGGAGAAAAGTTACTCATATTGTGCCTTATTATACATAGCGAACATAGCGAGGAACTTGGGCAGTGTAGGATTCAAACATGGAAAGTATTGAAGGGAGTTTGACTGATTCACATAAAATCGTGTTATATCTAGTCTTATAGCATGCAATCATATTTTCACCAAAGGCTATATTTTGAGATGGTTTGGGTGGATTTGAACCGTCCTAAGTGCCCAATCAATTTGATGTACCCAAAAACATGTAATCATGCCATATAAACTGTTGGCGATAGACATACGGTGGCCTTGACGTGCCCAGCCGCAGATAGCTCGGGTAAGCACCAGCTTAAACTGCTCACTCGAAGTTGTATGCTTCTGTATGATGAAATTTGTGCATGCCGCAATTAGCGCCAACTTGTGGCATTTCCATCATGCAAAAAGGCTCAGAATTCGCACATTTAGTTCATAGTTTCAAACACAATAATACAACCAGTTTGTACACTAGCACATAAAGTACAATGTCAGCACATCAGAGCTTGACTTGTTCATGTCACATCAGAACTTGACTTGTTCATTTCACATACAAAAGTATGATCAAGGATACATACTGTATTGAACAAGTAACTGCATGGTAGCGCCAAAAGTATGCCATGTATCAGAGACAATATGGGGTCTTTGTAAACATTTGCGGCTATCATCCTAGGATGTCTCGGCCTTCTTTGGCATACCGAGCCAAGATCAATTACGGCCCAGTTAAGGCCTGTTTCGTGGCCCTATAAGAAGCAGTGACCTACTTTTCGTCGTTCGCTAAGAGGAAAGAAGGAATATTCCTCTCAAAACACAAAGCTGCATGAGGTGCGATGGTTAAAAAAAGCTGCACGAGTCGTGTATATATAAGACAGTAACAATACTGAAAACTATAGTAATGAAATCACGCTAAGAAATAAGCATCGCTACATGGATTATACTATCGAAGGCAATACTAAATACAAAAGCATGGCAGGGTTCATTTAAAATGATTCAAGATGGCCGCTAAAACCAATGTACTAAAAGTCAACTGTTGAACCAGGATGCAAAAAAAGATGACACAACGATACACTAGAAAGATCCACAGCTCAGTCTAGGGACGGCACAACGAGCCTACCACACCTAAACTAGGCCTAAACCAAATTGTCGCCTGTCGCGCACATGTCCAACCATCTTTGGGAAGGCTGATAACTGCCACAGGCTCACCTTCAGTTGGCTGTAGGTTGCAGTGTTTAATCTGAGGGAATTGTATTCCGCGAAAGCTCCTATATGTTGTGTACACACAGTTTTTCCTCATGAATGGGAACAATGTGCTATCAGCAGCCTTGCATCCGCGTTTCTTCATCATCTTGTGAATGATTGGATAATTGAGACCGAGAAACAGAGAGTTGTCCCCTAGGTTGCTAACCTGCAAACGATGACCCTTAGAGGACCAGCAGAGCTAGGATCCTCTTAAAAATTATAGACACAAGAGGCAGGATATAGGCATAGGTTAGTCCTATTTTGAGTATGAGAATGATTTCACCTTCTTTGCCATGGGCAACCCCCATGCCATAGATTGTAATTATGATCATCAAGCGTTCACCATCAGCCGATCGAGCGAGGAACCACATGCCTGGTCGATCATTCAGAATAGGTGCTGGGATTACAAACAGAAGCTCCTTGTTTGCTGCAACATCCAAATTCGAGACAAAAAGTACATTATTGGCATACATATTCTAACACCAGCATTATTCATTGTTCATGCTAACTGTGTGAATAGGCAAATCCTGACAATAATATTACTCAATAAATTAACAACATTAGGAATTGCATTTCTTACTCTACTATTCCGAATATTTGGATTTCTTTCTTATCTTAGTTTCCTAGTTGTTGTAAGTTTCAAAAGAGGAAGCACCACTTTTTATTAATATAGAGGCATGTCCACTTGAATCCTATAGGATTAGATGCCTACAATATTTTGGATCAAGTGATGTTTGATTACACAGGAAAACCAAAGGAATTGTACAAAGATGTTGGAGTGGATGGAAATTTTCCTCCAGAATAGAGTGCAAAGGAATCCTTTGAAGGAATTCCTAAGGATTATACTCTTTCGAATCAAACAACATTTTGTAGAAAAAAAATCCTAAGGATCCAAATCCTACAAAAATCATACACAATTCCTCTGAATCCCAAGGCAAAATCCAAAAAGGAAAGATTGGTGTCCTACAAAAATCCTATGTGATTCCTACAATCGAGGAGGGCCTGAAAGTACAAACAGATAAAGAAACCTGGCTTCATTGTGTTGCGCTCACAATTGAGGTGCTGGTTAATAATACCTTTCATAGTCTAACAATGAACGAACTTACTAGTGCAGGTACGCCGTCATACACTATATTTTTGGAAGGTATATTACTGGTACTAATTCATTATTGGCAATGGTTCATTCATTTTTTTAGGACATAAAGCATGTGCTCATTCAGTCATACGAAAGGTAAAACATAAACAAGATAGTTAAAGAACAACTTCACTGAATCACTAACAATGTATCATCATGGAACTATAATTACCTTCCGATGTGGGATCCCAGTAGTAGGTGCAGCCTTGACTTGCGACCGCAAAAAAGAGGCCACAGTGTTCAATTACATCATAGTACTATCGTCTTCCGTCACCTGGATGCTCCAGACATCTCCAAACTTGTCTACCGCCTTCCAGTTAGGCGATTTCACCATCAAACAACGCGAGGAGCTTATAGTCTGTGTAAATGAGTTTATAAATGAGTACATGTAACTGAGGAAACCCTGGCTAGCTAGTAGCATTACAGGTTATATACTGTATGTGAGGTGGCCTCAATGCCACAAGTATCTGTCGATGGAAGGTTGATTACTCAATATGTGTAGATGTTCGCTAGGCACTAGGCCCCGCACTGGTGCACGGCGGTGAGCCGGTCGCCGTTCATGCCAACCTAGAATTTTTCGTGCATGAAGGGCAGGATGGCGGTGCGCCGAGGATGGCCGAGGGGCACCACGTCATACACCGTGTTGTGCAGACGATGTACCCTCGTACTGTCATAGTGCTTGTTGAACTAATAAGCAGGCTGAGGCGTCAGTAGGAAGGGTTCATTCCAATGGTGAAAATGCCATTTCATACCTTCGTTGTTGGTGATATGATCGTACAACAGCTTGCAGCATGCGGCTAGCCTGACGGTGCTGGAAATGTCCAGACGCTGAACGATGAGGTCGACATTGTCCACGCTGAGTTGATCCCACTTGCATCGCCCGCTGAGCTTCGAATCGGCCATCACAACCGGATGGATTTAGACAGATGCCAAGTGCGGCTGGGGTTTTCTGCAGGAGGAGGGGAGCGTTAGGAATGGGTGAGAAGAGAGAGCGTGGGGGAGATTGTGGGCGTAGTCGGGACCGGGGAAAAATATGGAGTGGCAAAGAAAAAACGTGGAAGGAGATTTTACCTGCTTGCTCTGTCTAGTCAATAGCAGCATCAAGGACACCGCCGCCTAGACTTCACTATATGTTAGACTAGCATGCCTTGCAGCTAGTAATTTGACAATAGTCCTACTTACTACTACGTATCAGAGGTGAAGTATTGTCTAGTCACATCAGTTTGACCAGAGGGTTTTCTTTTTACAGCTTTCATTTCAACATAGTGTAGTATTTTGAACGGAAAATATGAGGACAAATTACTAGTAGTAGTATCCGTGACATGGACACATGTACTTTCATCTTTTCCCCCTACATGCAGAACTCATAGCATAGAACCGAAAATATATACACCAGATATAATGCATAGTACATGTGCGTCCGTTGTATTTTTGGCATGTTGCATGTGTTCATATATTTTATAGTACAAGGTACATGGAATTACACGTGTACAACATGCAACCGCACAACAAAATGAGAGACGTGCACAGACACCAGATTTCGCTCAAGTCAGGAACCACACATGACTCTGTGTGGCTCTGATTCACTGACATATGGGCCCTGTTTAGGTTGGCCCCACCTGCCAGTGAGAATCTGCATGCACCATGCGCTTGGAGCCACTAGGCACGTCCACTACGGAAATTACAATTTGCAACTAGTTGCACCGGTAACAAGTTGTTGCATGTGGCACTTCCAAGTTTTCAAAAAATGTGAAATAAATCATGAACATAAATCATATTTATATAGTTCATCTATAAATTTCCATTCCAAAAATATTACTAGTACATGGCCTGGCCACCACAAAATGAACAAATAAACACAAGATATTGTTTTCTTAGGTTTTTTTGTTTTTCATTCACACAGGTCACATAAGATCTTATTGTGGGACCGAATATTGTAGATGCACAAGATACAACATAGCCATGTTCCGGATTTATTTCACATTTTTTGAGAACTCAAAAGTGCAACAAATAATAAAGGGGTGCGGGCGCAACGAGTTGCATAATATTGAACCTGCACTGAATAAAACTATGGCTTGCATATAGAAAGAGTTTGATCAAATCGTAGGCCTTGCACTACATTGCGGCGAAATGAGTGTTATAGTACAACAAGTTAACGGCTGAGGCCATACGATACAAATAAGGTGAAGGAAATAATTCAAGGTACGGAAATCCCTAATCCATATGATCTACCTTGAACCGTTAATTATGCTAGTTCCAATCCTTTGCGTTGGCCAAGCTTGGGATGAACCACAACGGAGTCTGCCGCCAAGTCTAGCCAATGTTTTTTAGGCGGAAATTCCAGCCAATGTTGGTTGAGAAACCAACAGCGGCGTCTTGAGCATCCATACTGAAGCGGCATATTTCAGGATGAAGATTAAATCCACGGAGACTAACTGCATGCGGAAAGGTGTATATATAGTTGCTCCTTGTTAGATCTCCAGGGCCAAGTCCTGCCGCGCCAACTGGAATGCTAATCGGATAGTTCAATCCAAGGAAGATAGAAAATGCTCCAAGGTCTAAAACCCTCCGCCATTGCCTCAGTGGAAGTAACCTTGAAATGGATCGTATGGGCACCTAGAGGGGGAGGGGGTGAATAGGTGCTACTCAAAATTTAATACTTTTTTCAATTTTAGCCTTAGCACAAAAGGAAAATTCTCTAGATAAACTATTAGGTGGAATTTCCCTATATGCAAACCTATCTACTAGTGAGTAAAGAGCGAGTGGAAGAAGAACGGGTAAACTGTAGTGAAGCACGCGGAGACACAGGATTTGTTTGAACACAGTTCCTACCTTGTTAAGGGAAGTACGTCTGCGTTGGAGGGGTGGGTGGTACTAAGACCACCACGCCACAATAGGCCTCACCCTGTTCTCCGATGGATCCCGCCACCAAAGGCAGGCACCGGCGCCTTTACACAACTAGCGGGGCAACAACTCCACAATCAACTTGGAGGCTCCAGAAATGACAACAAGCTGCCACAAGAACAAAGTTATCAAATACAACGAACAAGATCTTGGCATTGACAAGAATACTAGATCAGGGATTTCTCCAAGTGAATGGAGAGGAGTTGATGCACTTGATTCGTGATGATGATGATGATCCTATCCTCCCTCAATTCCCCCAAAGATCAAAGCCTTCGGGTGGTTGAAGTGGGAGATCGAGAGTGGGAGCTCTTGCAAAATGTCTGGACAATTTCGAATGAATCAAGAGTGCTGAACGTTGGGGAAGAAGGGGTATTTATACCCCCTTCACAAACCAGCCGTTGGACACTTTGGGGGCCAGATTATCTGGCCCAAGTGAGGGCCGGATTATCTGGCCTGGGGAATACTCCGCCCTAGACTCGGAATATCTGGCAGATAATCCGCCCCCTATCAGAGCGTCGCGCCGAGCTTGCCCTTGATCAACTACTGGGGGTCGGATTATCCGGTCCTCTGTGAAGGCCCGATTATCCGGCCTGGGGAGGAAAAACTGCCCCAGTTCGGATTTTCTAGGAGAAAATCTGACCGGATACCGAGTGACGCGCCTTGGCTCCCTTTGCTCCAAAACTGGGGGCCGTATTATCCGGCCCATGCGACTGCCGGATTATCCGGCCTGGGGAGGAAAAACCGCCCCAGTTCAGATTTTCCGGGAGAAAATTCAACCAGATACCAAGCGACGCGCCTTGGCTCCCTTTGAGCAATGAGGTAGGCCGGATTATCTGGCCCTTGGTGGGGCGGATAATTCGGCCCCCCTCAAAGCTTCCTACACACTTAGCGGACATGAATAATCTCCAAAGTATTGTTATCTAACACGCAAAACATAGGAAAACATGAAATGTTCTTTCAATCTCCCCCTTTTTGGTGTTAGATGACAATACCAGGATTTGCAGGAAAAAGTCACAAGACAAATAGCAATAAACATGGAAGAGACTCCCCCTCAATGTGTGCATAATAGACTTTTGCATTGGAATAAAAATGCACACAAATAGGTGAATCTATTCCATAGACATATGAGCAACATAAACATACCACCGAGGTAGAGGGAAGGCATCCTTGACATAAGCCTCAATTATTACCGAGATAACCAATATAAGTGCCTTCCTTGATAAAGACCTCCAGCATAATAGGATATGAATAGATATAAGCATAATCCATGAGATGAAATCCATAAGCATAATCCAGACAACCACATAGTGTCTCAAAAACCACAAACCACAAATTTAAAGTTCAACGCTAAATGGGCATAAGCAAGAAAACAATGAATAGAAAAATGCAAGTGCTTATGCCCGACCCGTGCAAATCCATGAATATCCTAATAGAACTACTTCTCCCCCTTTGGCATCGAGACACCAAAAAGGGGGAAGAGCGATGCTAGCGCCCCACGGGATCACTCGTAGTCCTCGTCCTCGTCCTCGTCCTGAAAGAATTTAGCGCGAGGGCGGCGCTTGTAGGTCTTGGGAACACTGGAACCACCTGTTAGGAGAATAAGGGCGATAGCAAGGGGATAAGCATACACACAAGTCCAGGAGAGAGCATGGAAAAAGTAGTCAAAAAATTCATAGGACAAATCTACTCAATGCATACCCCATAGTGAAACTGAACCAGATTTGAATCTGTCAGGCCGGATTATCCGACCTGGCCAGGGGCGGATAATCCGGCCCTAGCAGAAAATTTTGATTCCACCTAGATTGAATGCAAAACAGTAGATCGGGCCTAGAAACTGCAAGACTATGATTTCTATGCGGAAACACATCCTTCTAGACAACGTTCCACCCAACAAGTAACACATCTAGCCAAAGATGGGGAGGGAGGGAGTTACCCTCACTCATTGGAGGAAGAACGCGGAGGAGAAGGTACCCAGAAGCGCGGAGAAGAAGATCCGGGGAGGCCCGGAAAATCCGGTGGCCGGAGAGGCTCTGGGGAGGGTGGGGGACTGCAGGCGGCGGCTGAGGAGGAGGAGAGCGTTGGGGGAGAAGTGTTGCTCGTGATGAGCCCTTCCCCCCGATCCCTGCCCTTTAAGACGAAATCCGCCAGGGCCGGATTATCCGGCCTACACTTGGGCCGGATTATCCGACCTCAAATCTGGAATTCTGTTGTACACGGAACCAGGCCCGCGCGTCCCCAAACAACACCCCCACAAGGTGTACAAGGGACTTATGTGCAAGAATAGATGGCTTAGGGGTAGGGAAAGTCTTAGGATAAAGAGAGCCAAACTGAGATGGTACTAGACAGTCAAAATTGCAAGACCCAAATCAAATAAAAGCCAAGATTGAGTGTGATTCCCATAAGAACACGAGAGAGCAAAAAACAGCCAAAAAGATCCAATTCTCCTCAAGGGAGAGGGCAGTGGCTGAAGCCACCTTGTTGGAGTGTATGGTGTGACACCGCGAAGATATATCTTGGGTTCACAACCAATACTCATCAATAAGCTCACATATCACAAAATGATATTAAGAGAAATGATTTATCTTGCTTTTCGCATTATGGGGGGAGGGTTAGCCCAATGAGTTAGGACCACACTCCCCCTATATCCATGCCCACACCTAGACAAAAATAGGATTGAGAGGTACGAGTGAGTGCATGAGTAATCAGGACAAGCTCCTGGAATCTATGATATTTAGCTCATTCCTCAAGTAGCAGAATCTTGCTTCATCAAGTGGCTTCGTAAAAATATCCACAAGTTGGTTCTTCGTGCTCACAAAGGATAGATCGATATCGCTGCGAGCAACATGGTCTCGAATAAAATGATTCCAAATCTTAATATGCTTCGTCCTTGTGTGTTGTACTGGATTGTACGCAATTTTGTTTGCACTTTCATTATCACATAAAAGAGGCACTTTGTCACAATTGACACCGTATTCCTTTAAAGTTTGCCTCATCCACAATAACTGAGTGCAAGCGCTGGCAGCAGCAACATATTCAGCTTTGGCGGTGGAGAGAGATATACAATTCTGCTTTTTAGATGACCAACACACAAGAGATCTTCCCAAGAACTGACAAGCTCCAGAAGTGGATTTCCGATCATCCTTATCACCAGCCCAATCTGAGTCAGTATAACCACATAAAGAGAAATTGGAGCCCTTGGGATACCAGAGACGAAAGTTAGGGGAATGAACCAAATATCGAAAGATCCTCTTGACCGCCACTAAGTGGCTTTCTTTAGGAGCTGCTTGATAGCTTGCACACACTCCCACACTCAACACGATATCGGGTCTAGATGCGCAGAGGTAAAGAAGAGAGACGATCATGGACCAGTATACCTTTTGGTCCACATCTTTACCATGTGGGTTAAGTTCAAGATGACATTTTGTTTGCATCGGAGTGGCGACACCATTTAGATCTTTCATCTTGAATCTCTTGAGCATGTCTTGGATGTACTTTGCTTGATTAATAAAGGTTCCTTCTCTAAGTTGCTTGATCTCGAATCCAAGAAAGAACCGTAATTCCCCCATCATAGACATCTCAAACCTTGTTCCTCACAACAATGCCATTCTCATCTTGCTTGTTTTTAAATATCCACTTGGTGCCAGTAACATTGTGGCAATCTTTGGGGTTCTCCACGAGTTTCCAGTCTTTGTTGCGCTCGAAATTATTCAATTCTTCATGCATAGCAACAACCCAGTCTGGATCTTCAAGAGCTTCAAAGACCTTCTTAGGTTCCGCCATAGAGATATGAGCTTGATGCTCACCAAAACTGGCCAATTCTCTTCTTGTAGAAAATCTTCGTCGAAGATCACCAACAACCTTGTCGAGGGTGTGACCCCTTAACTCAAGGTTTCGATCAGCTCGAGCCTTGCGACGAAGTTCAATAAGTTTGTTATCTCTTGGAGGAGTAGTTTCATCACTTGAATCTTCATTGGAATCATTTGCTTGACCTTGATAAGGAACTGGGATAACAACAGTAGGTGGTGGTGAAGCGTTCCCTTGAGGTGAGTCAGTAGCCGTAACAGGAGGCTGCTGAATCGGTGAGTTAGGGCCGGATAATCCGGCCGATGGAGAGGTCGGATAATCCGGCCTAGGAGTACTTGTATCAGCTTCATTAGGATGCCTGGGGCTTGCTTGAACTGGCGAGGGGCCGTATAATCCGGGGCTTGGCGGAAAATCCGGCCTGGAGCTTGCATTGATATCTTCACCACCAGGAGCAATATGGTCAGCTGGAGCGGGGTGGCCGGATAATCCGGTGCCCACCGGATAATCCGGCCTGGAGTTTTCTGGAACAACTTGGCCTTCAACTGTTGATGGAGATGGTGCAGAATTTGCTCCCGTGGTGGGAACATGTTGTGCATGTGAAGATGAGGGCTCTTCATGGGAAGATCATTGTCCTTCCCGATCCGCCACAAGGGGTTCCTCAATGGGGCGGAAAAATCCCACGCCCATTCTTCTTATGGCATCTTGGGGTATTTCAACATATGCATCACAAACACCAACTTGCTCCGCACGGGAACCATCATTTTCCTCGAACACCACACTACAAGATTCTACAACAGTTCCGGAGAGCTTGTTGTAGACTCTATAAGTGTGGGATTCGCCACCATAACCAACAAAAATACCTTCTAGAGCCTTAGATTCAAACTTAGATAAACTAACTCCCTTGATAAGAAAGAAACACTTACACCCGAATACCCGAAAGTATGAGATGTTTGGCTTGTTACCGGTAAGTATTTCATACGGAGTCTTGACCAAGATCTTGCGGAGGTATAATCGATTGGATGAGTGACAAGCAGTAGAAATTGCTTCAGTCTAGAAGTTATATGGATATTTAAATTCGGCTAACATTGACCTTGCCATATCCATTAGAGTTCGATTCTTCCTCTTGGCTACACCATTTTGTTGAGGGGTGTACGCATCGGAATATTGATGTCTTATCCTCTCTTCACTTAGGAACTCATTTAAGGTGTAGTTCTTGAACTCAGAGCCGTTATCACTTCTTATAGCCAAAATGGGGACGTTGTGTTGATGTTGAACCTCGTTGGCGAAGTCGATGACAGTTTGTTCAGTTTCACTCTTCAAGTTGAAGAAATAAACCCAAGTGTATCTTGAGTAATCATCAATAATCACTAGACAATACTTCTTCCCACCGAGGCTTGCATGAGATGGAGGTCCGAAGAGGTCCACATGAAGGAGCTCTAAGATCCTTTTTGACGAGATAATAGTTTTCCTTTGATGAGGTGAGTCATGCATTTTCCCTTCAACACGTGCCCTGCAAACACGATTTTTGGCAAAGGAGACATTTTCTTTTAGTCCAAGGATGTGGCCACCCTTGTGGAGACTTTGCAAAGTTCTCATATTGACATGGGCTAGTCAGCGATTCCATAGCCAACCCGCGTCAGCCTTTCCGAATAGACACATCGGGCCTGTAGTGGTTTTCCTCGAAAAGTCCACCACGTACAGGTCACTTTCGACATATCCCACGAAAGAGACTTTTAGAGACTTGCTCCACAAGAGTACCACCAAATCAGCATCAATATAAACTGCAAAGCCCATCTTACCAAGGGCGCGAACTGAAAGTAAGTTGTACCCGAGGGTCTCAACAAGCATGACGTCCACGAGAGAGATATCGTGAGACACCACAACTTTGCCGAGACCCAATACCTCAGATTTTGACTTGTCACCATAGGATACGGTTATGTGATCATGGTTTGGCCGCATCTCCGTGATGATCTCCTTGCTTCCGGTCATATGACTCGTGCAACTGCTATCGAGTACCCATTTAGAACCACCGGAAGCATAGCCCTGCAAGAAAATTACTTCTTGGTTTTAGGTACCCATTTTTAATGGGTCCTCTCATGTTAGTGACAGGGGTCTTGGGAACCCAAATAGACCAAGGAATGTAACAATCATAAGGGCCTACATAACTAGCATAAACATCACCATAATAATCACAATATAATTCAAAGTTAGGATTGTTGACCCCTGCAAAACCATCATAATTAGTCTTGTCATTGGTAATGTTGCTAGTCTTTGGTTGAGCAGTCTTGCTCTTCTTCTTCTTCTTCTTCTTCTTCTTCTTGTTTTTCTTGCTCTTTGTCTTGGGAATGTAACCAAGACCTTCTTTACTATTGTTTGTCCTTTGCTTGCTCAGTATCTCATCAATAACTTCTTTACCTTTGAGTTGAGAACCTCTTGCAAGGTCTTCTTTTCCATAGGATGAAGTGGAGGTACTTGGCACATCATACCGTTTCAATTGAGTTTGGAGCTGGTCATGAGACTCATTTAAAGTAGAATGATCACTCTTCAATGCCTTGTGAGCACTTTCAAGATTATCAAACTTCTCTAAAAGTCTAGCATGAACAGCCCCAAAGTCAATCTTTTCTTTCTTTAGTTTATTTACCTTGGTAAGAGCATGGTCACGTTCTTTGATGAGTTGAGCCACAGCTTCCCCCTGTGACTCCTCAATGGATTCAAGTCTCTCTTCCAAAGATACTCGAGCTTCCTCTTCCTCTTCCAAGGCATTCTTCAACGAAGCTATCTCCAAGGCATCTTCTATTTCAATTCTGCCCTTTTCTTCAAGAAGATCTTCGGCTTGAGCAAGTTGACTCATAAGAGCATCAAAATGGAGTTTGTGCTCACCTTGCAGGTTAGTGAAAAAGGTATCCAAAGCAATAACTTCTTCTTTCATTTTAAGACTGTCATGATCATCCATATCCAAAATTATGTTAGTCTTAGGAAATGAAGAGCTAGAAGTTGATACCTCGGACCCTCTTGTCATTAGGAAAGTAGCGTTGTTGTTGATGACATTCTCGTTTGGCGAGTCGAAGAGAGATGAAGGAGTCGATGTGGTGGCTATAGCAGCCACCTCGCGAGAACTATCATCATCCTCTTCATCTTCACCTGTAGAGGAGTATTCTTCCTGTGCTACTAAGACGATCTTGGGTTGCTTCTTGAAGGGGCCATTCTTCTTAATAAATGGCTTCTTCTTAGGTGCTTTGGATTTTTTTTAAGAATTAGCCTGCCACCATTGTCTTCTATATTTTGATACGGACACTCGGCTACAAAGTGCATTCTATCTCCACAGTTGTAGCAAGTTCTCAGTCTTGGGCCACTCTCTCTTCTTCCATTTAGCCCGTTCTTGCACTCGTGTTCTGACTTGGCCTTGGCAAGATCCTTCCAAATGTTCCGTGCATAAAACGCCATGTACTCACCATGAGCATGTTTGACTTCATAGGGGTAGTCCATGGAGGCCCCCTCAAATGCTCTTTCATCTTCCTCTTGCTCAACAACATTGGCTTTGAGAGAAAAATTTACACCCTTTTGCATTCCAATGGCCCGAGCTCGAGCATCTTCAGCATTCTTTGCTGCCACTTTGAATGACGCCATTTCTTGCATGACTTCATTGGATGTCATTTGATGGTAGTGATGTCTACCTTGCAGGCTCTTCAAGTCTGTTGGCTCGAAAGGCATTAAGGCACTCACATATTTCCTTTTTATCCATGCATCATCAATGTGAGTGGCCCCATGCTTTCTAAATGTTGTTGCCATGCCCTTGAGTCTTCTATACATGTCCTCATCGTTTTCACCATCTAACATGTAGAATCCCTCAGCTTCATTACTAAGGGCATCATACCTGTTCCTTCTCATGCTTTCATTCCCAACAAAGAGATTCGTAAGAGCATCATAGATGTGTTGAGATGTTCAATGTGTGGCATGTCCTTGGGACCCACACCCAACTGTATCATGTGGAGAGCAGTGGCATTCAACTGGCTGTCCACAACTTCTCTTCTTGTTAGGTTGGTTTAATCTCCAATATGAAGAACCTCTTCAATAATCCTCCAAAGTTCAATAGAGGAGCTGCAAACATGAGATTTCATTAAGAATTGCCATTGATTGAAAGAGGATGAAGTGAGCTTGGGTGGATCACCCCTATTGTTTATATGAGGATGAGGGATAGGTGGGTCGGGGGAATATACGTGGCGAACCTCACTATATTCCTCCTTACCACTTACCTTCTTGGAGGTGGAACCATTAAGTGTTTCACCTTCCGCATCATCATCCTTGGATCCAGTGTTACCCTTTTCCTTAGATGATGGTGTGGCAGCCTCAGAGGAGGATGGAGATGGGGCTATGGATGATGTGAGGCGAGCAATCATTTGATTCATCTCCTCCATCTTGGCCTCAAAGGATTTCAACAAGGTTGTTTCCAACGACTTGAGATCATCCATTGTGACCTTATCCACAGCCTCATTCCCATCATCCTTGGTAGCCATACTACTCTTAGGCGGTTAAGCCCGAATTAAGAGCCGGGGCTCTGATACCAATTGAAATTGATCATATGGGCACCTAGAGGGGGGGGGGGGTGAATAGGTTCTACTCCAAATTTTAATACTTTTTCAATTTTAGGCTTAGCACAAAAGGAAAATTCTCTAGATAAACTATTAGGTGGAATTTCCCTATATGCAAACCTATCTACTAGCGAGTAAAGAGCGAGTGGAAGAAGAACGGGTAAACCGTAGTGAAGCACACGGAGACACAATATTTGTTTGACCGCAGTTCCTTCCTTGTTAAGGGAAGTATGTCTGCGTTGGAGGGGTGGGCGCTACTAAGACCACCACGCCACAATAGGCCTCACCCTGTTCTCTGATGGATCCCGCCAACAAAGGCCTGATCCACCTTTCCACTATAGGTACCCTTCGAGGCGGGCACCGACACCTTTACACAACTAGCGGGGCAACAACTCCACAATCAACTTGGAGGCTCCCTAAATGACAACAAGCTGCCACAAGAACAAAGTTATCAAATACAACGAACAAGATCTAGGTATTGACAAGAATACTAGATTAGGGATTTCTCCAAGTGAATGGAGAGGAGTTGATGTGCTTGATTCGTGATGATGATGATGGTCCTCTCCTCCCTCAATTCCCCCAAAGATCAAAGACTTCGGGTGGTTGAAGTGGGAGATCGAGAATGGGAGCTCTTGCACAATGTCTGGAAAATTTCAAATGAATCAAGAGTTCTGAATGTTGGGGAAGAAGGGGTATTTATACCCCCTTAAGAAACCAGCCGTTGGACACTTTGGGGGCCAGATTATCCGGCCCAAGTGAGGGCCGGATTATCCAGCCTGGGGAATAATCCACCCTAGACTCAGAATATCCGGCAGATAATCCGCCCCCATCAGAGCGTCGCGCCGAGCTTGCCCTTGATCAACTTCTGGGGGCCAGATTATCCGGTCCTATGTGAAGGCCGGATTATCTGGCCTGGGGAGGAAAAACCGCCCTAGTTCGGATTTTCTGGGAGAAAATCCGACCAGATACCAAGCGACGCACCTTGGCTCCCTTTGCTAAAAAAATGGGGACCAGATTATCCGGCCCATGCGACTGCCGGATTATCCGGCCTAGGAAGGAAAAACCGCCCCAGTTCGAATTTTTCGGGAGAAAATCCGACCGGATACCGAGCGACGCGCCTTGGCTACCTTTGAGCAATGAGGTAGGCCGGATTATCCGGCCCTTGGTGGGGCGGATAATCCGGCCCCCCTCAAAGCTTCCTGCACACTTAGCGCACATGAATAATCTCCACAGTATTGTTATCTAACATGCAAAACATAGGAAAACATGAAATGTTCTTTCCAACCTAATAGTGTCAATCGAGAACACATGGCAACAAAACCCGGTAGAATAGGTGTGCATATTGTGGCTATGATGATAACCAACATTTTCAGCCATAGGATAACCACCATAAGTAGTGTCATATCGCCTAGCACTAACGCCCATAGTATTGATTAGAATAAGACTACCACCATCAGGAGATCTTGCTAACCACCACAGATCAGGGCTATACTCACGATTACCGTCTAATTCAGGTGGCCTTAGAAGACGCACCGGACCTTGCAAGGAAAGCACATTCAGAGGCCAACTGAGAAAAATTTGAATGATGAAGCTTGAAAATTTAAGTATGGAAATTTTAGACCATGCCCGAGGATCCGATGCATAAACATTGCCAATGTGAGTTATAGCATAGACAACTCCCTTGTGGATAATTGCATCGCTGTAGCTGAACATGCTGAACAGATTCTCAAGAACCATCCACATACCATGAGAACCATCAAAAAGGCAATTACCGTGTCAAAGATGGACAGGACAGAGAAATCTTTATAATTCCCAGCAGCTGTGGGAACTCGGCAAATCGCTATCTTCATTAGATTAGTAGGCTGACCATCCACGATAAACTTAAGTACCTTGGGTGTGGCCTCAAAATCGAAGATCGCTGGTACAGGAATCCGGCGACGAGTGAACACATTCACAAGCTCCCACTTCCAAACGAGGCCAACGGTGGCGATCCAATCTCTATGGGCGCCTGCCCACTTCTTACCCTAACAATATGGCTTCACAACATCGGAGGAGGACCTGTCCAACGACGTCAGCTCGCAGAAGGTCCATCCGAACTTCTTCTATGGCTTCTGCTTTCCCCTGCCGCAATAGTAGCTGCCCCTGTAGAACTGCTTCATGCGATTGTCGCGGTAGAAGACATTGTACTCACGTTGTACCGTAGTTGGGTGAGTGTGAAGAACAAAGGGGAGACTAAACGGATGAGATTTCGACAGGGGTGCATTATGTGTTGCTGAGTAAAGATAACATTTGTAGCATGCGAAGAGGCTCGCGGCGGTGATGATGTCGCATCTAGCTGAGATTTCTTCAAGGGGGCACACCCTAGAAGTGTCAGAGTCATCGATCAATTGGGCCATCGCGAGGAAGAGCTCGAGACGGTGTGGGGTGATGGCGTTTAGTTTTGATTGGGGGTTTTGGAGGAGAGAGCGAGCGGCAGCTGGCAGGGCGAGACGAAAAGCAGTCTATCAAACTAGGCGCCGGAGCTGATCCTAAATCGGCATGGCGGTGTTGGCGCGTGCCTGTATTGGTGTGGGAGTGGTAATGGCCGTCGTCGGGGCGCTGGAGGTGAAGTGAGGATGGAGATCGGGGCAAAGAGAAATACGGAATGAAATAAAACCAAGCATGCCTTCTTTCTCTCTGCTAAATCTACTGTGCCTATCGAACTAGGCTACGGAGATGCTCCGAAAGCGGCATGGTGGCGTTGGCGTGTGCTAAAGGTGGGCGAGTGGGGATCAGCGAGAAGATGGAGAGGAAGAGGAAGGAGAGCAAAGGAAAATATGATAAATCGATTGAAATTGTACCGTCCACCGAGCATGGTTTCTCTCTATTCTCTGTGTTTCCTGGTGCCTATCGAGTAAATAGGCCATGCCTTTCTAGGAGTAGTACAACATAGTTAGCGTAGCACGGGATGGAGCTATACTGTCCTCTCAAATAAATGGTCATGGCAGAGAGACGGAGTATACTCGGAGCTCCTCTTGCCGAATGTAATAATCCTTGGATATTATACATTCATCATCTTGTGCAGGCACATTTGGAACAAGTACTACTGTACTACTACTATAACTAATAAACACATAAAGGTTCCACCGGTAATTAAGGAATCAAAACTGAAGTACTACTACTCTCGAACTCTTGTGTAGTAAAAGAGGTATATACATTTATAGTCCCACAACTTGTACTACCGGAGCACTTTAGTCCCACATCTTGCAAAATAGCCAAATTAGTCCCACAACTTGCAACCTCGGAGCAAATTAGTCCAATTCGACCGAAGTTCAACAAATTTGACCAATTTTGACCGAATTCGTCCGTGGATCCGCTATCACAACTGCACGCATTTGCATTTTAGTCTAGAAAGTGTTCTGGTGTCGTTCCTAAGTCCTCCCAAGCATGGGGTCGGTGAAGATCTTGAAAAATCCACCCTTGGTGTCTTTTTGTCCATAAACAGAAGGAGCGAAGCTCCTCGTCACACGCTGAGCCCGCGCATGAACTCCCCACTCATCCTCGGCCGAACCGGCCACCAACACCAACCCTTCCGTGTCGCTGCTCTCCCAACCTACCATTTCCACGATCATGTTGTCGAAGGACACATACGACATTTCACCGAACGCTCTCGTGGCCGCAGCGGCGGTGGCGCCATCGGACATGACCTCTGCTTGAGCACCTCGAACATGACCTCTAGCTCGTGGTGCATGGAACGGAGCACACCGGCGCTGGAAGGCTCTATAACGACGATGTATTGTGACCCGTGGCTCTAGGACACGTGCACCGCGCTTGGCCCTCCGAACCAGTCAAGTTGATGATGTAGGTGAACACAAACGAGCAACAATCTCACAGAGCTTGTCGACGACGACAAGGTGCTCCAGGCCAAGAACTCCGTCCTTGAACTGTTGGTCGCGATGCTTCAACTAGTATGCATACAGAGCGCAGGTCTCGAAGTTGCCACATAGGGCGGCAGCCATGAGTTTGCGGTAGTCACCACGGCAGTCGTTGGTGCGCTCGTCGAGCAGGTACGCCGTGACAGAGTTAATGTTGGAAACAGGCACCGATGCACAAAAGGCCTCGATCACAAGGATCGAGTGGTGCGACACCAGCGCGCGGCCGCTCTCGCTGTAGATGACTGGATGCTGGACGCCCTACAGTCACATACCTGGCGAGCCAGCTCATAGTTAGCAGCGGTTCCGGTTTGGAGCTAGCCTCGAGGCCAAAGTCTAAGAGCGCGCCGAAGTCGATATCCTCGATGACGTACCTGTCCTGGGTGCACTTGACAGGGTAAGGCTACGTTGAGGGTCTCGACGCTGTGGCACAGCACATCGGGGAAGCACACAAGCAACGGCAGAGGCAGGCCAAGGCTGTCGACGGCGACGACTTTTGCGAGGTAGATCCTTACCGTTGCCGAATTTCTTACCCAGGGGAGCCAGTTCATGTCATTCTTTGATGCTTGTCCAAATGCATTCGGTAGTCTCACATGGCTCAGTCTCTCCAGATTGACTCGTCATGGACGAAGAAGTACTAGGACGCGCCGAGGAGAGGTCGAGAGACTAGCAGGCCTAGCAGCGGTGCAGCGAAGAGCGCCATGACGCGTGCACCGTGGCGTCCACAGTTTCTGTAAGATCCTTACCGACCCGACATGTGAGAGAAGCACATGAGTGAACAGGAACTATTTAGTAGACTAAAATGCAAAAGCACGGTCGAGGACAACGCATAAGTAGACAAAACGCTATCAAAATCAGTCAAGTTCGCTGAAATTCGTTCGAATTGGACTAATTTGCTCCCGGATTTCAAGTTGTGGGACTACTTTTGCTCATTTTGCAAGATGTCGGACTAAAGTGCTCTTGCCTTGCAAATTGTGGGACTAAAATTGTATATATCTTGTAGTAAAACAACAAAATGCTCACAAAATGGGCTACTAGTACCATCTATACACCCACACGCTGCCACCTCAAATAAGCTTGCCTGCCACACAACGCCAATTTCCCCTCCCCGTCAGCCTCTACGCCTCCGTTATCGGACCCCAAATCAAACGTCTCTCAGTTCAATAAAGGAAAAAAAGTCAACAATCTCTCAAAAAAATCAACCATCCACGAAAAGAAAATCCATTGCCTAATGCTTCCCGTTCATTATGAATGGACGGTCGCAATTGCAAGAGCGCCGCGCGGGTGTAGTCGTCTGAGCTACTGGTTTTAGCTCCGCGAAAGCACGCGCCTGGAAGTGGCAGAATAATTTATTCTCTGTCAGCGATGGAAGAAGATCGACGATACACAATACCAAATCAACAAGTCAGTGGCTTTATCTGTCTGACCAGTGAGAGCCGACACAAGTAGTTGACAGCTTGAAGCGCAGGGGAACATGTGCCTTTAAGGCATACAGTACGTACACCTCCGTTCTGATTTAGGATGGTCACATAGTGCTAAATAACTTAGACTAGTAACTTGCACATGTACTTCATAGTGGGTAACAACATGTGTGTAGTGTCACGCAAAGGCCTAATTAATTAGGTTATACTCCCTCCGTTTAGAAATATAAGACGTTTTAGCTTTGTGAATCAAATGTATCTAGACGTCTTTTAGTGTATGGGTTCGTAGAGGTTCAGAGTGAACCTATATACTGCGTCTAGATACATTCATTTAACAAAGCTAAAACGTCTTATATTTCTGAACGGAGGGAGTAGACTCCTATACTACTAGTATTGGTATGTGTGATGTTATGGTAACTAGCTAAGTTATTATGTCACTTTCTTTTTTCATTAATTAACTCTAAAAAGACATTTAATTCAAGATAAGTATCTACGCTTACTTGTAGTTTAAGTTTGTCAAGATACAAAATCTTAGGACGAAGTTGCACCTCTTGTCAAAACTCTATGTGGTTTCTGATACAGAGTATATTAATTGACTGTTCGATGGGTGCCTCCAAAAGCTTTTTCTTAAAACTTTCAAAGCAAGCTACAATTTACTTGTAGTTCAAATTTGACCTAATTATGATGAATCTACATAGAGTCATTAAAGTGGCGGAGTTATCTAGGAAGTTTGAAAACTCATAAAACATAGGAATCGTTAGTACAACATGTTGGTCCACTATATATACTAGTAAGTTGCACGTGCCTTGCACCTGAGACTCAAATAGTAGACGTATGACATATCATCACTATATAAAATTATAATTGGTAAAGACAAAAAAATATATATTTGATCAACATCTATAAAGTACGGGTGTATATTTGGTCCTTATACTTTGTATCATCATGTAGAAGTCAAAGATTATTATCTATCTAACACATGAAATTTTTGATAACATGGTCTTGAGAAACAAGGGAGAAGATTCTAGTATGATCGAAAAGTGTGTTTTGAGGTTTGTGCATCGCATTCATTATGCCGAAGACTATCAACAAAATCTTCTAGATGCTAGAATGGAAAAGAAGATCCAATGGATAGAAATGCTGGGATTCACGAATCTTGATCCAACGGTCAACATTCAAAGTTATCCGTACACTATATAGTGGTAAGATAAGATAAGACAAGATCATGTAGAAGTCAACGATTATTATCTATGAGGGAGAAGATTCTAGTATGATGGAGAAGTGTGTTTTGAGGTTTGTGCATAGCATTCACTATGCTGAAGACTATCAATAGAATCTTCTAGATGCTAGAATGGAAAAGAAGATCCAATGGCTGGAATGTTGGGATTCACATGTCTTGATCCAACGGTCAATATTCAAAGTTATTCGTAGACTAGATAGTGGTAAGATAAGATATCTCTACTACTATAGTGGAGCAGTTTGAATTGGATCCATAGCACCAATTCTGACTGTTGGTCAGTTAGATCCAATGGCTCAGAGAAGCTGGATTCGTGTTGAATAGTACCTAGAGCAAACTCCACCATGCATGTTCTAGAACCATCATGTCACCACCCCCAAAATTTCAGAGCACAGTAGACTGTATTCTCTCTACTACTATAGTGGAGCAGTTTCGAATTGGATCCATAACACCAATCATGATAGGTGGGCTGTTAGATCCAATAGTTTAGAGCAACTGGATTCATCTTGAATAGTACTCCCTCCGCCAAAATATAAGGCGCCTAAGGATTAGTCAAAACTCAACATTTTTTAAGTTTGACCATGATTATACACAAAAATATAAAAGTTTAAAGTTATAAATTAATATCAATAGATTCACCATAAAGTATAGTTTCTTAATATGTCCATTCAATATTGTAGATGTAGATATTTTTCCTAAATATTTGGTCAAAGTTAGTAAGGTTTGCCTTTTGACCAATCCTTAGGCGCCTTATATATTGGGACGGAGGGAGTACAGACCTAGAGAAAACTCCACCATGTTCTAGAACAATCATGTCACCCCCCCAAAATGCATAAATTAAGTCTATTAATAATAACTATCTACACATATTGAGAATACAACCTACTGTGCTTTGAAATTTTGGGGTTGGTGACATGATGGTTCTAGAACATGGTAGAGTTTGCTCTAGGTACTATTCAACATGAATCCATCTGCTCTGAACCATTGGATCTAACAGCCCAACTGTCAGGATTGGTGCTATGGATCCAATTCAAAACTGCTCCATTATAGTAGTAGCTAAAAAGCACACCTTAATATGGCCTACTATGTGGCATCCACTAAGGTTCACCTGATACATAGTGGAAACTATAAAGTATCTTTAAGCCTAAGGTGTACCTAAAGCTTGTGTGTTGGCCATAGAGAATAGAAAAATCATTTCCCCTCTCTCCTTATTTCATGTGATCGTTTTCAAAAGGGGTTCAAAATTTTCAAGATGCAAAATATTAGTAGCTAGAAGTTGAACAATCTCAACTGATATATTAATTGACCGCTCGATGGGTACCCCAAAAATATTTTTACATAAAACTTTCAAAGCAACCTACAATTTATTGCTTGTAGTTCAAATTTGACCTTTTATTTCGATTCATCGACACAAAGTCATTCAACAAGTGGACGGGGTCAGCTAGGAACCTTGAAAACTCATAAAACATGGGAATCGTCAGTAAAACACATTGGTCCACCTAGCTAATATGTATAGAAGCTAAAGTTTGACTTAATTTCATTAAATTGACAAGAAGTCACCGAAGTGCGTGAAGTTAGCTAGGAATTCTAGTACTAAAAACTTGGGTATTACGTATAAGAAACCGTGGTCCAGTTTGTGTGATAATTGGGGCGGTTGCATTTTATTTTAACCTTGGTAGGTCTCGTAGGAGCGAGGTGCTTGAGAGTTAACATGGTCGGTGGAAGTACACGTTACACCAAGGACCTCATAAAGATGAAAATTGCATCCAAGTCCATGTATTTAGTACAAGGAAGTACTGTGTTTTGAGGTTTGCGCATACTAGTGTTCATCATGCTAAATACTATCAGTAGAATCTTTCTAGATGCTAAGAATGGAAAATAAGATCCAACGGTTAACAATGTTTGGATTTGCCAGTCTTGATCCAACTATTAATGTTCAAAGTTAATCTCTACACTATATGTAATGGTATGGTATTATAAGAGTTAAGAGACAAGATAAAGATAAGATAAGAAGTACTGCGAATGGCCGATCTAATGGTAGGTCTCGTAAGAGCGAGGTGCTTGAGAGTTAACACGGTCGGTGGAAGTACAAGTTACATTATGGACCTCATAAAAAATGAAAATTGCATCCAACAAGTCCGTGCATTTTGCCCAAGGACCCTTAAACTGAGTAATGAAGTACTATATGTTTTGAGGTTTGTGCATACTAGTGTTCATTGTGCTAAAGACTATCAGTAGATCTTTCTAGATGCTAAGAATAGAAAAGAAGATCCAATGGTTAGCAATGTTTGGATTTGCTAGTCTTGCTCCAACGGTCAATGTTCAAATAAGTTAATCCCTACACTATGTAGTGGTGGTATGCATGGTATTGTACGAGATAAGAGACAAGATAGAGGTAAGATAACAAGTAATGCGAATGTCCGATCTAATGGTAGGTCTCGTAGGAGCGAGGTGATTGAGAGTTAACATGGTTGGTGGAAGTACAAGTTACATCGAGAACCTCGTAAAAAATGAAAATTGCATCCAAGTCCATGCATTTTAGCAAAAGGACTCTGACACTGAGCAATGAAGTACTATGTGTTTTTATGTTTGCGCATACTAGTGTTCATCATGCTAAAGACTATCAATAGAATCTTTCTAGATGCTAAGAATGGAAAAAAGATCCAACGGTTTGTAATATTTGGATTTTCCAGTCTTGATCCAACTGTTAATATGTTCAAAGTTAATCCCTACACTATGTAGTTGTATGGTATTGTAAGAGATAAGCGACAAGATAAAAGATAAGATAATAAGTACTGCGAATGGCCGTTCTAATGGTAGGTCTCGTAAGAGTGAGGTGCTTGAGAGTTAATGATACGTCCATTTTGCATCACTATTCTATATCATAATTTAGTGTTATTCATTGATATATTTCATATTAATAGATGATACTTATGTAATTTCATCTGTTTTTGCATGGCTGATGACTTTTGGAGCATGGACCGCTACAGTCAGGATTCTGATGGAAAAGGTGCTATTTGGAGGCGAAATTCGCGAAGATCAGAAAATCCGGAAAAATATATGGAAAATTCTATTTTTCCAGAAGACGAAGGTGGCTAGAAGGGGGAGTGGAGATGGGCTAGAGGGGGCCCACACCACCCGTGGCATAGGCCACCCCAGGCCGCGCCACCAGGTGGTGTGGCCGCCCTGGTCCACTCCTGGCTCTCCCCTCTGGCGTATATTATCCTCCCGAAACCCTAAGACTCGGGGAGCGACTACAGAAAGATTCCACCGCCTCTGCGGGGCGGAAAACACCGAGAGAGAAAGATCTCTCTGGCATATAGAATTCTGCTGGTGGAATTTCTTCCCGGAGAGGGGAGATCATCACCATCAACACCAGCATCAAGCTGGACTTCATCGGGATCATCATCATCATCATCACCACCATCATCTCCATTAGCAACATCATCACCACTACGTACCGTTGTAACAATTGGGTTGAATCTTGCATAGTTCTTAGGGGAAACTTTCCCAGTGTTGATTACTCCTTGTAGTTGATGCTATTGAGTGAACCATTGAATTATTGTCTATGTTCAGACTGTTACTTACCATTATATCATCTCTGATCTTGATCCATATGATGTCTTGTGAGTAGTTCGTTTGGTTCTTGAGGACATGGGAGAAGCCATGTTGTTAGTAATGGAATTGCGTTGAGAAAGATTCAATGGTTTGTTAATTAAGTTGTGGTGTACTTCTTCTAGTGGTGTCATGTGAACGTCGACTACATGACACTTCACCTATATGGGCCTAGGGGAATGCATTGTGTATTTGGCTAATAATCGTAGGGGTTGCCGGAGTGACAGAAACCTGAACCCCCATTAGGAAACCTTTGCACAAGGGACGTCAGGGTCTTAGAGTTTAAAGTTGTGGTTAGGTTTTTACCTTAATTACTTTCTTGTACTTGCGGATCCTTGCAAGGGGTATAATCACAAGTATGTATTAGTCCCATGAAGGTCGGTACATTAGCACAGGTTCACCCACACAACACTTAGCAAACTAAAGAAGATTAATCAACTATACGAAGCGAAAGCACTCGACGATATTCCCATGTGTCCTCGAGAACGTTTGGTCATCTTAAGTAATACAACCGGCTTGTCCTTTGATGAAGAAAGGATTGGGCCACTTGCTGCATTTATTCTTACTGTCTTTTATTTACTCGTACTTTATTTACTCGCATTATCAAAAACACCTAAAAATCCGTTTGCTGAGTATTTGCAAAGAATTCCTGATCCATACCACTCATCAACACCTTCTGCTCCTCGTTGGGTTTGACACTCTTACTTATCGAAAATACTGCGATACACCCCCTATACTTGTGGGTCATCAAGACTATTTTCTAGCGCCGTTGCCGAGGAGTGAAGCGCTATTGGAGAGTGGAACTGGTAAAGGAAACTTCTACTGTGAGTATTGTTTATTTATGTTAGTTGTTTTATTCTCATTATGGAAAATTCACTGAGTTTCTTATTTCGTAATGCTACTACCACTGCTAAGGTAGTAAATGAACCACCACCTACTGAGAATGATACTTTTGAAATACCAAGAATTATTGATCGTGTTATGTATAACTACTATGTTGGGGATGTAACTGTCCATCCTGGTGATCATTTACTCTTTATACACGAATTATGCGGGTTGTTCAAGTGTGCAGGTATTACTACAGATCAAGTTAAGAAGAAGTTATTCTCATTATCACTGAAAGGAAGAGCTGAGGAATGGTATAAGCTGCTGAAGAATGGTCAAGCTCTGGAATGGGAGGAAATAGTGCCTCTCTTTTATTCAAAGTTTTATCCTCCTAGTGAGATTCATAAAGATCGGAATCAAATATACAACTTTTGGCCTCTTGATGGAGAGAGTACAGCTCAAGCTTGGGGGAGATTGAAGTTACTAATGCTCAAATGTCCTATTCATGAGCTCCCCAACAATATTATTATCAATAACTTTTATGCAAGGCTTTCTCTTCATGATAAGGATTTATTGGATGCTTCTTGTGCTGGATCATTCACTCGCATGGAAGAAGAAGCTAAATGGGATCTTCTAGACCATATTCAAGACAATGATGAAGCATGGGAGAATGGCAAAGGAAGAAAGTCAGGTATAAATTATGATTATGAATGCATTGAATCTTTTATGGGAACTGATAACTTTCAAAATATTAAAAATGCTTATGGTCTAGACTCTCAAGCTCTTGCAACTTATTTTAAGGCTTTTGCTTCCTATATTGAAGTGCCTATAAAGAAGTGGAATAAGTATCATGAAACATATAAAGATGTTGTAAGAGTGTTCCTGCAAGAAATACTAAAGTTTATACTACTAATCATGTTTTATCTGAACCTTACATTGAGAAAATGCCTTTCCCAGTCAAGGTAAAGGAACATTCTATGATAGCTAGTATGGTTAATGAAAGTACAAATAAAGGTGTTGAACCTAATAAACAAGTAGCTATGGGACCTATAATAGAAAATGTGAAAGACTTTGTCACTAAATATGTAGAAGAAGGACACACTATCCTTTGTAAGGATACTTCTGAAACTGCTTCACAAAGTAGTGTTATAACTAGTATTCCTGTGTTTTCTGTTAGAATAAGTGATCATTGCAATGATTGTTCTTGTGATAGTTATACTGTTAAGTTTATGCACGAAACTGAAAGTTATTATGAGAGAGGAAAGGCTGTTCTAATGCATCTCAATAATATTATGTTTCCTCGTTTTACGCTTAAAGTCTTTATGTTGCACTTATTTTGCCTTCTTATGCTTGCAGTTTCTGGTTTAAACAATTTATTTGCTTACAAAGTTCCCTTGTATAGCAAGCGGGTTAGACATAAACATGTGTATTTTTGCTTCTTAATGCTCTCTTTACTTCAATTCATATTCCTAAGTGAGCATCATCAAAATTATCATGCCCATCTTAATGGCTATAAAGAAAGAGCTTTTTGGGAGACAACCCAATGTATTTGTGCTTTCAGTTTTTTTTCATTTGTTTGAGTCTTGGAAGTTATTACCTCAGTAATAACCTCTCCTTATCCTTTTTGTTTGGTTTTTGTGTCAAGATCAACCTCTAATGAAAGAGAAGTCAGATTTGGGGAAGTTGTTGTCCCGAAACAGATTTTTGTGCTTCACCATAAAAAATCGTGAGAGATTTCTGTACATCGGATTGAGCTGTAATTTTTTGTTATTTCACTTTCGTTATTTTTGCACTTTTTGATTTGAGCAACGGAAGATTTTCAAAAAAATTGATCTTTACCTGCTGGTCTGCTTTGACAGATTTTGCCACTCTTGCATTTGCCTCTTAAATCGATTTCCTTTTTAAATTTTTTTAGACTTTTGTGGCATCCCGCTAAAACCACTACTAGAAAATCGCGTTGTTTTTGTGCATTGCAACATCATTACCACATGCTCATGTCATCATCCCGCATTGCATTCGAGCATCGTCATGTCACCATGCATGGTTTTGCCTAAAACTATTTTCTAAAAGCCTATATTTGTTTTCTAAAATATTCCCCCATCTTTATTCAAATCAAACCACGGTCTCTCCCGAATAATTTGTTTGTCTAAAAACTATTTACAAAAGTCTTTTAAATAATAAATAGATATTTACATTATTTTTGGGAGGCAGCCCGCCAGGCCCAAAAGCCCAGCCGGCCACCTCCAAACTAAAACTAACCTAAAGCTAACCCTATCTCTAAAACCTGTCTAACCCTAGCTCACCTATCCAGCCCTCACCCTAACCCTCTTCCTTCTTCGCCGCCAAACAGCCGCGCGCACAGCTCCCTCCCGCTCCCATCCACTCCTGCCAGCACACCCCATCGCCACCTCACTCCCTCCACTCGCAGCGCACCACGTCACCCCGCTGGCCCTACCCACACACACCCTCCTGCCCACATCCCCACACCAACCCCCCCACAGACACCCACGCACGCACGCATCCCCGCGAGGCCAACCACCCGGTCGCCAGCCCCACATGCACCACCCACCGACGCGCCCCGCAGTGCCCCGCTCGCACGCGACGCACGCCCCAGCGCGAGCGCGACCCCACCTCCTCACGCGCGCGTTCCCATGCCCCGTGTCTCTACCAACCCCGCCCGGCCCCATCACCTGCCGCCGTCGCACGTCCCCGCCGCCTGCGCCTCCCCTGTCGTTTTCCCCTTATCATCGCCCTCCTCACTCGGTTGTCGGCCGCCTCCAGGCCCCGCGTGCCCTCTATCCCCCGTCTGCAGGCGCGACCTCGTCCTCTCCGGCCGCCTCCCACCGAGCTCTTCCCCGCCGCCGTGTTGCTCTACACTGTCGGCCGCCCGTCTACTCATCCTCCCGGTCGGAGCGCCTCCCCGCGTCGTCCGCGTGTTTTCCATCCCCGCTGCCAAGCTCCGGCTACCCCCATGCATCCACGCCGTCTTCCGCCCATGGTCGCCTACCTCTTCTGCGGGCCTTTGCCGCCACGGTCGCCTCGTCCTTGCCCAGCGCCCTCTGCCGCCCGCGCTCCGCCCTTGAGCCGCGGCCTTCGTTCTGCCTCGCCCGTGCGCCGCCCTCCTCCCGAGCTACCACTGGCGCCGGCTTCTCCGCTTCCTCCTCGCGCCGTGTCCGTGGGCCCTTCCCGTCCTGGCCTCCCTCTGCCACGTCAAGCCGCGGTCCTCCTGACTTTTGGACAAGGCGAAACCATCTGCAAGTCTATCCCCACACGACCCATGTATCTTCTCGTTGCATTCTTTTTTGCTTCTGTTTTCCCGAGTCTGTGATGTTGTTCAGGTTGTTCCTGTGCTGTAGTTAGTGTTGATGTGGTGAGTTTTAAATCCCCGAGTACGTCGGCAAGGCACCGATGTTTGTCCGAATCCCGAAGATCCCCTCGTCGGAACGCCAAGTACTTCTTCGCAAAGCCGAACCCGAAGGTCGTCATGGTTGAACACCAAGGACTTCTACACGGACCATATGGCGCCACACCCCAAGATCTCCGATAAGGAACACCAAGTTCTTCATCCCGAACGCCAAGATCGACACCGACTAGGGCGAATCCGATGAGCCCCCGACGCCAAACCAAGTCCCCTTCCCGGAACGCCAAGCTCTCCTTCCGTTGTCCGAGACCGATCCCCGTCGAACCCTGAGACCGAACCCCGAACCCCCGGAACCCAATATCTTCCAGACCCAGATGTGTGACCCCTTTATCCGAGACCCCTATTTTTATAATATGACATTACCAACTGTCGCATATTAAATTGTTCATGCATGCATACCTGTCTGTGGTTTGGGGGCATTATGCCGATTCACCTAAATTAAATATGGAGTCTATATGCGGGCTATTCTAGTCTTATTCTGGACTCCATTTAAATTGGTGTAGCGAACCTTTCCCATGTTTCACCCTGTTAATATAACGTTTAAATTGCGGGGTAGTTAAACAACTCGAACAGTTTAATTAATTGTCGGGACCCCGGTTCCGCTTAATTTTGACTAGTTGTACCGCATATGTGCCATGCCATGCATCATATCATAAGCATGCCGGATCTTCTGCCGTAGTATTAAATATTGCATCCGGTGTTTCTTCTAGTGTTTGCTTCTTCGCGGATTAGGCCGATGAGTTGATGCGAGTATCTACAAGTTCTCCGGATATGGACCTCCGGCCGTGTTTCCCAGGCGAGCATCTCTCCCCCTTCTACCTATTTTGCATTTATAGTCGTTATTTCCTCCTGTTGATCTATTGCTATCCGTGTCGCGATGCTTTAGTTTCCGTGCACCAGTTATATCCCGTGCAGCCTCTATATTGCCATGGACACCTCCTAATACCTGTTGTTTGGTAGATAGCTGGCCTTGCGAGTTGTAGTTGCTTGCTCAGGTGCGATCTCGTGTTGTCGAGTACCATAGTTGTTGGTATGCTGGCAGATGTTTATGGTGGAGATGATCATGACTTTAAATACAACTATTAATTTGCTGGGATAACTAATGAAAGAGGCACTGGTGGGCAATATACGCTATATGGTTTTTCATGCCCACTTGTGTCCCGTAGGAGCCCGAGTACTTGATACATGTTCCTTGATTTTTCGCACTATCCACATCCGGGAGGCCTTATGGACCCCCTGAGCCAGAGCTTGATTCATTTCTATTTCTTGGGGCCACAAACTAGTTTGGGGCTTTATTACTACCCTGTACTTATGCCATGCTTTACTACTTTATTTAAGATTGTGCGTGGAGCACCTGTACTGTTTTGGATCGCGCCACGTTTTCGCGGTATCGACAAGCCCAGTCAGGGTTCCCAGTCGTTTACAGCCGTCGTCGTAAACCCTGGGTCCGTTCCGGAGCCGGCCAACTTCGTTGCGGGTAGCTTAGTGGGGTGCCCCCCTGAAATATATATGAATCCTGTGATTGCTCTGTCGTGAAAGCCTCGTTGGGTTTTGAGTTGGTTTTTCCGAGGTTGAGCGAGTGTGTGTTGCTATTTGTGCACCCCTGCAAGGTAAAACTTTCTGAAAGCCGTGTCCGCGGTTATGGACGACTTGGAGGATAGTATCTTGATCATAGACAAGCATAACTAAAGTAGTGCTATACATTTTACTTACGATGTGACTAGTAATCAGATTCAAATACAACGGAATGGATATTAAAAATGCCAACAACTGGTGGAGCTGGGGTTCCTTGTGTCTTGTTATACCTGTCTAGTAAGTATTGCAACTCCAATAGAATGTGATAAAAGTGCCAACAACTGCTAGGTTTTGGGATTCCTCAGGACAATTATATCTGACTAGTAAATGTTCCAACTACAACGGAATGGTAATTAAAACTATCCACTACTTATGCTTCAGGAGGACTCATGCTAGCTATATCTGATTAGTAAGTGCTGCAACGATAATGGAATGAATAAAACTGCCAACCGTGTGAGTTTCCTTGGTCCGACTTCCTCGTTTGGTCTCGAGGGTGAATACCAGGATGGGTATGATTGGTGTTACTATCAGGTTGGATCCGGATAGGTCTTTCTTATCCCTCTCTAATAGCCGCCAGTTTTATGGAGTCTCTATAGGTTGTTTAGTGCTGTTGCGCTGCCGCTTCAGTCCACCATATCTATGTAGGCGAGAGCCGCCGAATTCTAGCCTCGCCGTGTACTGTCCTCAGTACTGATGCTCCTCTTTTTCCCTTCGCCCTTTGTCGTCACCCCTTTTGTTTAGCAGGTACGAGTTCGACGTCGTTAGCAGGGTTACCCTTCCGGCTTGGCCTGGGCAGGGTTATGGACGCCATTGGTTATTCTTTAGGGCTCTTAGCTCGATTTGCATCTTGTCCGTACTCGGACGCTGTATCGTTTTCAAGGTGATTTGGCTCTTCGTATTTGTATATCTGTATGCTTGACTCGCTGAGTCGCCGTTGTATATATATCCGTTCTGTGGGTCCCATCGAGGACTGATGTGTAATGGTATTACTTTGTTTTCCACCCGCACGAAAGTGCATGGTGGGCGTCCTTGAATCGTTTCTATACGGGTTTGGTGGGAAGGGCTAAAACTTGCATAGGGGCGATTCGAGGGTGTTACAACTTTCGAGAGGAGTTGTTTTAGTAGGTTACGTTTTGATGGATTTCAGTTGAAATTGAACTCAAAAGGTTAATTACCTCGCTTGAACTAATGTTGCTAATGAGAATTGTGTGAAGTTTTGTGTGAAAGAAATTTCCAGGTTAGTGGAGAAATGGTGTCATAAGAAAGTGGAAGGTGTCATGACTAAAGCAATATGTGTATGAAGATGAAGATATTGATGCTATTCAAGTTGTAACTCCGGAAAAATTCAGTAAAGACCAAGTTCAGAGACCTGTAGAGTCCGTTTTCGAATAGGTAACAGTTCTGGTAAGGAAAGTTCCGCGAAAATTCTGTCAAATTATATTTTTTGAGTTTTTATTCAACAAGGAAAGCAACAAACCGAAAGAGGGATGGAAACGGAGCCAGGTTGGCTCACACCACCCCTGGCGCGAGCCCCCTAGCCGCGCCAGCAGGTGTGTGGCCACCCCGGACTCCGTCTCCAACCGGTTTTCTCAAAGTACCTTCCTTTTGTTGTAAAACATTGTAATATATAATCCCCCGGATCCCCCGAGGTTCCTATATCGTGTTCTCGTCGTGTTTTTGTTTCGATCTGTCTTGTTCAGATGTCGTTCAGGGGTTCATCTTCAAAGGATTACGATTTGCAATGCCGTCGTGAGCTCCATCGCAATCTTGAGCAGGACACTCTCGTGCGACGGGTGAAACAAGAAAGGATCACAATTAGGTGCAAATTGTTGGGTTCGCAGCATAGAAAACAAAAAATTTCCTACGATGGGAACTATACGCCAAGATCTATCTACTAGATACAAGCAATGGGTGGATATACATCGATAGATAACTTACCCTCGAAGACAACAAAGCTTTGTTAACGAGTTGGAACTTGTGGATGATGTAGTCGTACACTTGCCGATCTCAAGATCGTGATGAAGTCCAGCAGGTCCGGCTCCAGCACGTCCATCAGATCCAGCTCCAGCAAGTCCAGCACCACCAAGTCCAGCACCGCAAAGCAACGGTGCATCCGTGATCGCACACACATCCGGTACCCGACAACCTCCGTCCCTCGCTCCAGCAAAGCAGCAACTCCTTTCCAGATAAAGCCACCGAGAACATGTATCTCGCTAATCCGTGACCATGGGGGAATAATACTAGAGGGGGAGTGAGATCCTTCACGAGGAGGTGTGTGGAAGAAGGGGAGTGAGGGGGGCTTTAATAGGAGGAGGGGGGTACCCCTCCCCATGGCCGGCGCCCCATGGGGGTGACTCCTCACCTCCCCCATTCATGTGGTGGTAACCCCTCCACATTAAAATGCCCCTTCACATTCTCTTTTAAAGTCTCCACTTTAAATGCATTAAATTTCTGCAAATTTAATGCTCTCTCATTTTATAAAACTCTTTTATTAATTTTATTCAGAATTTTGTTAATTACTTTAATTAACAAACATTCACATAAAACCCCCTGCAACATTTCAATATTACATGCAGAACCAATTTCAGCAATTTCACCTGAAATAGTTTCGGTGTCTATTGAAATAATTCCAGCGCTTTCTTAAATCTTTATCTGAAACATATTTGCTCCAAATGATGTCGGTATCCCTTAAGTGTGTCACCCTATGGTTCGTGAATAATGTAGACATGATCGAGACCCGTCTCAGATCAAAAATCTGAAGCGGGACCTGGAGATCCATACTGACTCCTACACATTCAACGATGACTTCTGTGATCGTGAGAACCTTTAATGCTAGTAACTAAATCCCTTTGTCTCATGATATAATACATGTCCGAGATTCGATCATCGGTATCCAAATACCTAGTTTGATCTTGTTACCGACATGCACTTTTTTCTCGTTCCCGTGATATAACATTCTAGTGATCACATCACTTGCTTGCAAGCTATCTTAATGTGATATCACCGAGAGGGCCCAGAGTATATCTATTCGTCATCGGGTTGACAAATTCCACTCTTGATCCATGAGACTCAACATAACACCTTCGTAGTACTGAACCCACCTTTATAGTCACCCTTTTACGGTGTGACGTTTGGTGTTATCAAGATACTCTTCTGGTGTTAGCAATTAACATGATCTCATGGTCTAAGGACTAAGATTACTTCGTATGATGTTATAGCAATATAAACATAATGACTTTGATCGTAATGCTATACTTTGGATGAATGTTCATCACATCATTCCACCAATGTTGTGACCTCGTTATTAACAACATCCAATGTCCATGATCAGGAAACCTTGATCATCTTGTTAATCAACGAGCTAGTTTATATGAGAGGCATTACTAGGAACTTTGTATTTTGTTTATTAAACACACATGTATTAACGTTTCCAATTAATACAATTATAGCATGCAAAATAAACATTTATCATAAACATGGAATAAGATAATAACCACTTTATTATTGCCTCTCGGGCATATTCCCTTTAGTCTCCCACTTGCACTAGAGTCAATAATCTAGTTTGAAAAACTTTGCGTATTGAACACCTATGGCTTTTTGGTGTTGCATATACGCGATTGGTAGTGGTTAACATAATCTCCGGATCTGACAGTTTCAGGTCTGTGTGTATTTGCCTGTCTTTGCGTCTCTACGTATCACTCATTCTCAAATGAGATGGCATTGTATAAATTTGGTCCTTTGGTAAGACCTTTAGTTCGTTCGGGTTAAAATATGTTCATATTATTGTCATACAATATATCTTCATAGTATTAGCCCACTTTGAACCACACCTAGTTTGATAACAAACTACCTAACACAAATGCCCTCCTTTGCTGCTACTATAGCAGTCATATACTTAGCCTTTCGTTGTAGTATCTGTCACAATGTCTCAACTTTGGAACTAATCCAAATCCATCATGGAACATCCTGTCCATTACATTGTGCCACCCATAGTCTAAATTGAGATAAATTTTAATTTGTATCTTGTGACAAAACTAGTATCAATGTAACACTTTATAATGAACTACCTTTAACTATTTGTCACTTATACATGATATATTCTTAGTTCTTCCAAAGCTCATAAGAGTATCTTTACTATCGCCCAATGATCATCTTATGAATCATTCTGGTATGTGCTCATAACATTTAGAGCATAGGACATTCTGGATATATACATATCACGGTATAATCGATCAAAATCTTCATGTGATTTTACTCACCAAGTGTTGAAATACTTGAATCTTGATACAATCCTTTCCATGTAGCAAGAACCTTTCTTGTTGTTTCCATATTGAACCCTTTCAATATCTCATATATGTATGTCTGGGACAACCATATTAGCACCTCAATCTATCCATATAGATATTGATGCCAAATATTCCGGTTTTGCCCAAGTCTTTCATCGAAATCTTATTTTAATGAAATTCTTAACTTGTGTCAATACAAGATACATCATTTCCAATCAACAATATGTCCTCTACATAATGTATTACAAATATGTCTCAGCGCTCCCACTTAATTTCTTGCAAATGCAAGCATCTTCTTCATCTCCGATGAATTTAAACCCTTTTAACATTTTCATCATGGTGAAGATTCCAACTCCGCTATGCTCACTTCAACTATTGAAGTTTGCATCCCCTTTTAGCACCCTTTGAATTAACAAAACCCTTCGGACCATGTCATGTACACGTCCTAGGTAACCGTTCTATTAGAAGAACCTTGTTTTGTTTATTCAACTACCATATACCAAATTATATGTAGTTGTTGCTACATTAATCCGTCAAGACTAAATATCGCTATGCAAGATCAAATCTTGTCATAGTCAACTCCTTGAACATTGCCGTAAACTTCTTTCCAACATGTCGACTATTTCATAGATGTTAAACATCCATGTCTATTTCTTTATAGATCCAAACACGATCGATAGGCTTCACGCCTTTCCGGAGGGTCTCCCAAGTTCAGAAACTTGATTTCTCGTGTATGGATACTATCACAGATTCTATGACTTCTAGTCATTTTATGGAGTTAGGGCCCATCATCGCTTCTTTGCATATAGTCGGTTCATCATTGTCAAAACAATAACGAATTGCTTATCAAATCACACTATTTGATTCTTACAGACCCACACGGTTCAATAGGAACTCTAATCTCCGAGATCACACCTTTTGTAATCACCGGAGCCATAAGCATTGTGGCCGCCACCAGGACACTTTCCGGTGCTGCGCTACTTAGCACATATAGCTAAGGTTCAACAACCTTATCAAAGTACTATTGTCCTCTATAACATCCCAAAACTTTAATCCAAGCTTATCAAGATCCAAATCATCAAAATTTAGGGTTAACAAAAACTTTTCCAAATTAAAAATGAAAGCATTCATGTGTATGAGCATTCAAATTAGGAATTGATTTGAATTGCCATGGTTCTGTGATTCTTTGGTTGTAAAATGTTTCTTAGGTGATTTAAACATGATCTACCTCATTCCCAAACTTTTCCCAAAGAAAATGAAATAAAAAACATTTAAAAAGGAGGAATGGTCATTTTGGCCAAATTAACTCTCATGCCTACTTTGGCTATTCCTAGCACTCACTTGTCAATAGAAATAATTCTAGGTCTTTACACCCCTTGATAGTACACATAATGAGGTACCAAGGCCCACCTTTTGATCTGCTAAAAACATTCAAATACTTATTTTAAATGGCATGTGAAAATTGAATTCAATGCATATGCCTAGATCACCCCTATTTCAAAAACCATCAATTTGAGCTCCACTTTCAAAACCCTTGCAACCAGAGACTACCTAGTACCAGTGGAGAACACTCAAAAATTTTGAAACCAAAATTCAAACTTTGGTCTCTTGCGGCCATTTCATCAAACAGGTGGCAGGCACAAATCTGACCAAATTCAAAATGCTATAGTGAGTAGTGATCTTGGTCACCATTTGGGCCTAACTCGGTCCCCTTGTCCCCCCAGTGCACCCCCTACCCTTTGCTAGCCCGGCCAAGCCCTGTGCACACGACCAAATGGTCATGGCCATTAAGGCCGAGCACCTTGAGCACCCTCACCGGCGACAGCGCGCCACAACAGCCGCTAGCCTCGCCCACCATGTCCAGCACATCGCTCGTGGTCCACCTCCACCGGCTAACCAGCCCCAGCCCAAGGAGAGCGACCAGAACGGCCAGGAACCGCCGCGCCCGGAGCCTGTTGACCATGCCGACGCCGCCCGCAGAGCACGCCCTGTCCCCGCGTAGCCAGACCTCGCCTAGATCCAGCCGCCCGTCTACGCGATCCCCACCGGCCTAGCAAGCTAACATACATGCCCAATCCCCCGACCGTACCCCGTAGTCGCCGGCCGCCATGAAACTCGCCGTCGGCAGAGACTTAGTGCGCGCCGCGCTCTTCACTGTCCCCGACCGCAAACGGCTGCACCAGCACCACCGTGACACTCGCCAGGGCACCACCCACTGTCCTAGCGCACCTCCCACGCCTCTAGCTCGCTGTGCCGTCGTCACTGGCGAGCACCGCCCATGCTTCTCTGCCGCTCAGTCGACCCTATATAAAGATGATCACCCCAGCCTCATTTATCCACACTCACTCACTCCCCAGCTCTCACTCAACCTCACCCACCTATCGCCGACGCTGCTCGAGCTCTGCCTCACCGGAATTGGAGCCGAAGCCGCCGCAGCAGGAGGAGAAGGGCGCCTGCGATTTAGGGCACCCCAAGCTCCGCCGCAACCGTGCCTCGCCTGGCCGTCGTCTACCAGCCCATTTGCCCGCCTCACCGACCTTGCTGGAGCCCTGGTACGCCCCCAATCGACCCCCACCGCCGCGTCTAGGTCAGACTCTCGCTGGAGTAATCGGTCGACGATGACTCTCCACCGTTAGATCCCCTTTTAATCGTGCGACCTAGGATGCTAGATATCGTTTCGGTGTTTTTGTGCCACTCACCGGTGGAGCCCGCATGTCAGGCAGCCCGTTGCGTGCACTGTGCGTAGCTGGGCCGACCCAGTTAGTTCCCGCGCAAGTTAGAGATTCAAATCTAGTTTTTTTCTTCTATTTAGAGTTAATCTTATTTCTGTCCACTAGTTTAAAAATCAATTCTGGGAGTTTGACAAATCCAAATTGAATGAAACCAATTTTGCCTGAAAGGTATTGAAATGATCTATCCAAGACCGTTGGATTTAATACAATTAGAGTTATAGATCTCTCCTAGTAAAAATAACAAAACAGAAGTATTTGCAACTTGCAACATTTTTATAAAATCAACCAAGATAGGTTTTGAGTTGATTCCAACTCTCAAAAATCACATTTCATCATACCTATCTGAATATGTAATAATATTAATGTTTACATGCAGTGACTTTGGACTAGTACCAAAATAATGCTGTATAGGCATTTCTAGTCACTTTAAATCATTAAATAATAAACTTAAACCAAAGTAATATTGATCCAACCTTTAAATCCCATTCCCACATGTTAGAATATGTGGTGAGGACATGTGTCCACATGATTCAATATTTTAAGTGGTGAATATTACGTCTTAGTTAATTTTTCTTGAGTAGAAATTACTTTTCTAAAATAAAAAGAGTGAAACTATTAAATGAAACTTGTGATGCTTAAGATGATAATAGATCATCAAGTGTGTGTCTTAGAATGCTAATTAGACTAGTTAAGTATCGTTTGGTGATTGTGTACTCCGTATGTATTTATAGACGATAGTACCGACCAAGCTTTCGAGGAGGAGGAGTTCTACCAAGAAGAAGAAAACTTCAACCACTGCACTTCACAAGGCAAGCCACCATGAACAATGCAAGATAAGACTTGCAAGTATAATGCTTAGCAAGCTAGGATTAAACTATATGGGTTAGCAAAGATGCGTTAGGCATGCTTTGGTC
Source organism: Avena eriantha (assembly GCA_910589775.1). NCBI lineage: Eukaryota > Viridiplantae > Streptophyta > Magnoliopsida > Poales > Poaceae > Avena > Avena eriantha. The sequence goes on from OU342746.1 coordinate 11,195,515, forward strand.
ACACTACTTTGACTATTAGTATCCCAAGTCTTATTTTACAAGCTTTACTTCCTTTACTTTACCCAAAGTTCTTTACTTGTTTTAAAGGTAGCATAAAAAGTATAAAACTTGACCTATTTAGAAACCCTTTAGATGTCATTCTATGGCATGAGATTGAACCCATCTTTTCCACCTTAGTGAACACTCTTAACTTAGTAGTTTAGAGTAGATCAAAAACTTGAGTCACTTTAGATGGGAACACTTGGTGAAAATGAACTATGAAAACCTTGGAATGATGAGTCATTCTATTGAGATGTTTTGACATGTGTTGAGAAACACAAGTGGTTTATGATGATGAAAATGATGAGGCATGAGCCTTAACCCTTTTATAAAACTGATGGTTGGATTCGGATGCGATACCATTCCAAATTTACCGTACAACCACACTACCTGAATTGGGTAAGGCTTAGCTAGAAATTTATATTCATTAGTATTAGTTCCCTCGCGGGAGAGGTTTGAGCTGAGGCTACCTCTCAATGTTATCCACCTATGCAGTGCGCAAGATGACTGATGGTCATGGTTGGGAGGCCATGCTCATAGGAGAGGTGCTTATACTAGGGTGTGTAAAGGGAAGGTTATGTTTGATTATCTGCATACTAAGTATGATGATTCAGGGTTATCCCTGACAGATGTATCGAATCTTGTGGTGAAAGTGTACCACCTCTATAGAGTGTCAAACTATTCGAATAGCCGCGTCCGCGGTTATGGACTGTTGGAATGGCATAAACTGTTTCGTTGTCAGATGTTTTCCAAACAACTTATGAAATGAATGATGAATTTTGACTTGACCACAACAGGGTTGTGTTTATGACAATAGATTCCCAACTTAAGTGATTCGAGAACTTTATCTTATATTTCTTTGCTTCAGAACTCAGCTTAGGTTTCAAATTTAACTTTATAGTTAAACTTAGATTTATCACTTTAACTTAGAACTATATTACTTGTTAGAGGTAGTTTGCGAGTACTTAAAGAGTACTCATGGCTTTTGTCCCTGGCTATTCTCATGGCCAGACTATGAAGGAGACTATCAAGATGATGGCCCCCAGGACGGCTATGATAACTAGGACTATGTGCCTTCGTCAGCATTGCTTGTGCCCCTGAAGATGGACCCCACCGCTATGCTTATCTTTTATTTCCGCTGCTTGTTGTATTAAGACTGGATCATGAGATCCTTATTTGTGTAAGACCTTATGTATGGTTTGTAAGGGATGATGTACTGTGATATCCAATCCATTATGTCTCGCAAAAATGGTAATCCTAGGATTGCGAGGTATGGCATAATAGGCATCTGGGATTAAAAATCCGGGTGTTGACATGCTCCCACTTAACTTTTCGCGAAAAATTCCTTCTCAAGAAACTTGACGTTCCAAGCGGCAAACTCTTTTGTCCTCGGTGTCATGGAGAAATTCCCAACGAATTCTTTGGGATAACCTACAAAGACGTGCTTATCCGACTTTAGTTGTAAACATTTTACTTATGCATAGCATACCAAAATTTAAGGAAAGCCAATTCGGGTTTTATCCCAAACCATAACTTATATGGTGTCATTTCAACGGATCACGATGGTGCTCTTTTCAGTGTAAAAGCGGTAGTCTCTAAACCTTCAATCCTTAAAACATAATGGCAGTTTTATAAATGACACCTTTGATCTTACCATGTCAAACATGGTTTGATTTCATCTCTCAAATATGCCATACTCCTATGGTTTACCGGGAAACACAAATCATGGAACAATTCCTCAAATCTTAAGTGGTTTGCTAAACAGTAACTCAAATATCTTCCTTTATGATCAAATCATAAACTCTTTTATTTTCTTGTTACAATGATTTTTCCCTTCATCTTGAAAGTCTTTGAACAATTTTCAAATGTTTCATTCTTCTTCCTTATTAAGTAAATATATAGATATTCACTTAAATTTCTGGAGAAAGTATATGAAGGAAAAAGATCCATTGCATATGGCTACATATAATGGACTATATACATCAATATGTATAATATCCAATAAGTTAGTCATCCATTCCTCTTTGGCCTATGGACGGAGTTTTAATTATCTCGAAGAAAGTTTCACAAGCGTCAATTGATCAAAATCAAAGACTCCAAAAATCCATCAACATGGAGTTTCTTCATGTTTTCTTTCCAATATAATTTAAAGAGCGATGTCACTTCATAAGTGATCTTTCAATCATTTGTCTTGCGACATTTTAGCAATAGTGTTTATGGATGTGATTTCTCCCACTAGACTTGTAAAAGTTCATCCATCCTTTATGGAATACGGTAATTATTTGAACAACCATTGTTCTCGTAATACCGGAACAAAATAAAAGTTATTAAAACAAATCTTGAAGGCTAGGTTTAACGACAACGAAAAACACAATAACACTTTATTTGTTTTCGATGAACATCATCACTTATTCTCTTGCCAGTTACTTAGGCCGTTGCAGTTCAATAATTGTGTTGTTCTGTATGATACTTCACACCAACCAATTCGGTATCCAATACCTAAGAACCACATTGTTTAACAAGCAAGGAATACATCCATAACATGTATATCTTCTATATACCTAAGTTGGACATCTCCAACCTTTTTTTTCTTCCAAATATTTCATAGATTCTCTTTCAGCAATTCCTTTTCTTTTAAAAGAATCTATCAACATCAATAGTGGTTTCATTCACATGACACATAGTACAAAGCGTGTATAGTCAAATACTAATACCTTTGGACTTGCACTTTGACGTGGATCACCATCATCAAATGTTTGGTGTTCTTTCAAAAAATCCATTCTTTAGTAATCTATTAGTGTAGTAAACATTTTACTTACATCTTCCATTCATCCTTATCATGACAACTTTCATAATCAATATACTGTAGCCTATAAGAAAGAATCGCGAGTATAATGGTAATTCCCAAAATCTATTTGGGATATCCAGATGCCTAGCATCTCCATCCTTCACAAATTCTCATACAATATGAGAACATGTATTTTGCTAAATTATACTCTATCATAATGCAACCAAAAACATTTTTTCAGATATCACAATATCTTCCACACGTGATGGTTTCTGAAACATTTTTTTCCAGCTCCTAGATAATCTTGATATTAAAACAACTTTTGAATATGATTAATCATGGAGGCAAACATGATACTTTAGATACTAACATTGGAATTCTTACTCTTGATTTAATACTAATTATTGAACTTCATGGAGTAAATAGAGTTTGCTGAAAGTTTGCAATAGGACTTCTAAACTTGAAATTGACATTCAAAACAATACGATACCAGTTCGTAAAGTAAATATCCAGAATTCTATAGTTCTATTATCTCAGTTAAAACTAAGCATAAGGTAGTAAACAGATGCCAATGACTATAAAATTCACTTTGATTTAGTTTATGACAAATTGAGTTCGACTAATCCAAATTAGAAATGAACTCCCACTCAAAAACGACATCCCTCGTGCCCTTTTTGTGATTACATGAACCAAATCCACTACACCAAGTCCGATCATCACGTGAGTCGGTGTAGCTTCAAAGGAAATCATCAATATGGGCATCAGATCAACTATATGACTCATGCTTAACCTTTCGGTCCGTGTTTCGAGGCCATGTCTGTACATGCTAGGCTCGTCAAGTAAGAACCTTAGTATTCCACGTGTGTAAAGCTGTCTTACACCCGTTGTATGAAAGCGCGGAGTCGAGTACACCCGATCATCACGTGATGTCTCGAAACACGATCCATAGAACTGTGCATACTAAAGGAAGAACACATTTTATCTTGATATCTAAATGAGGGATCATCTTACAGTGCTACTAAAAGTGCCAAACTAGCAGTATAAGATGCAAACATCTAATGTGTAAAGTGAGATGATATGGTCCATGCATTTGATCTCTATCATTTGCATTGTGGTATGATCTCTATCATTCATTTGTGTGTAAGGCCAAGGTCTATGGAACTTACACATTAAGTGTGTTGTAAGAGTATCTATCATACATCTACTTACAACATTACCATATCATGACACTAGCCCAGCAACTATCTAAACTAGACGCCTCTAATTTATCTATTGCAAGTTTTACGTGGCTTAGGGCTTTCGGAGATAGAACCGGTCTTACCTACGCACATGAACCACAACGAGGATAACCAAGTTATTAGCAACTCATTGTAAATCAAATATTGACTATAGTAGGAGAGACAGACACCCGCCAACCACTTATGCAAAACTAGTTGCATGTCAATCGTGAAACCGGTCTCATGTACGATGACATGTAAGATTGGTCTGGGCCGCTTCATCACACTATGCCACCAATATCCAAAATACATAGAAGATGCAATAACATGATCATCATCGCCCACATATAAACATATGTGTACTACCCCTGCAAAGAACCTACGCATAGATCAGGCTCTGATACCACTGTTGGGTTCACAGCATAGAAAACAAAAAATTTCCTACGATGGGAACTATACGCCAAGATCTATCTACTAGATACAAGCAACGGGTGGATATACATCCATAGAGAACTTACCCTCGAAGACAACAAAGCTTTGTTAACGAGTTAGAACTCGTGGATGATGTAGTCGTACACTTGCCGATCTCAAGATCATGATGAAGCCCAGCAGGTCCGGCTCCAGCACGTCCATCTGATCCAGCTCTAGCAAGTCCAGGACCACCAAGTCCAGCACCGCAAAGCAGCGGTGCATCCGTGATCGCACACACGTCTGGTACCCCGACAGCCTCCGCCCCTCGCTCCAGCAAAGCAGCAGAAGCAGCAACTCCTTTCTAGATAAAGCCGCCGAGAACATGTATCTCGCTAATCTGAAACCATGGGGAATAACTAGAGGGGGAGAGAGATCCATCACGAGGAGCTGTGAGGAAGAAGGAGGAAGAGGGGGGCATTTTATAGGAGGAGGGGGTAACCCTCCCCCATGGCCGGCGCCCCATGGGAGGGTGACTCCTCACCTCCCCATTCATGTGGTGGTAACCCCTCCGCATTAAAATGCCCCTTCATGTTCTCTTTTAAAGTCTCCACTTTAAATGCATTAAATTCCTCCAAATTTAATGCTCTCTCATTTAATAAAACTCTTTTATTAATTTTATTCAGATTTTTTTAATTACTTTAATTAACAAACATTCACATAAAACCCCCAACAACATTTCAATATTACATGCAGAACCAATTTCAGCAATTTCACCTGAAACAGTTTTGGTGTCTATTGAAATAATTCCAGCGCTTTCTTAAATCTTTATCTGAACATATTTGATCCAAATGATGTCGGTATCCCTTAAGTGTGTCACCCTACGGTTCGCGAATAATGCAGACATGATCGAGACCCCTCTCAGATCAATAATTAGAAGCGGGACCTGGAGATCCATACTGACTCCTACACATTCAACGATGACTTCTGTAATCGTGAGAACCTTTAACGCTAGTAACTAAATCCCTTTGTCTCATGATATAATACATGTCCAAGATTCGATCATCGGTATCCAAATACCTAGTTTGATCTCGTTACCGACATGCACTCTTTTATCGTTCCCATGATATAACATTCTAGTGATCACATCACTTGCTTGCAAGCTATCTTAATGTGATATCACCGAGAGGGCCCAGAGTATATCTATCCGTCATCGGGATTGACAAATTCCACTCTTGATCCATGAGCCTCAACATAACACCTTCGTAGTACTGAACCCACCTTTATAGTCACCCAGTTACGGTGTGACGTTTGGTGTTATCAGGATACTCTTCTGGTGTTAGCAATTAACATGATCTCATGGTCTAAGGACTAAGATTACTTCGTATGATGTTATAGCAATATAAACATAATGACTTTGATCGTAATGCTATACTTTGGATGAATGTTCATCACATCATTCCACCAATGTTGTGACCTCGTTATTAACAACATCCAATGTCCATGATCAGGAAACCTTGATCATCTTGTTAATCAACGAGCTAGTTTATATGAGAGGCATTACTAGGAACTTTGTATTTTGTTTATTAAACACACATGTATTAACGTTTCCAATTAATACAATTATAGCATGCAAAATAAACATCTATCATAAACATGGAATAAGATAATAACCACTTTGTTATTGCCTCTCGGGCATATTCCCTTCACGAATACATGGATCAGAACATCGGAGAGGAAGTAAAGGACATGATAGCAGGCATGAAGGGGCTGGTACCTCTAGATCTCAGTTCCTTCCATGCAGCAGTGGAAGATCTATGAGTAACTGATGAGTTATGTGACAAGTACCGAGTCCTGAGGAGGAAGGTGGATATGCTTCAAGTGGAGAATAACAGGCTTCGCAAGATGCTAGAAGATTTCCTCGCGCCAATCGAGAGAATACCACCACCACCGAAGGAGCAATTCGTCATCAGGTTTTGGCATTCCCTTAGTTTTTTCTAAGCTTGGGGGAGTGCCGCAGTATCACATCACTATCTTCTATCTTTTTATCTTTTTAGTAGAGTGATATCATGAATAGTGAAGTTATCGTATAGGATGGTTCGCATTGTGGAAGTGTCCCCTCTCTCGTTAGATATGTATCCCTTGGTGTGATTTGCCGTTATGGAATATTAATGAGAAGTTCTATCATTTACTCTTGCATATGTTATATTAGTTTTCAAATGCAATTATATGATTGATCTTGTTGTTAGTATTGGTATCACTTTGGGATCATTGAGTTAATTTAATTGCTTTTGGCAAACCTGGCTCGGTCAGTAGCAACACTATTTTTGAGAGTTGAATGAAAAAGATAAAAGTACTCTAAAGAAATATAATTTCATCATCTTTCTTTCTTGATTTGCTCATAAGCTTAATATTCTCTAGTTAAGATCTTTTGTCCTTCCAAGGAAGATTGCATGTTTGTTTTTATCACTTGTATGTTTGTTTGTTTCCTTCAACTCTTATACTTGCTACCCAACCTTGCTAGCCAAAAACCTGTACTGAGGGGGAATTCTTCTCGTGCATCCAATCCTTAAACCAAAACCTATGCCAGTTGTGTCCACCATACCTACCTACTAAAACTATTGCTATTCCAAGTAAATTCATGTTTTTATCTACCTTCTGAATTAAACTTGTTATGTGAAAATTAGTGATTAAAGCTCTTACGAACTTGATGGCACACTTTACTTTCATGCACATAATAAACTAGAACCATTGTGCCCATCTATGTTGCGTATATTCTTGCACTTTGTACGTTATGAATTAGCAGAACCATGCTGTCATGGGGAACGCTTTAAACATTGCATTGGTACATTGTACCTAGTTGATATCATGCTCTTTTGTCTATGGATGTCGTTGGTGTGAAATGAAAGGGGAGCTTGTAAGTCCATGGAGTTATGTATGTGTGTTAGAGAAACGCCTGGGCCACTGGTCTAATCGATGCCTAATAATGGTGGAAACCTGCAGCGTAACCATAATGAGCATCTATGAAGCATTCTTCTTATAAAAAAAGAGATAGAGATTGAAAAAAAGGAGAAAAATAAAAAAAAGATATGAGAAAAGAGGAAACAGAGAAAAAACACCATTTTCCCATGGTAAATAAGAAGATTGCTGAGATGCTCGTTGTCTACTTGCCTTGTCATTTTGATATGGGGATTCTTCCGTATCATCCAGCAAGGGGTACCCCGTTGGCGGTTCTCTATGATACACATGTACTTACTATGACAAGAACTTACAAGTAACTAAACTTGAGTAGCATGAGGAGCGGCCCTCGTATTCAAGGGTCATGAGATTTTCAACTTACAACTTGTCAAGCATATCCTCATATTTGAGCACTTTAACCTTAATCACCTAAAGTTGCCTATGATAGGGCAATGAGAGCTGAAAGCTAATAAGTACCATAATTTTTGGAAGCTCTTTATGAAACTTGAAATCCCTGCTTCCCTCTGTGAAGGGCCTATCTTTTACTTTTTAGTTGAGTCAGTAAACCTATTCCCTTCTATCTCAGCAAGTATTTTGAGTTGTTGTGTTTCATTCATTCATATGATGATTTATTCAATCATGTTTCTTATGTTCCTTGTTTTGCACATTTGCTCTTATCTTAGTGTTTATTACTTTGAAAGCTATCATTGAAAACCATTTATTGGTGAAATCTTGCAAATTGTCAACTATTCTTCGACCAAGAGCTAAGTTTGCCATTACCAATTATGATTTACTTTATGCATCTTTATTGTGTTTCCTTCACTTATTGCAAGTTAAGTTATATAATAGTGAGTTCTCTTATATTATTATTTATGTATTAATGAATGTGATGCTTCTTGTCCGTATTCTTTTATCGACTCTTCACTCCATAAACCCGAGGTCATGTTTATTGAGCTCAGTTTCGCTTGGCGACAAGCAAAGTCTAAGTTTGGGGGAGTTGATACGTCCATTTTGCATCACTATTATATATCATAATTTACTATTATTCATTGATATATTTCATATTAAGAGATGATACTTATGTAATTTCATCTGTTTTTGCATTGTTGATGACACTCCTGGCTCTCCCCTCTGGCGTATATTATCCTCCCAAAACCCTAAGACTCGGGGAGTGACAACAGAAAGATTCCACCTCCTCTGCGGGGCGGAAAACACCGAGAGAGAAAGATCTCTCTAGCAGACAGAATTCTGCCGGGGGAGTTCCTTCCCGGAGTGGTGAGATCATCGCCATCAACACCACCATCATGCTGGACATCATCGGGATCATCATCATCATCATCATCATCACCACCATCATCTCCATCAGCACCATCATCACCACTCCATACCGTTGTAACAATTGGGTTGAATCTTGCATAGTTCTTGCGAGAAACTTTCCCGGTGTTGATTACTCCTTATAGTTGATGCTATCGAGTGAACCATTGAATTATTGTCTATGTTCAGACTGTTACTTACCATTGTATCATCTCTGATCTTGATCCATATGATGTCTTGTGAGTAGTTCGTTTGGTTCTTGAGGACATGGGAGAAGCCATGTTGTTAGTAATGGAATTGCGTTGAGAAAGATTCAATGGTTTGTTAATTAAGTTGTGGTGTACTTCTTCTAGTGGTGTCATGTGAACGTCGACTACATGACACTTCACCTATATGGGCCTAGGGGAATTCATTGTGTATTTGGCTAATAATCGTAGGGGTTGCCGGAGTGACAGAAACCTGAACCCCCGTTAGGAAACCTTTGCACAAGGGACGTCAGGGTCTTAGAGTTTAAAGTTGTGGTTAGGTTTTTACCTTAATTACTTTCTTGTACTTGCGGATCCTTGCAAGGGGTATAATCACAAGTATGTATTAGTCCCATGAAGGTCGGTACATTAGCACAGGTTCACCCACACAACACTTAGCAAACTAAAGAAGATTAATCAACTATACGAAGCGAAAGCACTCGACGATATTCCCGTGTATCCTCGAGAACGTTTGGTCATCTTAAGTAATACAACCGGATGGTCCTTTGCTGAAGAAAGGATTGGACCACTTTCTGCATTTATTCTTACTATCTTTTATTTACACTTACTTTATTTACTCGCATTATCAAAAACCCCTAAAAATCCGTTTGCTGAGTATTTGCAGAGAATTCCTGATCCATACCACTCATCGACACCTTCTGCTCCTCGTTGGTTTCGACACTCTTACTTATCGAAAATACTGCGATACACGCCCCTATACTTGTGGGTCATCAGTTAACACGGTGGGTAGAATTATAATTTACATCAAGGACCTCATAAAAAATGAAAATTGCATCCAAGTCCATGCATTTATCACAAGGACCCTAAAACCGAGTAATTAAGTATTGTGTGTTTTGAGGTTTGCGCATACTAGTGTTCATCGTGCTAAAGACTATCAATAAAATCTTTATAGATGCTAAGAATGGAAAAGAAGATCCAATGGTTAGCAATGTTTGGATTTGCCAGTCTTGAGATCCAACGGTCAATGTTCAAAATAATTTAATCCCTACACTATGTAGTTATGGTATATATGGTATTGTAAGAGATAAGATTAAAGATAAAGATAGGACAAGAAGTACCGCGAATGGCCGATCGAATGGTAGGTCACGTAAGAGCAAGGTGCTCAAGCGGTCGATGGAAGTACAAGTTACATCACAGACCTCATAAAAAATAAAAATTCCATCCAAGCCCGTGCATTTGGCACAAGGACCCTGAAACCGAGTAATAATGAAGTACTCTGTGTTTTATGGTTTGCACATACTAGTGTTCATCGTGCAAAAGACTATCAGTAGAATCTTTCTAGATGCTAAGAATGGAAAAGAATATCCAATGGTTAGCAATGTTTGGATTTGCCAGTCTTGATCCAACGGTCAATGTTCAAAGTTAATCGGTTAGCTAAGTTTGACCTAATTTCATGAAACGGTGAGCAATGTTTGACCTAATTTCATTAAAAAGTTAGGATGCAAAATTAGAAAGCGATCCAACGGCTGAGGTTCATCGTTGATGACGAATAGTTCCGGCGAGGTCTGAACCCTAACGCGGCAGTAGGGGTCGTGTGAGGCTCACCAGGACTTCATCTAGGGTCGGCGATCAGGGCAAACGACATGGTCGACGATGGCGGTTCGAACGGTGGTCGCGGCAGCTCCTGGGGCGGCTCCAATCGATGGCGCCCTTCCTTCAATGAAGTGGTAGGCTCCGGCCAAATTCCGATGAAGCGGTGCTCGCCTTGCTCTAGGGAAGGGTGTGAGAGGTGTTTTGAGGAGTGGGGAGTGAGGTGGTGTGGCGAATTGAGGCGGAGGGGGCCTCTATTTATACACCGACGAGGGGACCAAACGGAATGGGATGGCTTCTTCGATGACGGTGGTATAGCGAGCTAACGACATGGCAGAGGCTAGCAGCGACGTAGTGCTCCCGGGTGGTCATCACAGGCTTAATGGCTTGGCACGAGGCGGTTTGGAACGGTCGGGCGCGTGCGGTGCTCTACGCAGAACTGGCGGTGTTCGAGACGGTGCACGGGTGCTACGGGTCGCGCGGCGGTGAACGGGGGTGTCTGGGAGTTAGCTGGGGTTAAGGCGAGTCTGTGCACACGCGGTGAGGGCGGGGCGCGGCGTGGGCGAGCTGGTCAGCTGCGGCGCTCTGGCGTGCTCTCAGCATGGCGCAGAGAAGCTGGGCGCAGCAATGCTGGGGTGGTCCACGGCCTGGATGTGGTCAAGGGCTGGACAGGGGGTGGCGGTGGATGGTCACCTGTCTCCTGGTCATCGTGGGAGAGGGCGGCGTGGTCCGTGGCGCTCTGTCCATGGTCGGCCGGCGAGTCTGGCTTTGGGCGGCGCTTCACTAGCGCAACGGCAAAGGGGGGTGGCTGTCCATGCATTGGTAGACACTAGGGGAGACATGGGAGTGAAGAGGGGACAATTTGGTTGAGTGATCACTGCTCAAAATAGTGAAGTTAGGCAGAGGTTAATTAGTGTATACAAGGTGTTCGACTAAATGGCCACAAGAAATTAAGTTTGAAATTTTTGAATGAATTTTGGTGAGTGATCTAAACTTATGCTTGGTAGTCTCTGGTTTCTTGGGTTTTCCAAGGTGAATTGATTTGGATGGTTTTTGCAAAATGGTGATCTTACTAGATGAACTTGATTCAAATTTGAACTGTCCTTTAAATAGATTTGAAAATAGTTTCTGTGAGTTTGTAAAGTGGGCTTGGATTCACTTTTACTTGGTCTAGCAAGGGGTGAAAATAAGTGGAAATTCTTCTATTAGAATTTCTTTACTAGGAACACTCAAAGTGGCCTAGTTGTTAACTTTGGTCAAATTGACCATTTGCTTGTTTAATTCATATTTGATTTTTTTGATTTAGTTCGTAATTCGCCTAGATTATGTTGCATTCATCTTTAAACCATTTCTCATGATTTCTAGCAATCAAACATAGCAAATTCACTCAATCCTACACTAATGCAAATCACACATGCACCCATATTCAAATTTGTAATAAAAGTTTTTGTTAACCCTAAACTTAGTTGATTTGAACTTGATAATCTTGATTAGAATTTTTGGGGGTGTTACAAACCTTCCCTCCTTCAACAAAATCTCATCCTGAGATTTAAGAAAAAACCTGGAACTAAAGAGATTTGGAAACTCGGTCCTAATGTAATCTTCTCGCTCCCAAGTAGCTTCTTCTTCGGTATGGTTGCTCCACTGGATCTTGAGAAACTTGATACTCCAGGTCCTGGAGGTTCTGAAGGCTTCTTCCAAGATACGAATGGGTACTTCATGATACGTCAGATCCTTGTTGATATCTATGGCTCGGTGATCGATGTTCTTGAACATTTCTGTCTTCTCTGGAACTTCTAGGCATTTGCGAAGTAACGAGATATGGAACACATCATGGATGGCTGACATCTCCTCTGGCAGTTCTAGTTGATATGATACTTCTCCTCGGCAATTCAGAATCTTGAAGGGTCCAATATATCTGGGGGCTAACTCCTCTTTCAGTTGAAAACGTTGCATCCCCTTCAAGGGTGATACTTTGAGATACACAAACTCTCTCACATTGAAGGTCAAGTATCGACATCTCTTGTCAGCATAACTCTTCTATCTGGATTGGGCGGTCTTGAGGTGTTCACGGACTTTGTGAACCTTCTCTTCGGCTTCTCGTAGGATGTGAGGTCTGAAAATTTGACTCTCTCCTACTTGTGACCAATTTAGGGGGTACGATACTTTCTTCCATATAGAAATTCAAAGGGGGCCATTTGTAAACTGGCTTGATAACTATTGTTGTATGAGAATTCTGCGAAAGGCAGACAATCTTCCCATTTTGATCCATATTCTAAAACACAAGCTCTCAACATATCTTCTAAGATTTGGTTGACTCTTTCAGTTTGTCCATCGGTCTGTGGGTGATAAGCTGTGCTGAAATTCATCTTGGTTCCTAATCCTTCTTGGACTTTCTGCCAAAATCTCGAGATAAACTAGGTTCCTTGATCCGACACTATGGTCTTAGGGGTTCCATGCAAACTGACAATTCTAGCAATGTACAGCTTTCCTAGCTTCGAATTCTGGTAGGTGGTCTTGATAGGTATAAAATGGGCTACCTTGGATAGTCTATCAACTATAACCCAAATAGAGTCATTTCCCCTACTAGAAGTAGGTAAACTGGTGATAAAATCCCTTCCGACAGAATCCGATTTCCATTCTGGAATCTGCAATGGTTGCAAAAGTCCTACGGGTCACTGATGTTCCGCTTTGACTCACTGACAGATATCACACTTAGCTATGTAGCTTTCAATTTTTCTCTTCATCTTGTGCCACCAAAATTGCTCTTTCAAATCCTGATACATCTTCGTTCCTCCGGGGTGGATAGAATAAAGAGTATCATGAGCTTCCTACATGATAACTTGCTTTAACTCCAAATCTGCTGGCACACAGATATGTCCTTTGTACCACAAAACTCCTTATTCATCTAAACTGCTCCAGCTCTTCATGCAAACTTGGTTGAGCTTCTTTAATCATGGTGTTTAATCTACACGGCAATCTGCTAAGAGCATCCGCTACCACATTGGCTTTGCCGGGGTGATAGTGAATTTCAAGGTCATAATCCTTGATTAACTCAATCCATCTCCTTTGCCTCATATTTAGCTCCTTCTCGGTGAAAATATAATTCAAACTCTTTTGATCCGAATAAATCTCATAGCGGTTACCCATCAGGTAATGACGCCATGTCTTCAATGCTAAAACTACAGCTGCTAGTTCAAGGTAATGGGTAGGGTAGTTTTGCTCTAGACATATATGCTATGACTTTTCCTTCCTTCATCAACACACATCTGAGACCAATCTTGGATGCATCACAATACACATCAAAAGGCTTCTTGATATTCGGCATAATCAGAATTGGGGCTGAAATCAATCTCTTCTTGAGCTCCTAAAAACTTGCTTCACATTTATCCCTCCATTCAAACTTCTTATCTTTCTTCAACAATTGGGTCATTGGTCTTGCGATGCTCGAAAATCCTTCAACGAACTTGCGGTAATATCCCGCTAATCCGAGAAATGCGTGGATTTTGGTTTGAGTGGTTGGGGCTTTCCATGCTTCAACATCTTTGATCTTGGTGGGATCAACAGCGACTCCTCCTACCGACACAATAGTTCCCAGGAATCCTACTTCCTTCAACCATAATTCACATTTTCTAAAGTTGGCATACAACTCATGTTCACTAAGGGTTTCAAGGATGGTTCTCAGGTGTAGCTCATGGTCTTCTGCTGACTTGGAATAGATCAGAATATCGTCGATAAAAACAAGGACAAACTTATCCAGGAAGTTCATAAAAATCCTATTCATGAGATTCATGAAATAAGCGGGGGCATTGGTTAATCCAAAAGACATGACCGTATACTCATACAATCCATATCTAGTGGTAAAGGCGGTCTTTGGAATATCCGTTGCACGAATCTTGATTTGATGATAACCAGTTCTAAGATCAATCTTAGAAAACACTCTGGCACCAGTCAACTGGTCAAACAGAACCTCTATCTTCGGTAGTGGGTACTTGTTCTTGATGGTGACATCATTCAGCTTCCGGTAATCCTTGCACAAACGGTTACCTCCATCTTTCTTATCCACAAAAAAATAGGTGATCTCCATGGCGATGCGCTTGGTTGAATTAGACCTTTCTCCAGCATAGCATTAAGTTGCTTCTTTAGCTCCACTAATTCCGATGGGTTCATACTATAAGGTCTCTGAGCTATGGTTCCAGTTCCAGGAATTAGTTCAATAATGAACTCGATATCCCGATCTGGGGCATACATGGCAATTCATCTGGGAATACGTCGGGGTATTCACAGACTACTCTGACTTGGTCTAGGGTTGGTTGGGCTAGACTCTTGTTGCATTTGAATTGACGGGGCAAGGTCTTAGATACATGCTCTACTGATACTCCAGAGCTACTGGTCATGGTTATGGCTTTCTTGGCAGAGTCGATTAATCCTTTATGTTTCGACATCCAATCCATCCCTAGTACTACTTCCAAACCTTTGGTTCCAAGTACTATTAGATTGGCATAAAAATCTATTCCATGGATTCTGATAGGTACATCCTTGCAAATTTTTCTAGCTTTGGTGGATGAACCAGGTATTTGAACTATCATAACATGCTTCAATTTTGTTGGTTGAATCTTACTAGTGCATGCAAATTCTTCTGTAACAAACGAGTGCGATGCTACAGAATCAAATAACACTCTTGCAAGTACTAAGTTAACAGAAAACATACCCAACACAACATCTGACGCTTCCTGAGCTTCTTCAGCATTCATATGGAATAGACGGCCATTGCGGTTGAGCGAGTTCCCTAGGGCAAATCTCCTTCCAGGCTGAACACGGTGTTGCTGCTGAGCGGGTGCATTCACATTGGTTGCTGCTGCAAGCTTCTTGGGGCACTCATTGGAGTAGTGACCCTTGACTCCACATTCAAAGCAAGTAATCTGGGACTTGTCTTTTGCTGCAACAGGCACAACATTGCTTCCATTCCTTGGGGAGGTATTGTTGTTGGACTTGGGCGGTGCACGGTTGAAGTTGTTGGAGTTGCCAGGGTTGTTGTTGTGGTTTCCTCTAGACTTCAAGTTTCCTCCACTACGATTGGGATAGCATGGACGGGACATCGGGGGTCAGTTGTTTCTTGGGGCATATCCTGCAGACGGGTTGGGGCGATACTTTGGGTATGGTGGGATCCGGTCTGGTGCATCATCATGCGCTTGCGATTGTCATTGGGTTGGTTTATCTTCCCTTCCATCTGAATGGCAGAATCCACTAGCTCTTCTAGATCTCCAAAACAGATGTTGACTAACACAGTCTGCATCTCATCATGCAATCCATTCAGGAACCTTTCCTTCTTCTTTGCTTCAGTGTTAATCTCATCAGGGGCATATCTAGCTAGGGACAAAAATTTGTCACGGTACTCGACTACCGTCATCCTTCCTTGCTTCAGTTCCATGAACTCATCCCTCATCCTGGTGACCAAACCTTGGGGCACATGGGTCCGGCTGAACTTGATCTTGAATGCTTCCCAAGTCATCATCTGACCTAAATTCATGGTACGGGTGCTATTCCACTAGGCTCTTGCATCTCCTGCTAGATAATGGGTGGCAAACAATACTTTCTCATTGGCTTCAACTCCTGCGACCTCTAGGTTGTTCTCCATGGTTTGCAGCCAGTCATCAGCATCTAAGGGATCCTCAGACTTATTAAAGATAGGTGGGTTGGTATTCTGAAAGTTATTGAGCTTGGATCCATGGTGATCTTGGTTTCTGTGACCTTGGTTATTGTGGGCCATCTGAGCTATCTATTGTAGATTGGCTAGGTTGGCTTGGCGTTCGGCTCTACTAGCTTCATAGTCAGAAACTAGCATTTGCAGAATCTGCAGCATTGGGTCCTGAGATGAGCTGCTCCCTCCGGGATTTCCACGATTCATCTGAAGATTGAGATAGATAAATGAGATAAGAGCGAAATTTCTAAGGTTCATGGTTTTGTTTCAAAAGCTTTAAACTTTGAGTTTAACTCAGGTTTTGCAAACTAACAACTTCTTCTCATTCATTGATTCAAAGCACACAATACAAACACACACCACACACAAATATAAAACAAATGGTTTTAAGAACCATTCTGTGAAACTATGATACATTGGGATTGGTACAATTCACTCCTATGGTAGTGCTCAAGTGCATCTAATCATCATCAATGAAGTCATAATCATCATCATCAGTGTGGAACTCCATGGCATCATCCTCCAGGTAGTCGTTGTCATCACTGAGGTAGGAGTAAAGATCTCCCTAGATGTCTTCATCTTCCTCCTCCTCCTTTGCTTCAAGCTGGATTTCCTGTTCATGGATGGTCTTCTTGAGAGCGGCCACCTTCTTGCGAAGATGATCGATGGTGCGATCCTTCTTGTCACGCTGACGACGAAGTGATTTGCGCTCCTTGGCGAGAATGGCAAGGGTCTAGTCTTTCTTGACTGCAATGGCATGGTTGTGGTTGGCGGAGTTGTCTAATTCCTTCTGCCTATCATACAACATGAAGTCAAGATTGTCCACCTGGTGCTTCAGCTCCGGGTGTCCTGGCATGTCCAAAGGATTCCCATAGAATCACGCCTTGTGAAGTGAGCAAAGCGAGTTCCCTGGACCAGGTTGATGTTTTGCCCACACAGACGGGCAAGAGCTTCTTGCATAGCCCTGGCTAATCCATCTAGCCAGTTGTTCTCACGCAAGGTGAATTGGATCTTCTCTGAAGTGGGTGCTTCCATCTTGCCTCTGAGATCTGCAACTATGAGCCATTGTAGATCTCCTCCTATGTGATCGTTGAGTTGTGCCCTGAAGAATTCCGGGTGCGGGCGCTCAAGATACTCTGATAGTGAATCTAGATCCCTCTCAAAGATCAGTTGGCCTCCATTGCCTAGCTGGTACATAATCCATTACAAACCATAATAAGGTATTACAAATAAAGGATCTCATGATCCAGTCTTAATACAAATCAAGCAGCAGAAAATAAACGTAGTAGGGGCTCCATCTTCAGGGTCATAGACAATGCTGACGATGGGAGATGATCCTAGTTGTCGTAGACCTCCTGCTGTCCATCATACTGGTAGTCCTCCTCATAGTCTGGCCATAGGAATAGCCAGGGACAACACCATGAGTACTCTTTAAGTACTCGTAAACTATCACTAACAAGTAAGGTAGTTCTAGTAGGAATCTTAAGCTCTAGATTTATTTGCAAAAAGCTAGGTTTATCTAAAGCTAAGCTTAGAAGTAAAGAAAACTAAGTTAATGTTCTAAATCACTCAAGTTGGAACCTAGCTTTCATATCCACAATCCTGTTGTGGTCAAGTCAAAGTCATAGTTAAATTCACAAGTCATTTTGAAAACATCTGATGACGGAACAGTACGGCCACTCCAACTATCCCTGACCACGGACGCGGCTATTCGAATAGTTTGACACTCTGGAGAGGTGGTACAGTTTCACCACAAAATTCGATACATCCATCAGGGATAACGCTAAATCATCTTACTTAGTATGCGGATAATCAATCATAACCTTTCAATTACACACTCTAGTATAGGCACCTCCCCTATGAGCTTGGCCTCCCAGCCATGGCCATCTGCCATCCTGGGCACTTCATAGGTGGACATTCACACTCACGAGGTAGCCTCAGCTCAACCTCTACCGCGAGGGAACCCAGGCATATAAACTTCCGGCTAAGCCCTACCTAATTCAGGTATTGTTCTTGTACGGTAAAATTGGAATGGTATCGCATCCAAACCCAACCATCAGTTTTTATAAAGGGCTAAGGCTCATGCCTCAACATTTTCATCATCAAATCCTGTTGTGTTTCTCAACACATGTCCAAACATTTCAATAGAATGAATCATCATTCCAAGGTTTTCATAATCATTTTCACCAAGTATTCCCATCTAAAGTGATCCACTTTTATGCTTATCACTAGCCACTAAGGTTGAGCTAGTGACATCTAAGTATAACTAGTTAGGCCTAGTTTTATACTCTTTATGGTATCTATACTATTTTTCCAATACTCACAAAGCATTAACTAAAAGTAAAGAACTTTGGTAAAATAAAAGAATAAACTTTGCAAGTAAAACTTAGGATTGGTATATTCAAAGTTGTATAACCAAAGCATGCCTAATGCATTTTGCCTAGGTTATCTTGCAAGGATGACTTGCATAGGTATGGGACTTGCAAGTGTTAGCTTTCCTTGAGTAGTGCAATGGTTTAAGTTTTCTTCTTCTTCTTCTTGGTAGTACTCCTCCTCCTCATATCCTCCTTCTTGGTGAAGACTTAATCTTATTTATCTTATTTTAGAAAAGGAATTTCTACTGATTGAAAATACTTAAGATTTAATATTCTCCAATTAAAATATGGGATCATGTTGACACATGTCATCACCACATATTCTAATACATGGAAATGTGATTTAAAGGGGTGGTCATATTTTATAAAGTTTAAGATTACCATCTAATAGAATTAAAGTGACTAGAAATGCCTATATAGCATTCTTTTGGTACTAGTCCAATGTCACTCCATGTAAACCTAAATACTTTTACATATTCAGATAGATCTTGTCAAATGTGATTTTTCCGAGTTGGAATCAACTCAAAAGCATTTATGGTTGATTTTTTAAAAATGTTTGAAGTTGAAAAAGTCAGTGTCTTGTTATTTTTACTATAGGTGATCACTAACTCCAAATGATTTAAATCCAACGGGCTTGCATAGGTAACTTAAATATCTTTCTAAAAAATTGGAATCATGCAATTTGGTTCAGTGAATCTCTTTGAATTGATTTTTGAATCTACTAACAAGTAACCTCTCGTTTGATGGACAAAGAACCTTTGCTTCAACATGTATTTCTTGATATGGCCCGGTGTGCCTTCCTTGAGGACATGCTTAAAATAAAAAGAAAACAAAATATTTTTGTGTTTATGAAGACATGGGTTTAGCTCACATGTGACAAAAATACAAGTCCCACTGAGTCAGTTCATCAACCTAAGCACCACCCTTATGTCAGCAAACTAGTTCTAGAAGATGCCTCTACTAGATTGTGATGAGGTGCAAGTGAAACAGGATACGAGACATGAGTGTGCAACCCCTATGCGCTTATTAAAAGAGGTTCGACTTGGAAGGTTTTACTAGACACTGATTGTCGAACGTTGAGTTGAAGCTACCAAGTGGCTCATGTGAGTGTTTGCACGGTCAGCACTACCATACACGTCGTCACACAAGGTTCAAGTCCCTGCGAAAATAACACACAAAATAAAATGCATCGGTTTGGTATATGAACATAGTTTTTTTACCCCACCGGTAAAAGAAAAGTAAAAAAGAAAACATGAACTTCTATAGAGAATTACAGTCTAGGAGGTTTCTGAGGTAGAAATTTATTGCTTACATACGCTTGGCTTCTCTAGATCATGGGAGAAGCTCCCAGGTGGTGTTTTGAGGTTTTTAGAAGAAAACAGAAGAAGAAAGAATAAAATTTTGAGCAATGGTTACCTTCCAGTTGGCGTTTGAGGGGTTTTCTAAACTATACGGGCGTAACTATATGGCAGGACCAAAAGGGTCCCGCCGTATAGTTGCTCGTTAAACTTACTGTAACTTGGAAAAGAATTTTGACGAAGGCATCGATATCTATACGGCAAGAATTTTTATTCCTGCCGTATAGTTGGTCGTCAAATCTTCAGTATCCTGGAAAAGAATATTGACAAAGGCATCGATAACTATATGGACGGAACTATACGGCCAGAATTTCTATTCCTGCCGTATAGTTGGTCGTCAAACCTTCTGTAGCCAAGAAACAAAATTTGTCGATGGCATTGATAATTATACGGCCGGAACTATATGGCTGGAATTTTTATTACAGCCATATAGTTGGTTGTTAAACCTTCAATAGACATCAAAAAATTCTATTTCTTCGAGAATTCTTTCTTATCCTAAAACTTAGCGAAACACCTTGTTTTGACAGTAAAATAACAACTTTAATTTTTGACCAACAACAACATGTATAAAATGAGATTTAAGTACAACCGAGTTATGCAACACATAGTAACAAGAAATTCTACCTTTTGAAAACTACAACAATATAACTCTAATAGCAAATCATACAAAGAATAAAAATGCCAATGCAACAGGAATGCATCAAGACTCAAGCCATTAAACTAAGAAAGACACCTAATGACTTTCGGGTTGCCTCCCGGGAAGCGCTTTCTTATAACCAAGTAGCCATGCTTTTCTCCAATATGATTTCAATAGATAGGAGCCGGAGAATTATTTATTCTTACCTCCAAAAGAGGTTTGGAGCACTTACTATTATAGCCTGGTCGAACTCTCACCCGCTTGCGGTGCATCGGAGTCTTATAGATAAATGTGTTATTAATCACAAATGGTGATTGATGCGCCATGTGTGGTGAGCATACCTCCCTAGATAGCTTCAACAAAAGGATTAGATATTTACATGTAAAGTCAAACATTTTACCTTTGATAGCATCATCGGGATACAATTCATAGTACTCTTCTTGGGCTACACTATCACGAGGAAACACTTCATAATACTCATCTTTAGCAACAGGGAAAAATTCAAAAGTGTCTCTATTCTCTAGTTCATCACCCTTGCTAACAAGTTCCTCAGTTCTAAAGTTATCAATCTAATCACAAAAAGAAGCATCATCAAGAAATGTTTAATCAATTATATGCTCTCCCAAAACCTTCTCATTAATACTACAAGGATTTATCTCTAGTTCATCATTTTTAGTGCTCTCCAAATGAGTATCTAGGCATAAAGCCTCCGCAGATAAATTATCTTTAGTTTCAACACAATAAGAATCATTACTAGAGATTGAGGCATCATAAACGAACTTATTATTAGTAGAATGATGTTTGTCTTCAACCTCACCTTTTTGGTGTTCCTTCTCGTTATCCAGTGGTTCCTGCGAAATGTTAGTTTTGGGAACTACTGTTTTACATAGCTCCTTACTCTTTATCACAAGTGCATTCCCACTAAAAATGTTCTTGACCATAATTGACAATATAATCCATAATATTATGATACCTTGCTAAATCCTTGTTATCGCTACTTTTCATAATAATACCAATTTTCCTAAGCAGCTCATGAGACCCTTCATAAACTATGTATTCCAACAGTTTCACATTATTACCGTTTATATGAGTATTGGTTGATAAAAATGCTTTACAGAGAGGAATGCATTCATAATCGTAAAGCTTGTTAGGCTTACCATTATATTGCTACATCCCATCAATAAACTTGAAAAATTACCAGAACAATAATTCACCTGCTCCCACATGTCCATTAGTTGCGTATTCTCAAGGATTAGTGGTTCTTCTTCGTGTTCATCCTCTTCTTGGGAAGGACTTCATCCTTCTCCAATGAGATTTCCTGCAAACAAGTACCTTTGTGCGCTACGGGTTTTCTTCGTGCCTTACTCCTCATAATAAGTGTATTCTCACTAAAACATTCATGAGAATACCAAGAATACGTTGCAGGATTTCATAATATGTTTTTATGAGAACACTATCTTCACTATTAATACGTGATATAACATGTATTATGAGCTCATGGGGACCTTCAAAGATAACATACTCTAATACTTCACTAGTGGTATCACCATTATTATAAGAAAGTGAAGATTGATTAAAGGTATCAGCGCATTGAAAATTAAAGTAGTGCCCAAGTTTCATACATTGAGGACATATTATTTGACCTTCTATCGTACCCAAAGAAATTAACTTTTAGCATATTCCACTATTTGGGAATACATTTCTCTTACTGTTATATTTCTCACTTGTTCTTCAAAATACTCTTCCTCCTCTTCCAATGAGGATTCTTTTCACATGTTAATAGCATAACAATATTCATAGAAATATTCATCTTTTAGTCCCTCACCAAAGTCCCCAAAATCACTATCTAGGCATGAATCCTCCTCAGAACAATCATCATAAGTTCGGGACTTATTGAAATCATTACTAGATAATGGTATATTGTTTGCATGCATACTATTTGTGTGTGGAAAGTTATTTTCAGAAGTAGGAGATTCAAGTGGTTGATCAAGTTTCTCCTCTTCATTCTTACTAAGATAATTTGCGAATAACTCAGCGATAGTCTTACCTTCGGGCTTACCTTCCACTAGTTGAGAGGGTGCAACAATAAGTGCCACCTCTTTATTAACAACATGTTCCAGTGGTTTAGGTGGAGGCTCTTCTAGTGGAGTTCCCTCCACATTATATTTTGGAGCACCCTGCAAAAGGTTTGACTCTTCCATGGCAGCTTTAATCTGCTCAACAATAAATGTATTATCAAGGAAGTGATGTTGGCAATAGTAGGATATAGGGTTAACTTCTTTATAGATCATATCAAGTGGTTTACTTTCTACCTATATCTCTTAAATGAAATAAAAACTCTTTGCAACCAGTAAAAAGCACAAATTGTAATGTGTCCTCCCCAGCAAGGCATTTAAACTCATTATAGTCTGCTAGTTTGGTATCAAAATAATTATACTTACATTGATAATTGAGGTGATCTGGAGATCCGCAATAATCACAACATAATTGATAAGAGGCACATAGTGTGGATGAATACTTGTCCACCCAAGTCAACTATTCTTTTAATATGCCTTGTCTCTTATGAATATCTCCCAAAGTCCTTCCCTTTGACTCCTCCATTATAGATTTCATCTATTGGAAGGTAGTTATCTCGGAACACATGATTAGTAAAAAATACTTTTATGGGTTTTTGGTTTGTAAACAAAAGCAAAAATAAAAATGCAGCAAATAAAGAAAGCTTAAAACATGTGTCGTGGTGGTGGCACGGCAGATGCCATGGATAGGCTAAAGTTGGGGCCAGAGAGCGCTAGGAGAATCCAGGGAGGGAGAGCATGGTGATTCCACACACGGAAGTTCTTTTCTATTCTCGATCAATGGTGTTTTACAAGTGCTCCAGAGGCTCTCGACAAGAAGGAGACAACGTCTCTTACTCCCTGTTCCCTAGCCCTAGAGTTCTACCTTGGACTGAGAGTGATTCCTCTATCGACCCCCCTCTCTATGGAGGCCTAGGTGCTCCTTATATAGGGGAGCCCGGGTTACAATTCTAGGGCACAGGTGGTAGCATATTCTTTGAATATGCTCTTTTCCTAAAGCAAAATGCTTCTTTATTCCTCTTTAATGGCTTGTCTGAGCTTTGGACGTAACCCGCAGCGTCATCCTCGTCTTTTTTCGTCACCAGACACGGGCTACGTCATACGGCTTTGCCCGCGTTACCTTGGTCGCCCCTGACCCGCTGGTCCTCTTCTTTACTTTACTCTGCTCACGCTACAGCTAATAAAGCCACCTTTTGACCAGTGGGGAATTCCTTCTCTTGGAAGCTAAAATAATCTGGCTAGCACATAGCTAATCCGGCTTACCCATTTACCTGCAAAACAGATAAACATGGTCGGCATAAATCTTATACCAGTCGGGCCATTGTCTAGGAGATGCCCCATGGGCAGGGTCACACTGTGATTCGGCCTGCATTGAGGTGACCTAGTCAGCACATTGCTTTGACCACGTCGTACCCCGGCTAACTCGGCCCTTATACCCCGGTGTTACCCTACCCGGGGGTATCCCCCCAACATTAGTCCCCGAAGCTTGTGTGGTCTTTGCAACTTTTAGTTGTTAAGGCCACAACAGGTTCCCATATCCGGATCTTTCGCCCCTTAGGCCGAATTATCTCATAGCTCGGAGTTTATCTTCTTGCAACCCCTTTGCTCTTTCCGAGTCATTCCTCGCTGGCTAGGTCTTTTGATTGCTTATCCGGGTTACCTTTCCTTCTCTCGTACGCTTCTCCACATCCTACATGGAGGGTAATCATCATTTGCCTCATTTTAAGGGCCATGCGCATTTACCGTGCCGGTTACTGTCGCTGCGTCAGGCATAACTGTTGTAAACGTCCCATCACCACAGCGCCTCGTTAACTATAACACCCTGTCATGTCATGGGATCGCTTGCTCCTGTGGCCCCTCCTATGGCCTTGTTTTGATTGGCTTCTCGGGCCGCGTACACGCTCGTTGCGTGCGGCACGTCACCCGTAAAGGATCCCACGACGCACGTGCAGCACGGTTAAGTAGGGGGTGCATGGCACTCCCAGGGGAAGTTCCCCCATTTGCAACGTGCTCCACTACTCTTTCTCTCTTTCACAGCGACTCCGCCACCGCCGCTTATTTTCTGCTTCAGGAGCGCCACCGCGACCGCAACCACTCACATCCGCGCCGCCGTCCCCATTCATAGTTTCCATCACGGGGACTTGCGCTTCCCGCTTTGCTTCCTTTGGCTATTTCTATTCTGATTATCCCGTCAAAAGCTTGGAGTCCACCATGTCTGAGGCAGAGGAAGTGGTGGCGCAGCAGGAAGAAGGAGTGGAGGGCCGCGAGCGCGGTTGCTGGGACGACTCCACCGTCCGTGAGGAGGACTTGGCTTGGATCCGCGCCTCCCGGCGCATTCCCGCCGGCGTCGCCTGTCGCCTTGCCGCTGGTGACATTTCTCCTTCCCCCAGAGAGGGGGAATACGTTGTGTTTCTTTCCCATCTCCAGCGCGGCTTCAGCCTCCCCACTTCTAATTTTTTCTTCGATTTCGTTTCCACTTACAAGATGCAACCGCATCACCTCCCTACAAATGGTATCACCTCTTTGTCTTCCTTCGCAGCCGGCATTGAGGGATATTTTGGCCTCTGGCCAACCAAAGAACTTTGGATTAAGTTTTTTGGCCTGCGGAGGAATATGGTTCCGGATAAAGAGCTTGCCCCGGAGGACAAGCACCTGACCCAATGCGGCGCTGCCTCCATCTCTCCATGCAAGCTGTCCGAGTTTCCCCGGGTCACCGGGCTCAAATCTTGTAATGGCTGGGCCCGGACCTTCTTCTACGTCCGGAACACCACCAAGGAGGACCAGATCCGGATGCTCCCTTTCAAGCTTGGCCCTACAGATGCCTTGCTTTGGGAAAGCATTCCCAAGTGCGCCACAGCCCTGGCGAATCAAGTGGCACGCCGGATCACGGAGCTGCTCAAGGAGTATCTCCGGGGGGAGGATATTATGATTACTTTTATCCGTAGCCGGGTCGCCCCCCTCTAGAAGCGAGCCCACAAGATCTGCTACCTTAGCAGCCCTCTCGGTCCTCACCGGGCTTCTTCCTTTGAGTTGGATAACTCGGCGGTCTACCGCCGGGTTAAGTCCATATTTAATGTGGAGAAGGAGTTATCCGAGGACTGGGAGTGGGGACTTGAGCCCTTCACCCGTGTCAACCCCCCTCCAAAGGTAAATCACCCTTTTCTGTTTTCCAAATCTTCCTTGTATGTTGTTTTCTTTTCGTAACTTCGCAACTATTGCCTCAGAAATTCCTTCAGCAACCATTGGAGGATGGCGAGGTGATGGCGAGCAAATGGTTGGAGGACCGCACCGAGGAGGACGAGGTTGAGCCTGATCCGGAGGCTTTCCTGCCTACCCCAGACGTCGTCAGGCGCAGCGCTGGTAAGGCTCTTCTCTAAGTGATTGGCCAGACGATGATGATTCTGACATTGAAGTCCTTGAGGTACTTGATCCGGTTCTCATCTCTTACTTGCACCTGGCTCATGTTCGAATGTTTAGCTAACCCGGACGATCAGGTCCATGAGGATCCTCCTCTTGCCACTGGTGGCCCGGCCCCGACCCCATCCCAGAAGCGTGCAGCTACCTCGGCCGCAGCTTCGGAGGAGCCGCCGCCCAAGAAGAGGCAAAAGAAGTCCGGGGTTAAACCCTCGGCTAAGCGTGCCGCCAAGAGCATAGTTCGGAGGGCACCCAAACCTCGGGCTCCTCCTACTGCAGACGAGTAAGTCTTTTTAGCATTGCTACTTCGGATTTTTTCCTTTGCTTGCCTTTGTTTCTGGTTGGTTCTCTCTTTTTGACTAGGTGTCCTTCCTTTTTTCTTAGAGCTCCTATGGATATTTCTCAGAGCGGTTCCGGCATAGCCTCCCCACTCCGGAGCAGTCCCTCTCCCCCCGCAACAATGATTATCGCCCGCTCACCCCTATTCAAGAGGGTTCTGCAGTTGCGCCTGACCAGAGCCTACCTCGCCAAGAGGAGGGCAACGTTGGCGCGAGGGATAGTGGGGCAGCTCGGGACACAGTGATGCCGAATCTCCCCAGCTCCTCGGCCTCTGTGCCCAATGTTGAGGTGCTAGTTTCGTCGGCGCTGCCCCCAGCACCTCCAGTACCAGTACCAGTACCAGCACCAGCACCAGCAGCAACAATAGCGATAGCACCATCACCAGCACCAGCAGCACCAGTAGCAACACCGACAACAGCACCAGCAGCACGAGCCTCCAATCCTCCCAAGGGCAAAGCTCCTTCGGCTCCCACCGGGTCTACTCCTTCCATTGCTGATATCTTTCAACAAGCTCCTCAATCCTCATCCAACAAAGCCAAGAAGACCTCCAGGTCAGCCAAAGATGCTTCTTCCGGGTCTACTCCTTCCGGATCAGAGGGCGGCTAGCAGTTGGTTTTGCATACCAGTCCCGCTGCAGCTCAATCCGCCAGGCGGGAGGCCCACGTGAAGGGCCTTGTGGCGAGCTATTCTCCGAGCGGCGAAAGTTACAGTCCACAACTCCTTGAGTATGTGAAGAACTAGAACGATGCCGAATTCGTCGATCCTCAAGACGATTTGCCGGAGAAGTTCGGCCCCGCCGAGTTCAGCGCCCAGATGAACTCCGCTACTAAGGCTATCTCCTTGGCCGGCCGGATGATGGAGGTAATTCTTTTTCTCTATCATTGATGTTTTATACAATTGAGCGCTTGTATATATATCTCCTAGTCCCCGAGCCTCCGAGGGAATAACTTGTTATTCGGTCGGTGCTTCTTGTAGAGCTTAGTTTTTGTTCATAATGACATTAATTTGCTATAAATTTTGGGCCAAGTATAGTTCCCTTGGCCCATATCTTATGTACTTCGAATATCCACACACCTAAAGCCGGGTTAAGTTCCACTTGGCCTGGGTCTTGTAGACTTCGAATATCCACACACCTAGAGCCAGGTTAAGTTCCACTTGGCCTGGATCTTGTAGACTTCGAATATCCACACACCTAGAGCCGGGTTAAGTTCCATTTGGTCCGGTTCTTGTAGACTTCGAATATCAACACACCTAGAGCCGGGTTATGTTCCACTTGGCCCAGACCTTGTAGACTTTGAATATCCACACACCGAGAGCCGGGTTAAGTTCCACTTTCCCCGGATCTTGTAGACTTCGAATATCCACACACCTAGAGCCGGGTTAAGTTCCACTTAGCGCGGGTCTTGTAGACTTCGAATTATTTCTACTTTGCCTCTGAGCTTTTGTCACTTCCTTGCTTATTTCAGATTACCACTAATCGCTTAACCGATGAGTTCCAGCGCCTGTTGGACTCCTACAAAGACATTTGCGGGCGTTATGGTAAACTCCTGGTGGAGTACCAGAAGAGGGGTTAGTTTCCATTCCTTTTCTTCCTTGTTCATTCAAACTTCTCATGATCTATATCAATGTCTTGTCCAAATAATGCAGCTGAGGTTAAAGCTGAGAACAAAATCATGAGGAAGAACCTTGCGCAAATCAAAGGTAAACTCATCCTTTTCATATTATTGTTGTGCTTTCCTTGCCTCATCCGGTGGACACTCATACATTGGGTCCTCTGGATCATGTTGCGGTTGCTCTCGATGACAATGTCACCATGCCTGAACTGATGACCCACTGCCTCGAACAAGTAGGTAACTATGAAGCTGAACTGAAAAACAAAGATGAGGAAATAGCTCGGCTCAGGCAGCAGGACTCGGAGATCACTCGGCTGAATGCCGAAATTCAAAAGCTTAAGAGCTCCCATCAGCCCGCGCTGGAGAAGGCCGACCAGGAGTTTGCTGAGGAGAAAGAGCATTTAACCACGCAAATCTCTAAGGATAAGAGCCTACTAGAGGAAGCCGACGTCAAGCTTACGTTGGTGACCACCGAATAGGAAAAACTCCGGGTCCATAATGCCAATGTTGATTCTGAGATACGGCGACTTCTCTTCCAGATTGCGCATAAGTTTTCTGCCCTTGCCTGATCTGCTATCATTTGGATTTGGTCCTTTTGCTCACTGTTTTTCTTCTCATCCTTAGGAAAATTTCCAGAGAGTGATACGCTCGCCGCCTTTGCTGTACGCCAATCCCGTGAGCAGCGTGGAATTTCTGTTTCCCCTGATACCGAGCCAATCCCTTATACCACAGAGGATCTCCTGGCGAGTCTCACCTCTCGTCTTGAGGTAGTAAAGAATTTTGGCGCGGATATTCTCCCAGCGGCAACACGGATGTTTAGCTGCCTCTAGCCCAGCGATCGTATTCCAAAGAAAGGCTCGGCTTTCATAGATAAACTCAATGAATGTGATATGCAGCTCCATCTGTGACGCGAGTCTGCTGCCCGGGATGGGGCCGACATTGCTCTGAAATTTGCGCTCTCTTGGTATGAAGGAATTGACTTGGCATTGCTCAATCGCATGCGCACCGGGTCAAAGTGGTGCGAGGATTCGGAGTGGATCGCACGCCGCCAAGCCTATGCGAACAATCTCATCCAGTACTCCTTCTTCCATGCCTGGAATGAGGGGCCGAGTTATCTTGATGTCACTGGTGACGAGATTCTCTCTGGAGCCGAAGATGAAGGAAGTGAGAACGAGGGCTCCGAACTAGGCGACGAGGCTGAGGATCCGGAGGAAGGTGAGGTTAACCCGGAAGATGAAGCCGAAGCTAGCGCTCCTTCCCCGCACTCCGGAGTACCTCCCTCCTCGACTGATGATTCGTCTGCTGCTCCTACTCCTTGAGAAACACTTATCAGATTTATCAGATTCGCGGAATGCCGGGCGTAGATGTATTTAAATACTTCGGTTGGTTGTGCTACAATTATGTGTTCCGATTTAAGTTTTACTGCCGGATTATCATGGGCAAAATCCTCGAGTTTCATTTTCTTGTTCCCCCAATATTATGTCTACCTTGATTTAGTTTTTTCGACTTACGAGTCCGAGGTGCAAAACATTGGTTTAACAATACTTGTAACCTTGAGATTAGCTCAAAATGATTCGGTATTTTAGTGAATACAACAAGGATAAGGGTTAGTCAAAAAACCAATGTCGGCCCACTTAAGCTATTTTTCTTAGTCGTTTTTCATTTGCTTTGCCATTCCAAACTTGTTGTCTTGCTTGCCATGAAGCCAATTCTTGTTGGACAGCAGCAAAGTCGAAGATTTAGGTTTTTGGTGCTAACACATTACTAATACCACTAAGGTATAAGTGACTTAACCCAGCCGACACAAAAATACGAAAACGAAAGATATCTAAAATAGCAGTTTCCAAGTCTCTGCCCGGGGTGACGAATTTTTTATTGATAAGCTGATTGCCGACATACATACCGACATACGAGTAGTTCAGATACATTAACCTCTTAGGTGTAGAAAGGATGAAGCACTGCTACGTTCCATGGTCTTTTGGATTCTTCTCCGGACCTGTCCACCTTGTTCTTTTGCTGACGTTGTGCATCAATAAGATAGTAGGAATCATTGCATAAAGCTTTGCTCATAATGAAAGGTCCTTCCCATGGAGGGGATAACTTATGCATGCCCACTGTGCACTGTATTAGCCTTAGCACCAAATCACCTTCCCGGAAAACTCGGGGGTTTACTTTCTGGCTATGATAGCGTCGGAGATTTTGCTGATATATGGCGGATCTGGACAAGGCCAGTTCTCTCGCTTCTTCCAGCAGATCAACATCATTCTGCCGGGCTTCGCGCACTTCGGCCTCTGTGTATTGGGTGACCCTTGGCGAATCATGCTCTACGTCGGCTGGTAATACAGCTTCTGCCCCATATACCAGAAAGAACGGCATATAGTCTATTGATCGATTTGGAGTTGTTCTTAAACTCCACAATATCGCTGGTAGTTCTTCTATCCAGCACCCCGCTGATCTTTGTCGCGGCTCTATGAGCCGGGGTTTTATCCTGGACAACACCAGTCTGTTGGATCTTTCTACTTGCCCGTTTGATGCTGGGTGGGTGACTGAGGCGACATCTAACCGGATCTTCTTTTCCTGGCAGAATCTCGCAAATGCTCCTTCAGCGAAATTTGTTCCGTTATCAGTTATGATGCTATGGGGGTAGCTGTACCTTAGGATTATATCCTTGAGGAATCTTACTGCTGTTGCCCCATCACATTTCTGAATCGGTTTCACTTCAATCCATTTGGTGAACTTGTCAACCATGACCAGAATATGGGTCATCCCTCCTTTGGTCGGCTTAAATGGTCCTACCATGTCTAGACACCATACAGCAAATGGCCATGTATTGGGGATAGTTTTCAGCTCCGACATTGGTAGGTGAGTTTTCGTGGCGTATCTTTGACAACCATTACACTTTCTCACCACGTCCTTTGCCTGCTCGAAAGCACTGGGCCATAAAATCCATGCCGGAAAGCTTTTGCTACTAAGGCCCTTGAGGAGGCATGGTGGCCACATTCCCCTTGGTGAATATCCCGAAGTATGTCAAGTCCTTCCTCCGGATCAACGCACCGTTGTAGTACCGCAGTCACACTTCTTTTGTATAGTTCGGAGTTGATAATTGTATAGGCCTTTGCCCTTCACTAAATTTTCCTTGAACTTATTTCTTCGTCTGGCAAGATTCCCTCTTTCAGGAAATCAAAAATTGGCTTGGCCCAAGATGGCATAGCCTGGACGGGGAATGGTTCCTCATCCACTTCCATTGCATCCACCAGCATAACTCCTGCCGGATTAAGCTGTACAGTCCCCGGGTTTACTGAGGCAGTCCCCGGGTTTGCTGAGGCAGTCCCCGGGTTTGCTGAGGTTCTTCCCCATTCTATCTCCATAGGTACAACTCCTGATCCGGGGAGTGTCGGGATGTAAATGGAATCTGATTCGGGTGATGGTGTGATTGATGGTTTTCTCAGGTGCTCCAAGGCAACATTCGGCGGGATTGGCTGTCGGGACGAGCCCAATTTGGACAGCGTATCTGCTGCCTCATTTTTGATCCAAGGTACGTGATGGAACTCACACCCTTCGAAAATCCCGCTTATTTTCTGAACATGGAACCTATACAAGACCATGTTAACATCCAAAGCATCCCAATTTCCATACACCTCCTGCACCACCAAATCCGAATCTCCAAAGCATTGTATCCAACATATCCCCACTTCCTTTTCCACTTTGAGACCATGTACCAATGCTTCGTACTCCGCCACATTATTCGAGGCATTGAAGTGGATTTGAATGACATACTTTAGTTGATCTTTCTTGGACGAGGTAAGCACTACTCCGGCCCCTAACCCGTCTTTCAGCTTCGATCCGTCGATGTGCATTTGCCAGTAATTGGAGTCCGGTAGGGGTGGCTTGTATTGCATTTCTGTCCAGTCCACAAAGAATTCTGCCACTGCTTGTGACTTGATTGCATCCCTTCTGTCAAACTGTGGTGCATAGGGAGCTAACTCGATTTCCCACTTTGCTATCCGGCCACTTGCGTCTTTATTACTCATGATCTCTGAAATGGGTGCCTCACATATCACCTTAATGGGGTGTTCCTCAAAATAGTGTTTGAGCTCCTTAGCCGACATGTATACGACGCACGCCATCTTCTGATAGTGAGGATATTTTTGTTTTGAGGCTGATAATACTTCACTCAGATAATATACCGGCCTTTGCACCAACTTTCCTTCCTCCTCGCGGTCCACTACGATCACTGCACTTACAACTCGGTTGGTCGCGGCTACGTAGAGCAACATTGGCTCCTTAGGTAGTGATGCATCTAGGATTGGCACGGTAAATAACATATTTTTCAAGTCTCGAAATTTAAGATCCGCCTGTGGCGTCCACGTGAACTTATCTGCCTTTTTCATTAGCTGATAAAGGGGAAAGGCCTTCTCTCCCAACCGACACACAAACCGACTTAACGATGCCAGGCAACCAGTGAACTTCTGCACATTGTTAAGACACTTTGGCAGTTCCATTCTTTTTATGGCCCGGATTTTTGTCGGGTTAGCTTCAATGCCACGGCGAGATACCAGAAAACCGAGTAATTTTCCGGCGGGTACACCAAAAGTGCATTTCACCGGGTTCATCTTCATTCAGAACCTTCTTAAGTTCGCGAATGTCTGCCGGATATCCTCAAGGAGCGTACTGCTTTCCTTGGTCTTTATTACCACATCATCAACATAGACCTGCACATTCCGACCTATTTGGTCATGCAAGAATTTTTGCATGCATCGCTGGTACGTTGCTCCTGCATTACGTAATCCAAATGGCATAGTGCGATAGTAATAAGCCCCGTACGGGGTAATAAACACAGTCTTTATTTGATCATCTGGATTCAGGGGTATTTGATGGAAACCAGAATATGCGTCAATGAATGACAGTAGCTCACATCCGGCCGTTGAATCTATGACTTGATCTATTCTAGGAAGTGGAAATGGATCTTAAGGACAGGCCTTATTCAGGTTTGTGTAATCGATACACATGCGACATACCACAGCTACGTTCGAATCATCTTTCTTTTTCTCCACCAACACCGGATTAGAGAGCCAGTCCGGATAGAGTACCTCCATGATAAACCCGGCCACAAGTAGTCTTGCTATCTCGTCTCCAATAAATTTCCTTCTATCATCTGCAAAACGCCTGAGAGGCTGCTTTACTGGCTTAGCCCCGGGTCTTACATTTAATGAGTGCTCAGCCAACTCCCTCGGTACACCTTGCAGATCTTGCGTAGACCAAGAAAAGATGTCCCGATTCTCACGTAGGAAGTTGACGAGCTCGCTTTCCTATTTTCTTCTTAACCCGGCAACAACGGTGACAGTGCGCTCTGGGAACTGATCATCTATCTGCACCTTCTTCGTGTCTTTAGTTGCTTGGAATGACACACTTCCATGCGGGTTAGTCAGTGTCGGCATATGCAGCTATGCGGATTGAGCTAATGCCGTTACCTCTAGTATCTTTCTTTTTTCCTGAGCTATCACGAGTGACTCGGCTAAATTGGATCCTGCTGAGGCGCACTCGATCGAACGCCAGAAATCCACTGATACAGTTATCACGCCCCTTGGTCCGGGCAACTTCATCTTAAGGTAACTGATGTGAGTAGTTGCCATGAACTTGTTTAGCGCTGGCCTGTTGAGTAGCGCGTGATAAGCACTTTCCAGATTCACCACTTCAAATTCCAAGTTCTCAGTGCGGCAGCTGTCCATTGTGTCGAATAACACGTCAACCTAGACTTTACGAATTGGTTCACAAGAAATACCTGGCACAATACCATGAAAGGTGGTCCTTGTTGCTTGCAACATGTTCTCTGTTATTCCCAACTTGTGCATGGTATCCTTGTACATAATGTTGATACTGCTGCCATTGTCAATCAATACCTTGGAAACCCTCACATTGAGATTCGGTCCGATGAAAGTCGGATCCAGGACCAGGGCATAGGTTCCCGGGCTTGGCATGATCTTTGGGTGATCCTTGATACTCCACTCCACCCAAGGCATATATCTTGGCACAGCCGGCATTACCGTGTTCACCTCCATATGCCGGCGCTGCAAGCTTTTCCTATCATTTTCTTCTATGGTAAACACACAATAACTTTGGTGATGTTCCCTGTACTCATTCCGCCCCTCATTCTCGTTGTAACCTTGACCTTCCTGCTGGTTACTGCCCACTTGATGTACATCGTCCCTTCTTTCCAGATTCTCGTACCTCAGAGGAGGTGGTGGTAGCATTAGTTGTTGTCCGTTTCCCCCCCATCAGTAACGGTGGTCGTGGTGCCTCGTTTCTAGGTGCTTCGTTCCGAGGTGCCTGTGCATTCCCCGAACTTCAATGTTCCAGTTTCCTCATCCATTCACATTGTCGGGTTGTGTGATTTGTCGGACTGTTCAGACTTGGCGTATGAAATTTGCAAGGCTGATCTAGCATAGACTCGAATGTATACTTCGCTCTTGCCACTACTTGTTTTGTTCTGGGGTCCAAGGCTTTCTGCCTTCGTTCTTCTGCTGCCAGTTTTGCCCTCCAGTTTTCTGACATTGGCTTGCTCCGGCATTGGGATGATCCCGGTCAACTGCTGCGACCTGCTGCGAGTTATACCGATAATCTGAATGCTCATCCCTTCTTTTTCCTCGGAATTCATTCCTCCTTGACGATCCGAGGCCATCCCGGCTATAATACTCTTCGTTTGCCTCGCTAGACATTAACCGGGGTTGCGTTGGATCTCCCAAGGCATACGAGTCTATGATCCGGATTGTCCCAGCTAAGGAGGTTGGCATATCTCGTTGTAATCTTTGCCACAACATACTTCCGTATCTGCATCCCTAAGTGAACACACAATATCTTGTGATTCAATTACTCCTTCACACGAGTTTCGCACATTGCACCACCGAGTCAGGAAATCTATATCTGGCTCATTCGGTCTCTGCCGGCATAACGCGGGGGTTTGTGGTCTCTTGGGTCTCTTGTAAGTGCTTGAGAAATTGCTAACAAACAACTCCTGGAAATCCAACCCGCAGTTAACGCTTCCTAGTGGCAAATTGTTCAACCAAACTCGTGCTGGTCCTTCCAGCATCTGTGGTACATATCTCACCGACCATCTCAAATTTCCTGTTGCGATCTTGACTGTTGTGGCATAATCGATCAGCCAATCCTCTGGACTGGTACTACCATCATAAGTTCGGGTTCCTCTGGCCAGCTGAAAGTTCGGCACTGGTGGCTCATTCATGATCCGTGGCCCGAAACATGTTGGACCCGGTGGACCTTGTATTTCAATCTGCTCC
Organism: Avena eriantha; assembly: GCA_910589775.1. NCBI lineage: Eukaryota > Viridiplantae > Streptophyta > Magnoliopsida > Poales > Poaceae > Avena > Avena eriantha. Next base: position 11,230,842 of record OU342746.1, read on the forward strand.
GACCTATAAATCCTATCTAGCTTCAACCTTGCATCGTCTGGCTGCAAATTCCTGCTTCCCAGCCGTGATCCAATTACATGGTGACCCAGTCTGGGGTATCCATCATTTACCATAGTTGAGAAACCATAATTATACCTTTCGTGATCTAGATGCGTACGAGGCTGTTGTGCTGCTTGTCCGGCACTCCCCTCTTGCCGAAGTTCGCGATGTTGCTGCGTCCAAGGTAAATTTTGGCCCGCTCCCACAGGATTGCGTTGTCCGGCATTGCCGTTGGCAGCATTTCTTTGACCGGCATTGCCTTGGTCGTGATTACCTCGGGCAGCCCCACCTCGGCTGGTATTGTGCCGGTCCTCATCAACTAGCACTGTTTTACCTTTTCCATCCCTTACCGGGTCATAAGGAACCATTTGCTTGTCTCTTCTCCCAGAATCCACTACCTCTTCTCTCTTGGGATTATGACCTGGAGATGACGCGGCTCCTCTGGACCTTGCCAGGTTATTTCTGGCCAAATGTACCACTTGTGAGGACACTGGTAGTGCTGGGTTATCCTTGTTTATTTCTTCATTTTGTTGGCATGCAACTCTCAACAATTGATTTACCCTCTCTTGCTGCCTTTGTCGGGCCTCTCCGGTTAAACCTTCTAATTCGGATGCGGACGCATTTGCTGCTCTAAGGTTCTTAGCCGGAGTACTGTACCAATCCAACCCTCCTGTTACTATCGTTGTTGTTTGACCTGGCCTAGGTTCGTACTCCTTGTCAATCTCGCTGATCAGGTTCCTCCAGACTTCCAATGTGAAGTCCGGAGGAAACAACAATCACCCCGGCAACACCAGCAATTTCAACCGTGCACCTCCCAAGAGCAACAACAACAAAAACAACACTGCACCTAGGACTGGAAGCAATGTTGTGCCCGTGATAGCAAAAGACAAATCTGAGATCATTTGTTTCGAATGTGGGGTGAAGGGTCACTATTCGAATGAGTGTCCCAAGAATATTATCGCCACTGCCAATGTGAATGCCCCAGCTCAACAACAGCGTCGTGTTCAACCAGGAAGAAGATTCGCCCCAGGGAACCCTCACAACCGCAACGACCGTCTCTTCCACATGAACGTCGAGGAAGCCCAAGAAGCGCCAGATGTAGTGCTGGGTATGTTTCCTGTCAACTCCGTTTTAGCAAGAGTGTTGTTCGATTCTGGAGCATCACACTCATTTGTCACCGAAGAATTTGCATGCACTAGTAATATTCACCCAACCAACTTGAAGCATGTCATGATAGTTCAAATTCCCGGTTCAACTACAAAAGCTAGTAAAATTTGCAAAGTTGTGCCTATCAGAATACATGGAATAGATTTATATGCCAACATCATCGTACTTGGAACCAAAGGTTTGGAAGTAGTACTAGGTATGGGTTGGATGTCAAAGCATAAAGTACTGATAGACTGTGCCAAGAAAGCCATCACCATGACCAATAGCTCGGGAGTCTCAGTAGAGCATATATCTGAAACCTTACCCCATCAATTCAAGTGCAACAAGAGTCTAGCCCTACCCACCATAGACCAAGTTAGAGTAGTATGTGAATACCCCGACGTATTCCCAGATGAATTGCCCGGTATGCCCCGGATAGGGATATTGAGTTCATTATTGAACTAATCCCTAGAACTGGACCCATAGCCCAGAGACCCTATAGCATGAACCCATCAGAGATAGTGGAATTGAAGAAGCAGTTGGATGATATGCTGGCAACAAGCCCGATTCAACCAAGCGCATAGCCATGGAGATCGCTAGTGTTATTCGTCGACAAGAAAGATGGAGGCAACCGTTTGTGCACAGATTACAGAGAGCTGAATGACTTCACAATCAAGAACAAGTACCATTTGCCAAAGATAGAGGACCTATTTTATCAGTTGACTAGAGCAGATGTGTTCTCTAAGATCGATCTTAGGACTGGTTATCACCAACTTAAGATTCGTGCAACGGATATTCCGAAGACCGCCTTTACTACTCGTTATGGATTATACGAGTATACGGTCATGTCTTTTGGATTAACCAATGCCCCTGCTTATTTCATGAATCTCATGAATAAGATTTTTATGAACTTCCAGGATAAGTTTGTTGTTGTGTTTATCGATGATATCCTTATCTACTCCAAGTCAGAAGAAGAGCATGAGCAACATCTGAGAATCATCCTTGAAACCCTCAGAGAGCATCAGTTGTATGCCAAGTTCAACGAATGTGAGTTTTGGCTGAAAGAGGTAGGATTCCTAGGACATATTGTGTCTGCCAGAGGAATAGCTGTTGATCCCACCAAGATCAGAGATGTCGAAGCATGGGAAGCCCCAACCACTCAAACCCAAGTCCGTGCATTTCACGGATTAGCGGGATACTACTTCAAGTTTGTCAAAGGATTTTCGAGCATCGCAAAACCCATGACCCAATTGTTGAAGAAGGACAAGAAGTTTGAACGGACTGACAAATGTGAAGCCAGTTTCCAAGAGCTCAAGAAGAGATTGATTTCAGCCCCAATATTGATCATGCTAGATATCAAGAAACCGTTTGATGTGTATTGTGATGCCTCCAAGATTGGTCTCAGATGTGTATTGATGCAAGAAGGGAAAGTCATCGCGTATCTGTCTCGACAACTGAAGCAGCATGAGCAGAACTATATGACCCATGATCTTGAGTTAGCAGTCGTAGTTTTGGCATTGAAAACATGGCGTCATTATCTTATGGGTAATCGCTGTGAGATTTACTCCGATCACTAAAGCTTGAAGTATATTTTCACTCAGAAGGAGCTGCATATGAGGCAAAGGAGATGGATAGAGTTAATCTAGGATTATGACCTTGACATTCACTATCACCCCGGCAAAGCCAATGTGGTAGCGGATGCTCTTAGCAAATTACCGTGGCGGCTAAACACCATGATCAAGAAGAAGCAACCCAGTTTGTAGGAGGAGTTGGTGCAGTTTAGCACTGAGCTAGTTAGCAAAGGATTTCTAGCTAGCATTGAACTTCAACCAACATTGATTAGCCAAATCAAGGAAGTCCAGAAGGGAAATGAAAGTATCGACGGAATCAAACATCGTATTGGTACAAGAAAGGTACCTGGATTCACCGAAGACGAAGAAGGAGTTCTATGGTACAAAGGTTGTATGTGTGTGCCAGCAGATTCAGAACTGAAGCAAGTCATCATGCAAGAAGCTCATGATACTCTTTATTCTATCCACCCTTGAGTAATGAAGATGTATCGGGATTTGAAAGAGCAATTTTGGTGGCACAAGATGAAGAGAGAAATCAGAAGCTATATCGCCAAGTGTGATATCTGTCAGAGAGTCAAAGCGGAACATCAGAGACCCACAGGACTGTTGCAACCATTGGAGATTCTGGAATGGAAATGGGATTTCGTCGAAATGGACTTTATCACCGGTTTACTTGCTTCTAGTAGGGTAAATGACTCAATCTGGGTCATCGTTGATAGACTGTCCAAGGTAGCTCATTTTATACATGTCAAGACAACTTACCAGAGTTCGAAGCTAGCAGAGTTGTACATTGCTAGAATTGTTAGTCTGCATGGAAACCCCAAGACCATAGTATCAGATCGAGGAACCCAATTTACTTCTAGATTTTGGCAGAAAGTCCAAGAAGGATTAGGAACCAAATTGAATTTCAGCACAGCTTATCACCCACAAACCGAGGGACAGACTGAAAGAGTCAACCAAATCTTAGAAGATATGTTGAGAGCTTGTGTGTTAGAGTATGGATCAAAATGGGAAGATTTCCTGCCTTTCGCAGAATTCTCATACAACAACAGTTATCAAGCCAGTTTGCAAATGGCACCATTTGAGTTCCTATACGGAAGAAAGTGTTGTACCCCTTTGAATTGGTCGCAAGTAGGAGAGAGTCGGATCTTTGGACCCAACATTCTCCGAGAAGCCGAAGAGAAGGTTCACAAAGTCCATGAGCACCTCAAGACCGCACAATCTAGACATAAGAGTTATTCTGACAAAAGAAGGAGAGACCTGACTTTCAATGTCGAGGATTTCATGTATCTCAAGGTTTCGCCATTGAAGGGAACGCAATGTTTTAGTCTGAAAGGAAAGTTAGGTCCCAGATATATCGGGCCCTTCAAGATTCTGAATCGTCGAGGAGAAGTATCGTATCAACTGGAACTGCCAGAGGAGATGTCAGCCATCCACAATGTGTTCCATATCTCGTTATTTCGAAAATGCCTAGAAGTGCCGGAGAAGACCGAAGTGTTCAAAAACATCGATCATTGAGCTGTTGATATCAACAAGGATCTGACGTATCGTGAAGTGCCCATCCGTATCTTGGAGGATGCTTACATAACCACCAGGACCTAGAGTATCAAATTTCTCAAGATTCAATGTAGCAACCATATCGAAGAAGCCACTTGGGAGCGAGAAGAATACATTAGGACTAAGTTCCCAGATCTCTTTAGTTCCTAGTTTTCTTTCTTAAATCTCGGGACGAGATTTTGTTTAAGGGGGAAGGTTTGTAACATCTCAAAACTATAATCCAAGTGATCAAGATCAAATCTACCCAATTTAGGGTTAACAAAAACTTTTCCATTTAAAAATCTTTAAGCATTCATATGTGTGTGCATTTAAAATAGGAGTTGTTTTGAATTGCCATGTTTGAGTGATCTATTGATTGTAAAATGATTCTAAGGTGAATTACACATCATCTAGATCATCCCCAAGCAAATCCCAAAGAAAAAGAAATCAAAAAGAATAAATAATGGAAATGGTCACTTTTGCCATTTTAATCACCTAGCTCACTTTGGGTGTTCCTAGCACTCAACTTCAAATAGAGATAATTGTGGATCTTTGCACCCCTTGCTAGTACAAGTAGTGATGTGCCAAGGCCCAATTTGTGATCTCCCAAAAACCTTCAAACTCTAATTTTAAATGACATTTGAAATTTGAATCTAGTGTATGTATATAGATCACACCTTTTCAAAAACCACTCAAATAAATTCCCCTTGACCTTTCCAAGCAGGCATAGAATCTCAAGCTTATGTGGAGAACTCTCAAAAAATTTGAATCCAAAATTCAAAACTTTTCTTCATGCGGCCATTCTGTCGAACACATGGCAGTCACTGAATCAACACTAGAGTAGCTTCACTGTTTCCACAGCGATCATCGACCAATTTGGTCTCCCACTTAATCCCCTGTCCCCCTAGCATCTACCCCAGCCTAGACCAGCTCCCACTTCACCGCTAGCAGCAGTAGCACGCCGCCCAAATATGGTTGTCACCGGCCAAACGCGGGCAATGCGCCAGCGACCGCGCAACACCAAACCAGCACCGCCACTAGCACCGGCTAACCCTACCTCCACTCCCTGTCCACCCCACGAAAACCGCCAGCCTCTGGACCACCCCAGAGCTGCGCCGCCCTTTCCTCTCTGCATGTAGCTAGAGCACGCTAGAGCGCGATCGCCGTTAGCATGCCACAGACCATGCCTCAACACCAAGTCGCGTGTGCCACTTCGCCTTGAACCCAGCAACCCACCAGACATGGCCGTGCACCGCCGCATGACCCACAGTCACCGGGAGCCGCGTCGAGCATCGCCTCTATCTCCCAGAGCGCGGGAAGCTCCCGACCAATTGCCACCGCCCCTAGCCACGCCATTAAGCTCTAGACGACTGCCAGTAGACCGACCCCCATCCGCCTATGTCGCCCACGCCGGTAGCCCCCTGTATCGCTGTCACCGATGAGCCGCGTCCATACCTCACTGCCTCACCGTCGAGCCTATATAAGGAGGCCTCCCCAGCACCATTTCTTCACACCATCTCACTCCCCTCTCTCCACTGAACGTTTCTCCTCTCTCGCTGGAGCCACTCGAGCAGCACATCGCCGGAATTCCTCCGGAGGTAGCCACTATAGAGGAGGAGACGTGGTCGTCGATTTCGTCCACCTCAGCCGCTGCCGCGACTTTTCCTGAGCTCACCATCGTCCACCAGTTCGTTTGCCCGCCTCGCCGCACTAGTTGGAGCCCTGGTATGTCCCCAGTAGACCACCACTAGACGCTTAGGGGTCAGTCTCGCCGGCGACGAGTCTGTCGTCGACGACTGTGGACCGTAGATCTTGTTCTAATCGTGTGGTTATTATCGCCCCGTACCGCTTCGGGTTTTAAGTGTCGCTGACATGCGGGACCAGCCTGTCAGTCGCCCTCTGTGCCGCTGAGCGTCACTGGGCTGTCCCATTTACTTTCCCGCGTTGACCTAGTATTTCAAATTAGGTTTTTTCTATTTAGACTTAAAATCAACTATGTCCCTTAGTTTAAAAATCAATTCAATGAGTTATTCAAATCCAAACTGAGTGATTCCAATTTTCTTGTAAAGGTAATGAAAATCTCTATCCAAGCCCGTTGGATTTAAATCATTTAGAGTTAGAGATCTCTCATAGTAAAAATAACAAGACAGAAGCTTTTTCACACATTCAAACATTTTTATAAAATCAACCATAATAGCTTTGGAGTTGATTCCAACTCTCAAAAATCACATTTAACCATACCTATCTGAATATGTAATAATATTAAGGTTTACATGCAATGACTTTGGACTAGTACCAAAATAATGCTATATAGGCATTTCTAGTCACTTTAAATCATTAAATATTAAACTTAAACTTATTAAAATGTGATCCAACATTTAAATCACATTCCCATATGCTAGAATATGTGGTGAGGACATGTGTCCACATGATCCCATATTTTAATTACAGAATATTAAATCTTAGTTATTTTTCAATGAGTAGAAATTACTTTTCTCAAATAAAAGGAATGAAGCTAGTTAATTAAACCTTGTGATGCTTGTGATGATAATAGATCATAAAATGTGTGCCTTAGTATGCTAAGTAGACTAGTTAAGTATTGTTTGGTGATTGTGTATCCCCTATGTATTTATAGACGATAGTACCGACCAAGCTTTCGAGGAGGAGGAGTTCTAGCAAGAGGAGGAGGAAGAAAACTTCAACCACTGCACCAACCAAGGCAAGCTATTGTTAGCAAGCTAGAATTAAGCTAGAGAACCTAAGCAGGATGCATTAGGCATGCTTTTGTTATACCTTTGACTTATACCTACTACAAGTTTTTATTTACAAGCTTTACCTTCTTTACTTTACCAAAGTCCTTTACTTGTTTAAAGGTAGCATAAAAAGTATAAACCTTGACCTATCTAGTTAGACTTAGATTTCATTCTATGGCATGAGATTGAGATTAGCATCCCACTTTAGTGAACACTCTTAACTTAGTATTTTAGAGCTAAACCAAAACTTGATTCACTTTAGATGGGAATACTTGGTGAAAAATGACTTGTGAAAACCTTGGAATGATGATTCATTCTATTGAGATGTTTTGACATGTGTTGAGAAACACAAATGGTTTATGATGATGAAAATATTGAGGCATGAGCCTTAGCCCTTTTACAAAACTGATGGTTGGGTTCGGATGCGATACCATTCCAATTTTACCGTACAACCACAATACCAGAATTGGGTAAGTCTTAGCCAGAAGTTTATATGCATTAGTATTAGTTCCCTTGCGGGAGAGGTTTGAGCTGAGGCTACCTCTCAATTTTGTCCACCTATGCAGTGCCCAAGATGACAGATGGTCATGGTTGGGAGGCCATACTCATCGGAGAGGTGCTTATACTAGGGTGTGTAAAGGAAAGGTTATGTTTGATTATCTACATACTAAGTATGATGATTCAGGGTTATCCCGGAAAGATGTATTGAATCTTGTGGTGAAAGTGTACCACCTCTGCAGAGTGTCAAACTATTTGAATACACGCATCCGTGGTCATGGACAATTGGAGTGTCCATACTATTCCGTTGTCAGATGTTTTCAAAACAATTTATGAAATGAATTGTGACATGACTTGACCACAACAGAGTTGTGACTATGACAATTAAGTTCCCACTTAGGTGATTTCAAACTTTATTTTATCTTTATTTGCTTCTGAACTTAGCTTAGGTTTCAAACTTAACTTTACAAATGAACTTAGAGTTAGCATTCCTACTAGAACTATCTTACTTGTTAGTGGTAGTTCGCAAGTACTTAAAGAGTACTCATGGCTTTTGTACCTGGCTATTCCCGTGGCCACACTATGAAGGAGACTACCAGGATGAAGTACATCAGGACGACTATGATAACTAGGACTATCTTCCATCGTCAGCATTGCCTGTGACCTAAAGATGGACCCCACCGCTACGCTTATTATTTATTCCGCTGCTTGTTGTATAAAGACTGAATCATGAGATCCTTTATTCGTGTAAGACCTTATTATGGTTTGTAATGGATGATGTACTGTGATATCCAATATGTTATGTCTCGCAAAAATGGTAATCCTGGGATTGCGATGTATGGCATAACAGGCATCTGGGATTAAAAATCCGGGTATTGACAACTGCGCCCGCTTGGCGCGGTCGTGGGCCACGGCCGAGGTTGGTCGGCCCAATTAGAGGGGGCAGCGAGCGGGAGGGATTCAAATCCCGTGCCGCAGGGCCCGGTTGTCAGCGGGTGTGGGGTGGCGAAGGGGTATGGAGCGACGGAAGCCGCTCGATTAGATCGAGATCGACGGCTCCCGGCCATCTTCCACCTTGCAGACAGGGCACCGGGGTAGGAACCCTAGGCGACGTCTAGGCGGCAGCGGGGGCTTACTAGAGGGCTCGCCAGCGACCGTGGGGTGGTGGAGATGAAGCGGCATGGTGCCATGACTCCGGGGATGGGCAACAACCGCCGGTTCCACGACGGAGTGCGGCTCCCGTGATGGAGGCCGAGGCGAGCTCGCCGGAGCTGGACCATGGCGACGGTAGAGGTGGTCCTGGAACAAAATAGAAGCAACATTAAATAGAGTATGAGGAGGGGAGCACAACACGGTGACATGCAGAGATAGAGGCGCAAGGGAGAGGGGGCTTAGCTCGATTCCATGGAGGAGGCCAAAGCTCTTCATCCTCTCTCTCTCACGGGCAGCATCGAGAAGGGGAGAGGTTGGGGTGGTAAGAGCAAGGGAGAGGAAGCAAATGAGGGGCAAGGGAGGCACGGGGTGGCCTATGGCCCTTATAAACCAAAGGGGAGAGGTCCATGGTGGACTTGTTCCATGGGGAGGACATGGAGGTGGCCAGGCAGGGGATTTGTCGGGTTGGGCGGTGCTGAGGTGAGAGGTGGGTGCTCTGGACGTGCTGGAGTTCAAAGAGGGAGGGAGTGGCAGCTGCTGCAATTAATTGGCCTCACATGCTTGTCTCTCTCTCACCTCCATGCATAAGAGGACAAGGTGAATAGTGATGCTACAGTGCTGGTTGACCAGGAGAGAGGGTTGGGTACTATGGAGAAGTGGAGAGCAAGTTTCCATGGGGTTTGGGGTGGTTTTGGATCAGTGCTTAATTGATTTGGCAAATTTGATCACATGGAGGCGTGTGAAGGAAGTTCCAAAAAATTTAGTGGACATGGTGGGGAGATGGTACTGATAGGTATATGATGTCAAGGCATAGCTCTAGGAATTTATTGGGATATTTCAGAAGATTTTTAGTTCACTGAAAATCCTTTATTCAAAAAGTGCAGAAGTAGTTTATAGAAGCTCATTTGATAAATTTACATTGGACAAAGTTGGATTTTTATGTGAGGTGGCCCTAAATGTGAATACACACTTAGGAGAATTTTCCCAAGATTTATTGTGGCTTAAAAGTATTTAAAGCAATTATTATTCAATTTCTGCCATTTATTAAAATAGGCAAAAAGATAATAAAAGTCTTCAAAAATATTTACTTTTGAGGTGGGAAGATATAGTATGATATATGGATCTCAATTGAGCCAGAATTTGGGGAAGTTCTTTGGCAAAAACCAAACTTTCCCTTGGGGAAGGAGTTTTGGAGATTTTGTCTATTAAAGAGATTAATTAGATTTGGAGCCATAATAATTATGGATAATATTTGATAAATCTTGATGATCAAGGTAGATGATGTATAAAATGTGTAACAAGCATTTTCAACCTTGGGATTGGAGAATCCAAGTTGATTTTGGTGAAATCTAGAGATTTAAGGATCTTGGGTAAGATTGTTTTCATGTCACCAAAACCTTGGTGGATCTTGGAGCTCAGATCTCCCCTTGATGCAAGGGATAGATGGATAGTTAGAACAAGTCATATAGATGATCATGGCAGAAGGAGTTTGGATTGGTTACATTTGAGGTGGTCTGGAAGGGATGGCAAACTTTGTTGAAAATAAGGCTGCCATACCAGATGAGTCATGATGCCTTATAAACCATGTGGGTTTAAGAAGAACAAAGATCCACTTGGAACAAGTTAAGTAGATGTTGATAGACCTATATGAGTAGAACACAACCATGCAAAGAGTTGGTCCAGAGAAGGTGGGATGGTGGTGTGAGCTTCTATCAAAGTAGGCATGTTGACTAGATTTGCAGGAATAATTATTTTCTTGCCTGCAAAACCATCAAGAATAAGTGGGTTGGAGGATGGTCTAATCAGGGGAAAGAGTGGTCCTTGTTAGTCCTTAGGATGGTTAACAATATGGTTCAAGTTCATTACCAAACATGCACAAGGGTTGAGAAAGGGAGACATCCAAAAAGGTGATGTTGAAATAGATTCCAGACTTAGCCAAATTTGGCAGATTGAGGGTTTTTGACTAGATTGTGGGTGGTGATGATTTTGATGGGTTGCAAGGTACCAAAGCATCATCAATTGGATGATATATTTAGTAGGAAGGATCCTTGCTTGATACTGGTCTTCATGGACTTGGAAGCTTCTAGAATTAGATCACTTCAGAGCTGATCTTGTTAAGGGTTTTAGATGATCACCTAGTATCTAGAGATTAGATCCAGATTGTATTCTTTCTTAGGGTTTGGTGAGAGTATCTTGATCCTAGTGGATGAGCTCCTAGAGTATCTCATACTACTTGTAAGCAATCAAGTCAAACAGCAGATCAAGGCAACTCATCTTACAAACAAATCAACTACTACTAGGGTTACCATCAAGCTTAGCTTGAGGTAAGGATGGGAAATTTTGAAAGATTGGAGTTCGAGTAAGGTAAGAGTCCTTGGTATACCTACCAAGAGTAGAATTCAAAAGTTTTATATAAGGTTTTGAGGATCCTAGAGGTAGGAGTAGTTGAAGGTTCTGTCTTGAAAACATAAGGAGATTATATTATATATCTCTCCGTAGTTTTGTCAATAGAAGCTACTAAAATAGTTTTGGTTACATAAGCATCTTTGCTCATGTTTTGAAATGCCAGAACATTTGAGAGTATGTAAAATGAGCCAGGATAGTTCTGTTAAATAGCTTTTTGACAACTGATGTTGAGGTAAGGAGTATATCATAAGCTATACAATCAGAAGCATAAGCACAGACAATCAATAAGCAAACACTACAAGACTTACAAAGAAAAAGTTTTTGTTCCCCCTGATTTTTGCATGGTAGACAACTAATCAGGGTTGATGAAATTGGGATGTTATAGGATCCACGTAGTTTGCGAAAAGAACATACATGCAATGACTCTAGCTATTTTTAATGAAAAGAACACATATTCAATGACACTGGTGGATCCATATGTGGTTTGTGAGAAGAACACACATGCAATGACACTAGTGGATCCATATGTGGTTTGTGAAAAGAACATACATGCAATGAACTCTGGTGGATCCATATGTGGTTTGAGATAAGAACACACATCTAGTGACTCTAGTGGATCCATATGTGGTTTATGAAAAGAACACACATCCAGTGACTCTGGTTGTGGTTTATTAAAGATCAGACATGCAATGAACTCTGGTGGATCCATATGTGGTTTGTGAAAAGAACACATATGGAATGACTCTATTGGATCCATACGTGGTTTATGAAAAGAACACACATCCAGTGACTCTAGCTGTGGTTTATTAAAAGAACACACATGCAATGACACTGGTGGATCCATGTGGTTTATTAAAAGAACACACATGCAAGGACACTAGGGATCCATATGTAGTTTTTGAGAAGAACACACATGCAATGACACTGGTGGATCCATATGTGGTTTGTGAAATGAACACATATCTAGTGACACTGGTGTATCCATGTGGTTTGTGAAAAGAACACACATTAAATGACTCTAGCTGTGGTTAATGAAAAGAACACACATGCAATGACTCTAGCTGTGGTTTATTGAAAGAACACACACGCAATGAATCTGGTGGATCCATGTGGTTTGTGAAAAGAACAGACATGCAATGACTCTAGCTGTGGTTGAGAAAAATACACATTTCACTGACACTGGTGGATCCATATGTGCTTTGTCAAAAGAACACACATGCAATGAACTTTGGTGGATCCATATGTGGTTTGTGAAAAGAACACACATGCAATGAACTCTGGTGAATCCATATGTGGTTTGTGAAAAGAACACACATGCACTGACTCTAGTGGATCTATATGTGGTTTATGAAAAGAACACACATCCAGTGACTCTAGCTATGGTTTATTAAAAGAACATACATGCAATGACACTAGAGGATCCATCTATGTTTTATGAGAAGAACACACATGCAATGACTCTAGTGGATACATATGTGGTTTATGAAAAGAACACACATCCAGTGACTCTAGTTGTTGTTTATGAAAAGAACACACATCCAATGACACTGGTGGATCCATATGTGGTTTGCGAAAAGAACACACATGCAATCACTCTAGCTGTGGTTCATGAAAAGAACACACATTTCAATGGCACTGGTGGATCCATATGTGGTTTGTGAAAAGAACACACATGCAAGGACACTGGTGGATCCATATGTGGTTTATGAAGAGAACACACATCAAGTGACTCTAGCTGTGGTTTATTAAAAGAACACACATGCAATGACACTAGTGGATCCATATGCGGTTTGTGAAAATAACACACATGCAATGAACTTTGGTGGATCCATATGTGGTTTGTGAAAAGAACATATATGCAATGAACTCTGGTGGATCCATACGTGGTTTGTCAAAACAACACACATGCAATGAACTCTAGTGGATCCATATGTGGTTTGTGAAAAGAACACACATGCAATGACTCTAGTGAATCCATATGTGGTTTATGAAAAGAACACACGTCCAGTGACTCTAGTTGTGGTTTATGAAAAGAACACACATGCAATGACACTGGTGGATCCATGTGGTTTATTAAAAGAACACACATGCAATGAAACTAGGGGATCCATATGTGGTTTATGAGAAGAACACACATGCAATGACACTAGTGGATCCGTATGTGGTTTGTGAAAAGAACACACATGCAATGAGTCTAGCTACGGTTAATGAAAAGAACACACATGCAATGAACTCCGCTGGATCCATATGTGGTATGTGAAAAGAACACACATGCCATGAGTCTAGTGGATCCATATGTGGTTTATGAAAAGAACACACATCTAGTGACTCTAGCTGTGGTTTATTAAAAGAACACACATGCAATGAAACTAGGGGATCCATATGTGGTTTATGAGAAGAACACATATGCAATGACACTACTGGATCCATATGTGGTTTGTGAAAAGAACACACATACAATGACTCTAGTTGTGGTTAATGAAAAGAACACACATGCAAATAACTCTGCTGGATCCATATGTGGTATGTGAAAAGAACACACATGCAATGACTCTAGTGGATCCATATGTGGTTTATGAAAAGAACACACATCCAGTGACTCTAGTTGTGGTTTATTAAAAGAACATACACGCAATGCCACTGGTGAATCCATGTGGTTTATGAAAAGAACAGACATGCAGTGACACTGGTGGATCCATATGTCGTTTGTGAAAAGATCAGACATGCAATGAACTCTGGTGGATCCAGATGTGGTTTGAGAAATGAACACACATGCAATGACACTGGTGGATCCGTATGTGGTTTATGAAAAGAACACACATCAAGTGACTCTAGCTATGGTTTATGAAAAGAACACACATCTAATGACACTGGTGGATCCATATGTGGTTTGTGAAAAGAACACACATGAAATGACTCTACTTGTGGTTAATGAAAAGAACACACATGCAATGACTCTAGCTGTGGTTTATTGAAAGAACACACATGCAATGACACTGGTGGATCCATGTGGTTTGTGAAAAGAACAGACATGCAATGACTCTACCTATGGTTAATGAGAAGAATAGGCATGTCAATGACACTGGTGGATCCAAATGTGGTTTGTGAAAAGAACACACATGCAATGACTCTGGTGGATCCATATGTGGTTTGTGAAAAGAACAGACATGTAATGACTCTAGCTGTGGTTTGTTAAAAGAACATACATGCATTGACACTGGTGGATCCATATGTGGTTTGTGAGAAGAACACACATGAAATGACTCTAGCTGTGGTTAATGAAAAGAACACACATGCAATGACTCTAGCTGTGGTTTATTGAAAGAACACACATGCAATGACACTGGTGGATCCATGTGGTTTGTGAAAAGAACAGACATGCAATGACTCTAGCTGTTTTTAATGAAAAGATCATAGATTCAATGACACTGGTGGATCCATTTGTGGTTTGTGAGAAGAACACACATGCAATGACACTAGTGCATCCATATGTGGGTTGTGAAAAGAATAGACATGCAATGAACTCTTATGGATCCATATGTGGTTTGAGAAAAGAACACACATCCAGTGACTCTACTGGATCCATATGTGGTTTATGAAAAGAACACACATCCAGTGACTCTGGTTGTGGTTTATTAAAAGAACACACATGCAATGACACAAGGGGATCCATATGTGGTTTAGTAGAAGAACACACATGCAAAGACATTGGTGGATCCATATGTGGTTTGTGAAACGAATAGACATGCAATGAACTCTTGTGGATCTATATGTGGTTTGTGAAAAGAACACACATGCAATGAACTCTGGTGGATCCATATGTGGTTTGTGAAAAGAACACATATGCCATGACTCTATTGGATCCATATGTGGTTTATGAAAAGAAGACACATCCAATGACTCTAGCTATGGTTTATTAAAAGAACACACATGCAATGACACTGGTGGATCCATGTGGTTTATTAAAAGAACACACATGCAATGACACTAGGGGATCGATATGTGGTTTATGAGAAGAACACTCATACAATGATGCTGGTGGATCCATATGTGGTTTGCGAAAATAAAACATATCTAGTGACACTGGTGTATCCATGTGGTTTGTGAAACAAACACACATTAGATGACTCTAGCTGTGGTTAATGAAAAGAACACACATACAATGACTCTAGTTGTGGTTTATTGAAAGAACACATATGCAATGAATTTGGTAGATCCATGTGGTTTGTGAAAAGAACAGACATGCAATGACTCTAGCTGTGGTTAATGAGAAGAACACACATTTCAATGACACTGGTGGATCCATATGTTCTTTGTCAAAGGAACGCACATGCAATGAATCTAGTGGATCCATATGTGGTTTCTGAAAAGAACACACATGCAATGAACTCTGGTGGATCCATATGTGGTTTGTGAAAAGAACACACATGCAATGAACTCTGGTGGATCCATATGTGGTTTGTGAAAAGAACATACATGCAATGACTCTAGTGGATCCATATGTGGTTTATGAAAAGAACACACATCAAGTGACTCTAGCTATGGTTTATTAAAAGAACATACATGCAATGACACTAGGGGATCCATATGTGTTTTATGAGAAGAACACACATGCAATGATTCTAGTGGATCCATATGTGGTTTATGAAAAGAACACACATCGAGTGACTCTAGCTGTTGTTTATGAAAAGAACACACATCCAATGACACTGGTGGATCCATATGTGGTTTGTGAAAAGAACACACATGCAATGACTCTAGCTATGGTTAATGAAAGGAACACACATTTCAATGACACTGGTGGATCCATATGTGGTTTGTCAGAAGAACACACATGCAATGACACTAGCGGATCCATATGTTGTTTATGAAGAGAACACACATCAAGTGACTCTAGTTGTGGTTTATTAAAAGAACACACATGCAATGACACTGGTGGATCCATATGTGGTTTGTGAAAATAACACACATGCAATAAACTCTGGTGGATCCATATGTGGTTTGTGAAAAGAACAAACATGCAATGAACTCTGGTGGATCCATACGTGGTTTGTGAAAACAACACACATGAAATGAACTCTGGTGGATCCATATGTGGTTTGTGAAAAGAACACACATGCACTAACTCTAGTGGAACCATATGTGGTTTATAAAAAGAACACACATCGAGTGACTCTAGCTGTGGTTTATTAAAAGAACATACATGCATTGACACTGGTGGATCCATGTGGTTTATTAAAAGGACACACATGCAATGAAACTAGGGATCCATATGTGGTTTATGAGAAGAACAAACATGCAATGACACTAGTGGATCCATATGTGGTTTATGAAAAGGACACACATACAATGACTCTAGCTGTGGTTAATGAAAAGAACACACATGCAAAGAACTCTGCTGGATCCATATGTGGTATGTGAAAAGAACACACATGCAATGACTCTAGTGGATCCATATGTGGTTTATGAAAAGAACACACATCTAGTGACTCTAGCTGTGGTTTATGAAAAGAAAACACATCCAATGACACTAGGGGATCCATATGTAGTTTGTGAGAAGAACACACATGCAATGACACTTGTGGATCTTATGTGGTTTATGAAGAGAACACACATCTAGTGACTCTGGCTGTGGTTTATTAAAAGAACACACATGTAATGACACTGGTGGATCCATGTGGTTTATGAAAAGAACAGACATGCAATGACACTGGTGGATCCATATGTGGTTTGTGAAAATACCAGACATGCAATGAACTCTGGTGGATCCATATGTGGTTTGTGAAAAGAAGACACATCCAGTGACTCTAGCTGTGGTTTATTAAAAGAACACACATGCAATGACACTGGTGAATCCATGTGGTTTATGAAAAGAACAAATATGCAGTGACACTGGTGGATCCATTCTTGGTTTGTGAAAAGATCAGACATGCAATGAACTCTGGTGGATCCATATGTGGTTTGTGAAAAGAACACATATGGAATGACTCTATTGGATCCATACGTGGTTTATGAAAAGAACACACATCCAGTGACTCTAGCTGTGGTTTATTAAAAGAACACACATGCAATGACACTGGTGGATCCATGTGGTTTATTAAAAGAACACACATGCAATGACACTAGGGATCCATATGTAGTTTTTGAGAAGAACACACATGCAATGACACTGGTGGATCCATATGTGGTTTGTGAAATGAACACATATCTAGTGACACTGGTGTATCCATGTGGTTTGTGAAAAGAACACACATTAAATGACTCTAGCTGTGGTTAATGAAAAGAACACACATGCAATGACTCTAGCTGTGGTTTATTGAAAGAACACACATGCAATGAATCTGGTGGATCCATGTGGTTTGTGAAAAGAACAGACATGCAATGACTCTAGCTGTGGTTGAGAAAAATACACATTTCACTGACACTGGTGGATCCATATGTGCTTTGTCAAAAGAACACACATGCAATGAACTTTGGTGGATCCATATGTGGTTTGTGAAAAGAACAGACATGCAATGAACTCTGGTGGATCCATATGTGGTTTGTGAAAAGAACACACATGCACTGACTCTAGTGGATCTATATGTGGTTTATGAAAAGAACACACATCCAGTGACTCTATCTATGGTTTATTAAAAGAACATACATGCAATGACACTAGAGGATCCATCTGTGTTTTATGAGAAGAACACACATGCAATGACTCTAGTGGATACATATGTGGTTTATGAAAAGAACACACATCCAGTGACTCTAGTTGTTGTTTATGAAAAGAACACACATCCAATGACACTGGTGGATCCATATGTGGTTTGCGAAAAGAACACACATGCAATCACTCTAGCTGTGGTTCATGAAAGGAACACACATTTCAATGGCACTGGTGGATCCATATGTGGTTTGTGAAAAGAACACACATGCAAGGACACTGGTGGATCCATATGTGGTTTATGAAGAGAACACACATCAAGTGACTCTAGCTGTGGTTTATTAAAAGAACACACATGCAATGACACTAGTGGATCCATATGCGGTTTGTGAAAATAACACACATGCAATGAACTTTGGTGGATCCATATGTGGTTTGTGAAAAGAACATATATGCAATGAACTCTGGTGGATCCATACGTGGTTTGTCAAAACAACACACATGCAATGAACTCTAGTGGATCCATATGTGGTTTGTGAAAAGAACACACATGCAATGACTCTAGTGAATCCATATGTGGTTTATGAAAAGAACACACGTCCAGTGACTCTAGTTGTGGTTTATGAAAAGAACACACATGCAATGACACTGGTGGATCCATGTGGTTTATTAAAAGAACACACATGCAATGAAACTAGGGGATCCATATGTGGTTTATGAGAAGAACACACATGCAATGACACTAGTGGAGCCGTATGTGGTTTGTGAAAAGAACACACATGCAATGAGTCTAGCTACGGTTAATGAAAAGAACACACATGCAATGAACTCCGCTGGATCCATATCTGGTATGTGAAAAGAACACACATGCCATGAGTCTAGTGGATCCATATGTGGTTTATGAAAAGAACACACATCTAGTGACTCTAGCTGTGGTTTATTAAAAGAACACACATGCAATGAAACTAGGGGATCCATATGTGGTTTATGAGAAGAACACATATGCAATGCCACTAGTGGATCCATATGTGGTTTGTGAAAAGAACACACATACAATGACTCTAGTTGTGGTTAATGAAAAGAACACACATGCAAATAACTCTGCTGGATCCATATGTGGTATGTGAAAAGAACACACATGCAATGACTCTAGTGGATCCATATGTGGTTTATGAAAAGAACACACATCCAGTGACTCTAGTTGTGGTTTATTAAAAGAACATACACGCAATGCCACTGGTGAATCCATGTGGTTTATGAAAAGAACAGACATGCAGTGACACTGGTGGATCCATATGTCGTTTGTGAAAAGATCAGACATGCAATGAACTCTGGTGGATCCAGATGTGGTTTGTGAAATGAACACACATGCAATGACACTGGTGGATCCGTATGTGGTTTATGAAAAGAACACACATCAAGTGACTCTAGCTATGGTTTATGAAAAGAACACACATCCAATGACACTGGTGGATCCATATGTGGTTTGTGAAAAGAACACACATGAAATGACTCTACTTGTGGTTAATGAAAAGAACACACATGCAATGACTCTAGCTGTGGTTTATTGAAAGAACACACATGCAATGACACTGGTGGATCCATGTGGTTTGTGAAAAGAACAGACATGCAATGACTCTACCTATGGTTAATGAGAAGAATAGGCATGTCAATGACACTGGTGGATCCAAATGTGGTTTGTGAAAAGAACACACATGCAATGACTCTGGTGGATCCATATGTGGTTTGTGAAAAGAACGGACATGTAATGACTCTAGCTGTGGTTTGTTAAAAGAACATACATGCAATGACACTGGTGGATCCATATGTGGTTTGTGAGAAGAACACACATGAAATGACTCTAGCTGTGGTTAATGAAAAGAACACACATGCAATGACTCTAGCTGTGGTTTATTGAAAGAACACACATGCAATGACACTGGTGGATCCATGTGGTTTGTGAAAAGAACAGACATGCAATGACTCTAGCTGTTTTTAATGAAAAGATCATAGATTCAATGACACTGGTGGATCCATTTGTGGTTTGTGAGAAGAACACATATGCAATGACACTAGTGCATCCATATGTGGTTTGTGAAAAGAATAGACATGCAATGAACTCTTATGGATCCATATGTGGTTTGAGAAAAGAACACACATCCAGTGACTCTACTGGATCCATATGTGGTTTATGAAAAGAACACACATCCAGTGACTCTGGTTGTGGTTTATTAAAAGAACACACATGCAATGACACAAGGGGATCCATATGTGGTTTAGTAGAAGAACACACATGCAAAGACATTGGTGGATCCATATGTGGTTTGTGAAACGAATAGACATGCAATGAACTCTTGTGGATCTATATGTGGTTTGTGAAAAGAACACACATGCAATGAACTCTGGTGGATCCATATGTGGTTTGTGAAAAGAACACATATGCCATGACTCTATTGGATCCATATGTGGTTTATGAAAAGAAGACACATCAAGTGACTCTAGCTATGGTTTATTAAAAGAACACACATGCAATGACACTGGTGGATCCATGTGGTTTATTAAAAGAACACACATGCAATGACACTAGGGGATCGATATGTGGTTTATGAGAAGAACACTCATACAATGATGCTGGTGGATCCATATGTGGTTTGCGAAAATAAAACATATCTAGTGACACTGGTGTATCCATGTGGTTTGTGAAACAAACACACATTAGATGACTCTAGCTGTGGTTAATGAAAAGAACACACATACAATGACTCTAGTTGTGGTTTATTGAAAGAACACATATGCAATGAATTTGGTAGATCCATGTGGTTTGTGAAAAGAACAGACATGCAATGACTCTAGCTGTGGTTAATGAGAAGAACACACATTTCAATGACACTGGTGGATCCATATGTTCTTTGTCAAAGGAACGCACATGCAATGAATCTAGTGGATCCATATGTGGTTTCTGAAAAGAACACACATGCAATGAACTCTGGTGGATCCATATGTGGTTTGTGAAAAGAACACACATGCAATGAACTCTGGTGGATCCATATGTGGTTTGTGAAAAGAACATACATGCAATGACTCTAGTGGATCCATATGTGGTTTATGAAAAGAACACACATCAAGTGACTCTAGCTATGGTTTATTAAAAGAACATACATGCAATGACACTAGGGGATCCATATGTGTTTTATGAGAAGAACACACATGCAATGATTCTAGTGGATCCATATGTGGTTTATGAAAAGAACACACATCGAGTGACTCTAGCTGTTGTTTATGAAAAGAACACACATCCAATGACACTGGTGGATCCATATGTGGTTTGTGAAAAGAACACACATGCAATGACTCTAGCTATGGTTAATGAAAAGAACACACATTTCAATGACACTGGTGGATCCATATGTGGTTTGTCAGAAGAACACACATGCAATGACACTAGCGGATCCATATGTTGTTTATGAAGAGAACACACATCAAGTGACTCTAGTTGTGGTTTATTAAAAGAACACACATGCAATGACACTGGTGGATCCATATGTGGTTTGTGAAAATAACACACATGCAATAAACTCTGGTGGATCCATATGTGGTTTGTGAAAAGAACAAACATGCAATGAACTCTGGTGGATCCATACGTGGTTTGTGAAAACAACACACATGAAATGAACTCTGGTGGATCCATATGTGGTTTGTGAAAAGAACACACATGCACTAACTCTAGTGGAACCATATGTGGTTTATAAAAATAACACACATCGAGTGACTCTAGCTGTGGTTTATTAAAAGAACATACATGCATTGACACTGGTGGATCCTTGTGGTTTATTAAAAGGACACACATGGAATGAAACTGGGGATCCATATGTGGTTTATGAGAAGAACAAACATGTAATGACACTAGTGGATCCATATGTGGTTTATGAAAAGGACACACATACAATGACTCTAGCTGTGGTTAATGAAAAGAACACACATGCAAAGAACTCTGCTGGATCCATATGTGGTATGTGAAAAGAACACACATGCAATGACTCTAGTGGATCCATATGTGGTTTATGAAAAGAACACACATCCAGTGACTCTAGCTGTGGATTATGAAAAGAAAACACATCCAATGACACTAGGGGATCCATATGTAGTTTGTGAGAAGAACACACATGCAATGACACTTGTGGATCTTATGTGGTTTATGAAGAGAACACACATCTAGTGACTCTGGCTGTGGTTTATTAAAAGAACACACATGTAATGACACTGGTGGATCCATGTGGTTTATGAAAAGAACAGACATGCAATGACACTGGTGGATCCATATGTGGTTTGTGAAAATACCAGACATGCAATGAACTCTGGTGGATCCATATGTGGTTTGTGAAAAGAAGACACATCCAGTGACTCTAGCTGTGGTTTATTAAAAGAACACACATGCAATGACACTGGTGAATCCATGTGGTTTATGAAAAGAACAAATATGCAGTGACACTGGTGGATCCATTCTTGGTTTGTGAAAAGATCAGACATGCAATGAACTCTGGTGGATCCATATGTGGTTTGTGAAAAGAAGACACATGCAATGACATTAGTGGATCCATATGTGGTTTATGAAAAGAACACACATCAAGTGACTCTAGCTTTGGTTTATGAAAAGAACACACATCCAATGACACTGGTGGATCCATATGTGGTTTGTGAAAATAACACACATGAAATGACTCTAGCTATGGTTAATGAAAAGAACACGTATGCAATGACTCTAGTTGTAGTTTATTGAAAGAACCCACATGCAATGACATTGGAGGATCCATATGTGGTTTGTGAAAAGAAGACACATTCAATGATTCTAGATGTGGTTAACGAAAAGAGTACATTTCAATGACACTGGTGGTTCCATATGTGGTTTGTGAGAAGAAAACACATGCAATGACACCGGTGGATCCATATGTGGTTTATGAAGAGAACACACATCCAGTGACTCTAGTTGTGGTTTATTAAAAGAACACACATGCCATGACACTGGTGGATCCATGTGGTTTATGAAAAGAACGAACATGTAATGACACTAGTGGATCCATATGTGGTTTGTGAAAAGAACACACATGCAATGACTCTAGCTTTGGTTTATTAAAAGAAGGCACATGCAATGACACTGGTGGATCCATGTGGTTTATGAAAAGAACAGACATGCAATGACACTTGTGGATCCGTATGTGGTTTGTGAAAAGATCAAACATGCAATGAACTCTGGTGGAACCACATGTTGTTTGTGAAAAGAACACACATGCAATGACTCTAGTGGATCCATATGTGGTTTATAAAAACAACACACATCTAGTGACTCTAGTTGTGGTTTATTAAAAGAACACACATGCAATGACACTAGGGGATCCATATGTGGTTTATGAGAAGAACACACATGCAATGACACTTGTGAATCCATATGTGGTTTGTGAAAAGAGCACACATGCAATGAACTTTGGTGGATACAAATGTGGTTTGTGAAAAGAACACACATGCAATGAACTCTGGTGGACCCATATGTGGTTTGTGAAAAGAACACACATGCAATGACTCTAGTGGATCCATATTTGGTTTATGAAGAGAACACACATCTAGTGACTCTAGCTGTGGTTTATGAAAAGAACACACATCCAATAACACTAGTGGATCCATATGTGGTTTGTGAAAAGAACACACATGAAATGACTCTAGTTGTGGTTAATGAAAAGAACACACATGCAATGACTCTAGCTGTGGTTTATTGAAAGAACCCACATGCAATGACACTGGTGGATCCATGTCGTTTGTGAAAAGAACAGACATGCAATGACTCTAGCTGTGGTTAATGAAAAGAACACACATTTCAATAACATTGGTGGATCCATATGTGGTTTGTGAGAAGAACACACATGCAATAACACTAGAGGATCCATATGTGGTTTATGAAGAGAACACATATCAAGTGACTCTAGTTGTGGTGTATTAAAAGAACACACATGCAATGACACTAGTTGATCCATGTGGTTTATGAAAATAACAGACTTGCAATGACACTGGTGGATCCATATGTGGTTTGTGACAAGATCATACATGTAGTGAACTCTGGTGAATCCATATGTGGTTTGTGAAAACAACACACATGCAATGACACTGGTGGATCCATACGTGGTTTATTAAGAGAACACACATCCAGTGATTCTAGCTGTGGTTAATGAAAAGAACACGCATGCAATGACTCTAGCTGTTGTTTATTGAAAGAACACACATGCAATGACTCCATGTGGTTTATCACAATAACACACATCCAATGAACTCTAGTGGATCCATGTGGTTTATGAGAAGAACACACATCCAATGAACTCTAGTGGATCCATGTGGTTTATGAGAAGAATACACATCAAATGAACTCCAGTGGATCCATCTTGGCATAATTTGATGTATGCGACAATGTATTTCATTGTACAAGACACTCAGTTTCCATTTTTATACTACGCAGTTTTGCCCTTGGGTTTTTGATACTACTAAGTTTTGCCCTCTCTCTCTCTCTTTTGTAGAAGCCCAAACCTGTGCTCACTCTATCTGCTATGCCCTGATTGGTTGACACAGTTGTCACGCGGATCGTGCACACCTACCATTGATCCTCTGTGATCCAACGAGGATCATTGTACATGTCGTGTGATACGTCCATTTTGCATCACTATTCTATGTCTTAATTCACTATTATTCATTGATATATTTCGTAGTGAGAGGTGATACTTATGTTATTTCATCTATTTTTGCATGGTTGATGACTTTTGGAGCATGGACCGCTGCAGTCAGGATTCTGATAAAAAGGTGTTGTTTGGAGGCAAAATTCGAGAAGATCAGAAAATCCGGGAAAATATACGGAAAATCCAATTTTTCCAGAAGACTAAGGATGCCAGAAGATGGAGTGGAGGTGGGCCACAGGGGGCCCACACAATCCCATGGCGCGGGCAGGCCTAGGCCACGCCTGGAGGTGGTGTGGCCACCCTGGCCCACTCCAACCTCTCCCCTCTAGCGTATATCATCCTCCCGAAACCCTAAGACTCGGAGACCGACCACAGAAAGATTTCGCCGCCTCTGCGGGGCGGAAAACACCGAGAGAGAAAGATCTCTCTGGCAGACAGATTTCTGCCGGGGGAATTCCTTCCCGGAGAAGGGAGATCGTTGCCATCAACACCACCATCAAGCTGGACTTCATCGGGATCATCATCATCATCACCATCATCATCACCATCAGCACCATCATCACCATCTCCATATTGCTGTAACAATTGCTTGAATCTTGCCATAGTTCATAGGGGAAACTTTCCTGGTGTTGATTACTCCTTGTAGTTGATGCTATTGAGTGAACCATTGAATTATTGTTTATGTTCAGATTGTTATACATCATTATTCCATCTCTGATCATGATCCATATGATGTCTTGTGAGTAGTTCGATTTGTTCATGAGGACATGGGAGAAGTCATGTTGTTAGGAGTGGAGTTGCGTTGAGAAAGATTCAATAGATTGTTATTTAAGTTGTGGTGTACTTCTTCTAGTGGTGTCAGGTGAACGTCGACTACATGACACTTCACCTATAAGGGCCTAGGGGAATGCATTGTGTATTTGGCTACTAATCGTAGGGGTTGCTGGAGTGACAGAAACCTGAACCCCCGTTAGGAAACCATTGCACAAGGGACGTAAGGGTCTTAGAGTTTAAAACTGTTGTTAGGTTTCTACCTTAATTACTTTCTTGTACTTACGGATGTTTGCAAGGGGTATAATCACAAGTATGTATTAGTCTTGGATGGGGCGGTACATTAGCACAGCTTCACCCACACAAAACTTAGCAAGCTAAAGAAGATTAATCGACTATATGAAGCGAAAGCACTTGACAGTCTTCCCATGTGTCCTCGAGAACGTTTGGTCATCTTAAGTAATACAACCGGCTTGTCCTTTGTTGCATAAAGGATTGGGCCACTTGCTGCATTTATTCCTACTGTCTTTTATTTACTCGTACTTCGTTTTCTTGCTATATCAAAAACCCCTAAAACTCCGTTTGCTAAGTATTTGCAGAGAATTCCTGATCCATACCACTAGCCGGCACCTTCTGCTCCTCGTTGGGTTCGACACTCTTACTTATCGAAAATACTGCGATACACCCCCTATACTTGTGGGTCATCAAGACTATTTTCTGGCGCCGTTGCCGGTGAGTGAAGCGCTATTGGAGAGTGGAACTGGTAAAGGAAACTTCTACTGTGAGTATTGTTTACTTCTGCTAGTTGCTTTATTTTCGTATGGATAATTCGCTGAGTTTCTTATTTGGTAATGCTACTACCACTGCTAAGGTAGTAGATAAGCCACCACCTTCTGAGAAAGATGTTTTCAAAATACCTACAAGAATTATTGATCATGTTATGGATAACTACAATGTTGGGGATGGAACTGTCCATCGTGGTGATCATTTACTCTTTATACACGAATTATGCAGGTTGTTCAAGTGTGCAGGTATTACTACAGATCAAGTTAAGAAGAAGTTATTCTCATTATCACTGAAAGGAAGATCTGAGGAATGGTATAAGCTGTTGAAGAATGGTCAAGCTCTGGAATGGGAGGAAATAGTGCCTCTCTTTTATTCAAAGTTTTATCCTCCTAGTGAGATTCATAAAGATCGCAATCAAATATACAACTTTTGGCCTCTTGTGGAGAGAGTACAGCTCAAGCTTGGGGGAGATTGAAGTTACTAATGCTCAAATGTCCTATTCATGAGCTCCCCAATAATATTATTATCAACAACTTTTATGCAAGGCTCCCTCTACATGATAAGGATTTATTGGATGCTTCTTGTGCTGGATCATTCACTCACATGGAAGAAGAAGTTAAATGGGATCTTCTAGACCGTATTCAAGACAATGTTGAAGCTTGGGAGAATGACAAAGGTAGAAAGTCAGGTATAAATTATGATTATGAATGCATTGAATCTTTTATGGGAACTGATGACTTTCAAAATATTAAAAATGCTTATGGTTTAGATTCTCAAGCTATTGCTTCTTATTTTAAGGTTTTTGCTTCCTACATTGAAGTGCCTAAAAAGAAGTGGAATAAGTATCATGAACCTTATAAAGATGTTGCTAAGAATGTTCCTGCAAGAAATACTGAAGTTTATACTGCTAATCATGTTTTACCTAAACCTTATATTGAGAAAATGCCTTTTCCAGTTAAGGTAAAGGAACATTCTATGATGGCTAGTATGGTAGATGAAAGTATGAAAAAAGCTGTTGAACCTGATAAACAAATGGTTGATGAACCTATAATAGAAAATGTGAAAGACTTTGTCACTAAGTATGAGGAAGAGGGACACACTATCCTTTGTAAGGATACCTCTAATATTGTTTCACATAGTAGTGCTATGAGAGCTAGTATTCCTGTGTTTTCTATTAGAATAAGTGATCATCGCTATGATGGTCCTTGTGATAGCTATATTGTTAAGTTTATGCATGATACTGAAAGTTATTATGAGAGAGGGAAAAGTGTTCTTATGCATCTCAATAATATCAAGCTTCCCCGTTTTATGCTGAAAGTTTTTATGTTGCACTTATTTTGCCTTCTTATCCAAGTTGCCTTTGGTTTCAATAACTTGTTTGTTTACAAAATCTCCTTGCATAGGAAGTGGGTTAGACTTAAATGTGTGTGTTTTTTTGCTTCTTAATGCTCTCTTTCACTTCAATCCATATCCCTATGAGAGCTTCTTTAAAATTATCATGCCCATCTTAATGGCTATAAAGAAAGAGCTTTATGGGAGACAACCCAATTTGTTTTTGCTTTTAGTTTGTTTTTGTTTCTTTGAGTCTTGGGAGTTATTACTTCGGTAATAACCGCTCCTTATCCGTTTTGTTTGGTTTTTGTGTCAAGATCAACCTCTAATGAGAGAGAAGTAATATTTGGGGAAGTTGTTGTCCCGAAATAGATTTTTGTGCTACACCGTAAAAATTTGTGAGAGACCTCTGTCTTTCGGATTGAGCTGTAATATTTTGTGCTTCTGCCCCAGGTTGTTATTTAACTTTCGTTAGTTTTGCACTTTTTGATTTGAGCAACAGAAGATTTTCGAAAAAATTGATCTTTACTTGCTGGTATGTTTTGGCAGATTTTGCCACTCTTGCATCCGCTTCTTTATTCGATTTCCTTTTTGAATTCTTTTTGGGTTTTCGGAAGGAGTTGCTACAGTAGCTTATGTTTTGATGGTTTTTAGTTGAAGTTGGACTCAAAAGGTTTATCACTTCACTTATACTAATGTTGCTAATGAGAACTGTGTGAAGTTTTATGTGAAAGAAATTTCCAGGTAGTGGAGATAATGGTGTAATAAGGAAGAGAAAGGTTTTATGATTCAAATAATAAGTGTATGAAGATGAAGATATTGATGATATTCAAGTGATGACTTCGGAAGAATCTACTAGATACCAAATTCAGAGACCTTCAGAGTCCGTTTCCAACTAGGTAACAGTTCTGGTAAGAAAAGTTCCGCGAAAATACAATCCAACTATATTTTTGCAGTTTTCAGTTAATAAGGAAAGCTACGAAGCAAAAAAGGGACGGAAACGGAGCCAGGGTGGCTCACACCACCCTGTGGCGCGGGCCCTCCCCTGGCCGCGCCACCAGGTGGTGAGTCCACCCCGGACTCCGCCTCCGACTCGTTTTCTCCCAGTACCTTCCTTTTAATATGAAACTTCGTAATATATAACCCCCCAGATCCCCCGAGGTTCGTATATCGTGTTTTCGTCATGTTTTTGTTTCGATCTGTTTCTGTCAGGACCTACTCTTTGAAAGCTTAGAAGCACAATGGTGTCCGCCAAGGATAAAGGGAAGGAACCTATGGAGGAAGACCTCCAAGACCCTGGGAAGGAGAAGGAGATCAAGAGTGAAGGTGAAGAGGAGGCAAAGCACACCGGCACTACCGTTGCAAGCATTGGAGTGGTGGAGAACCCTACCAGGATCAGAAGGACTGCACGGATGTCAACTGGAGGGAAGCCTCCGTGTCACTGCTTGGCACCATGGACACCTCCTCCACACACCAAGAATCCCTTCCATACCTTTATCCATAACCATGCAGGAAAAGAAGACTCCAAGTGGGAAGAATGGAAAAAGAATCACAAGAGCTGGGATCCACAAACTGAAATGATTATGGGCCGTATTGAGCACAACTCGGAGTTGATTCGTACTCTCACCTTCGAGATTGAGGACTTTGGGAAATTGATCAAAGAGCTCATCAAGAGGATACCACCACCACCTAAGGAGTAATTCGTCATCAGGATTGGCATCCCCTTGGTTTGTTCCAAGCTTGGGGGAGTGCCGTGGTATCACATCACTATCTTCTATCTTTTTACCTTTTTAGTAGAGTCATATCATGAATAGAAGAGTTATTATGTAGTATGGTTTGCATTATGGAAGTGTCCCCTCTCTCGTTAGATATGTATCCCTTGGTGTGAGTTTCCGTTATGGAATATTAATGAGAAGTTCTATCATTCACTCTTTTGCATAGCTTATATTAGTTTTCAATTCGATGATTGATCTTGTTGTTAGTATTGGTATCACTTTGGGATCATTGAGTTAATTTAGTTGTTTTGGCAAACCTGGCTCAGTCAGTAGCAACACCTTTTTGAGAGTTGAAAAGAAAAAGATAGAAGTACTCTAGAGAAAAATAATTTCATCATCTTTCTTTCTTGATTTGCTCATAAGTCTAGTATTCTCTAGTTAAGATCTTTTGTGCTTCCAAGGAAGAGTGCATGTTTGTCTTTATCATTTGTATGTTTGTTTGTTTCCTTCAACTCTTGTACTTGCTACCCAGCCTTGCTAGCCAAAAACCTGTACTGAGAGGGTATTATTCTCGTGCATCCACTCTTTTAAACCAAAACCTTTGCCATTTGCGTCCACCATACCTACCTAGTAGCATTATTGCTATTCCAAGTAAATTCTTGTTTTGTCTACCTCCCAAATTAAACTTGTTATGCGAAAATTATTGATTAAAGCTCTCACGAACTTGATGGCACACTTTACTTTCTTGCATTTAATAAACTTGAACCATTGTGCTCACCTATGTTCCATATATGCTTGCGCTTTGTAAGTTGTGAATTAGAAGAACCATGTTGTCATGGGGAACGCTTTCAACATTGCACTGGTACTTTGTACCAAGTTGATATCATGTTCTTTTGTCTATGGATGTCGTCGGTGTAAAATGAAAGGGGAGCTTGTAAGTCCATGGAGTTATGCATATGTGTTAGAGAAACGCCTGGGCCGCTGGTCTAATCCATGCTGACATGGTGGAAACCTGCAGCGTAACCATAACGAGTATCTATGAAGCATTCTTCTTATAAAAAAGATATTGAGAAAAAAAAGAGAAAAAAAAGAGAAAAATAAAAGAAAAAAGAGATTATGAAAAGAGGAAAGAGAGAAAAAAGCACCATATTCCCATGGTAAATAAGAATATTGCTGAGATACTTGTTGTCTCCTTGCCTTGTCATTTTGATATGGGGATTCTTCCGTATCATCAGGCAAGGGGTACCCCGTTGGCGGTTCTCAATGATACACATATGCTTACGATGACAAGAACTTACCGGTGACTAAACTTGAGTAGCATGAGGAGCAGCCCTTGTATTCAAGGGACATGAGATTCTCAACTTACAACTTGTTAATGCATATCCTCATTTTTGATCACTTTAACCTTAATCACCTCAAGATGCCTATGTTAGGGGCAATGAGAGCTGAAAGCTAGTAAGTATCATAATTTTTGGGAGCTCTTTATGAGACTTGCAATCCCTGCTTCCCTCTTTGAAGGGCCTTTCTTTTACTTTGTAGTTGAGTCAGTAAACCTACTCCCTTCGATCTCAGCAAGTATTTTGAGTTGATGTGTTTCATTCATTCATATGATGATTTATTCAATCATGTCTCTTATGTTCCTTGTTTTGCACATTGCTCTTATCTTGATGTTTACTACTTTGAAAGCTTTCATTGAAAACCAGCTATTTGTGAACTCCAGCAAATTATCAACTATTCTTCGACCAAGAGCTAAGTTTGTCATTACCAATTATGATTCACTTTATGTATCTTTATTGTGTTTCCTTTACTCATTGCAAGTTGAGTTATATAATAGTGAGTTGTCTTCTATTATGATCTATGGATTTGATGAATGTGATGCTTCTTGTCCATATTCTTTTATCGACTCTTCACTCCATAAACCTGAGGTCATGTTTATTGAGCTCGGTTTCGCTTGGGGACAAGCGAAGTCTAAGCTTGGGGGGAGTTGATACGTCCATTTTGCATCACTATTCTATGTCTTAATTCACTATTATTCATTGATATATTTCGTATTGAGAGGTGATACTTATGTTATTTCATCTATTTTTGCATGGTTGATGAATTTTGGAGCATGGACCGCTGCAGTCAGGATTCTGATGAAAAAGGTGATGTTTGGAGGCAAAATTCGCGAAGATCAGAAAATCCAGGAAAATATAAGGAAAATCCTATTTTTCCAGAAGACTAAGGATGCCAGAAGATGGAGTAGAGGTGGGCAACAGGGGGCCCACACCACCCCATGGCGCTGGCAGGCCTAGGCCACGCCTGGAGGTGGTGTGGCCGCCCTGGCCCACTCCAGCCTCTCCCCTCTAGCGTATATCATCCTCCCGAAACCCTAAGACTCGGAGAGCGATCATAGAAAGATTCCGCCGCCTCTGTGGGGCGGAAAACACCGAGAGAGAAAGATCTCTCCGGCCGACAGATTTCTGCCAAGGGAATTCCTTCCCGGAGAGGGGAGATCGTCGCCATCAACACCACCATCAAGTTGGACTTCAACGGGATCATCACCATCACCATCATCATCACCATCAGCACCATCATCACCATCTCCATATTGCTGTAACAATTGCTTGAATCTTGCCATAGTTCATAGGGGAAACTTTCCTGGTGTTGATTACTCCTTGTAGTTGATGCTATTGAGTGAACCATTGAATTATTGTTTATGTTCAGATTGTTATACATCATTATTCCATCTCTGATCATGATCCATATGATGTCTTGTGAGTAGTTCGATTTGTTCATGAGGACATGGGAGAAGTCATGTTGTTAGGAGTGGAGTTGCGTTGAGAAAGATTCAATAGATTGTTATTTAAGTTGTGGTGTACTTCTTCTAGTGGTGTCATGTGAACGTCGACTACATGACACTTCACCTATAAGGGCCTAGGGGAATGCATTGTGTATTGGGCTACTAATCATAGGGGTTGCCGGAGTGACAGAAACCTGAACCCCCGTTAGGAAACCATTGCACAAGGGACGTAAGGGTCTTAGAGTTTAAAACTGTGGTTAGGTTTCTACCTTAATTACTTTCTTGTACTTATTGATGTTTGCAAGGGGTATAATCACAAGTATGTATTAGTCTTGGATGGGGCGGTACATTAGCACAGCTTCACCCACACAAAACTTAGCAAGCTAAAGAAGATTAATCGACTATATGAAGCGAAAGCACTTGACAGTAGTCTTCCCATGTGTCCTCGAGAACGTTTGGTCATCTTAAGTAATACAACCGGCTTGTCCTTTGCTGCATAAAGGATTGGGCCACTTGCTGCATTTATTCCTACTGTCTTTTATTTACTCGTACTTTGTTTACTTGCTATATCAAAAACCCCTAAAAATCCGTTTGCTGAGTATTTGCAGAGAATTCCTGATCCATACCACTAGCCAGCACCTTCTGCTCCTCGTTGGGTTCGACACTCTTACTTATCGAAAATACTGTGATACACCCCCTATACTTGTGGGTCATCATCATGCCCTTCATAGTACAACATGAGACAACACGGACGTCTCCCTCAACGAGACTTATACAAGAAGGAACACGAATCCATCCATGGAAAAAGTCATCGAGTGGTCATGTCATGTTTAATCAAGTTTGAAAAGCCTACTACTGCTACTACTACGCCACAACACATGCATCATCGAGTGCACGGTCGTTGACGGGCAGCTGCAATTTATTGCCACTTGATTTTAATAAGACAAATCCCATTTTTACGCAGCGTGAGATCTAGCACGACCCCACAAATATTGCCCTACAACCACCTACCTCCTCCTCTACATTTCCCCTTTTAATTATCGCCAATTTTGTGGCCGTGTCAAACTTTGTACATAGAAATTGTGTGTGTGCCCTTTGCAATTGGTCGAATACATAACTACCATGCATGACCCAGGAAAAAAAGTGATGTACCGCGCACGTGTCGCGGTGCATGGTGCAGTAGCCTACATGGCGCGTTGCATGGTGGTCCAACAAAATGTGCCTTGCTTCCATTCACCTTAACTATAGAGCCCCTCTCTGCTTACCCACTCTCACTCTCGCTCACTCTCCTCACGCAACCCTCTCCACTGTCCCACCAGCTTCTACAAACTCCCGAGAAAACCCCATCCGCATCGGCGATGGCAGAGGAGGATACGGATGTGTCGCATCCAAGGCCGTCGGCGAGGAGGCCCCTGTCTCTGTCCCGGTCCCCCTCCATGCGTTGAAAGCAGCCACCGTCCCCATCCAGGCCCCTGTCGAGGCATTGATGGCAGTCGTCGTTCCTGTCCAGGCCCCTGTCCCCGCTACCGACGTATCCACCGGCAAGGAGGCCAAAGCTGGCAAGGATCCCCCCGCTAGCGAGGAGGCCCCCGCCAGTCATGAGCAAATCCACCTCTTCTGAGACCCCTACGATCCAGAGGAGTGCATTGCTCCGGTGAACCCCTACAACACCGGCATCGATGACCCATGGTCGGAGGTAACTAGGGTTTGCTCCCCTTCCCTGGTTCTTCTCCTGTTCCCATCATTGGATGCTACATCTTGGTTTATTAGGGTTCTCTTGTTTGCATTTCGATTGCTCGATCTTCTTACATCATCTAATCCTCCCTTTTTCTTTTCTTCCAATAGGTTTACGGCAGCGACGTCTGCAGCGATGATGAGTCTAGGCACACCAAGACTCGTCAGCTGATGAGGAGGCTGCAGGCCGGCTAGTACGATGCCTTCTTCGCTGGCGGCGTCTATAGTTGCCCCTTCTGCAGGACGAGACTAGCCGGCACCGACTTCAACTACATCGTGATGCATGTAGAGGGCTCGAGCTCCAGCACCCTCAAAGTCGGCCAGACTTTGAACGTCAATGCCTACATCGCTGAACACCAGGCTCTCGGCATTCACCTCTGAGACCTCTAGCGGGTGGCCATCGAAGAGGGTCGCATGCCTCCGATCAAGCACAAGGCCCCCAAGATCAAGGGACTGGGCAGCAAGAAGTGGAGGAAGCACCAGAGAGTGGAGGCACAGGCGCATGCAAGGAGGGGTTGAACATGTCTGCTACTGCTAAGCAGCTTATTTTGATTTTGTATATTTTGGGTGTGATGGCTGCTAAGCAGCCAATGTATCGAACCTCGTTAAGAAACCTACTTTCTATCGCCATATCCTATTTAGCTACGCACAGCTATATCTACACTTGTTTTGTTTTCTGAATGAATGTATTCTGCCTGGTGTGATTTGCTACTCTAGATTTGCTACCAGATCGGGCCAAAAAGAGGTCCAAAAGGGAACGAATGATCGAAGAGAGAAGCTGCTCTAGATTTGCTACCAATTTTGGAAAAATGAAACATATATGTTTAGCAAGAGAGGAAAAAGGTACTCTTTCAAACTGCCAATTAACGAGCTGCCATCTTGGCAAGCAACCAGACACATACATAAACATAACACAAAGAAGTAAAATTTATTTTACTACTCTCACTTGAGGCGCTAGCCATCTTGACAAGCTAAGTGAGTTCCACAAAACAGAAACATAACACAAAGGAGTGAAATTTAATTTACTTCTCATCAGAACACTTGAGGTGCTTGCCATCGTTCCTAGGTGACCAACTTCCATCATTCCAGGTGGATATTACTTTTTTGGCGCTCCACGGATCAGAAAGTTCGTCCCACCTGGAATCTGACTTGGCTTCCCTACCTTCAGCATCCTACGGCACAATTAGCGGTGCATCACAGGCCTGATTGTTGCCGCTAGAAGATGATGCCTCTCTGGTTGCTCCTTCAGCTGCAGCCTCTCTATTAGATGCTTCAGATGCAGCCTTTTCTTTGCATATGCAGCTTCAAACTCAGCTATTCTGCATTTTCTACAAAGGGCTCCTCTAAGCTCGTCTTTCCTCTTGCAACTGGGGCAAAACACGAGGTAACGTAGAAACAAATGGATCTTCTTGTACAGCTGGTAGCTCACGTAAGCATCTATGGTTGCATATTTCAGGTTTATATCAGACAACGACCACTCCTCCTAGAAATCGTGCCTATCCGTAGGGAAATCTGCCTTCATTATGTCGTACGACTCATCGAGGATCCTAGTTGTGAGTGTAGCCATTACATACTTACTCGAGCCCCCTATGATCTTAGAAAGACTCTGCATATCGATCCAGTTGTGCGTAGGAATTTGTCGTGGTGGTGGCACGGCAGATGCCATGGATAGGCTAAAGATGGGGCCAATGACTGCTAGGGGAATCCAGGGAGGGAGAACGTGGTGATTCCACGCATAGATGTAGTTGTATTTCCTCTATCAGTGGTGGATAGAAGTGCTCCTCGAGCTATTCATGAGAAGGAGACTATGTCTCTTACTCCCCACAACCCAGCTTTAGAGTTCTACCTTAGACAGAGAAAATGATCCATCCCCTTCTATGGTAGCCCTAGTGCTCCTTATATAGGGGAGCCTAGGTTACAAAGGTAGGGCACACGTGGCAGCATATTCCCCGAATATGCCCCTTGGTTAAAGCTAGAAGTTTCTTTATTCTCTTTAACGGTTCGTCCGGACTTTGGACGTAACCCATTGCGTAATCCTTGCCTTTAAGCGTCACTAGACACAGGCTACGTCAGCCGACACTGCCCGCGTCATCTTGGTCGCCCTGCCCTGCTAGTCCTTCCCTCTGCTTTACTGCACTCATGATACAACTATCAAAAGCCACCTTTTGACCAGCGGGAGATTCCTTCCTTCTCTTGGAAGCCAAGTGGTAGTCCGGCTAGCATATGGCTAACCCGACTATGAGGATACATGCGTAATAGATAGACAAACATGGCCGACATATATTTTATGCCAGTCGGGTTAAGGCTAGGGAGATGCTCCACGGGGCGGGTTACTCCGTAGGCCTGCCTGCCTTGAGGTGACCTAGCCAGCACTTGCTTTGACCATGTCGTACCTCGGCTAACTCGGCCTTTATACCCCAGTCTGACCCTACCCGGAGGTACCCCCCCAACATTAGTTTCTGAAGCTCGTGCAGTCTTTGCAACTTTAGTTGTCTAAGGCCACATCCGGTTCTCCTATCCGGATCTTTACCTCTTCGGCCGAGTTACTCCGTAACCCGGTCTTTTTTCCTTTACATTCCCTTGTCATGTTCCAAGTTATTTCTCACTGGCCGGGTCTTTACTCACATATTCGGGTTACCTTTCCTACTCTTATACGCTTCCCCACGTCCTACGTGGCGGGTAATCATCACTTTGACTCATTTTAAGGGCCACGCCCATTTACTACACCGGTTACTGTTGTAATGTCAGGAATAACTACTACACATGTCCCTTTGCAGCAGCACCTCGTTAATCGTAACACCACGTCGCGTTACGGGATCTTTTGCTCCCTGTGGCCCTTGCTATGGCTGGCGTCTAATTGGTTGGTTTTGTCGCATATAGGGCCACAGCATGCGGCAGAGCCACCGCCAAGGATCCCACTACGAGCCCGCACATGCAGTTAAATAGGGGGCTAGGGCAATCTTGGGGAGGTTCCCCACACATTGCACGCTCCCCTGCCTCTTTTCTTCTTCGCTATGATGCCACTGCCAGCACTGCTTATTTGCCAGTGATGCGCTACCACAACTGCGTCGAGACGCTCAGAGCGACCGCGTCACCACTTCTATTAAAGATCTTTGCCATCGGGCCCTGTGCTTCCAAATTCCCCGCCGCCGGCTACCTCTACTCCGACTTCGTCCTTGAGGACCTCGACCTATCCATGACTAAGGAAGAAGCCACCGTGGTCGCTCAGCAGGAGGAGAAAGATTAGGGCTGCGAGCGCGGCAGTTGGGACGGTGCCTTCGTCTATGAAGACAATTTGGAT
This sequence comes from Avena eriantha, assembly GCA_910589775.1. NCBI lineage: Eukaryota > Viridiplantae > Streptophyta > Magnoliopsida > Poales > Poaceae > Avena > Avena eriantha. The sequence continues at coordinate 11,267,726 of OU342746.1, forward strand.
TGGCTATACGCCACGCATTGCATTATCGCGGGTGTCGCCTGCTACCTCACCGCCGACGAGATTTCCCCTTCTGCAAATCCAGGGGAGTATGTGGTTTTTCTCTCCCACTTCCAGCGTGGCTTCGGCCTTCTTATTTCTGATTTCTTCTTTGATTTTATCTCCACCTACCAATTGCAACCACATCATCTCCCTGCTAATGCCATCACCTCTCTCTCCTCTTTTGCCTCCGGCATAGAGGGCTATGTCGGCCTCTGGCCATCCAAGGAGATGTGGATCAAGTTCTTTGGTTTGCGGAAGAACGTCGTTCCGGATAAGCATCTTACTCCGGCGGAGAAGCATCTGACCCAATGTGGGGCAGCCTCCATATCTCCCTGCAAGGGCTCTACATTCCCTCGGGTCACCGGGCTCGAGTCCTACAAGGGCTGGGCCCGAACTTTCTTCTACGTCCGGAACACCAGGACGAAGACTTGATCCAGTTCCTCCCCTTCAAGCTTGGAGTCCCGGACACCTCTCTATAGGAGAGCATTCCGAAGCGACCCACAACTCTGGCAAACCAGGTTGACCATCGGATCAAGGAGCTGCTCAAGGAGAACATGTGGGGGAGGATATTATGATCACCTTCATTCGCAGTCGGGCCTCCCCCCTGTAGAAACGCACCCACAAGATCTGCTACTTGAGCGGCCCCCTCGATCCCCACCGGACTTCCTCCTTCGAGCTCGATAACTCGGCGGTGTACCGCCGGGTTAAGGCCATCTTTAACGTGGAAAAGGAATTCTCCGAGGCTTGGGAATGGGGGCTTGCGCCCTATACCCGGGACAACCCTCCTCCAAAGGTAAACTTCTCTCTTACTATTTTTCTTGGTCTTCTTGGTATGTCGGACAACATTTTTAACTTAACCACTGCTGCTTTGTTCTCACGTTTTCTCCAGCAGCCACTAGAGGATAGCAAGGAGCTGGCGAGCAAGTGGGTGCCGGATCGTGCCAAGCTGGACAAGGTGGAGCCTGATCTGGAGAGTTTTTGGCCCACTCAGGACACCGTCAAACGTACCTCCGGTAAGGCCTCTTCTTTAAGGGATTGGCCAGATGACGATGACTCGGATGTTATGGTACTTGACCCGATGCCCGTCTCTTATGCATTCCCGGTTATGTTTGAATCTTTAGCTAACCCGGCCGGTCAGGTCCACAAGGTTCCCCCCTTGCCACGATGGTCTGGTCCTTGCTCCCTCCCAAAAGCGTGCGGCTACCTCGGCCGCAGCTTCGGAGGCGCCGCCGCCCAAGAAGAGGCAGAAGAAGTCCGGGATGAAAGCCTCGGCGAAGCCAGCGGCCAAGAGCACGGTCCGGAGGGCACCAAACCTCGGGCACCTCCAACCTCGGATGAGTAAGTCTTTCTGCGTTTGCCCTTGGGTCTTTCCATTTCTGCCTTTGCCTTTGCCTCTTATTTGCTCTTTCTTTCTCTTCTTGACTTGCTGCACCTTTATTTTCTAGAACTCCTAGGGTCATTCCCCAGAGCGGCTTGATGACCCACAAGTATAGGGGGTGTATCGCACTATTTTCGAGGGAAGTGAAATCCAATTTATTGATTCGACACAAGGGGAGCCAAAGAATATTTATAAGCCTTAACAACTGAGTTGTCAATTCAGCGGCACCTGGAAAGAATCTTGCTCACATCAGTTTATCAGTAGCAAAAGTTTTGTAGTAGCAATAGAAAAGTAATAGCAGCAGTGAAAGTAAAGACAGTAGTAACAATTGCAGTAAACAGTAGGATTAAAGCACGACATGCATAGGGATGGATGGACGGGCGTTGCATGGACAAGACAATTCATATAGAGATCAATACATATGGCATTTGCAGATAAATAAGATAAAGCATCCAAGTACTAAATAATCATAGGCATGCGTTCCATATATAGTCATACGTGCTCGTAATGAGAACTTGCACAACATCTTTTGTCCTGCCAGCCCGTTTGCAGCGGGGCCTCAAGGGAACTACTGGCAATTAAGGTGCTCCTTTTAATAGAGCACTGGAGCAAAGCATTAACACTCCGTGAACACACGTAATCCTCATATCACAGCCATTCCCTCCAGTTATCCCGATTATTGTCACTTCGGGGCCTTTGGTTCCGGATAACAATATGTGTATACAACTTACAGGTAAGATCACAAACAATACTATCATCATGAATCAATAACATGTTCCGATTTAAAATCATGGCACTCGGGCCCTAGTGACAAGCATTAAGCATAACAAGTTGCAACAAAGTCAAAAAGCACTAATGATAGATACTAGGCACCATGCCCTAACAATCTGATGCCATTACATGAATGATCTCATACAATCTCTACCATCCCCATAGCCTACAGCAGGGGATTACTCACTCATGGATGGGGTAATCATGGATGGTTGATGGAGAAGTGATGGTGATGATGGTGGCGAACATCTCCTCCAATTCCCCGTCCTAGTAGGGTGCCAGAACGGAGTTTTTGGTTCCGAATCGTGGTATCTAGTGGTGACGGCGCAGCGGAACTCTATCTAGAAAAATGTCGAACCCCCTTGGGTTTTTAGGTCAAGGGGCATCTTATAGGCGAAGAGGGAGGCCGAAGGGGTGCCCGAGGCGGCCACACCACTCCCAGGCGCGGCCTGGGTTGGCCCGCACGGCTAGGTGGTATGGGCCCCTCGTGGTACTCCTCTATCTCGTCTTCTGGCTCCGTGAGTCTTCTGGTGAGATAGGATTTTTGGCATATTTTCTGGGATTTTTCCCGATAGTTGATTTTCTGCACAAAAACTAGACACCAAGGTAATTCTGCTGAAAACAACGTCAGTCTGTGTTAGTTGTAGCCAAATCACACAAGTTTAGAGGAGAAACAATAGCAAAAGTGTTCGGGAAAGTAGATACGTTTTGGACGTATCAACTCCCCCCAAGCTTAGCTTATTGCTTGTCCTCAAGCAATTAAGTTGAAAACTTAGTGCGATAAAAGTGCTTTCACGAACACATTTCCTTAATAAGATGTATATATTCTCAGCACATGATCAAATAGTCAATTCATAATAAAGAGTATGCAAATAAGTTTACTTAATAGTCATTGCAAGCTATGAAGAGATCCCAACTCAAAAATAATAAGAAGCATGAAACATAAACATAAGCAACATTACAATGCTCATTAAAAGGTATGATAGAGTGGTATCTCGCTTGCCTTTGATTGTAGAGTAAACATAAATGCCAAGGCACCTCTGAAGTTCAAGTGAAGACTAGAAGTAAAGATATCAAAGATACAAGCATCAAAGTCATGACACAATTAACCAAGTTTTGAGACAAGCACAATACACTAAGAATGACGACTATGCTCTCCAAAAAGTGCTCATAGAATAAGTGGTGACTCAACAAGGTAGTGAAAAGGTTTTGAAAAGTTTGAAAGGCTTCCAAATGTTGAAAGTATGATACTCATTAGCTTTGAGCTCTCATTGCCCCTATCATAAGCATCTTAAAATGGTTAAGGTGAAAGTGAGTTCCAATACGAGTTATATGCTTGACAAACCATAAATTGGAAATCTCATGTCCCTTTAGTACGAGGGCTGCTCCTCATGCTACTCAACTTTAGTTACCGGTAAGTTCTTGTCATAGTAAATACATTCGTATCATAGAGAACCGCCAACAGGGTACCCCTTGCACGTGATATAGGAGATATCCCATAATCAAAATGACAAGGCAAGCATACAATGAGCATCTCAGCAATCTTCTTATTTACCATGGGACATTGGTGCTTTTTTCTCTCTTTCCTCTTTTCTCAATCTCTATCTCTTTTTTTATAAGAAGAATGCTTCATAGATTGCTCACTATGGTGCTGCTACAAGTTTCCACCATGATTAGGCATGGCTTAGGCTAGCGGCCCAGACGTTTCTCTAACACACATACATAACTCCATGGACTTACAAGCTCCCCTTTATTTCACACAGACAACATCCATAAACAAAAGAGCATGATATCAACTGGGTATATACTTACAGGTGTTGAAAGCATTCCCTGTGACAACACGGTTCTTCTAATCCCCAGCCTATAATTTGCAAGCATATAACTTTCATGGACAGTCACAATAGTTCAGGTTTATTAAGTGCAACAAATAAAGTGTGCCATCAAGTTCGTGAGAGCTTTACTAACTAACTTTCTCATAACAAGCAAACATTTTATTCGGACGAAAACAAGGCATACTGAAATATGCATGAAATAGTAAATGATGCAAATAGGTAGGTATGGTGGACACTTTTGGCAATATTGGTTTTGGGGAGTTGGAAACATGAGTTGAGCTCATACTCAGTGCAAGTGAAGGAAAACAATCGAAAGGGAGCAACAAACGAGAAGCAATAACTGTCATAATCATGCTTGCAACAAAACATGACTAATTATGGCATGAAAGTGATTCAAGAACCCTGAGGCAAACTAATTCATCGAAGCTTAACTGATTATTGTTTCAGTCGTATGAATGCGTGAGCATGTGCCAAGTAAATTCAAGTGAAACATTCAGATGAGGATACCACAGTGTCATACCAAGTTATGAATAGAACAATGCAAGCAAACATTCATATGACATGATACAAACCATTAGCAAGCTAGAGATAATCATAAGAAATCAAGACCTACTAAGAAGCCATAAATAACATACACCTTACATGAACAGACTAAGCATGCCCACAATGATGAGTATATGTCCAAAAATGAAAGCAGATAGAGTTCATTACCAGCCTCTTACCACACCTCAAGTTGTCATTAATCTTCATTATTGCCCTTCAATTGTGTGGCTTGAATAATAACATGAAACCAAACTCCACTAAGGACTGCTGAACCCCTGCAATGAACTCCACAAAACCAAAGAAGATCAGAAAATATTTTTGGTGTTTTTGATTTTTAAAGGCAAGAATGAAAAGAAAGATCAAGCAAAGCAAAATATTTTTGGGTTTTTCAAATAATTAAGACAATGCTAAAAGAAAGAGGCAAACCAAGGAAAAAAGATAAAGAAGCAAGCAAAGAGAAATAATGAAAATATTTTTGGTCTTTTTGTGTTTTGGAAAGCAGAAATAAAGCATGAACAAAGACTAAAAAGAAAATGAAACATGGATATACAAAGTACCGACTGAACATGATATGTAGATGAGTGTGATGTCAGTGTACCTCC